>OV884014.1:117964550-119284537 GCA_930367205.1 Acanthosoma haemorrhoidale
ATAGCATGAGCAGGAGCTCGTGAAAGGCAATCAACATTCTTATTTTCTTCGCCAGATTTGAATTTTACTTTATAATCAAATCCTGACAGGAATGAGGCGTATCGCAACAATCGTGCGCTTGTCATGCGTGGCAATTGTTTATTATGCTGAAAAATTCTTGATAGTGGTTGATTGTCAGTTACTAGGGTGAACTGTTTGCCAAAAACATAATCATAAAAATGATTTACTCCAAAAATAATAGCAAGAGCTTCCCTGTCTAGCTGGCTATAATTAGCTTCTGAAGATGAGAGTGAGCGGGAAGCATAGGCAATAGGTCTTTCAGCATCATCTACGGGGTGGCTTAGGACTGCTGCAACGCCATCTGGGCTTGCATCACATGTAAGAATGACTGGTAAAGTAGGGTCAAATGGAATCAGAACGCGGTCACTACAAAGCTCTGCCTTTAATTTCAAAAAGGAGGCTTCACAATCACTTGTCCATGAAAATCGTTGATTGTTCTGCAACAACCTGCGGAGGGGGAATGACAAGGCTGAAAATTGTGGAATGAATCGTGAGTAGTATGTAAGAAGTCCCAGAAATCTACGAACTCCGTCAGCATCTTTAGGGCATGGCATATTGTTGACAGCTCGAACTTTTTCAGGGGATTTTCGAATCTGGTTGTGCTCCACAACATGACCTAGGTACTCAATTTTTTCTTCAAAGAAAGAACACTTACTTTGGTTGACATGTAGGTCGTGGTCAGCAAGACGTTTGAGGCAGGCGCGCAAATTTTGAGTACATTCTTCCAAAGTTGCTCCATGGCATATTATGTCGTCAAAATATGCTTCTGATTTTGGCAACCCCTGAAGAACTTGAGACATTATGCGATTGAACTCGGCTGGTGCAGACTTGATGCCAAAACTGAGGCGGTTCATTCTATACATGCCACGGTGTGTTGCTATGGTTTGGATCATTGCACTATCTGGACAGACTTTTACATGCAAGTACGCCTTATATAAATCAATTTTACAAAAATACCTTGAATTGCGTAGACTGTGTAACACATCTTCTATTTTTCGTATGGGAAAGTTAGCTGAAATTAATCTTTCATTGATACCTGATTTATAATCAACGCACAAGCGTACACCACCATCTGGTTTTGGGATAACAACTAATGGAGATCCCCAATCACTCGTGGTAACCGGCGAAATTATTCCAGCAGCTTCCAGGGAATCCAATTCTTTTTCAACACGTTCTCGTAGAGCATAAGGTAAATGGCGTTCTCTTGTGAAACTAGGTTTTGCCCCTTGTCGTAGCTGTAACTTAACTTCATAATCTGGAATGCAACCAACTTCCTCGGTAAAGACAGTTGGGAACTCAGCTACTATCTCGCCAGGCGCAGCGACACAGCCCACCGCAAGTACACTTGACATATGGTTTTTGGTGGTATCAATTTCTCTCAATTCAATCATTAAATCTCTAATCCATTGACGCCCAAGCAATGCTGTATGGCCAGACGGAACAATATACAGGTCACCACACGCATTTCTACCTTTATATGTGGCTGTTACCTCCACTTTTCCTCTCGGAAGAATTTCGTTGCCTGAGTACGCTCGAAAAATGGTATTTGTTGGTTGGATTTCTAGTTCCAAATTCAATTTCCTAAAATCATCCTCGTTTAGGAGAGAAAATCTTGCTCCTGAATCGACCTCCATGAGCTGGGGTTTTCCATTGATTTGGACGGTAACGATATATTTATCGGAGTCGGGGTTTACTTCGAAAAGGTCTACAAGATATGAAATGCCGTATTGATGTTCAGCGTTGACATGAGAAATTGCATTTGCAGATGATGCGTAACTAGGGTTTTTATTTTGTGACAGGGTGGTGATACAAACTCGTGAAACGTGTCCCTTACGGTTACATGACGTGCAATGAACTTTATCATAATCAACGCGACAGTCTGCTCGTCTATGATTATTTCTAGCACACCTTGTACATAGGTCTTGAATCCCTAATGCTTTATAATCTATTCTACTTCGGCTGTGGGATCTATTTTTGGCTCCTGATGAATGAAATTTATTACAAGAATCAGGGTGGTTGGACGAACGGTCTAGCGATTTTCTTCGAAATTGAGACTCCCTATCCGTTTGTGGATGATTTGATGACCCAGATAGGTGATACATGTCACTGGAGAAAGATGAAGTACCTGTATTAGACTGCTTTGAAAATTCCGCACTCTCAATATGAGCGGCCTCTAGTGCAGTGGCTTTGGCTAAAATTTGATCAAAACCAGTCACAGTTGACTGCAGAAGCTGTTCCCTTATCCAGTTATGACGTAATCCTCGAATGAACTGAGCTCTGAGGAAAATATCATTCACCGAGATACTTGTTTTCTTCCCCTCTGAATTTTTACACGAGTCGGAATTACATTCTACTTTGAATTCACAATCTCCTATGTCTCGCTGTAACGCAGCAACAAATTCGGAAATTGACTGATTTTCTTTCTGGGTAATGTTCAAGAAATAGTGTTGGGTCACAATTGCGCTACGTTTAGGGGTCAGCATGGTCATGAGATTGGAAACAAGTGTCTTATAATCAAGGGACGTGACAGGTTTTTCTGGTCCTAGGAATACGGTGAGTGCATTGTAATGTATACTACCCACAGAACCACACAAGAGCTGAGCTTTCTTTGTGGGATCGACTAAATTTTTCATTGTGCAATAATTCTCAAAACGTTCCATATAACATGAAAATTTCTCTTTTTTTGAATCAAAGTTTTCAAAAATACTCACATTCGCGAGGTTGTTCGTGTCTGACTTGGGGTCTTGTTTACTTGATGTTTGAGAGCTTAGAAGTGATGTAAGCACACCCATGAATTCTTGAAATTGTTGTGCATCCATTCTTGATGATCTTGATAATTAATCCGAACGATAAATAAACAGAAAACGGATAAAACAGCGAAAAAGTACAACGGAAAAGCACTCGCGGTAAAAATTACGACTTACCGCGTATACAAGGAATACGAACTACCGGCAATGTCCGCGAACTTGAACTCGGATAGTTTAATCAGTTTTTTCTCGTCGCCAATTGATATGTTTAGATAAATCATGGGGAAAAACGGGTAATAAAATAATTGATAACGAACACGTGGCTTGGAGCGAGAACATGAAGTATATTTATATAAAGGTTACAACAAGGTTACAAATAATGGTTACATGATATAAGGGTTTCAATTATATTAAATAGTCATTAGTTTTAATTATACATAACAATATCATTAGCACTTATTGTATCATGTGATGCGATCGTATGATTAAAGTTACAAGTTAATATAACATCAAATGATGTAAATTATAATAGTGTACCGCATCATTGGCACTCATTATATCACGTGATAATATCGTATGATTGAAGTCACGAGTGAATATAACATCAAATAATGCTAAATATGATTGTATAGTGTA
The DNA here is from genome assembly GCA_930367205.1 of Acanthosoma haemorrhoidale. Lineage (NCBI taxonomy): Eukaryota > Metazoa > Arthropoda > Insecta > Hemiptera > Acanthosomatidae > Acanthosoma > Acanthosoma haemorrhoidale. Next base: position 117,967,994 of record OV884014.1, read on the forward strand.
GCATTGACACTCATTGTATCACGAGATACGATCGTATGATTGAAGTCACGAGTGAATATAACATCAAATGATGTTGAATATGATTGTATAATGTATCATTAGCACTCATTGTTTCACGTGATACGATCGTATGATTGAAGTCACGAGTGAATATAACATAAAATAATGCTAAATATGATTGTATAGTGTAGCATTGACACTCATTGAATCACGAGATACGATGGTATGATTGAAGTCACGAGTGAATATAACATCAAATAATGCTAAATATGATTGTATAGTGTAGCATTGACACTCATTGTATCACGAGATACGATCGTATGATTAAAGTCACGAGTGAATATACTATAAAATGATGTATATTATGATAGTGTACCACATCATAAGCACTCATTGTATCACGTGATACGATCGTATGATGAAAGTTACGAGTGAATATAACATCAAATGATGTCGAATAGGATTGTATAATGTATCATTAGCACTTATTGTTTCACGTGATACGATCGTATGATTAAAGTTACGATTGAAGTTACTAATAAATGATGTTGAATATAATAGTGCACCATATCATTAGCACTTATTGTATCATGTGATGCGATCGTATGATTAAAGTTACAAGTGAATATAACATCAAATGATGTCGATTATAATAGTGTACCGCATCATTGGCACTCATTATATCACGTGATGCTATCGTATGATTGAATTCACGAGTGAATATAACATCAAATAATGCTAAATATGATTGTATAGTGTAGCATTGACACTCATTGTACCACGAGATACGATCGTATGATTGAAGTCACGAGTGAATATACTATAAAATGATGTCGATTATGATAGTGTACCACATCATTGGCACTCATTATATCACGTGATACGATCGTATGATTCAAGTCACGAGTGAATATAATATCAAATGATGTCAATTATGATAGTGTTGCGTATCATAAGCACTCATTGTATCACTTGATACGATCGTATGATGAATGTTACGAGTGAATATAACATGAAATGATGTCGAATAGGATTGTATAATGTATCATTACCACTTATTGCTTCACGTGATACGATCGTATGATTAAAGTTACGATTGAAGTTACTAATAAATGATGTTGAATATAATAGTGCACCATATCATTAGCACTTATTGTATCATGTGATGCGATCGTATGATTAAAGTTACAAGTGAATATAACATCAAATGATGTCGATTATAATAGTGTACCGCATCATTGGCACTCATTATATCACGTGATACCATCGTATGATTGAAGTCACGAGTGAATATAACATCAAATAATGCTAAATATGATTGTATAGTGTAGCATTGACACTCATTGTATCACGAGATACGATCGTATGATTGAAGTAACGAGTGAATATAACATCAAATGATGTTGAATATGAGTGTATAATGTATCATTAGCGCTCATTGTTTCACGTGATACGATCGTATGATTAAAGTTACAGGTGAATATAACATCAAATGATGTCGATTATGATAGTGTACTGTATCATTAGCACTCATATTATCACGTGATACGATCGTATGATGAAAGTTACGAGTGAATATGACATCAAATGATGTTGAATATGATTGTATAATGTATCATTAGCACTCATTGTTTCACGTGATACGATCGTATGATTAAAGTTACGAGTAAATATAACATCAAATGATGTCAAATATGATAATGTACCGTATCATTAGCACTCATTGTATCACGTGATACGATCTTATGATGAAAGTTACGAGTGAATATAACATCAAATGATGTTGATTATGATAGTGTACCTTATCATTGGCACTCATTATATTACGTGATAGATCGTATAATGAAAGTTACGAGTGAATATACTATTAAATAATGTCGATTATGATAGTGTACCGCATCATTGGCACTAATTATATCACGTGATACGATCGTATGATTGAAGTCACGAGTGAATATAACATCAAATGATGTCAATTATGATAGTGTTCCGTATCATAAGCACTCATTGTATCACGTGATACGATCGTATGATGAAAGTTACAAGTAAATATACTATTAAATGATGTCCATTATGACAGTGTACCGTACCATTGGCACTCATAGTATCACGTGATACGATCGTATGATTGAAGTCACGAATGAATATAACATCAAATGATGTCGATTATGATAGTGTACCGCATCATTAGCACTCATTGTATCACGAGATACGATGGTATGATTGAAGTCACGAGTGAATATAACATCAAATAATGCTAAATATGATTGTATAGTGTAGCATTGACACTCATTGTATCACGAGATACGATCGTATGATTAAAGTCACGAGTGAATATACTATAAAATGATGTATATTATGATAGTGTACCACATCATAAGCACTCATTGTATCACGTGATACGATCGTATGATGAAAGTTACGAGTGAATATAACATCAAATGATGTCGAATAGGATTGTATAATGTATCATTAGCACTTATTGTTTCACGTGATACGATCGTATGATTAAAGTTACGATTGAAGTTACTAATAAATGATGTTGAATATAATAGTGCACCATATCATTAGCACTTACTGTATCATGTGATGCGATCGTATGATTAAAGTTACAAGTGAATATAACATCAAATGATGTCGATTATAATAGTGTACCGCATCATTGGCACTCATTATATCACGTGATTCTATCGTATGATTGAAGTCACGAGTGAATATAACATCAAATGATGTTGAATATGATTGTATAATGTATCATTAGCACTCATTGTATCACGAGATAAGATCGTATGATTGAAGTCACGAGTGAATATACTATAAAATGATGTCGATTATGATAGTGTACCACATCATTGGCACTCAATTTATCACGTGATACGATCGTATGATTGAAGTTACTAATAAATGATGTTGAATATAATAGTGCACCATATCATTAGCACTTATTGTATCATGTGATGCGATCGTATGATTAAAGTTACAAGTGAATATAACATCAAATGATGTCGATTATAATAGTGTACCGCATCATTGGCACTCATTATATCACGTGATACTATCGTATGATTGAAGTTATGATTGAAGTTACTAATAAATGATGTTGAATAGGATTGTATAATGTATCATTAGCACTTATTGTTTCACGTGATACGATCGTATGATTAAAGTTACGATTGAAGTTACTAATAAATGATGTTGAATATAATAGTGCACCATATCATTAGCACTTATTGTATCATGTGATGCGATCGTATGATTAAAGTTACAAGTGAATATAACATCAAATGATGTCGATTATAATAGTGTACCGCATCATTGGCACTCATTATATCACGTGATACTATCGTATGATTGAAGTCACGAGTGAATATAACATAAAATAAGGCTAAATATGATTGTATAGTGTAGCATTGACACTCATTGTATCACGAGATACGATCGTATGATTGAAGTAACGAGTGAATATAACATCAAATGATGTTGAATATGATTGTATAATGTATCATTAGCACTCATTGTTTCACGTGATACGATCGTATGATTAAAGTTACAGGTGAATATAACATCAAATGATGTCGATTATGATAGTGTACCGCATCATTGGCACTCATTATATAACGTGATGCTATCGTATGATTGAAGTCACGAGTGAATATAACATCAAATGATGCTAAATATAATTGTATAGTGTATCATTAGCACTCATTGCTTCACGTGATACGATCGTATGATTAAAGTTACGAGTAAATATAACATCAAATGATGTCGAATATGATAATGTACCGTATCATTAGCACTCATATTATCACGTGATACGATCGTATGATGAAAGTTACGAGTGAATATAACATCAAATGATGTTGAATATGATTGTATAATCTATCATTAGCACTCATTGTTTCACGTGATACGATCGTATGATTAAAGTTACGAGTAAATATAACATCAAATGATGTCAAATATGATAATGTACCGAATCATTAGCACTCATTGTATCACGTGATACGATCTTATGATGAAAGTTACGAGTGAATATAACATCAAATGATGTTGATTATTATAGTGTACCTTATCATTGGCACTCATTATATCACGTGATAGATCGTATAATGAAAGTTACGAGTGAATATACTATTAAATAATGTCGATTATGATAGTGTACCGCATCATTGGCACTAATTATATCACGTGATACGATCGTATGATTGAAGTCACGAGTGAATATAACATCAAATGATGTCAATTATGATAGTGTTCCGTATCATAAGCACTCATTGTATCACGTGATACGATCGTATGATGAAAGTTACAAGTAAATATACTATTAAATGATGTCGATTATGACAGTGTACCGTACCATTGGCACTCATAGTATCACGTGATACGATCGTATGATTGAAGTCACGAATGAATATAACATCAAATGATGTCGATTATGATAGTGTACCGCATCATTAGCACACATTGTATCACGTGATACGATCGTATGATTAAAGTTACGAGTGAAGATAACATCAAATGATGTTGAATATGATTGTATAATGTATCATTAGCACTCATTGTTTCACGTGATACGATCGTTTGATTAAAGTTACAGGTGAATATAACATCAAATGATGTCGATTATGATAGTGTACCGCATCATTGGCACTCATTATATAACGTGATGCTATCGTATGATTGAAGTCACGAGTGAATATAACATCAAATGATGCTAAATATAATTGTATAGTGTATCATTAGCACTCATTGTTTCACGTGATACGATCGTATGATTAAAGTTACGAGTAAATATAACATCAAATGATGTCGAATATGATAATGTACCGTATCATTAGCACTCATATTATCACGTGATACGATCGTATGATGAAAGTTACGAGTGAATATAACATCAAATGATGTTGAATATGATTGTATAATGTATCATTAGCACTCATTGTTTCACGTGATACGATCGTATGATTAAAGTTACGAGTAAATATAACATCAAATGATGTCAAATATGATAATGTACCGAATCATTAGCACTCATTGTATCACGTGATACGATCTTATGATGAAAGTTACGAGTGAATATAACATCAAATGATGTTGATTATGATAGTGTACCTTATCATGGGCACTCATTATATCACGTGATAGATCGTATAATGAAAGTTACGAGTGAATATACTATTAAATAATGTCGATTATGATAGTGTACCGCATCATTGGCACTAATTATAGCACGTGATACGATCGTATGATTGAAGTCACGAGTGAATATAACATCAAATGATGTCAATTATGATAGTGTTCCGTATCATAAGCACGCATTGTATCACGTGATACGATCGTATGATGAAAGTTACAAGTAAATATACTATTAAATGATGTCCATTATGACAGTGTACCGTACCATTGGCACTCATAGTATCACGTGATACGATCGTATGATTGAAGTCACGAATGAATATAACATCAAATGATGTCGATTATGATAGTGTACCGCATCATTAGCACTCATTGTATCACGAGATACGATGGTATGATTGAAGTCACGAGTGAATATAACATCAAATAATGCTAAATATGATTGTATAGTGTAGCATTGACACTCATTGTATCACGAGATACGATCGTATGATTAAAGTCACGAGTGAATATACTATAAAATGATGTATATTATGATAGTGTACCACATCATAAGCACTCATTGTATCACGTGATACGATCGTATGATGAAAGTTACGAGTGAATATAACATCAAATGATGTCGAATAGGATTGTATAATGTATCATTAGCACTTATTGTTTCACGTGATACGATCGTATGATTAAAGTTACGATTGAAGTTACTAATAAATGATGTTGAATATAATAGTGCACCATATCATTAGCACTTACTGTATCATGTGATGCGATCGTATGATTAAAGTTACAAGTGAATATAACATCAAATGATGTCGATTATAATAGTGTACCGCATCATTGGCACTCATTATATCACGTTATTCTATCGTATGATTGAAGTCACGAGTGAATATAACATCAAATGATGTTGAATATGATTGTATAATGTATCATTAGCACTCATTGTATCACGAGATAAGATCGTATGATTGAAGTCACGAGTGAATATACTATAAAATGATGTCGATTATGATAGTGTACCACATCATTGGCACTCATTATATCACGTGATACGATTGTATGATTGAAGTTACGAGTGAATATAACATCAAATGATTTCGAATATGATAATGAACCGCATCATTGGCAATCATTATATCACGTGATACCATCATATGATTGAAGTCACGAGTGAATATAACATCAAATGATGTTGGATATGATTGTATAATGTATCATTAGCACTCATTGTTTCACGTGATACGATCGTATGATTAAAGTTACAGGTGAATATAATATCAATTGTTGTCGTATATGATAGCGCACCATATAATTAGCACTTATTGTATCATGTAATGTGATCGTATGATTGAAGTCACGAGTGAATATAACATCAAATAATGCTAAATATGATTGTATAGTGTAGCATTGACACTCATTGTATCAGGAGATACGATCGTATGATTAAAGTCACGAGTGAATATACTATAAAATGATGTCGATTATGATAGTGTACCACATCATTGGCACTCATTATATCACGTGATACGATTGTATCATTGAAGTCACGAGTGAATATAATATCAAATGATGTCAATTATGATAGTGTTGCGTATCATAAGCACTCATTGTATCACGTGATACGATCGTATGATAAAAGTTACGAGTGAATATAACATCAAATGATGTCGAATAGGATTGTATAGTATATCATTAGCACTTATTGTTTTACGTGATACGATCGTATGATTAAAGTTACGATTGGAGATACTAATAAATGATGTTGAATATAATAGTGCACCATATCATTAGCACTTATTGTATCATGTGATGTGATCGTATGATTAAAGTTACAAGTGAATATAACATCAAATGATGTCGATTATAATAGTGTACCACATCATTGGCACTCATTATATCACGTGATACGATCGTATGATTGAAGTCATGAGTGAATATAATATCAAATGATGTCAATTATGATAGTGTTGCGTATCATAAGCACTCATTGTTTCACGTGATACGATCGTATGATTAAAGTTAAGATTGGAGATACTAATAAATGATATTGAATATAATAGTGCACCATATCATTAGCACTTATTGTATCATGTGATGCGATCGTATGATTAAAGTTACAAGTGAATATAACATCAAATGATGTAAATTATAATAGTGTACCGCATCATTGGCACTCATTATATCACGTGATAATATCGTATGATTGAAGTCACGAGTGAATATAACATCAAATAATGCTAAATATGATTGTATAGTGTAGCATTGACACTCATTGTATCACGAGATACGATCGTATGATTGAAGTCACGAGTGAATATAACATCAAATGATGTTGAATATGATTGTATAATGTATCATTAGCACTCATTGTTTCACGTGATACGATCGTATGATTGAAGTCACGAGTGAATATAACATAAAATAATGCTAAATATGATTGTATAGTGTAGCATTGACACTCATTGTATCACGAGATACGATGGTATGATTGAAGTCACGAGTGAATATAACATCAAATAATGCTAAATATGATTGTATAGTGTAGCATTGACACTCATTGTATCACGAGATACGATCGTATGATTAAAGTCACGAGTGAATATACTATAAAATGATGTATATTGTGATAGTGTACCACATCATAAGCACTCATTGTATCACGTGATACGATCGTATGATGAAAGTTACGAGTGAATATAACATCAAATGATGCTAAATATGATTGTATAGTGTAGCATTGACACTCATTGTACCACGAGATACGATCGTATGATTGAAGTCACGAGTGAATATACTATAAAATGATGTCGATTATGATAGTGTACCACATCATTGGCACTCATTATATCACGTGATACGATCGTATGATTCAAGGCACGAGTGAATATAATATCAAATGATGTCAATTATGATAGTGTTGCGTATCATAAGCACTCATTGTATCACTTGATACGATCGTATGATGAATGTTACGAGTGAATATAACATCAAATGATGTCGAATAGGATTGTATAATGTATCATTAGCACTTATTGTTTCACGTGATACGATCGTATGATTAAAGTTACGATTGAAGTTACTAATAAATGATGTTGAATATAATAGTGCACCATATCATTAGCACTTATTGTATCATGTGATGCGATCGTATGATTAAAGTTACAAGTGAATATAACATCAAATGATGTCGATTATAATAGTGTACCGCATCATTGGCACTCATTATATCACGTGATACCATCGTATGATTGAAGTCACGAGTGAATATAACATCAAATAATGCTAAATATGATTGTATAGTGTAGCATTGACACTCATTGTATCACGAGATACGATCGTATGATTGAAGTAACGAGTGAATATAACATCAAATGATGTTGAATATGAGTGTATAATGTATCATTAGCACTCATTGTTTCACGTGATACGATCGTATGATTAAAGTTACAGGTGAATATAACATCAAATGATGTCGATTATGATAGTGTACCGTATCATTAGCACTCATATTATCACGTGATACGATCGTATGATGAAAGTTACGAGTGAATATAACATCAAATGATGTTGAATATGATTGTATAATGTATCATTAGCACTCATTGTTTCACGTGATACGATCGTATGATTAAAGTTACGAGTAAATATAACATCAAATGATGTCAAATATGATAATGTACCGTATCATTAGCACTCATTGTATCACGTGATACGATCTTATGATGAAAGTTACAAGTAAATATACTATTAAATGATGTCCATTATGACAGTGTACCGTACCATTGGCACTCATAGTATCACGTGATACGATCGTATGATTGAAGTCACGAATGAATATACCATCAAATGATGTCGATTATGATAGTGTACCGCATCATTAGCACTCATTGTATCACGAGATACGATGGTATGATTGAAGTCACGAGTGAATATAACATCAAATAATGCTAAATATGATTGTATAGTGTAGCATTGACACTCATTGTATCACGAGATACGATCGTATGATTAAAGTCACGAGTGAATATACTATAAAATGATGTATATTATGATAGTGTACCACATCATAAGCACTTATTGTATCACGTGATACGATCGTATGATGAAAGTTACGAGTGAATATAACATCAAATGATGTCGAATAGGATTGTATAATGTATCATTAGCACTTATTTTTTCACGTGATACGATCGTATGATTAAAGTTACGATTGAAGTTACTAATAAATGATGTTGAATATAATAGTGCACCATATCATTAGCACTTACTGTATCATGTGATGCGATCGTATGATTAAAGTTACAAGTGAATATAACATCAAATGATGTCGATTATAATAGTGTACCGCATCATTGGCACTCATTATATCACGTGATTCTATCGTATGATTGAAGTCACGAGTGAATATAACATCAAATGATGTTGAATATGATTGTATAATGTATCATTAGCACTCATTGTATCACGAGATAAGATCGTATGATTGAAGTCACGAGTGAATATACTATAAAATGATGTCGATTATGATAGTGTACCACATCATTGGCACTCATTATTTCACGTGATACGATCGTATGATTGAAGTTACGATTGAAGTTACTAATAAATGATGTTGAATATAATAGTGCACCATATCATTAGCACTTATTGTATCATGTGATGCGATCGTATGATTAAAGTTACAAGTGAATATAACATCAAATGATGTCGATTATAATAGTGTACCGCATCATTGGCACTCATTATATCACGTGATACTATCGTATGATTGAAGTTACGATTGAAGTTACTAATAAATGATGTTGAATAGGATTGTATAATGTATCATTAGCACTTATTGTTTCACGTGATACGATCGTATGATTAAAGTTACGATTGAAGTTACTAATAAATGATGTTGAATATAATAGTGCACCATATCATTAGCACTTATTGTATCATGTGATGCGATCGTATGATTAAAGTTACAAGTGAATATAACATCAAATGTTTTCGATTATAATAGTGTACCGCATCATTGGCACTCATTATATCACGTGATACTATCGTATGATTGAAGTCACGAGTGAATATAACATCAAATAATGCTAAATATGATTGTATAGTGTAGCATTGACACTCATTGTATCACGAGATACGATCGTATGATTGAAGTAACGAGTGAATATAACATCAAATGATGTTGAATATGATTGTATAATGTATCATTAGCACTCATTGTTTCACGTGATACGATCGTATGATTAAAGTTACAGGTGAATATAACATCAAATGATGTCGATTATGATAGTGTACCGCATCATTGGCACTCATTATATAACGTGATGCTATCGTATGATTGAAGTCACGAGTGAATATAACATCAAATGATGCTAAATATAATTGTATAGTGTAGCATTGACACTCATTGTATCACGAGATACGATCGTATGATTGAAGTAACGAGTGAATATAACATCAAATGATGTTGAATATGATTGTATAATGTATCATTAGCACTCATTGTTTCACGTGATACGATCGTATGATTAAAGTTACAGGTGAATATAACATCAAATGATGTCGATTATGATAGTGTACCGTATCATTAGCACTCATTGTATCACGTGATACGATCTTATGATGAAAGTTACGAGTGAATATAACATCAAATGATGTTGATTATGATAGTGTACCTTATCATTGGCACTCATTATATCACGTGATAGATCGTATAATGAAAGTTACGAGTGAATATACTATTAAATAATGTCGATTATGATAGTGTACCGCATCATTGGCACTAATTATATCACGTGATACGATCGTATGATTGAAGTCACGAGTGAATATAACATCAAATGATGTCAATTATGATAGTGTTCCGTATCATAAGCACTCATTGTATCACGTGATACGATCGTATGATGAAAGTTACAAGTAAATATACTATTAAATGATGTCGATTATGACAGTGTACCGTACCATTGGCACTCATAGTATCACGTGATACGATCGTATGATTGAAGTCACGAATGAATATAACATCAAATGATGTCGATTATGATAGTGTACCGCATCATTAGCACACATTGTATCACGTGATACGATCGTATGATTAAAGTTACGAGTGAAGATAACATCAAATGATGTTGAATATGATTGTATAATGTATCATTAGCACTCATTGTTTCACGTGATACGATCGTTTGATTAAAGTTACAGGTGAATATAACATCAAATGATGTCGATTATGATAGTGTACCGCATCATTGGCACTCATTATATAACGTGATGCTATCGTATGATTGAAGTCACGAGTGAATATAACATCAAATGATGCTAAATATAATTGTATAGTGTATCATTAGCACTCATTGTTTCACGTGATACGATCGTATGATTAAAGTTACGAGTAAATATAACATCAAATGATGTCGAATATGATAATGTACCGTATCATTAGCACTCATATTATCACGTGATACGATCGTATGATGAAAGTTACGAGTGAATATAACATCAAATGATGTTGAATATGATTGTATAATGTATCATTAGCACTCATTGTTTCACGTGATACGATCGTATGATTAAAGTTACGAGTAAATATAACATCAAATGATGTCAAATATGATAATGTACCGAATCATTAGCACTCATTGTATCACGTGATACGATCTTATGATGAAAGTTACGAGTGAATATAACATCAAATGATGTTGATTATGATAGTGTACCTTATCATGGGCACTCATTATATCACGTGATAGATCGTATAATGAAAGTTACGAGTAAATATACTATTAAATAATGTCGATTATGATAGTGTACCGCATCATTGGCACTAATTATATCACGTGATACGATCGTATGATTGAAGTCACGAGTGAATATAACATCAAATGATGTCAATTATGATAGTGTTCCGTATCATAAGCACTCATTGTATCACGTGATACGATCGTATGATGAAAGTTACAAGTAAATATACTATTAAATGATGTCCATTATGACAGTGTACCGTACCATTGGCACTCATAGTATCACGTGATACGATCGTATGATTGAAGTCACGAATGAATATAACATCAAATGATGTCGATTATGATAGTGTACCGCATCATTAGCACTCATTGTATCACGAGATACGATGGTATGATTGAAGTCACGAGTGAATATAACATCAAATAATGCTAAATATGATTGTATAGTGTAGCATTGACACTCATTGTATCACGAGATACGATCGTATGATTAAAGTCACGAGTGAATATACTATAAAATGATGTATATTATGATAGTGTACCACATCATAAGCACTCATTGTATCACGTGATACGATCGTATGATGAAAGTTACGAGTGAATATAACATCAAATGATGTCGAATAGGATTGTATAATGTATCATTAGCACTTATTGTTTCACGTGATACGATCGTATGATTAAAGTTACGATTGAAGTTACTAATAAATGATGTTGAATATAATAGTGCACCATATCATTAGCACTTACTGTATCATGTGATGCGATCGTATGATTAAAGTTACAAGTGAATATAACATCAAATGATGTCGATTATAATAGTGTACCGCATCATTGGCACTCATTATATCACGTTATTCTATCGTATGATTGAAGTCACGAGTGAATATAACATCAAATGATGTTGAATATGATTGTATAATGTATCATTAGCACTCATTGTATCACGAGATAAGATCGTATGATTGAAGTCACGAGTGAATATACTATAAAATGATGTCGATTATGATAGTGTACCACATCATTGGCACTCATTATATCACGTGATACGATTGTATGATTGAAGTTACGAGTGAATATAACATCAAATGATTTCGAATATGATAATGAACCGCATCATTGGCAATCATTATATCACGTGATACCATCATATGATTGAAGTCACGAGTGAATATAACATCAAATGATGTTGGATATGATTGTATAATGTATCATTAGCACTCATTGTTTCACGTGATACGATCGTATGATTAAAGTTACAGGTGAATATAATATCAATTGTTGTCGTATATGATAGCGCACCATATAATTAGCACTTATTGTATCATGTAATGTGATCGTATGATTGAAGTCACGAGTGAATATAACATCAAATAATGCTAAATATGATTGTATAGTGTAGCATTGACACTCATTGTATCAGGAGATACGATCGTATGATTAAAGTCACGAGTGAATATACTATAAAATGATGTCGATTATGATAGTGTACCACATCATTGGCACTCATTATATCACGTGATACGATTGTATCATTGAAGTCACGAGTGAATATAATATCAAATGATGTCAATTATGATAGTGTTGCGTATCATAAGCACTCATTGTATCACGTGATACGATCGTATGATAAAAGTTACGAGTGAATATAACATCAAATGATGTCGAATAGGATTGTATAGTATATCATTAGCACTTATTGTTTTACGTGATACGATCGTATGATTAAAGTTACGATTGGAGATACTAATAAATGATGTTGAATATAATAGTGCACCATATCATTAGCACTTATTGTATCATGTGATGTGATCGTATGATTAAAGTTACAAGTGAATATAACATCAAATGATGTCGATTATAATAGTGTACCACATCATTGGCACTCATTATATCACGTGATACGATCGTATGATTGAAGTCATGAGTGAATATAATATCAAATGATGTCAATTATGATAGTGTTGCGTATCATAAGCACTCATTGTTTCACGTGATACGATCGTATGATTAAAGTTAAGATTGGAGATACTAATAAATGATATTGAATATAATAGTGCACCATATCATTAGCACTTATTGTATCATGTGATGCGATCGTATGATTAAAGTTACAAGTGAATATAACATCAAATGATGTAAATTATAATAGTGTACCGCATCATTGGCACTCATTATATCACGTGATAATATCGTATGATTGAAGTCACGAGTGAATATAACATCAAATAATGCTAAATATGATTGTATAGTGTAGCATTGACACTCATTGTATCACGAGATACGATCGTATGATTGAAGTCACGAGTGAATATAACATCAAATGATGTTGAATATGATTGTATAATGTATCATTAGCACTCATTGTTTCACGTGATACGATCGTATGATTGAAGTCACGAGTGAATATAACATAAAATAATGCTAAATATGATTGTATAGTGTAGCATTGACACTCATTGTATCACGAGATACGATGGTATGATTGAAGTCACGAGTGAATATAACATCAAATAATGCTAAATATGATTGTATAGTGTAGCATTGACACTCATTGTATCACGAGATACGATCGTATGATTAAAGTCACGAGTGAATATACTATAAAATGATGTATATTGTGATAGTGTACCACATCATAAGCACTCATTGTATCACGTGATACGATCGTATGATGAAAGTTACGAGTGAATATAACATCAAATGATGCTAAATATGATTGTATAGTGTAGCATTGACACTCATTGTACCACGAGATACGATCGTATGATTGAAGTCACGAGTGAATATACTATAAAATGATGTCGATTATGATAGTGTACCACATCATTGGCACTCATTATATCACGTGATACGATCGTATGATTCAAGGCACGAGTGAATATAATATCAAATGATGTCAATTATGATAGTGTTGCGTATCATAAGCACTCATTGTATCACTTGATACGATCGTATGATGAATGTTACGAGTGAATATAACATCAAATGATGTCGAATAGGATTGTATAATGTATCATTAGCACTTATTGTTTCACGTGATACGATCGTATGATTAAAGTTACGATTGAAGTTACTAATAAATGATGTTGAATATAATAGTGCACCATATCATTAGCACTTATTGTATCATGTGATGCGATCGTATGATTAAAGTTACAAGTGAATATAACATCAAATGATGTCGATTATAATAGTGTACCGCATCATTGGCACTCATTATATCACGTGATACCATCGTATGATTGAAGTCACGAGTGAATATAACATCAAATAATGCTAAATATGATTGTATAGTGTAGCACTGACACTCATTGTATCACGAGATACGATCGTATGATTGAAGTAACGAGTGAATATAACATCAAATGATGTTGAATATGAGTGTATAATGTATCATTAGCACTCATTGTTTCACGTGATACGATCGTATGATTAAAGTTACAGGTGAATATAACATCAAATGATGTCGATTATGATAGTGTACCGTATCATTAGCACTCATATTATCACGTGATACGATCGTATGATGAAAGTTACGAGTGAATATAACATCAAATGATGTTGAATATGATTGTATAATGTATCATTAGCACTCATTGTTTCACGTGATACGATCGTATGATTAAAGTTACGAGTAAATATAACATCAAATGATGTCAAATATGATAATGTACCGTATCATTAGCACTCATTGTATCACGTGATACGATCTTATGATGAAAGTTACAAGTAAATATACTATTAAATGATGTCCATTATGACAGTGTACCGTACCATTGGCACTCATAGTATCACGTGATACGATCGTATGATTGAAGTCACGAATGAATATAACATCAAATGATGTCGATTATGATAGTGTACCGCATCATTAGCACTCATTGTATCACGAGATACGATGGTATGATTGAAGTCACGAGTGAATATAACATCAAATAATGCTAAATATGATTGTATAGTGTAGCATTGACACTCATTGTATCACGAGATACGATCGTATGATTAAAGTCACGAGTGAATATACTATAAAATGATGTATATTATGATAGTGTACCACATCATAAGCACTTATTGTATCACGTGATACGATCGTATGATGAAAGTTACGAGTGAATATAACATCAAATGATGTCGAATAGGATTGTATAATGTATCATTAGCACTTATTTTTTCACGTGATACGATCGTATGATTAAAGTTACGATTGAAGTTACTAATAAATGATGTTGAATATAATAGTGCACCATATCATTAGCACTTACTGTATCATGTGATGCGATCGTATGATTAAAGTTACAAGTGAATATAACATCAAATGATGTCGATTATAATAGTGTACCGCATCATTGGCACTCATTATATCACGTGATTCTATCGTATGATTGAAGTCACGAGTGAATATAACATCAAATGATGTTGAATATGATTGTATAATGTATCATTAGCACTCATTGTATCACGAGATAAGATCGTATGATTGAAGTCACGAGTGAATATACTATAAAATGATGTCGATTATGATAGTGTACCACATCATTGGCACTCATTATTTCACGTGATACGATCGTATGATTGAAGTTACGATTGAAGTTACTAATAAATGATGTTGAATATAATAGTGCACCATATCATTAGCACTTATTGTATCATGTGATGCGATCGTATGATTAAAGTTACAAGTGAATATAACATCAAATGATGTCGATTATAATAGTGTACCGCATCATTGGCACTCATTATATCACGTGATACTATCGTATGATTGAAGTTACGATTGAAGTTACTAATAAATGATGTTGAATAGGATTGTATAATGTATCATTAGCACTTATTGTTTCACGTGATACGATCGTATGATTAAAGTTACGATTGAAGTTACTAATAAATGATGTTGAATATAATAGTGCACCATATCATTAGCACTTATTGTATCATGTGATGCGATCGTATGATTAAAGTTACAAGTGAATATAACATCAAATGTTTTCGATTATAATAGTGTACCGCATCATTGGCACTCATTATATCACGTGATACTATCGTATGATTGAAGTCACGAGTGAATATAACATCAAATAATGCTAAATATGATTGTATAGTGTAGCATTGACACTCATTGTATCACGAGATACGATCGTATGATTGAAGTAACGAGTGAATATAACATCAAATGATGTTGAATATGATTGTATAATGTATCATTAGCACTCATTGTTTCACGTGATACGATCGTATGATTAAAGTTACAGGTGAATATAACATCAAATGATGTCGATTATGATAGTGTACCGCATCATTGGCACTCATTATATAACGTGATGCTATCGTATGATTGAAGTCACGAGTGAATATAACATCAAATGATGCTAAATATAATTGTATAGTGTAGCATTGACACTCATTGTATCACGAGATACGATCGTATGATTGAAGTAACGAGTGAATATAACATCAAATGATGTTGAATATGATTGTATAATGTATCATTAGCACTCATTGTTTCACGTGATACGATCGTATGATTAAAGTTACAGGTGAATATAACATCAAATGATGTCGATTATGATAGTGTACCGTATCATTAGCACTCATTGTATCACGTGATACGATCTTATGATGAAAGTTACGAGTGAATATAACATCAAATGATGTTGATTATTATAGTGTACCTTATCATTGGCACTCATTATATCACGTGATAGATCGTATAATGAAAGTTACGAGTGAATATACTATTAAATAATGTCGATTATGATAGTGTACCGCATCATTGGCACTAATTATATCACGTGATACGATCGTATGATTGAAGTCACGAGTGAATATAACATCAAATGATGTCAATTATGATAGTGTTCCGTATCATAAGCACTCATTGTATCACGTGATACGATCGTATGATGAAAGTTACAAGTAAATATACTATTAAATGATGTCCATTATGACAGTGTACCGTACCATTGGCACTCATAGTATCACGTGATACGATCGTATGATTGAAGTCACGAATGAATATAACATCAAATGATGTCGATTATGATAGTGTACCGCATCATTAGCACACATTGTATCACGTGATACGATCGTATGATTAAAGTTACGAGTGAAGATAACATCAAATGATGTTGAATATGATTGTATAATGTATCATTAGCACTCATTGTTTCACGTGATACGATCGTTTGATTAAAGTTACAGGTGAATATAACATCAAATGATGTCGATTATGATAGTGTACCGCATCATTGGCACTCATTATATAACGTGATGCTATCGTATGATTGAAGTCACGAGTGAATATAACATCAAATGATGCTAAATATAATTGTATAGTGTATAATTAGCACTCATTGTTTCACGTGATACGATCGTATGATTAAAGTTACGAGTAAATATAACATCAAATGATGTCGAATATGATAATGTACCGTATCATTAGCACTCATATTATCACGTGATACGATCGTATGATGAAAGTTACGAGTGAATATAACATCAAATGATGTTGAATATGATTGTATAATGTATCATTAGCACTCATTGTTTCACGTGATACGATCGTATGATTAAAGTTACGAGTAAATATAACATCAAATGATGTCAAATATGATAATGTACCGAATCATTAGCACTCATTGTATCACGTGATACGATCTTATGATGAAAGTTACGAGTGAATATAACATCAAATGATGTTGATTATGATAGTGTACCTTATCATGGGCACTCATTATATCACGTGATAGATCGTATAATGAAAGTTACGAGTAAATATACTATTAAATAATGTCGATTATGATAGTGTACCGCATCATTGGCACTAATTATATCACGTGATACGATCGTATGATTGAAGTCACGAGTGAATATAACATCAAATGATGTCAATTATGATAGTGTTCCGTATCATAAGCACTCATTGTATCACGTGATACGATCGTATGATGAAAGTTACAAGTAAATATACTATTAAATGATGTCCATTATGACAGTGTACCGTACCATTGGCACTCATAGTATCACGTGATACGATCGTATGATTGAAGTCACGAATGAATATAACATCAAATGATGTCGATTATGATAGTGTACCGCATCATTAGCACTCATTGTATCACGAGATACGATGGTATGATTGAAGTCACGAGTGAATATAACATCAAATAATGCTAAATATGATTGTATAGTGTAGCATTGACACTCATTGTATCACGAGATACGATCGTATGATTAAAGTCACGAGTGAATATACTATAAAATGATGTATATTATGATAGTGTACCACATCATAAGCACTTATTGTATCACGTGATACGATCGTATGATGAAAGTTACGAGTGAATATAACATCAAATGATGTCGAATAGGATTGTATAATGTATCATTAGCACTTATTTTTTCACGTGATACGATCGTATGATTAAAGTTACGATTGAAGTTACTAATAAATGATGTTGAATATAATAGTGCACCATATCATTAGCACTTACTGTATCATGTGATGCGATCGTATGATTAAAGTTACAAGTGAATATAACATCAAATGATGTCGATTATAATAGTGTACCGCATCATTGGCACTCATTATATCACGTGATTCTATCGTATGATTGAAGTCACGAGTGAATATAACATCAAATGATGTTGAATATGATTGTATAATGTATCATTAGCACTCATTGTATCACGAGATAAGATCGTATGATTGAAGTCACGAGTGAATATACTATAAAATGATGTCGATTATGATAGTGTACCACATCATTGGCACTCATTATATCACGTGATACGATCGTATGATTGAAGTTACGATTGAAGTTACTAATAAATGATGTTGAATATAATAGTGCACCATATCATTAGCACTTATTGTATCATGTGATGCGATCGTATGATTAAAGTTACAAGTGAATATAACATCAAATGATGTCGATTATAATAGTGTACCGCATCATTGGCACTCATTATATCACGTGATACTATCGTATGATTGAAGTTACGATTGGAGATACTAATAAATGATGTTGAATAGGATTGTATAATGTATCATTAGCACTTATTGTTTCACGTGATACGATCGTATGATTAAAGTTACGATTGAAGTTACTAATAAATGATGTTGAATATAATAGTGCACCATATCATTAGCACTTATTGTATCATGTGATGCGATCGTATGATTAAAGTTACAAGTGAATATAACATCAAATGTTTTCGATTATAATAGTGTACCGCATCATTGGCACTCATTATATCACGTGATACTATCGTATGATTGAAGTCACGAGTGAATATAACATCAAATAATGCTAAATATGATTGTATAGTGTAGCATTGACACTCATTGTATCACGAGATACGATCGTATGATTGAAGTAACGAGTGAATATAACATCAAATGATGTTGAATATGATTGTATAATGTATCATTAGCACTCATTGTTTCACGTGATACGATCGTATGATTAAAGTTACAGGTGAATATAACATCAAATGATGTCGATTATGATAGTGTACCGCATCATTGGCACTCATTATATAACGTGATGCTATCGTATGATTGAAGTCACGAGTGAATATAACATCAAATGATGCTAAATATAATTGTATAGTGTAGCATTGACACTCATTGTATCACGAGATACGATCGTATGATTGAAGTAACGAGTGAATATAACATCAAATGATGTTGAATATGATTGTATAATGTATCATTAGCACTCATTGTTTCACGTGATACGATCGTATGATTAAAGTTACAGGTGAATATAACATCAAATGATGTCGATTATGATAGTGTACCGTATCATTAGCACTCATTGTATCACGTGATACGATCTTATGATGAAAGTTACGAGTGAATATAACATCAAATGATGTTGATTATTATAGTGTACCTTATCATTGGCACTCATTATATCACGTGATAGATCGTATAATGAAAGTTACGAGTGAATATACTATTAAATAATGTCGATTATGATAGTGTACCGCATCATTGGCACTAATTATATCACGTGATACGATCGTATGATTGAAGTCACGAGTGAATATAACATCAAATGATGTCAATTATGATAGTGTTCCGTATCATAAGCACTCATTGTATCACGTGATACGATCGTATGATGAAAGTTACAAGTAAATATACAATTAAATGATGTCGATTATGACAGTGTACCGTACCATTGGCACTCATAGTATCACGTGATACGATCGTATGATTGAAGTCACGAATGAATATAACATCAAATGATGTCGATTATGATAGTGTACCGCATCATTAGCACACATTGTATCACGTGATACGATCGTATGATTAAAGTTACGAGTGAAGATAACATCAAATGATGTTGAATATGATTGTATAATGTATCATTAGCACTCATTGTTTCACGTGATACGATCGTTTGATTAAAGTTACAGGTGAATATAACATCAAATGATGTCGATTATGATAGTGTACCGCATCATTGGCACTCATTATATAACGTGATGCTATCGTATGATTGAAGTCACGAGTGAATATAACATCAAATGATGCTAAATATAATTGTATAGTGTATCATTAGCACTCATTGTTTCACGTGATACGATCGTATGATTAAAGTTACGAGTAAATATAACATCAAATGATGTCGAATATGATAATGTACCGTATCATTAGCACTCATATTATCACGTGATACGATCGTATGATGAAAGTTACGAGTGAATATAACATCAAATGATGTTGAATATGATTGTATAATGTATCATTAGCACTCATTGTTTCACGTGATACGATCGTATGATTAAAGTTACGAGTAAATATAACATCAAATGATGTCAAATATGATAATGTACCGAATCATTAGCACTCATTGTATCACGTGATACGATCTTATGATGAAAGTTACGAGTGAATATAACATCAAATGATGTTGATTATGATAGTGTACCTTATCATGGGCACTCATTATATCACGTGATAGATCGTATAATGAAAGTTACGAGTAAATATACTATTAAATAATGTCGATTATGATAGTGTACCGCATCATTGGCACTAATTATATCACGTGATACGATCGTATGATTGAAGTCACGAGTGAATATAACATCAAATGATGTCAATTATGATAGTGTTCCGTATCATAAGCACTCATTGTATCACGTGATACGATCGTATGATGAAAGTTACAAGTAAATATACTATTAAATGATGTCCATTATGACAGTGTACCGTACCATTGGCACTCATAGTATCACGTGATACGATCGTATGATTGAAGTCACGAATGAATATAACATCAAATGATGTCGATTATGATAGTGTACCGCATCATTAGCACTCATTGTATCACGAGATACGATGGTATGATTGAAGTCACGAGTGAATATAACATCAAATAATGCTAAATATGATTGTATAGTGTAGCATTGACACTCATTGTATCACGAGATACGATCGTATGATTAAAGTCACGAGTGAATATACTATAAAATGATGTATATTATGATAGTGTACCACATCATAAGCACTCATTGTATCACGTGATACGATCGTATGATGAAAGTTACGAGTGAATATAACATCAAATGATGTCGAATAGGATTGTATAATGTATCATTAGCACTTATTGTTTCACGTGATACGATCGTATGATTAAAGTTACGATTGAAGTTACTAATAAATGATGTTGAATATAATAGTGCACCATATCATTAGCACTTACTGTATCATGTGATGCGATCGTATGATTAAAGTTACAAGTGAATATAACATCAAATGATGTCGATTATAATAGTGTACCGCATCATTGGCACTCATTATATCACGTTATTCTATCGTATGATTGAAGTCACGAGTGAATATAACATCAAATGATGTTGAATATGATTGTATAATGTATCATTAGCACTCATTGTATCACGAGATAAGATCGTATGATTGAAGTCACGAGTGAATATACTATAAAATGATGTCGATTATGATAGTGTACCACATCATTGGCACTCATTATATCACGTGATACGATTGTATGATTGAAGTTACGAGTGAATATAACATCAAATGATTTCGAATATGATAATGAACCGCATCATTGGCAATCATTATATCACGTGATACCATCATATGATTGAAGTCACGAGTGAATATAACATCAAATGATGTTGGATATGATTGTATAATGTATCATTAGCACTCATTGTTTCACGTGATACGATCGTATGATTAAAGTTACAGGTGAATATAATATCAATTGTTGTCGTATATGATAGCGCACCATATAATTAGCACTTATTGTATCATGTAATGTGATCGTATGATTGAAGTCACGAGTGAATATAACATCAAATAATGCTAAATATGATTGTATAGTGTAGCATTGACACTCATTGTATCAGGAGATACGATCGTATGATTAAAGTCACGAGTGAATATACTATAAAATGATGTCGATTATGATAGTGTACCACATCATTGGCACTCATTATATCACGTGATACGATTGTATCATTGAAGTCACGAGTGAATATAATATCAAATGATGTCAATTATGATAGTGTTGCGTATCATAAGCACTCATTGTATCACGTGATACGATCGTATGATAAAAGTTACGAGTGAATATAACATCAAATGATGTCGAATAGGATTGTATAGTATATCATTAGCACTTATTGTTTTACGTGATACGATCGTATGATTAAAGTTACGATTGGAGATACTAATAAATGATGTTGAATATAATAGTGCACCATATCATTAGCACTTACTGTATCATGTGATGCGATCGTATGATTAAAGTTACAAGTGAATATAACATCAAATGATGTCGATTATAATAGTGTACCGCATCATTGGCACTCATTATATCACGTGATTCTATCGTATGATTGAAGTCACGAGTGAATATAACATCAAATGATGTTGAATATGATTGTATAATGTATCATTAGCACTCATTGTATCACGAGATAAGATCGTATGATTGAAGTCACGAGTGAATATACTATAAAATGATGTCGATTATGATAGTGTACCACATCATTGGCACTCATTATATCACGTGATACGATCGTATGATTGAAGTTACGATTGAAGTTACTAATAAATGATGTTGAATATAATAGTGCACCATATCATTAGCACTTATTGTATCATGTGATGCGATCGTATGATTAAAGTTACAAGTGAATATAACATCAAATGATGTCGATTATAATAGTGTACCGCATCATTGGCACTCATTATATCACGTGATACTATCGTATGATTGAAGTTACGATTGAAGTTACTAATAAATGATGTTGAATAGGATTGTATAATGTATCATTAGCACTTATTGTTTCACGTGATACGATCGTATGATTAAAGTTACGATTGAAGTTACTAATAAATGATGTTGAATATAATAGTGCACCATATCATTAGCACTTATTGTATCATGTGATGCGATCGTATGATTAAAGTTACAAGTAATATAACATCAAATGTTTTCGATTATAATAGTGTACCGCATCATTGGCACTCATTATATCACGTGATACTATCGTATGATTGAAGTCACGAGTGAATATAACATCAAATAATGCTAAATATGATTGTATAGTGTAGCATTGACACTCATTGTATCACGAGATACGATCGTATGATTGAAGTAACGAGTGAATATAACATCAAATGATGTTGAATATGATTGTATAATGTATCATTAGCACTCATTGTTTCACGTGATACGATCGTATGATTAAAGTTACAGGTGAATATAACATCAAATGATGTCGATTATGATAGTGTACCGCATCATTGGCACTCATTATATAACGTGATGCTATCGTATGATTGAAGTCACGAGTGAATATAACATCAAATGATGCTAAATATAATTGTATAGTGTAGCATTGACACTCATTGTATCACGAGATACGATCGTATGATTGAAGTAACGAGTGAATATAACATCAAATGATGTTGAATATGATTGTATAATGTATCATTAGCACTCATTGTTTCACGTGATACGATCGTATGATTAAAGTTACAGGTGAATATAACATCAAATGATGTCGATTATGATAGTGTACCGTATCATTGGCACTCATTATATCACGTGATAGATCGTATAATGAAAGTTACGAGTGAATATACTATTAAATAATGTCGATTATGATAGTGTACCGCATCATTGGCACTAATTATATCACGTGATACGATCGTATGATTGAAGTCACGAGTGAATATAACATCAAATGATGTCAATTATGATAGTGTTCCGTATCATAAGCACTCATTGTATCACGTGATACGATCGTATGATGAAAGTTACAAGTAAATATACTATTAAATGATGTCGATTATGACAGTGTACCGTACCATTGGCACTCATAGTATCACGTGATACGATCGTATGATTGAAGTCACGAATGAATATAACATCAAATGATGTCGATTATGATAGTGTACCGCATCATTAGCACACATTGTATCACGTGATACGATCGTATGATTAAAGTTACGAGTGAAGATAACATCAAATGATGTTGAATATGATTGTATAATGTATCATTAGCACTCATTGTTTCACGTGATACGATCGTTTGATTAAAGTTACAGGTGAATATAACATCAAATGATGTCGATTATGATAGTGTACCGCATCATTGGCACTCATTATATAACGTGATGCTATCGTATGATTGAAGTCACGAGTGAATATAACATCAAATGATGCTAAATATAATTGTATAGTGTATCATTAGCACTCATTGTTTCACGTGATACGATCGTATGATTAAAGTTACGAGTAAATATAACATCAAATGATGTCAAATATGATAATGTACCGAATCATTAGCACTCATTGTATCACGTGATACGATCTTATGATGAAAGTTACGAGTGAATATAACATCAAATGATGTTGATTATGATAGTGTACCTTATCATGGGCACTCATTATATCACGTGATAGATCGTATAATGAAAGTTACGAGTAAATATACTATTAAATAATGTCGATTATGATAGTGTACCGCATCATTGGCACTAATTATATCACGTGATACGATCGTATGATTGAAGTCACGAGTGAATATAACATCAAATGATGTCAATTATGATAGTGTTCCGTATCATAAGCACTCATTGTATCACGTGATACGATCGTATGATGAAAGTTACAAGTAAATATACTATTAAATGATGTCCATTATGACAGTGTACCGTACCATTGGCACTCATAGTATCACGTGATACGATCGTATGATTGAAGTCACGAATGAATATAACATCAAATGATGTCGATTATGATAGTGTACCGCATCATTAGCACTCATTGTATCACGAGATACGATGGTATGATTGAAGTCACGAGTGAATATAACATCAAATAATGCTAAATATGATTGTATAGTGTAGCATTGACACTCATTGTATCACGAGATACGATCGTATGATTAAAGTCACGAGTGAATATACTATAAAATGATGTATATTATGATAGTGTACCACATCATAAGCACTCATTGTATCACGTGATACGATCGTATGATGAAAGTTACGAGTGAATATAACATCAAATGATGTCGAATAGGATTGTATAATGTATCATTAGCACTTATTGTTTCACGTGATACGATCGTATGATTAAAGTTACGATTGAAGTTACTAATAAATGATGTTGAATATAATAGTGCACCATATCATTAGCACTTACTGTATCATGTGATGCGATCGTATGATTAAAGTTACAAGTGAATATAACATCAAATGATGTCGATTATAATAGTGTACCGCATCATTGGCACTCATTATATCACGTTATTCTATCGTATGATTGAAGTCACGAGTGAATATAACATCAAATGATGTTGAATATGATTGTATAATGTATCATTAGCACTCATTGTATCACGAGATAAGATCGTATGATTGAAGTCACGAGTGAATATACTATAAAATGATGTCGATTATGATAGTGTACCACATCATTGGCACTCATTATATCACGTGATACGATTGTATGATTGAAGTTACGAGTGAATATAACATCAAATGATTTCGAATATGATAATGAACCGCATCATTGGCAATCATTATATCACGTGATACCATCATATGATTGAAGTCACGAGTGAATATAACATCAAATGATGTTGGATATGATTGTATAATGTATCATTAGCACTCATTGTTTCACGTGATACGATCGTATGATTAAAGTTACAGGTGAATATAATATCAATTGTTGTCGTATATGATAGCGCACCATATAATTAGCACTTATTGTATCATGTAATGTGATCGTATGATTGAAGTCACGAGTGAATATAACATCAAATAATGCTAAATATGATTGTATAGTGTAGCATTGACACTCATTGTATCAGGAGATACGATCGTATGATTAAAGTCACGAGTGAATATACTATAAAATGATGTCGATTATGATAGTGTACCACATCATTGGCACTCATTATATCACGTGATACGATTGTATCATTGAAGTCACGAGTGAATATAATATCAAATGATGTCAATTATGATAGTGTTGCGTATCATAAGCACTCATTGTATCACGTGATACGATCGTATGATAAAAGTTACGAGTGAATATAACATCAAATGATGTCGAATAGGATTGTATAGTATATCATTAGCACTTATTGTTTTACGTGATACGATCGTATGATTAAAGTTACGATTGGAGATACTAATAAATGATGTTGAATATAATAGTGCACCATATCATTAGCACTTATTGTATCATGTGATGTGATCGTATGATTAAAGTTACAAGTGAATATAACATCAAATGATGTCGATTATAATAGTGTACCACATCATTGGCACTCATTATATCACGTGATACGATCGTATGATTGAAGTCATGAGTGAATATAATATCAAATGATGTCAATTATGATAGTGTTGCGTATCATAAGCACTCATTGTTTCACGTGATACGATCGTATGATTAAAGTTAAGATTGGAGATACTAATAAATGATATTGAATATAATAGTGCACCATATCATTAGCACTTATTGTATCATGTGATGCGATCGTATGATTAAAGTTACAAGTGAATATAACATCAAATGATGTAAATTATAATAGTGTACCGCATCATTGGCACTCATTATATCATGTGATAATATCGTATGATTGAAGTCACGAGTGAATATAACATCAAATAATGCTAAATATGATTGTATAGTGTAGCATTGACACTCATTGTATCACGAGATACGATCGTATGATTGAAGTCACGAGTGAATATAACATCAAATGATGTTGAATATGATTGTATAATGTATCATTAGCACTCATTGTTTCACGTGATACGATCGTATGATTGAAGTCACGAGTGAATATAACATAAAATAATGCTAAATATGATTGTATAGTGTAGCATTGACACTCATTGTATCACGAGATACGATGGTATGATTGAAGTCACGAGTGAATATAACATCAAATAATGCTAAATATGATTGTATAGTGTAGCATTGACACTCATTGTATCACGAGATACGATCGTATGATTAAAGTCACGAGTGAATATACTATAAAATGATGTATATTGTAATAGTGTACCACATCATAAGCACTCATTGTATCACGTGATACGATCGTATGATGAAAGTTACGAGTGAATATAACATCAAATGATGCTAAATATGATTGTATAGTGTAGCATTGACACTCATTGTACCACGAGATACGATCGTATGATTGAAGTCACGAGTGAATATACTATAAAATGATGTCGATTATGATAGTGTACCACATCATTGGCACTCATTATATCACGTGATACGATCGTATGATTCAAGTCACGAGTGAATATAATATCAAATGATGTCAATTATGATAGTGTTGCGTATCATAAGCACTCATTGTATCACTTGATACGATCGTATGATGAATGTTACGAGTGAATATAACATCAAATGATGTCGAATAGGATTGTATAATGTATCATTAGCACTTATTGTTTCACGTGATACGATCGTATGATTAAAGTTACGATTGAAGTTACTAATAAATGATGTTGAATATAATAGTGCACCATATCATTAGCACTTATTGTATCATGTGATGCGATCGTATGATTAAAGTTACAAGTGAATATAACATCAAATGATGTCGATTATAATAGTGTACCGCATCATTGGCACTCATTATATCACGTGATACCATCGTATGATTGAAGTCACGAGTGAATATAACATCAAATAATGCTAAATATGATTGTATAGTGTAGCATTGACACTCATTGTATCACGAGATACGATCGTATGATTGAAGTAACGAGTGAATATAACATCAAATGATGTTGAATATGAGTGTATAATGTATCATTAGCACTCATTGTTTCACGTGATACGATCGTATGATTAAAGTTACAGGTGAATATAACATCAAATGATGTCGATTATGATAGTGTACCGTATCATTAGCACTCATATTATCACGTGATACGATCGTATGATGAAAGTTACGAGTGAATATAACATCAAATGATGTTGAATATGATTGTATAATGTATCATTAGCACTCATTGTTTCACGTGATACGATCGTATGATTAAAGTTACGAGTAAATATAACATCAAATGATGTCAAATATGATAATGTACCGTATCATTAGCACTCATTGTATCACGTGATACGATCTTATGATGAAAGTTACAAGTAAATATACTATTAAATGATGTCCATTATGACAGTGTACCGTACCATTGGCACTCATAGTATCACGTGATACGATCGTATGATTGAAGTCACGAATGAATATAACATCAAATGATGTCGATTATGATAGTGTACCGCATCATTAGCACTCATTGTATCACGAGATACGATGGTATGATTGAAGTCACGAGTGAATATAACATCAAATAATGCTAAATATGATTGTATAGTGTAGCATTGACACTCATTGTATCACGAGATACGATCGTATGATTAAAGTCACGAGTGAATATACTATAAAATGATGTATATTATGATAGTGTACCACATCATAAGCACTTATTGTATCACGTGATACGATCGTATGATGAAAGTTACGAGTGAATATAACATCAAATGATGTCGAATAGGATTGTATAATGTATCATTAGCACTTATTTTTTCACGTGATACGATCTTATGATTAAAGTTACGATTGAAGTTACTAATAAATGATGTTGAATATAATAGTGCACCATATCATTAGCACTTACTGTATCATGTGATGCGATCGTATGATTAAAGTTACAAGTGAATATAACATCAAATGATGTCGATTATAATAGTGTACCGCATCATTGGCACTCATTATATCACGTGATTCTATCGTATGATTGAAGTCACGAGTGAATATAACATCAAATGATGTTGAATATGATTGTATAATGTATCATTAGCACTCATTGTATCACGAGATAAGATCGTATGATTGAAGTCACGAGTGAATATACTATAAAATGATGTCGATTATGATAGTGTACCACATCATTGGCACTCATTATATCACGTGATACGATCGTATGATTGAAGTTACGATTGAAGTTACTAATAAATGATGTTGAATATAATAGTGCACCATATCATTAGCACTTATTGTATCATGTGATGCGATCGTATGATTAAAGTTACAAGTGAATATAACATCAAATGATGTCGATTATAATAGTGTACCGCATCATTGGCACTCATTATATCACGTGATACTATCGTATGATTGAAGTTACGATTGAAGTTACTAATAAATGATGTTGAATAGGATTGTATAATGTATCATTAGCACTTATTGTTTCACGTGATACGATCGTATGATTAAAGTTACGATTGAAGTTACTAATAAATGATGTTGAATATAATAGTGCACCATATCATTAGCACTTATTGTATCATGTGATGCGATCGTATGATTAAAGTTACAAGTGAATATAACATCAAATGTTTTCGATTATAATAGTGTACCGCATCATTGGCACTCATTATATCACGTGATACTATCGTATGATTGAAGTCACGAGTGAATATAACATCAAATAATGCTAAATATGATTGTATAGTGTAGCATTGACACTCATTGTATCACGAGATACGATCGTATGATTGAAGTAACGAGTGAATATAACATCAAATGATGTTGAATATGATTGTATAATGTATCATTAGCACTCATTGTTTCACGTGATACGATCGTATGATTAAAGTTACAGGTGAATATAACATCAAATGATGTCGATTATGATAGTGTACCGCATCATTGGCACTCATTATATAACGTGATGCTATCGTATGATTGAAGTCACGAGTGAATATAACATCAAATGATGCTAAATATGATTGTATAGTGTAGCATTGACACTCATTGTATCACGAGATACGATCGTATGATTGAAGTAACGAGTGAATATAACATCAAATGATGTTGAATATGATTGTATAATGTATCATTAGCACTCATTGTTTCACGTGATACGATCGTATGATTAAAGTTACAGGTGAATATAACATCAAATGATGTCGATTATGATAGTGTACCGTATCATTAGCACTCATTGTATCACGTGATACGATCTTATGATGAAAGTTACGAGTGAATATAACATCAAATGATGTTGATTATGATAGTGTACCTTATCATTGGCACTCATTATATCACGTGATAGATCGTATAATGAAAGTTACGAGTGAATATACTATTAAATAATGTCGATTATGATAGTGTACCGCATCATTGGCACTAATTATATCACGTGATACGATCGTATGATTGAAGTCACGAGTGAATATAACATCAAATGATGTCAATTATGATAGTGTTCCGTATCATAAGCACTCATTGTATCACGTGATACGATCGTATGATGAAAGTTACAAGTAAATATACTATTAAATGATGTCGATTATGACAGTGTACCGTACCATTGGCACTCATAGTATCACGTGATACGATCGTATGATTGAAGTCACGAATGAATATAACATCAAATGATGTCGATTATGATAGTGTACCGCATCATTAGTACACATTGTATCACGTGATACGATCGTATGATTAAAGTTACGAGTGAAGATAACATCAAATGATGTTGAATATGATTGTATAATGTATCATTAGCACTCATTGTT
Source organism: Acanthosoma haemorrhoidale (assembly GCA_930367205.1). NCBI lineage: Eukaryota > Metazoa > Arthropoda > Insecta > Hemiptera > Acanthosomatidae > Acanthosoma > Acanthosoma haemorrhoidale. Next base: position 118,000,002 of record OV884014.1, read on the forward strand.
TCACGTGATACGATCGTTTGATTAAAGTTACAGGTGAATATAACATCAAATGATGTCGATTATGATAGTGTACCGCATCATTGGCACTCATTATATAACGTGATGCTATCGTATGATTGAAGTCACGAGTGAATATAACATCAAATGATGCTAAATATAATTGTATAGTGTATCATTAGCACTCATTGTTTCACGTGATACGATCGTATGATTAAAGTTACGAGTAAATATAACATCAAATGATGTCGAATATGATAATGTACCGTATCATTAGCACTCATATTATCACGTGATACGATCGTATGATGAAAGTTACGAGTGAATATAACATCAAATGATGTTGAATATGATTGTATAATGTATCATTAGCACTCATTGTTTCACGTGATACGATCGTATGATTAAAGTTACGAGTAAATATAACATCAAATGATGTCAAATATGATAATGTACCGAATCATTAGCACTCATTGTATCACGTGATACGATCTTATGATGAAAGTTACGAGTGAATATAACATCAAATGATGTTGATTATGATAGTGTACCTTATCATGGGCACTCATTATATCACGTGATAGATCGTATAATGAAAGTTACGAGTAAATATACTATTAAATAATGTCGATTATGATAGTGTACCGCATCATTGGCACTAATTATATCACGTGATACGATCGTATGATTGAAGTCACGAGTGAATATAACATCAAATGATGTCAATTATGATAGTGTTCCGTATCATAAGCACTCATTGTATCACGTGATACGATCGTATGATGAAAGTTACAAGTAAATATACTATTAAATGATGTCCATTATGACAGTGTACCGTACCATTGGCACTCATAGTATCACGTGATACGATCGTATGATTGAAGTCACGAATGAATATAACATCAAATGATGTCGATTATGATAGTGTACCGCATCATTAGCACTCATTGTATCACGAGATACGATGGTATGATTGAAGTCACGAGTGAATATAACATCAAATAATGCTAAATATGATTGTATAGTGTAGCATTGACACTCATTGTATCACGAGATACGATCGTATGATTAAAGTCACGAGTGAATATACTATAAAATGATGTATATTATGATAGTGTACCACATCATAAGCACTCATTGTATCACGTGATACGATCGTATGATGAAAGTTACGAGTGAATATAACATCAAATGATGTCGAATAGGATTGTATAATGTATCATTAGCACTTATTGTTTCACGTGATACGATCGTATGATTAAAGTTACGATTGAAGTTACTAATAAATGATGTTGAATATAATAGTGCACCATATCATTAGCACTTACTGTATCATGTGATGCGATCGTATGATTAAAGTTACAAGTGAATATAACATCAAATGATGTCGATTATAATAGTGTACCGCATCATTGGCACTCATTATATCACGTGATTCTATCGTATGATTGAAGTCACGAGTGAATATAACATCAAATGATGTTGAATATGATTGTATAATGTATCATTAGCACTCATTGTATCACGAGATAAGATCGTATGATTGAAGTCACGAGTGAATATACTATAAAATGATGTCGATTATGATAGTGTACCACATCATTGGCACTCATTATATCACGTGATACGATCGTATGATTGAAGTTACGATTGAAGTTACTAATAAATGATGTTGAATATAATAGTGCACCATATCATTAGCACTTATTGTATCATGTGATGCGATCGTATGATTAAAGTTACAAGTGAATATAACATCAAATGATGTCGATTATAATAGTGTACCGCATCATTGGCACTCATTATATCACGTGATACTATCGTATGATTGAAGTTACGATTGAAGTTACTAATAAATGATGTTGAATAGGATTGTATAATGTATCATTAGCACTTATTGTTTCACGTGATACGATCGTATGATTAAAGTTACGATTGAAGTTACTAATAAATGATGTTGAATATAATAGTGCACCATATCATTAGCACTTATTGTATCATGTGATGCGATCGTATGATTAAAGTTACAAGTGAATATAACATCAAATGATGTCGATTATAATAGTGTACCGCATCATTGGCACTCATTATATCACGTGATACGATCGTATGATTGAAGTAACGAGTGAATATAACATCAAATGATGTTGAATATGATTGTATAATGTATCATTAGCACTCATTGTTTCACGTGATACGATCGTATGATTAAAGTTACAGGTGAATATAACATCAAATGATGTCGATTATGATAGTGTACCGCATCATTGGCACTCATTATATAACGTGATGCTATCGTATGATTGAAGTCACGAGTGAATATAACATCAAATGATGCTAAATATAATTGTATAGTGTATCATTAGCACTCATTGCTTCACGTGATACGATCGTATGATTAAAGTTACGAGTAAATATAACATCAAATGATGTCGAATATGATAATGTACCGTATCATTAGCACTCATATTATCACGTGATACGATCGTATGATGAAAGTTACGAGTGAATATAACATCAAATGATGTTGAATATGATTGTATAATGTATCATTAGCACTCATTGTTTCACGTGATACGATCGTATGATTAAAGTTACGAGTAAATATAACATCAAATGATGTCAAATATGATAATGTACCGAATCATTAGCACTCATTGTATCACGTGATACGATCTTATGATGAAAGTTACGAGTGAATATAACATCAAATGATGTTGATTATTATAGTGTACCTTATCATTGGCACTCATTATATCACGTGATAGATCGTATAATGAAAGTTACGAGTGAATATACTATTAAATAATGTCGATTATGATAGTGTACCGCATCATTGGCACTAATTATATCACGTGATACGATCGTATGATTGAAGTCACGAGTGAATATAACATCAAATGATGTCAATTATGATAGTGTTCCGTATCATAAGCACTCATTGTATCACGTGATACGATCGTATGATGAAAGTTACAAGTAAATATACTATTAAATGATGTCGATTATGACAGTGTACCGTACCATTGGCACTCATAGTATCACGTGATACGATCGTATGATTGAAGTCACGAATGAATATAACATCAAATGATGTCGATTATGATAGTGTACCGCATCATTAGCACACATTGTATCACGTGATACGATCGTATGATTAAAGTTACGAGTGAAGATAACATCAAATGATGTTGAATATGATTGTATAATGTATCATTAGCACTCATTGTTTCACGTGATACGATCGTTTGATTAAAGTTACAGGTGAATATAACATCAAATGATGTCGATTATGATAGTGTACCGCATCATTGGCACTCATTATATAACGTAATGCTATCGTATGATTGAAGTCACGAGTGAATATAACATCAAATGATGCTAAATATAATTGTATAGTGTATCATTAGCACTCATTGTTTCACGTGATACGATCGTATGATTAAAGTTACGAGTAAATATAACATCAAATGATGTCGAATATGATAATGTACCGTATCATTAGCACTCATATTATCACGTGATACGATCGTATGATGAAAGTTACGAGTGAATATAACATCAAATGATGTTGAATATGATTGTATAATGTATCATTAGCACTCATTGTTTCACGTGATACGATCGTATGATTAAAGTTACGAGTAAATATAACATCAAATGATGTCAAATATGATAATGTACCGAATCATTAGCACTCATTGTATCACGTGATACGATCTTATGATGAAAGTTACGAGTGAATATAACATCAAATGATGTTGATTATGATAGTGTACCTTATCATGGGCACTCATTATATCACGTGATAGATCGTATAATGAAAGTTACGAGTGAATATACTATTAAATAATGTCGATTATGATAGTGTACCGCATCATTGGCACTAATTATAGCACGTGATACGATCGTATGATTGAAGTCACAAGTGAATATAACATCAAATGATGTCAATTATGATAGTGTTCCGTATCATAAGCACGCATTGTATCACGTGATACGATCGTATGATGAAAGTTACAAGTAAATATACTATTAAATGATGTCCATTATGACAGTGTACCGTACCATTGGCACTCATAGTATCACGTGATACGATCGTATGATTGAAGTCACGAATGAATATAACATCAAATGATGTCGATTATGATAGTGTACCGCATCATTAGCACTCATTGTATCACGAGATACGATGGTATGATTGAAGTCACGAGTGAATATAACATCAAATAATGCTAAATGTGATTGTATAGTGTAGCATTGACACTCATTGTATCACGAGATACGATCGTATGATTAAAGTCACGAGTGAATATACTATAAAATGATGTATATTATGATAGTGTACCACATCATAAGCACTCATTGTATCACGTGATACGATCGTATGATGAAAGTTACAAGTGAATATAACATCAAATGATGTCGAATAGGATTGTATAATGTATCATTAGCACTTATTGTTTCACGTGATACGATCGTATGATTAAAGTTACGATTGAAGTTACTAATAAATGATGTTGAATATAATAGTGCACCATATTATTAGCACTTACTGTATCATGTGATGCGATCGTATGATTAAAGTTACAAGTGAATATAACATCAAATGATGTCGATTATAATAGTGTACCGCATCATTGGCACTCATTATATCACGTGATTCTATCGTATGATTGAAGTCACGAGTGAATATAACATCAAATGATGTTGAATATGATTGTATAATGTATCATTAGCTCTCATTGTATCACGAGATAAGATCGTATGATTGAAGTCACGAGTGAATATACTATAAAATGATGTCGATTATGATAGTGTACCACATCATTGGCACTCATTATATCACGTGATACGATTGTATGATTGAAGTTACGAGTGAATATAACATCAAATGATTTCGAATATGATAATGAACCGCATCATTGGCAATCATTATATCACGTGATACGATTGTATGATTGAAGTCACGAGTGAATATAACATCAAATGATGTTGGATATGATTGTATAATGTATCATTAGCACTCATTGTTTTACGTGATACGATCGTATGATTAAAGTTACAGGTGAATATAATATCAATTGTTGTCGTATATGATAGCGCACCATATCATTAGCACTTATTGTATCATGTAATGTGATCGTATGATTGAAGTCACGAGTGAATATAACATCAAATAATGCTAAATATGATTGTATAGTGTAGCATTGACACTCATTGTATCAGGAGATACGATCGTATGATTAAAGTCACGAGTGAATATACTATAAAATGATGTCGATTATGATAGTGTACCACATCATTGGCACTCATTATATCACGTGATACGATTGTATCATTGAAGTCACGAGTGAATATAATATCAAATGATGTCAATTATGATAGTGTTGCGTATCATAAGCACTCATTGTATCACGTGATACGATCGTATGATAAAAGTTACGAGTGAATATAACATCAAATGATGTCGAATAGGATTGTATAGTATATCATTAGCACTTATTGTTTTACGTGATACGATCGTATGATTAAAGTTACGATTGGAGATACTAATAAATGATGTTGAATATAATAGTGCACCATATCATTAGCACTTATTGTATCATGTGATGTGATCGTATGATTAAAGTTACAAGTGAATATAACATCAAATGATGTCGATTATAATAGTGTACCACATCATTGGCACTCATTATATCACGTGATACGATCGTATGATTGAAGTCATGAGTGAATATAATATCAAATGATGTCAATTATGATAGTGTTGCGTATCATAAGCACTCATTGTTTCACGTGATACGATCGTATGATTAAAGTTAAGATTGGAGATACTAATAAATGATATTGAATATAATAGTGCACCATATCATTAGCACTTATTGTATCATGTGATGCGATCGTATGATTAAAGTTACAAGTGAATATAACATCAAATGATGTAAATTATAATAGTGTACCGCATCATTGGCACTCATTATATCATGTGATAATATCGTATGATTGAAGTCACGAGTGAATATAACATCAAATAATGCTAAATATGATTGTATAGTGTAGCATTGACACTCATTGTATCACGAGATACGATCGTATGATTGAAGTCACGAGTGAATATAACATCAAATGATGTTGAATATGATTGTATAATGTATCATTAGCACTCATTGTTTCACGTGATACGATCGTATGATTGAAGTCACGAGTGAATATAACATAAAATAATGCTAAATATGATTGTATAGTGTAGCATTGACACTCATTGTATCACGAGATACGATGGTATGATTGAAGTCACGAGTGAATATAACATCAAATAATGCTAAATATGATTGTATAGTGTAGCATTGACACTCATTGTATCACGAGATACGATCGTATGATTAAAGTCACGAGTGAATATACTATAAAATGATGTATATTGTGATAGTGTACCACATCATAAGCACTCATTGTATCACGTGATACGATCGTATGATGAAAGTTACGAGTGAATATAACATCAAATGATGCTAAATATGATTGTATAGTGTAGCATTGACACTCATTGTACCACGAGATACGATCGTATGATTGAAGTCACGAGTGAATATACTATAAAATGATGTCGATTATGATAGTGTACCACATCATTGGCACTCATTATATCACGTGATACGATCGTATGATTCAAGTCACGAGTGAATATAATATCAAATGATGTCAATTATGATAGTGTTGCGTATCATAAGCACTCATTGTATCACTTGATACGATCGTATGATGAATGTTACGAGTGAATATAACATCAAATGATGTCGAATAGGATTGTATAATGTATCATTAGCACTTATTGTTTCACGTGATACGATCGTATGATTAAAGTTACGATTGAAGTTACTAATAAATGATGTTGAATATAATAGTGCACCATATCATTAGCACTTATTGTATCATGTGATGCGATCGTATGATTAAAGTTACAAGTGAATATAACATCAAATGATGTCGATTATAATAGTGTACCGCATCATTGGCACTCATTATATCACGTGATACCATCGTATGATTGAAGTCACGAGTGAATATAACATCAAATAATGCTAAATATGATTGTATAGTGTAGCATTGACACTCATTGTATCACGAGATACGATCGTATGATTGAAGTAACGAGTGAATATAACATCAAATGATGTTGAATATGAGTGTATAATGTATCATTAGCACTCATTGTTTCACGTGATACGATCGTATGATTAAAGTTACAGGTGAATATAACATCAAATGATGTCGATTATGATAGTGTACCGTATCATTAGCACTCATATTATCACGTGATACGATCGTATGATGAAAGTTACGAGTGAATATAACATCAAATGATGTTGAATATGATTGTATAATGTATCATTAGCACTCATTGTTTCACGTGATACGATCGTATGATTAAAGTTACGAGTAAATATAACATCAAATGATGTCAAATATGATAATGTACCGTATCATTAGCACTCATTGTATCACGTGATACGATCTTATGATGAAAGTTACAAGTAAATATACTATTAAATGATGTCCATTATGACAGTGTACCGTACCATTGGCACTCATAGTATCACGTGATACGATCGTATGATTGAAGTCACGAATGAATATAACATCAAATGATGTCGATTATGATAGTGTACCGCATCATTAGCACTCATTGTATCACGAGATACGATGGTATGATTGAAGTCACGAGTGAATATAACATCAAATAATGCTAAATATGATTGTATAGTGTAGCATTGACACTCATTGTATCACGAGATACGATCGTATGATTAAAGTCACGAGTGAATATACTATAAAATGATGTATATTATGATAGTGTACCACATCATAAGCACTTATTGTATCACGTGATACGATCGTATGATGAAAGTTACGAGTGAATATAACATCAAATGATGTCGAATAGGATTGTATAATGTATCATTAGCACTTATTTTTTCACGTGATACGATCTTATGATTAAAGTTACGATTGAAGTTACTAATAAATGATGTTGAATATAATAGTGCACCATATCATTAGCACTTACTGTATCATGTGATGCGATCGTATGATTAAAGTTACAAGTGAATATAACATCAAATGATGTCGATTATAATAGTGTACCGCATCATTGGCACTCATTATATCACGTGATTCTATCGTATGATTGAAGTCACGAGTGAATATAACATCAAATGATGTTGAATATGATTGTATAATGTATCATTAGCACTCATTGTATCACGAGATAAGATCGTATGATTGAAGTCACGAGTGAATATACTATAAAATGATGTCGATTATGATAGTGTACCACATCATTGGCACTCATTATATCACGTGATACGATCGTATGATTGAAGTTACGATTGAAGTTACTAATAAATGATGTTGAATATAATAGTGCACCATATCATTAGAACTTATTGTATCATGTGATGCGATCGTATGATTAAAGTTACAAGTGAATATAACATCAAATGATGTCGATTATAATAGTGTACCGCATCATTGGCACTCATTATATCACGTGATACTATCGTATGATTGAAGTTACGATTGAAGTTACTAATAAATGATGTTGAATAGGATTGTATAATGTATCATTAGCACTTATTGTTTCACGTGATACGATCGTATGATTAAAGTTACGATTGAAGTTACTAATAAATGATGTTGAATATAATAGTGCACCATATCATTAGCACTTATTGTATCATGTGATGCGATCGTATGATTAAAGTTACAAGTGAATATAACATCAAATGTTTTCGATTATAATAGTGTACCGCATCATTGGCACTCATTATATCACGTGATACTATCGTATGATTGAAGTCACGAGTGAATATAACATCAAATAATGCTAAATATGATTGTATAGTGTAGCATTGACACTCATTGTATCACGAGATACGATCGTATGATTGAAGTAACGAGTGAATATAACATCAAATGATGTTGAATATGATTGTATAATGTATCATTAGCACTCATTGTTTCACGTGATACGATCGTATGATTAAAGTTACAGGTGAATATAACATCAAATGATGTCGATTATGATAGTGTACCGCATCATTGGCACTCATTATATAACGTGATGCTATCGTATGATTGAAGTCACGAGTGAATATAACATCAAATGATGCTAAATATAATTGTATAGTGTAGCATTGACACTCATTGTATCACGAGATACGATCGTATGATTGAAGTAACGAGTGAATATAACATCAAATGATGTTGAATATGATTGTATAATGTATCATTAGCACTCATTGTTTCACGTGATACGATCGTATGATTAAAGTTACAGGTGAATATAACATCAAATGATGTCGATTATGATAGTGTACCGTATCATTAGCACTCATTGTATCACGTGATACGATCTTATGATGAAAGTTACGAGTGAATATAACATCAAATGATGTTGATTATTATAGTGTACCTTATCATTGGCACTCATTATATCACGTGATAGATCGTATAATGAAAGTTACGAGTGAATATACTATTAAATAATGTCGATTATGATAGTGTACCGCATCATTGGCACTAATTATATCACGTGATACGATCGTATGATTGAAGTCACGAGTGAATATAACATCAAATGATGTCAATTATGATAGTGTTCCGTATCATAAGCACTCATTGTATCACGTGATACGATCGTATGATGAAAGTTACAAGTAAATATACTATTAAATGATGTCGATTATGACAGTGTACCGTACCATTGGCACTCATAGTATCACGTGATACGATCGTATGATTGAAGTCACGAATGAATATAACATCAAATGATGTCGATTATGATAGTGTACCGCATCATTAGTACACATTGTATCACGTGATACGATCGTATGATTAAAGTTACGAGTGAAGATAACATCAAATGATGTTGAATATGATTGTATAATGTATCATTAGCACTCATTGTTTCACGTGATACGATCGTTTGATTAAAGTTACAGGTGAATATAACATCAAATGATGTCGATTATGATAGTGTACCGCATCATTGGCACTCATTATATAACGTGATGCTATCGTATGATTGAAGTCACGAGTGAATATAACATCAAATGATGCTAAATATAATTGTATAGTGTATCATTAGCACTCATTGTTTCACGTGATACGATCGTATGATTAAAGTTACGAGTAAATATAACATCAAATGATGTCGAATATGATAATGTACCGTATCATTAGCACTCATATTATCACGTGATACGATCGTATGATGAAAGTTACGAGTGAATATAACATCAAATGATGTTGAATATGATTGTATAATGTATCATTAGCACTCATTGTTTCACGTGATACGATCGTATGATTAAAGTTACGAGTAAATATAACATCAAATGATGTCAAATATGATAATGTACCGAATCATTAGCACTCATTGTATCACGTGATACGATCTTATGATGAAAGTTACGAGTGAATATAACATCAAATGATGTTGATTATGATAGTGTACCTTATCATGGGCACTCATTATATCACGTGATAGATCGTATAATGAAAGTTACGAGTAAATATACTATTAAATAATGTCGATTATGATAGTGTACCGCATCATTGGCACTAATTATATCACGTGATACGATCGTATGATTGAAGTCACGAGTGAATATAACATCAAATGATGTCAATTATGATAGTGTTCCGTATCATAAGCACTCATTGTATCACGTGATACGATCGTATGATGAAAGTTACAAGTAAATATACTATTAAATGATGTCCATTATGACAGTGTACCGTACCATTGGCACTCATAGTATCACGTGATACGATCGTATGATTGAAGTCACGAATGAATATAACATCAAATGATGTCGATTATGATAGTGTACCGCATCATTAGCACTCATTGTATCACGAGATACGATGGTATGATTGAAGTCACGAGTGAATATAACATCAAATAATGCTAAATATGATTGTATAGTGTAGCATTGACACTCATTGTATCACGAGATACGATCGTATGATGAAAGTTACGAGTGAATATAACATCAAATGATGTCGAATAGGATTGTATAATGTATCATTAGCACTTATTGTTTCACGTGATACGATCGTATGATTAAAGTTACGATTGAAGTTACTAATAAATGATGTTGAATATAATAGTGCACCATATCATTAGCACTTACTGTATCATGTGATGCGATCGTATGATTAAAGTTACAAGTGAATATAACATCAAATGATGTCGATTATAATAGTGTACCGCATCATTGGCACTCATTATATCACGTGATTCTATCGTATGATTGAAGTCACGAGTGAATATAACATCAAATGATGTTGAATATGATTGTATAATGTATCATTAGCACTCATTGTATCACGAGATAAGATCGTATGATTGAAGTCACGAGTGAATATACTATAAAATGATGTCGATTATGATAGTGTACCACATCATTGGCACTCATTATATCACGTGATACGATCGTATGATTGAAGTTACGATTGAAGTTACTAATAAATGATGTTGAATATAATAGTGCACCATATCATTAGCACTTATTGTATCATGTGATGCGATCGTATGATTAAAGTTACAAGTGAATATAACATCAAATGATGTCGATTATAATAGTGTACCGCATCATTGGCACTCATTATATCACGTGATACTATCGTATGATTGAAGTTACGATTGAAGTTACTAATAAATGATGTTGAATAGGATTGTATAATGTATCATTAGCACTTATTGTTTCACGTGATACGATCGTATGATTAAAGTTACGATTGAAGTTACTAATAAATGATGTTGAATATAATAGTGCACCATATCATTAGCACTTATTGTATCATGTGATGCGATCGTATGATTAAAGTTACAAGTGAATATAACATCAAATGATGTCGATTATAATAGTGTACCGCATCATTGGCACTCATTATATCACGTGATACGATCGTATGATTGAAGTAACGAGTGAATATAACATCAAATGATGTTGAATATGATTGTATAATGTATCATTAGCACTCATTGTTTCACGTGATACGATCGTATGATTAAAGTTACAGGTGAATATAACATCAAATGATGTCGATTATGATAGTGTACCGCATCATTGGCACTCATTATATAACGTGATGCTATCGTATGATTGAAGTCACGAGTGAATATAACATCAAATGATGCTAAATATAATTGTATAGTGTATCATTAGCACTCATTGCTTCACGTGATACGATCGTATGATTAAAGTTACGAGTAAATATAACATCAAATGATGTCGAATATGATAATGTACCGTATCATTAGCACTCATATTATCACGTGATACGATCGTATGATGAAAGTTACGAGTGAATATAACATCAAATGATGTTGAATATGATTGTATAATGTATCATTAGCACTCATTGTTTCACGTGATACGATCGTATGATTAAAGTTACGAGTAAATATAACATCAAATGATGTCAAATATGATAATGTACCGAATCATTAGCACTCATTGTATCACGTGATACGATCTTATGATGAAAGTTACGAGTGAATATAACATCAAATGATGTTGATTATTATAGTGTACCTTATCATTGGCACTCATTATATCACGTGATAGATCGTATAATGAAAGTTACGAGTGAATATACTATTAAATAATGTCGATTATGATAGTGTACCGCATCATTGGCACTAATTATATCACGTGATACGATCGTATGATTGAAGTCACGAGTGAATATAACATCAAATGATGTCAATTATGATAGTGTTCCGTATCATAAGCACTCATTGTATCACGTGATACGATCGTATGATGAAAGTTACAAGTAAATATACTATTAAATGATGTCGATTATGACAGTGTACCGTACCATTGGCACTCATAGTATCACGTGATACGATCGTATGATTGAAGTCACGAATGAATATAACATCAAATGATGTCGATTATGATAGTGTACCGCATCATTAGCACACATTGTATCACGTGATACGATCGTATGATTAAAGTTACGAGTGAAGATAACATCAAATGATGTTGAATATGATTGTATAATGTATCATTAGCACTCATTGTTTCACGTGATACGATCGTTTGATTAAAGTTACAGGTGAATATAACATCAAATGATGTCGATTATGATAGTGTACCGCATCATTGGCACTCATTATATAACGTGATGCTATCGTATGATTGAAGTCACGAGTGAATATAACATCAAATGATGCTAAATATAATTGTATAGTGTATCATTAGCACTCATTGTTTCACGTGATACGATCGTATGATTAAAGTTACGAGTAAATATAACATCAAATGATGTCGAATATGATAATGTACCGTATCATTAGCACTCATATTATCACGTGATACGATCGTATGATGAAAGTTACGAGTGAATATAACATCAAATGATGTTGAATATGATTGTATAATGTATCATTAGCACTCATTGTTTCACGTGATACGATCGTATGATTAAAGTTACGAGTAAATATAACATCAAATGATGTCAAATATGATAATGTACCGAATCATTAGCACTCATTGTATCACGTGATACGATCTTATGATGAAAGTTACGAGTGAATATAACATCAAATGATGTTGATTATGATAGTGTACCTTATCATTGGCACTCATTATATCACGTGATAGATCGTATAATGAAAGTTACGAGTGAATATACTATTAAATAATGTCGATTATGATAGTGTACCGCATCATTGGCACTAATTATAGCACGTGATACGATCGTATGATTGAAGTCACGAGTGAATATAACATCAAATGATGTCAATTATGATAGTGTTCCGTATCATAAGCACTCATTGTATCACGTGATACGATCGTATGATGAAAGTTACAAGTAAATATACTATTAAATGATGTCCATTATGACAGTGTACCGTACCATTGGCACTCATAGTATCACGTGATACGATCGTATGATTGAAGTCACGAATGAATATAACATCAAATGATGTCGATTATGATAGTGTACCGCATCATTAGCACTCATTGTATCACGAGATACGATGGTATGATTGAAGTCACGAGTGAATATAACATCAAATAATGCTAAATATGATTGTATAGTGTAGCATTGACACTCATTGTATCACGAGATACGATCGTATGATTAAAGTCACGAGTGAATATACTATAAAATGATGTATATTATGATAGTGTACCACATCATAAGCACTCATTGTATCACGTGATACGATCGTATGATGAAAGTTACAAGTGAATATAACATCAAATGATGTCGAATAGGATTGTATAATGTATCATTAGCACTTATTGTTTCACGTGATACGATCGTATGATTAAAGTTACGATTGAAGTTACTAATAAATGATGTTGAATATAATAGTGCACCATATTATTAGCACTTACTGTATCATGTGATGCGATCGTATGATTAAAGTTACAAGTGAATATAACATCAAATGATGTCGATTATAATAGTGTACCGCATCATTGGCACTCATTATATCACGTGATTCTATCGTATGATTGAAGTCACGAGTGAATATAACATCAAATGATGTTGAATATGATTGTATAATGTATCATTAGCACTCATTGTATCACGAGATAAGATCGTATGATTGAAGTCACGAGTGAATATACTATAAAATGATGTCGATTATGATAGTGTACCACATCATTGGCACTCATTATATCACGTGATACGATTGTATGATTGAAGTTACGAGTGAATATAACATCAAATGATTTCGAATATGATAATGAACCGCATCATTGGCAATCATTATATCACGTGATACGATTGTATGATTGAAGTCACGAGTGAATATAACATCAAATGATGTTGGATATGATTGTATAATGTATCATTAGCACTCATTGTTTTACGTGATACGATCGTATGATTAAAGTTACAGGTGAATATAATATCAATTGTTGTCGTATATGATAGCGCACCATATCATTAGCACTTATTGTATCATGTAATGTGATCGTATGATTGAAGTCACGAGTGAATATAACATCAAATAATGCTAAATATGATTGTATAGTGTAGCATTGACACTCATTGTATCAGGAGATAAGATCGTATGATTAAAGTCACGAGTGAATATACTATAAAATGATGTCGATTATGATAGTGTACCACATCATTGGCACTCATTATATCACGTGATACGATCGTATCATTGAAGTCACGAGTGAATATAATATCAAATGATGTCAATTATGATAGTGTTGCGTATCATAAGCACTCATTGTATCACGTGATACGATCGTATGATAAAAGTTACGAGTGAATATAACATCAAATGATGTCGAATAGGATTGTATAGTATATCATTAGCACTTATTGTTTCACGTGATACGATCGTATGATTAAAGTTACGATTGGAGATACTAATAAATGATGTTGAATATAATAGTGCACCATATCATTAGCACTTATTGTATCATGTGATGTGATCGTATGATTAAAGTTACAAGTGAATATAACATCAAATGATGTCGATTATAATAGTGTACCACATCATTGGCACTCATTATATCACGTGATACGATCGTATGATTGAAGTCATGAGTGAATATAATATCAAATGATGTCAATTATGATAGTGTTGCGTATCATAAGCACTCATTGTTTCACGTGATACGATCGTATGATTAAAGTTAAGATTGGAGATACTAATAAATGATGTTGAATATAATAGTGCACCATATCATTAGCACTTATTGTATCATGTGATGCGATCGTATGATTAAAGTTACAAGTGAATATAACATCAAATGATGTAAATTATAATAGTGTACCGCATCATTGGCACTCATTATATCACGTGATAATATCGTATGATTGAAGTCACGAGTGAATATAACATCAAATAATGCTAAATATGATTGTATAATGTATCATTAGCACTTATTGTTTCACGTGATACGATCGTATGATTAAAGTTACGATTGAAGTTACTAATAAATGATGTTGAATATAATAGTGCACCATATCATTAGCACTTACTGTATCATGTGATGCGATCGTATGATTAAAGTTACAAGTGAATATAACATCAAATGATGTCGATTATAATAGTGTACCGCATCATTGGCACTCATTATATAACGTGATGCTATCGTATGATTGAAGTCACGAGTGAATATAACATCAAATGATGCTAAATATAATTGTATAGTGTATCATTAGCACTCATTGTTTCACGTGATACGATCGTATGATTAAAGTTACGAGTAAATATAACATCAAATGATGTCGAATATGATAATGTACCGTATCATTAGCACTCATATTATCACGTGATACGATCGTATGATGAAAGTTACGAGTGAATATAACATCAAATGATGTTGAATATGATTGTATAATGTATCATTAGCACTCATTGTTTCACGTGATACGATCGTATGATTAAAGTTACGAGTAAATATAACATCAAATGATGTCAAATATGATAATGTACCGAATCATTAGCACTCATTGTATCACGTGATACGATCTTATGATGAAAGTTACGAGTGAATATAACATCAAATGATGTTGATTATGATAGTGTACCTTATCATGGGCACTCATTATATCACGTGATAGATCGTATGATTAAAGTCACGAGTGAATATACTATAAAATGATGTATATTATGATAGTGTACCGCATCATAAGCACTCATTGTATCACGTGATACGATCGTATGATTGAAGTCACGAGTGAATATAACATCAAATGATGTCAATTATGATAGTGTTCCGTATCATAAGCACGCATTGTATCACGTGATACGATCGTATGATGAAAGTTACAAGTAAATATACTATTAAATGATGTCCATTATGACAGTGTACCGTACCATTGGCACTCATAGTATCACGTGATACGATCGTATGATTGAAGTCACGAATGAATATAACATCAAATGATGTCGATTATGATAGTGTACCGCATCATTAGCACTCATTGTATCACGAGATACGATGGTATGATTGAAGTCACGAGTGAATATAACATCAAATAATGCTAAATATGATTGTATAGTGTAGCATTGACACTCATTGTATCACGAGATACGATCGTATGATTAAAGTCACGAGTGAATATACTATAAAATGATGTATATTATGATAGTGTACCACATCATAAGCACTCATTGTATCACGTGATACGATCGTATGATGAAAGTTACAAGTGAATATAACATCAAATGATGTCGAATAGGATTGTATAATGTATCATTAGCACTTATTGTTTCACGTGATACGATCGTATGATTAAAGTTACGATTGAAGTTACTAATAAATGATGTTGAATATAATAGTGCACCATATCATTAGCACTTACTGTATCATGTGATGCGATCGTATGATTAAAGTTACAAGTGAATATAACATCAAATGATGTCGATTATAATAGTGTACCGCATCATTGGCACTCATTATATAACGTGATGCTATCGTATGATTGAAGTCACGAGTGAATATAACATCAAATGATGCTAAATATAATTGTATAGTGTATCATTAGCACTCATTGTTTCACGTGATACGATCGTATGATTAAAGTTACGAGTAAATATAACATCAAATGATGTCGAATATGATAATGTACCGTATCATTAGCACTCATATTATCACGTGATACGATCGTATGATGAAAGTTACGAGTGAATATAACATCAAATGATGTTGAATATGATTGTATAATGTATCATTAGCACTCATTGTTTCACGTGATACGATCGTATGATTAAAGTTACGAGTAAATATAACATCAAATGATGTCAAATATGATAATGTACCGAATCATTAGCACTCATTGTATCACGTGATACGATCTTATGATGAAAGTTACGAGTGAATATAACATCAAATGATGTTGATTATGATAGTGTACCTTATCATGGGCACTCATTATATCACGTGATAGATCGTATAATGAAAGTTACGAGTGAATATACTATTAAATAATGTCGATTATGATAGTGTACCGCATCATTGGCACTAATTATAGCACGTGATACGATCGTATGATTGAAGTCACGAGTGAATATAACATCAAATGATGTCAATTATGATAGTGTTCCGTATCATAAGCACGCATTGTATCACGTGATACGATCGTATGATGAAAGTTACAAGTAAATATACTATTAAATGATGTCCATTATGACAGTGTACCGTACCATTGGCACTCATAGTATCACGATATACGATCGTATGATTGAAGTCACGAATGAATATAACATCAAATGATGTCGATTATGATAGTGTACCGCATCATTAGCACTCATTGTATCACGAGATACGATGGTATGATTGAAGTCACGAGTGAATATAACATCAAATAATGCTAAATATGATTGTATAGTGTAGCATTGACACTCATTGTATCACGAGATACGATCGTATGATTAAAGTCACGAGTGAATATACTATAAAATGATGTATATTATGATAGTGTACCACATCATAAGCACTCATTGTATCACGTGATACGATCGTATGATGAAAGTTACAAGTGAATATAACATCAAATGATGTCGAATAGGATTGTATAATGTATCATTAGCACTTATTGTTTCACGTGATACGATCGTATGATTAAAGTTACGATTGAAGTTACTAATAAATGATGTTGAATATAATAGTGCACCATATCATTAGCACTTACTGTATCATGTGATGCGATCGTATGATTAAAGTCACGAGTGAATATACTATAAAATGATGTCGATTATGATAGTGTACCACATCATTGGCACTCATTATATCACGTGATACGATCGTATCATTGAAGTCACGAGTGAATATAATATCAAATGATGTCAATTATGATAGTGTTGCGTATCATAAGCACTCATTGTATCACGTGATACGATCGTATGATAAAAGTTACGAGTGAATATAACATCAAATGATGTCGAATAGGATTGTATAGTATATCATTAGCACTTATTGTTTTACGTGATACGATCGTATGATTAAAGTTACGATTGGAGATACTAATAAATGATGTTGAATATAATAGTGCACCATATCATTAGCACTTATTGTATCATGTGATGTGATCGTATGATTAATGTTACAAGTGAATATAACATCAAATGATGTCGATTATAATAGTGTACCACATCATTGGCACTCATTATATCACGTGATACGATCGTATGATTGAAGTCATGAGTGAATATAATATCAAATGATGTCAATTATGATAGTGTTGCGTATCATAAGCACTCATTGTTTCACGTGATACGATCGTATGATTAAAGTTAAGATTGGAGATACTAATAAATGATATTGAATATAATAGTGCACCATATCATTAGCACTTATTGTATCATGTGATGCGATCGTATGATTAAAGTTACAAGTGAATATAACATCAAATGATGTAAATTATAATAGTGTACCGCATCATTGGCACTCATTATATCACGTGATAATATCGTATGATTGAAGTCACGAGTGAATATAACATCAAATAATGCTAAATATGATTGTATAATGTATCATTAGCACTTATTGTTTCACGTGATACGATCGTATGATTAAAGTTACGATTGAAGTTACTAATAAATGATGTTGAATATAATAGTGCACCATATCATTAGCACTTACTGTATCATGTGATGCGATCGTATGATTAAAGTTACAAGTGAATATAACATCAAATGATGTCGATTATAATAGTGTACCGCATCATTGGCACTCATTATATCACGTGATTCTATCGTATGATTGAAGTCACGAGTGAATATAACATCAAATGATGTTGAATATGATTGTATAATGTATCATTAGCACTCATTGTATCACGAGATAAGATCGTATGATTGAAGTCACGAGTGAATATACTATAAAATGATGTCGATTATGATAGTGTACCACATCATTGGCACTCATTATATCACGTGATACGATCGTATGATTGAAGTTACGATTGAAGTTACTAATAAATGATGTTGAATATAATAGTGCACCATATCATTAGCACTCATAGTATCACGTGATACGATCGTATGATTGAAGTCACGAATGAATATAACATCAAATGATGTCGATTATGATAGTGTACCGCATCATTAGCGCACATTGTATCACGTGATACGATCGTATGATTAAAGTTACGAGTGAAGATAACATCAAATGATGTTGAATATGATTGTATAATGTATCATTAGCACTCATTGTTTCACGTGATACGATCGTATGATTAAAGTTACAGGTGAATATAACATCAAATGATGTGGATTATGATAGTGTACCGCATCATTGGCACTCAATATATCACGTGATACGATCGTATGATTGAAGTCACGAGTGAATATAACATCAAATAATGTTGAATATGATTGTATAATGTATCATTAGCACTCATTGTTTCACGTGATACGATCGTTTGATTAAAGTTACAGGTGAATATAACATCAAATGATGTCGATTATGATAGTGTACCGCATCATTGGCACTCATTATATAACGTGATGCTATCGTATGATTGAAGTCACGAGTGAATATAATATCAAATGATGCTAAATATAATTGTATAGTGTATCATTAGCACTCATTGTTTCACGTGATACGATCGTATGATTAAAGTTACGAGTAAATATAACATCAAATGATGTCGAATATGATAATGTACCGTATCATTAGCACTCATATTATCACGTGATACGATCGTATGATGAAAGTTACGAGTGAATATAACATAAAATGATGTTGAATATGATTGTATAATGTATCATTAGCACTCATTGTTTCACGTGATACGATCGTATGATTAAAGTTACGAGTAAATATAACATCAAATGATGTCAAATATGATAATGTACCGAATCATTAGCACTCATTGTATCACGTGATACGATCTTATGATGAAAGTTACGAGTGAATATAACATCAAATGATGTTGATTATGATAGTGTACCTTATCATGGGCACTCATTATATCACGTGATAGATCGTATAATGAAAGTTACGAGTGAATATACTATTAAATAATGTCGATTATGATAGTGTACCGCATCATTGGCACTAATTATAGCACGTGATACGATCGTATGATTGAAGTCACGAGTGAATATAACATCAAATGATGTCAATTATGATAGTGTTCCGTATCATAAGCACGCATTGTATCACGTGATACGATCGTATGATGAAAGTTACAAGTAAATATACTATTAAATGATGTCGATTATGACAGTGTACCGTACCATTGGCACTCATAGTATCACGTGATACGATCGTATGATTGAAGTCACGAATGAATATAACATCAAATGATGTCGATTATGATAGTGTACCGCATCATTAGCACTCATTGTATCACGAGATACGATGGTATGATTGAAGTCACGAGTGAATATAACATCAAATAATGCTAAATATGATTGTATAGTGTAGCATTGACACTCATTGTATCATGAGATACGATCGTATGATTAAAGTCACGAGTGAATATACTATAAAATGATGTATATTATGATAGTGTACCACATCATAAGCACTCATTGTATCACGTGATACGATCGTATGATGAAAGTTACGAGTGAATATAACATCAAATGATGTCGAATAGGATTGTATAATGTATCATTAGCACTTATTGTTTCACGTGATACGATCGTATGATTAAAGTTACGAGTGAATATACTATTAAATAATGTCGATTATGATAGTGTACCGCATCATTGGCACTCATTATATCACGTGATACGATCGTATGATTGAAGTCACGAGTGAATATAACATCAAATGATGTCAATTATGATAGTGTTCCGTATCATAAGCACGCATTGTATCACGTGATACGATCGTATGATGAAAGTTACAAGTAAATATACTATTAAATGATGTCCATTATGACAGTGTACCGTACCATTGGCACTCATAGTATCACGTGATACGATCGTATGATTGAAGTCACGAATGAATATAACATCAAATGATGTCGATTATGATAGTGTACCGCATCATTAGCACTCATTGTATCACGAGATACGATGGTATGATTGAAGTCACGAGTGAATATAACATCAAATAATGCTAAATATGATTGTATAGTGTAGCATTGACACTCATTGTATCACGAGATACGATCGTATGATTAAAGTCACGAGTGAATATACTATAAAATGATGTATATTATGATAGTGTACCACATCATAAGCACTCATTGTATCACGTGATACGATCGTATGATGAAAGTTACGAGTGAATATAACATCAAATGATGTCGAATAGGATTGTATAATGTATCATTAGCACTTATTGTTTCACGTGATACGATCGTATGATTAAAGTTACGATTGAAGTTACTAATAAATGATGTTGAATATAATAGTGCACCATATCATTAGCACTTACTGTATCATGTGATGCGATCGTATGATTGAAGTTACGATTGAAGTTACTAATAAATGATGTTGAATATAATAGTGCACCATATCATTAGCACTCATAGTATCACGTGATACGATCGTATGATTGAAGTCACGAATGAATATAACATCAAATGATGTCGATTATGATAGTGTACCGCATCATTAGCGCACATTGTATCACGTGATACGATCGTATGATTAAAGTTACGAGTGAAGATAACATCAAATGATGTTGAATATGATTGTATAATGTATCATTAGCACTCATTGTTTCACGTGATACGATCGTATGATTAAAGTTACAGGTGAATATAACATCAAATGATGTGGATTATGATAGTGTACCGCATCATTGGCACTCAATATATCACGTGATACGATCGTATGATTGAAGTCACGAGTGAATATAACATCAAATAATGCTAAATATGATTGTATAGTGTAGCATTGACACTCATTGTATCACGAGATACGATGGTATGATTGAAGTCACGAGTGAATATAACATCAAATAATGCTAAATATGATTGTATAGTGTAGCATTGACACTCATTGTATCACGAGATACGATCGTATGATTAAAGTCACGAGTGAATATACTATAAAATGATGTCGATTATGATAGTGTACCACATCATTGGCACTCATTATATCACGTGATACGATCGTATGATTGAAGTTACGATTGAAGTTACTAATAAATGATGTTGAATATAATAGTGCACCATATCATTAGCACTTATTGTATCATGTGATGCGATCGTATGATTAAAGTTACAAGTGAATATAACATCAAATGATGTCGATTATAATAGTGTACCGCATCATTGGCACTAATTATATCACGTGATACGATCGTATGATTGAAGTCAGGAGTGAATATAACATCAAATGATGTCAATTATGATAGTGTTCCGTATCAGAAGCACTCATTGTATCACGTGATACGATCGTATGATGAAAGTTACAAGTAAATATACTATTAAATGATGTCGATTATGACAGTGTACCGTACCATTGGCACTCATAGTATCACGTGATACGATCGTATGATTGAAGTCACGAATGAATATAACATCAAATGATGTCGATTATGATAGTGTACCGCATCATTAGCGCACATTGTATCACGTGATACGATCGTATGATTGAAGTCACGAGTGAATATAACATCAAATGATGCTAAATATAATTGTATAGTGTATCATTAGCACTCATTGTTTCACGTGATACGATCGTATGATTAAAGTTACGAGTAAATATAACATCAAATGATGTCGAATATGATAATGTACCGTATCATTAGCACTCATATTATCACGTGATACGATCGTATGATGAAAGTTACGAGTGAATATAACATCAAATGATGTTGAATATGATTGTATAATGTATCATTAGCACTCATTGTTTCACGTGATACGATCGTATGATTAAAGTTACGAGTAAATATAACATCAAATGATGTCAAATATGATAATGTACCGAATCATTAGCACTCATTGTATCACGTGATACGATCTTATGATGAAAGTTACGAGTGAATATAACATCAAATGATGTTGATTATGATAGTGTACCTTATCATGGGCACTCATTATATCACGTGATAGATCGTATAATGAAAGTTACGAGTGAATATACTATTAAATAATGTCGATTATGATAGTGTACCGCATCATTGGCACTAATTATAGCACGTGATACGATCGTATGATTGAAGTCACGAGTGAATATAACATCAAATGATGTCAATTATGATAGTGTTCCGTATCATAAGCACGCATTGTATCACGTGATACGATCGTATGATGAAAGTTACAAGTAAATATACTATTAAATGATGTCCATTATGACAGTGTACCGTACCATTGGCACTCATAGTATCACGATATACGATCGTATGATTGAAGTCACGAATGAATATAACATCAAATGATGTCGATTATGATAGTGTACCGCATCATTAGCACTCATTGTATCACGAGATACGATGGTATGATTGAAGTCACGAGTGAATATAACATCAAATAATGCTAAATATGATTGTATAGTGTAGCATTGACACTCATTGTATCACGAGATACGATCGTATGATTAAAGTCACGAGTGAATATACTATAAAATGATGTATATTATGATAGTGTACCACATCATAAGCACTCATTGTATCACGTGATACGATCGTATGATGAAAGTTACAAGTGAATATAACATCAAATGATGTCGAATAGGATTGTATAATGTATCATTAGCACTTATTGTTACACGTGATACGATCGTATGATTAAAGTTACGATTGAAGTTACTAATAAATGATGTTGAATATAATAGTGCACCATATCATTAGCACTTACTGTATCATG
This sequence comes from Acanthosoma haemorrhoidale, assembly GCA_930367205.1. Lineage (NCBI taxonomy): Eukaryota > Metazoa > Arthropoda > Insecta > Hemiptera > Acanthosomatidae > Acanthosoma > Acanthosoma haemorrhoidale. The sequence goes on from OV884014.1 coordinate 118,024,791, forward strand.
TGATGCGATCGTATGATTAAAGTTACAAGTGAATATAACATCAAATGATGTCGATTATAATAGTGTACCGCATCATTGGCACTCATTATATAACGTGATGCTATCGTATGATTGAAGTCACGAGTGAATATAACATCAAATGATGCTAAATATAATTGTATAGTGTATCATTAGCACTCATTGTTTCACGTGATACGATCGTATGATTAAAGTTACGAGTAAATATAACATCAAATGATGTCGAATATGATAATGTACCGTATCATTAGCACTCATATTATCACGTGATACGATCGTATGATGAAAGTTACGAGTGAATATAACATCAAATGATGTTGAATATGATTGTATAATGTATCATTAGCACTCATTGTTTCACGTGATACGATCGTATGATTAAAGTTACGAGTAAATATAACATCAAATGATGTCAAATATGATAATGTACCGAATCATTAGCACTCATTGTATCACGTGATACGATCTTATGATGAAAGTTACGAGTGAATATAACATCAAATGATGTTGATTATGATAGTGTACCTTATCATGGGCACTCATTATATCACGTGATAGATCGTATAATGAAAGTTACGAGTGAATATACTATTAAATAATGTCGATTATGATAGTGTACCGCATCATTGGCACTAATTATAGCACGTGATACGATCGTATGATTGAAGTCACGAGTGAATATAACATCAAATGATGTCAATTATGATAGTGTTCCGTATCATAAGCACGCATTGTATCACGTGATACGATCGTATGATGAAAGTTACAAGTAAATATACTATTAAATGATGTCCATTATGACCGTGTACCGTACCATTGGCACTCATAGTATCACGATATACGATCGTATGATTGAAGTCACGAATGAATATAACATCAAATGATGTCGATTATGATAGTGTACCGCATCATTAGCACTCATTGTATCACGAGATACGATGGTATGATTGAAGTCACGAGTGAATATAACATCAAATAATGCTAAATATGATTGTATAGTGTAGCATTGACACTCATTGTATCACGAGATACGATCGTATGATTAAAGTCACGAGTGAATATACTATAAAATGATGTATATTATGATAGTGTACCACATCATAAGCACTCATTGTATCACGTGATACGATCGTATGATGAAAGTTACAAGTGAATATAACATCAAATGATGTCGAATAGGATTGTATAATGTATCATTAGCACTTATTGTTTCACGTGATACGATCGTATGATTAAAGTTACGATTGAAGTTACTAATAAATGATGTTGAATATAATAGTGCACCATATCATTAGCACTTACTGTATCATGTGATGCGATCGTATGATTAAAGTCACGAGTGAATATACTATAAAATGATGTCGATTATGATAGTGTACCACATCATTGGCACTCATTATATCACGTGATACGATCGTATCATTGAAGTCACGAGTGAATATAATATCAAATGATGTCAATTATGATAGTGTTGCGTATCATAAGCACTCATTGTATCACGTGATACGATCGTATGATAAAAGTTACGAGTGAATATAACATCAAATGATGTCGAATAGGATTGTATAGTATATCATTAGCACTTATTGTTTTACGTGATACGATCGTATGATTAAAGTTACGATTGGAGATACTAATAAATGATGTTGAATATAATAGTGCACCATATCATTAGCACTTATTGTATCATGTGATGTGATCGTATGATTAAAGTTACAAGTGAATATAACATCAAATGATGTCGATTATAATAGTGTACCACATCATTGGCACTCATTATATCACGTGATACGATCGTATGATTGAAGTCATGAGTGAATATAATATCAAATGATGTCAATTATGATAGTGTTGCGTATCATAAGCACTCATTGTTTCACGTGATACGATCGTATGATTAAAGTTAAGATTGGAGATACTAATAAATGATGTTGAATATAATAGTGCACCATATCATTAGCACTTATTGTATCATGTGATGCGATCGTATGATTAAAGTTACAAGTGAATATAACATCAAATGATGTAAATTATAATAGTGTACCGCATCATTGGCACTCATTATATCACGTGATAATATCGTATGATTGAAGTCACGAGTGAATATAACATCAAATAATGCTAAATATGATTGTATAATGTATCATTAGCACTTATTGTTTCACGTGATACGATCGTATGATTAAAGTTACGATTGAAGTTACTAATAAATGATGTTGAATATAATAGTGCACCATATCATTAGCACTTACTGTATCATGTGATGCGATCGTATGATTAAAGGTACAAGTGAATATAACATCAAATGATGTCGATTATAATAGTGTACCGCATCATTGGCACTCATTATATCACGTGATTCTATCGTATGATTGAAGTCACGAGTGAATATAACATCAAATGATGTTGAATATGATTGTATAATGTATCATTAGCACTCATTGTATCACGAGATAAGATCGTATGATTGAAGTCACGAGTGAATATACTATAAAATGATGTCGATTATGATAGTGTACCACATCATTAGCGCACATTGTATCACGTGATACGATCGTATGATTAAAGTTACGAGTGAAGATAACATCAAATGATGTTGAATATGATTGTATAATGTATCATTAGCACTCATTGTTTCACGTGATACGATCGTATGATTAAAGTTACAGGTGAATATAACATCAAATGATGTGGATTATGATAGTGTACCGCATCATTGGCACTCAATATATCACGTGATACGATCGTATGATTGAAGTCACGAGTGAATATAACATCAAATAATGTTGAATATGATTGTATAATGTATCATTAGCACTCATTGTTTCACGTGATACGATCGTTTGATTAAAGTTACAGGTGAATATAACATCAAATGATGTCGATTATGATAGTGTACCGCATCATTGGCACTCATTATATAACGTGATGCTATCGTATGATTGAAGTCACGAGTGAATATAATATCAAATGATGCTAAATATAATTGTATAGTGTATCATTAGCACTCATTGTTTCACGTGATACGATCGTATGATTAAAGTTACGAGTAAATATAACATCAAATGATGTCGAATATGATAATGTACCGTATCATTAGCACTCATATTATCACGTGATACGATCGTATGATGAAAGTTACGAGTGAATATAACATAAAATGATGTTGAATATGATTGTATAATGTATCATTAGCACTCATTGTTTCACGTGATACGATCGTATGATTAAAGTTACGAGTAAATATAACATCAAATGATGTCAAATATGATAATGTACCGAATCATTAGCACTCATTGTATCACGTGATACGATCTTATGATGAAAGTTACGAGTGAATATAACATCAAATGATGTTGATTATGATAGTGTACCTTATCATGGGCACTCATTATATCACGTGATAGATCGTATAATGAAAGTTACGAGTGAATATACTATTAAATAATGTCGATTATGATAGTGTACCGCATCATTGGCACTAATTATAGCACGTGATACGATCGTATGATTGAAGTCACGAGTGAATATAACATCAAATGATGTCAATTATGATAGTGTTCCGTATCATAAGCACGCATTGTATCACGTGATACGATCGTATGATGAAAGTTACAAGTAAATATACTATTAAATGATGTCGATTATGACAGTGTACCGTACCATTGGCACTCATAGTATCACGTGATACGATCGTATGATTGAAGTCACGAATGAATATAACATCAAATGATGTCGATTATGATAGTGTACCGCATCATTAGCACTCATTGTATCACGAGATACGATGGTATGATTGAAGTCACGAGTGAATATAACATCAAATAATGCTAAATATGATTGTATAGTGTAGCATTGACACTCATTGTATCATGAGATACGATCGTATGATTAAAGTCACGAGTGAATATACTATAAAATGATGTATATTATGATAGTGTACCACATCATAAGCACTCATTGTATCACGTGATACGATCGTATGATGAAAGTTACGAGTGAATATAACATCAAATGATGTCGAATAGGATTGTATAATGTATCATTAGCACTTATTGTTTCACGTGATACGATCGTATGATTAAAGTTACGAGTGAATATACTATTAAATAATGTCGATTATGATAGTGTACCGCATCATTGGCACTCATTATATCACGTGATACGATCGTATGATTGAAGTCACGAGTGAATATAACATCAAATGATGTCAATTATGATAGTGTTCCGTATCATAAGCACGCATTGTATCACGTGATACGATCGTATGATGAAAGTTACAAGTAAATATACTATTAAATGATGTCCATTATGACAGTGTACCGTACCATTGGCACTCATTATATCACGTGATACGATCGTATGATTGAAGTCACGAATGAATATAACATCAAATGATGTCGATTATGATAGTGTACCGCATCATTAGCACTCATTGTATCACGAGATACGATCGTATGATTGAAGTCACGAGTGAATATAACATCAAATAATGCTAAATATGATTGTATAGTGTAGCATTGACACTCATTGTATCACGAGATACGATCGTATGATTAAAGTCACGAGTGAATATACTATAAAATGATGTATATTATGATAGTGTACCACATCATAAGCACTCATTGTATCACGTGATACGATCGTATGATGAAAGTTACGAGTGAATATAACATCAAATGATGTCGAATAGGATTGTATAATGTATCATTAGCACTTATTGTTTCACGTGATACGATCGTATGATTAAAGTTACGATTGAAGTTACTAATAAATGATGTTGAATATAATAGTGCACCATATCATTAGCACTTACTGTATCATGTGATGCGATCGTATGATTGAAGTTACGATTGAAGTTACTAATAAATGATGTTGAATATAATAGTGCACCATATCATTAGCACTCATAGTATCACGTGATACGATCGTATGATTGAAGTCACGAATGAATATAACATCAAATGATGTCGATTATGATAGTGTACCGCATCATTAGCGCACATTGTATCACGTGATACGATCGTATGATTAAAGTTACGAGTGAAGATAACATCAAATGATGTTGAATATGATTGTATAATGTATCATTAGCACTCATTGTTTCACGTGATACGATCGTATGATTAAAGTTACAGGTGAATATAACATCAAATGATGTGGATTATGATAGTGTACCGCATCATTGGCACTCAATATATCACGTGATACGATCGTATGATTGAAGTCACGAGTGAATATAACATCAAATAATGCTAAATATGATTGTATAGTGTAGCATTGACACTCATTGTATCACGAGATACGATGGTATGATTGAAGTCACGAGTGAATATAACATCAAATAATGCTAAATATGATTGTATAGTGTAGCATTGACACTCATTGTATCACGAGATACGATCGTATGATTAAAGTCACGAGTGAATATACTATAAAATGATGTCGATTATGATAGTGTACCACATCATTGGCACTCATTATATCACGTGATACGATCGTATGATTGAAGTTACGATTGAAGTTACTAATAAATGATGTTGAATATAATAGTGCACCATATCATTAGCACTTATTGTATCATGTGATGCGATCGTATGATTAAAGTTACAAGTGAATATAACATCAAATGATGTCGATTATAATAGTGTACCGCATCATTGGCACTAATTATATCACGTGATACGATCGTATGATTGAAGTCAGGAGTGAATATAACATCAAATGATGTCAATTATGATAGTGTTCCGTATCATAAGCACTCATTGTATCACGTGATACGATCGTATGATGAAAGTTACAAGTAAATATACTATTAAATGATGTCGATTATGACAGTGTACCGTACCATTGGCACTCATAGTATCACGTGATACGATCGTATGATTGAAGTCACGAATGAATATAACATCAAATGATGTCGATTATGATAGTGTACCGCATCATTAGCGCACATTGTATCACGTGATACGATCGTATGATTAAAGTTACGAGTGAAGATAACATCAAATGATGTTGAATATGATTGTATAATGTATCATTAGCACTCATTGTTTCACGTGATACGATCGTATGATTAAAGTTACAGGTGAATATAACATCAAATGATGTGGATTATGATAGTGTACCGCATCATTGGCACTCAATATATCACGTGATACGATCGTATGATTGAAGTCACGAGTGAATATAACATCAAATAATGCTAAATATGATTGTAAAGTGTAGTATTGACACTCATTGTATCACGAGATACGATCGTATGATTGAAGTCACGAGTGAATATAACATCAAATAATGCTAAATATGATTGTATAGTGTAGCATTGACACTCATTGTATCACGAGATACGATCGTATGATTAAAGTCACGAGTGAATATAACATCAAATGATGTTGAATATGATTGTATAATGTATCATTAGCACTCATTGTTTCACGTGATACGATCGTATGATTAAAGTTACGAGTGAATATACTATTAAATGATGTCGATTATGATAGTGCACCGCATCATTGGCACTAATTGTATCATGTGATGCGATCGTATGATTAAAGTTACAAGTGAATATAACATCAAATGATGTCGATTATAATAGTGTACCGCATCATTGGCACTCATTATATCACGTGATACTATCGTATGATTGAAGTTACGATTGAAGTTACTAATAAATGATGTTGAATATAATAGTGCACCATATCATTAGCACTTATTGTATCATGTGATGCGATCGTATGATTAAAGTTACAAGTGAATATAACATCAAATGATGTCGATTATAATAGTGTACCGCATCATTGGCACTCATTATATCACGTGATACTATCGTATGATTGAAGTTACGAGTGAATATAACATCAAATGATTTCGAATATGATAATGAACCGCATCATTGGCAATCATTATATCACGTGATACCATCATATGATTGAAGTCACGAGTGAATATAACATCAAATGATGTTGGATATGATTGTATAATGTATCATTAGCACTCATTGTTTCACGTGATACGATCGTATGATTAAAGTTACAGGTGAATATAATATCAATTGTTGTCGTATATGATAGCGCACCATATCATTAGCACTTATTGTATCATGTAATGTGATCGTATGATTGAAGTCACGAGTGAATATAACATCAAATAATGCTAAATATGATTGTATAGTGTAGCATTGACACTCATTGTATCAGGAGATAAGATCGTATGATTAAAGTCACGAGTGAATATACTATAAAATGATGTCGATTATGATAGTGTACCACATCATTGGCACTCATTATATCACGTGATACGATCGTATGATTGAAGTCACGAGTGAATATAATATCAAATGATGTCAATTATGATAGTGTTGCGTATCATAAGCACTCATTGTATCACGTGATACGATCGTATGATAAAAGTTACGAGTGAATATAACATCAAATGATGTCGAATAGGATTGTATAGTATATCATTAGCACTTATTGTTTTACGTGATACGATCGTATGATTAAAGTTACGATTGGAGATACTAATAAATGATGTTGAATATAATAGTGCACCATATCATTAGCACTTATTGTATCATGTGATGCGATCGTATGATTAAAGTTACAAGTGAATATAACATCAAATGATGTCGATTATAATAGTGTACCACATCATTGGCACTCATTATATCACGTGATACGATCGTATGATTGAAGTCATGAGTGAATATAATATCAAATGATGTCAATTATGATAGTGTTGCGTATCATAAGCACTCATTGTTTCACGTGATACGATCGTATGATTAAAGTTAAGATTGGAGATACTAATAAATGATGTTGAATATAATAGTGCACCATATCATTAGCACTTATTGTATCATGTGATGCGATCGTATGATTAAAGTTACAAGTGAATATAACATCAAATGATGTAAATTATAATAGTGTACCGCATCATTGGCACTCATTATATCACGTGATACTATCGTATGATTGAAGTCACGAGTGAATATAACATCAAATAATGCTAAATATGATTGTATAATGTATCATTAGCACTTATTGTTTCACGTGATACGATCGTATGATTAAAGTTACGATTGAAGTTACTAATAAATGATGTTGAATATAATAGTGCACCATATCATTAGCACTTACTGTATCATGTGATGCGATCGTATGATTAAAGTTACAAGTGAATATAACATCAAATGATGTCGATTATAATAGTGTACCGCATCATTGGCACTCATTATATCACGTGATTCTATCGTATGATTGAAGTCACGAGTGAATATAACATCAAACGATGTTGAATATGATTGTATAATGTATCATTAGCACTCATTGTATCACGAGATAAGATCGTATGATTGAAGTCACGAGTGAATATACTATAAAATGATGTCGATTATGATAGTGTACCACATCATTGGCACTCATTATATCACGTGATACGATCGTATGATTGAAGTTACGATTGAAGTTACTAATAAATGATGTTGAATATAATAGTGCACCATATCATTAGCACTCATAGTATCACGTGATACGATCGTATGATTGAAGTCACGAATGAATATAACATCAAATGATGTCGATTATGATAGTGTACCGCATCATTAGCGCACATTGTATCACGTGATACGATCGTATGATTAAAGTTACGAGTGAAGATAACATCAAATGATGTTGAATATGATTGTATAATGTATCATTAGCACTCATTGTTTCACGTGATACGATCGTATGATTAAAGTTACAGGTGAATATAACATCAAATGATGTGGATTATGATAGTGTACCGCATCATTGGCACTCAATATATCACGTGATACGATCGTATGATTGAAGTCACGAGTGAATATAACATCAAATAATGTTGAATATGATTGTATAATGTATCATTAGCACTCATTGTTTCACGTGATACGATCGTTTGATTAAAGTTACAGGTGAATATAACATCAAATGATGTCGATTATGATAGTGTACCGCATCATCGGCACTCATTATATAACGTGATGCTATCGTATGATTGAAGTCACGAGTGAATATAATATCAAATGATGCTAAATATAATTGTATAGTGTATCATTAGCACTCATTGTTTCACGTGATACGATCGTATGATTAAAGTTACGAGTAAATATAACATCAAATGATGTCGAATATGATAATGTACCGTATCATTAGCACTCATATTATCACGTGATACGATCGTATGATGAAAGTTACGAGTGAATATAACATCAAATGATGTTGAATATGATTGTATAATGTATCATTAGCACTCATTGTATCACGTGATACGATCTTATGATGAAAGTTACGAGTGAATATAACATCAAATGATGTTGATTATGATAGTGTACCTTATCATTGGCACTCATTATATCACGTGATAGATCGTATAATGAAAGTTACGAGTGAATATACTATTAAATAATGTCGATTATGATAGTGTACCGCATCATTGGCACTAATTATAGCACGTGATACGATCGTATGATTGAAGTCATGAGTGAATATAACATCAAATGATGTCAATTATGATAGTGTTCCGTATCATAAGCACTCATTGTATCACGTGATACGATCGTATGATGAAAGTTACAAGTAAATATACTATTAAATGATGTCGAATATGATAGTGTACCGCATCATTGGCACTTATTATATCACGTGATACTATCGTATGATTGAAGTCACGAGTGAATATAACATCAAATGATGCTAAATATGATTGTATAGTGTATCATTAGTACTCATTGTGTACCGCATGAGTCACGAGTGAATATAACATCAAATGGTGCTAAATATGATTGTAAAGTGTAGCATTGGCACTCATTGTTTCACGTGATACGATCGTATGATTAAAGTCACGAGTAAATATAACATCAAATAATGTTGAATATGATTGTATAATGTATCATTAGCACTCATTGTTTCACGTGATACGATCGTATGATTAAAGTTACAGGTGAATAACACATCAAATGATGTCGATTATGATAGTGTACCGCATCATTGGCACTCATTATATCACGTGATACTATCGTATGATTGAAGTCACGAGTGAATATAACATCAAATAATGCTAAATATGATTGTAAAGTGTAGTATTGACACTCATTGTATCACGAGATACGATCGTATGATTGAAGTCACGAGTGAATATAACATCAAATAATGCTAAATATGATTGTATAGTGTAGCATTGACACTCATTGTATCACGAGATACGATCGTATGATTAAAGTCACGAGTGAATATAACATCAAATGATGTTGAATATGATTGTATAATGTATCATTAGCACTCATTGTTTCACGTGATACGATCGTATGATTAAAGTTACGAGTGAATATACTATTAAATGATGTCGATTATGATAGTGCACCGCATCATTGGCACTAATTGTATCATGTGATGCGATCGTATGATTAAAGTTACAAGTGAATATAACATCAAATGATGTCGATTATAATAGTGTACCGCATCATTGGCACTCATTATATCACGTGATACTATCGTATGATTGAAGTTACGATTGAAGTTACTAATAAATGATGTTGAATATAATAGTGCACCATATCATTAGCACTTATTGTATCATGTGATGCGATCGTATGATTAAAGTTACAAGTGAATATAACATCAAATGATGTCGATTATAATAGTGTACCGCATCATTGGCACTCATTATATCACGTGATACTATCGTATGATTGAAGTCACGAGTGAATATAACATCAAATAAGGCTAAATATGATTGTATAGTGTAGCATTGACACTCATTGTATCACGAGATACGATCGTATGATTGAAGTAACGAGTGAATATAACATCAAATGATGTTGAATATGATTGTATAATGTATCATTAGCACTCATTGTTTCACGTGATACGATCGTATGATTAAAGTTACAGGTGAATATAACATCAAATGATGTCGATTATGATAGTGTACCGCATCATTGGCACTCATTATATAACATGATGCTATCGTATGATTGAAGTCACGAGTGAATATAACATCAAATGATGCTAAATATAATTGTATAGTGTATCATTAGCACTCATTGCTTCACGTGATACGATCGTATGATTAAAGTTACGAGTAAATATAACATCAAATGATGTCGAATATGATAATGTACCGTATCATTAGCACTCATATTATCACGTGATACGATCGTATGATGAAAGTTACGAGTGAATATAACATCAAATGATGTTGAATATGATTGTATAATGTATCATTAGCACTCATTGTTTCACGTGATACGATCGTATGATTAAAGTTACGAGTAAATATAACATCAAATGATGTTGAATATGATTGTATAATGTATCATTAGCACTCATTGTTTCACGTGATACGATCGTTTGATTAAAGTTACAGGTGAATATAACATCAAATGATGTCGATTATGATAGTGTACCGCATCATTGGCACTCATTATATAACGTGATGCTATCGTATGATTGAAGTCACGAGTGAATATAACATCAAATGATGCTAAATATAATTGTATAGTGTATCATTAGCACTCATTGTTTCACGTGATACGATCGTATGATTAAAGTTACGAGTAAATATAACATCAAATGATGTCGAATATGATAATGTACCGTATCATTAGCACTCATATTATCACGTGATACGATCGTATGATGAAAGTTACGAGTGAATATAACATCAAATGATGTTGAATATGATTGTATAATGTATCATTAGCACTCATTGTTTCACGTGATACGATCGTATGATTAAAGTTACGAGTAAATATAACATCAAATGATGTCAAATATGATAATGTACCGTATCATTAGCACTCATTGTATCACGTGATACGATCTTATGATGAAAGTTACGAGTGAATATAACATCAAATGATGTTGATTATGATAGTGTACCTTATCATGGGCACTCATTATATCACGTGATAGATCGTATAATGAAAGTTACGAGTGAATATACTATTAAATAATGTCGATTATGATAGTGTACCGCATCATTGGCACTAATTATAGCACGTGATACGATCGTATGATTGAAGTCACGAGTGAATATAACATCAAATGATGTCAATTATGATAGTGTTCCGTATCATAAGCACTCATTGTATCACGTGATACGATCGTATGATGAAAGTTACAAGTAAATATACTATTAAATGATGTCCATTATGACAGTGTACCGTACCATTGGCACTCATAGTATCACGATATACGATCGTATGATTGAAGTCACGAATGAATATAACATCAAATGATGTCGATTATGATAGTGTACCGCATCATTAGCACTCATTGTATCACGAGATACGATGGTATGATTGAAGTCACGAGTGAATATAACATCAAATAATGCTAAATATGATTGTATAGTGTAGCATTGACACTCATTGTATCACGAGATACGATCGTATGATTAAAGTCACGAGTGAATATACTATAAAATGATGTATATTATGATAGTGTACCACATCATAAGCACTCATTGTATCACGTGATACGATCGTATGATGAAAGTTACAAGTGAATATAACATCAAATGATGTCGAATAGGATTGTATAATGTATCATTAGCACTTATTGTTTCACGTGATACGATCGTATGATTAAAGTTACGATTGAAGTTACTAATAAATGATGTTGAATATAATAGTGCACCATATCATTAGCACTTACTGTATCATGTGATGCGATCGTATGATTAAAGTTACAAGTGAATATAACATCAAATGATGTCGATTATAATAGTGTACCGCATCATTGGCACTCATTATATAACGTGATGCTATCGTATGATTGAAGTCACGAGTGAATATAACATCAAATGATGCTAAATATAATTGTATAGTGTATCATTAGCACTCATTGTTTCACGTGATACGATCGTATGATTAAAGTTACGAGTAAATATAACATCAAATGATGTCGAATATGATAATGTACCGTATCATTAGCACTCATATTATCACGTGATACGATCGTATGATGAAAGTTACGAGTGAATATAACATCAAATGATGTTGAATATGATTGTATAATGTATCATTAGCACTCATTGTTTCACGTGATACGATCGTATGATTAAAGTTACGAGTAAATATAACATCAAATGATGTCAAATATGATAATGTACCGAATCATTAGCACTCATTGTATCACGTGATACGATCTTATGATGAAAGTTACGAGTGAATATAACATCAAATGATGTTGATTATGATAGTGTACCTTATCATGGGCACTCATTATATCACGTGATAGATCGTATAATGAAAGTTACGAGTGAATATACTATTAAATAATGTCGATTATGATAGTGTACCGCATCATTGGCACTAATTATAGCACGTGATACGATCGTATGATTGAAGTCACGAGTGAATATAACATCAAATGATGTCAATTATGATAGTGTTCCGTATCATAAGCACGCATTGTATCACGTGATACGATCGTATGATGAAAGTTACAAGTAAATATACTATTAAATGATGTCCATTATGACCGTGTACCGTACCATTGGCACTCATAGTATCACGATATACGATCGTATGATTGAAGTCACGAATGAATATAACATCAAATGATGTCGATTATGATAGTGTACCGCATCATTAGCACTCATTGTATCACGAGATACGATGGTATGATTGAAGTCACGAGTGAATATAACATCAAATAATGCTAAATATGATTGTATAGTGTAGCATTGACACTCATTGTATCACGAGATACGATCGTATGATTAAAGTCACGAGTGAATATACTATAAAATGATGTATATTATGATAGTGTACCACATCATAAGCACTCATTGTATCACGTGATACGATCGTATGATGAAAGTTACAAGTGAATATAACATCAAATGATGTCGAATAGGATTGTATAATGTATCATTAGCACTTATTGTTTCACGTGATACGATCGTATGATTAAAGTTACGATTGAAGTTACTAATAAATGATGTTGAATATAATAGTGCACCATATCATTAGCACTTACTGTATCATGTGATGCGATCGTATGATTAAAGTCACGAGTGAATATACTATAAAATGATGTCGATTATGATAGTGTACCACATCATTGGCACTCATTATATCACGTGATACGATCGTATCATTGAAGTCACGAGTGAATATAATATCAAATGATGTCAATTATGATAGTGTTGCGTATCATAAGCACTCATTGTATCACGTGATACGATCGTATGATAAAAGTTACGAGTGAATATAACATCAAATGATGTCGAATAGGATTGTATAGTATATCATTAGCACTTATTGTTTTACGTGATACGATCGTATGATTAAAGTTACGATTGGAGATACTAATAAATGATGTTGAATATAATAGTGCACCATATCATTAGCACTTATTGTATCATGTGATGCGATCGTATGATTAAAGTTACAAGTGAATATAACATCAAATGATGTCGATTATAATAGTGTACCACATCATTGGCACTCATTATATCACGTGATACGATCGTATGATTGAAGTCACGAGTGAATATAATATCAAATGATGTCAATTATGATAGTGTTGCGTATCATAAGCACTCATTGTTTCACGTGATACGATCGTATGATTAAAGTTAAGATTGGAGATACTAATAAATGATGTTGAATATAATAGTGCACCATATCATTAGCACTTATTGTATCATGTGATGCGATCGTATGATTAAAGTTACAAGTGAATATAACATCAAATGATGTAAATTATAATAGTGTACCGCATCATTGGCACTCATTATATCACGTGATAATATCGTATGATTGAAGTCACGAGTGAATATAACATCAAATAATGCTAAATATGATTGTATAATGTATCATTAGCACTTATTGTTTCACGTGATACGATCGTATGATTAAAGTTACGATTGAAGTTACTAATAAATGATGTTGAATATAATAGTGCACCATATCATTAGCACTTACTGTATCATGTGATGCGATCGTATGATTAAAGGTACAAGTGAATATAACATCAAATGATGTCGATTATAATAGTGTACCGCATCATTGGCACTCATTATATCACGTGATTCTATCGTATGATTGAAGTCACGAGTGAATATAACATCAAATGATGTTGAATATGATTGTATAATGTATCATTAGCACTCATTGTATCACGAGATAAGATCGTATGATTGAAGTCACGAGTGAATATACTATAAAATGATGTCGATTATGATAGTGTACCACATCATTGGCACTCATTATATCACGTGATACGATCGTATGATTGAAGTTACGATTGAAGTTACTAATAAATGATGTTGAATATAATAGTGCACCATATCATTAGCACTCATAGTATCACGTGATACGATCGTATGATTGAAGTCACGAATGAATATAACATCAAATGATGTCGATTATGATAGTGTACCGCATCATTAGCGCACATTGTATCACGTGATACGATCGTATGATTAAAGTTACGAGTGAAGATAACATCAAATGATGTTGAATATGATTGTATAATGTATCATTAGCACTCATTGTTTCACGTGATACGATCGTATGATTAAAGTTACAGGTGAATATAACATCAAATGATGTGGATTATGATAGTGTACCGCATCATTGGCACTCATTATATCACGTGATACGATCGTATGATTGAAGTCACGAGTGAATATAACATCAAATAATGTTGAATATGATTGTATAATGTATCATTAGCACTCATTGTTTCACGTGATACGATCGTTTGATTAAAGTTACAGGTGAATATAACATCAAATGATGTCGATTATGATAGTGTACCGCATCATTGGCACTCATTATATAACGTGATGCTATCGTATGATTGAAGTCACGAGTGAATATAATATCAAATGATGCTAAATATAATTGTATAGTGTATCATTAGCACTCATTGTTTCACGTGATACGATCGTATGATTAAAGTTACGAGTAAATATAACATCAAATGATGTCGAATATGATAATGTACCGTATCATTAGCACTCATATTATCACGTGATACGATCGTATGATGAAAGTTACGAGTGAATATAACATAAAATGATGTTGAATATGATTGTATAATGTATCATTAGCACTCATTGTTTCACGTGATACGATCGTATGATTAAAGTTACGAGTAAATATAACATCAAATGATGTCAAATATGATAATGTACCGAATCATTAGCACTCATTGTATCACGTGATACGATCTTATGATGAAAGTTACGAGTGAATATAACATCAAATGATGTTGATTATGATAGTGTACCTTATCATGGGCACTCATTATATCACGTGATAGATCGTATAATGAAAGTTACGAGTGAATATACTATTAAATAATGTCGATTATGATAGTGTACCGCATCATTGGCACTAATTATAGCACGTGATACGATCGTATGATTGAAGTCACGAGTGAATATAACATCAAATGATGTCAATTATGATAGTGTTCCGTATCATAAGCACGCATTGTATCACGTGATACGATCGTATGATGAAAGTTACAAGTAAATATACTATTAAATGATGTCGATTATGACAGTGTACCGTACCATTGGCACTCATAGTATCACGTGATACGATCGTATGATTGAAGTCACGAATGAATATAACATCAAATGATGTCGATTATGATAGTGTACCGCATCATTAGCACTCATTGTATCACGAGATACGATGGTATGATTGAAGTCACGAGTGAATATAACATCAAATAATGCTAAATATGATTGTATAGTGTAGCATTGACACTCATTGTATCATGAGATACGATCGTATGATTAAAGTCACGAGTGAATATACTATAAAATGATGTATATTATGATAGTGTACCACATCATAAGCACTCATTGTATCACGTGATACGATCGTATGATGAAAGTTACGAGTGAATATAACATCAAATGATGTCGAATAGGATTGTATAATGTATCATTAGCACTTATTGTTTCACGTGATACGATCGTATGATTAAAGTTACGAGTGAATATACTATCAAATGATGTCGATTATGATAGTGTACCGCATCATTGGCACTAATTATAGCACGTGATACGATCGTATGATTGAAGTCACGAGTGAATATAACATCAAATGATGTCAATTATGATAGTGTTCCGTATCATAAGCACGCATTGTATCACGTGATACGATCGTATGATGAAAGTTACAAGTAAATATACTATTAAATGATGTCCATTATGACAGTGTACCGTACCATTGGCACTCATAGTATCACGTGATACGATCGTATGATTGAAGTCACGAATGAATATAACATCAAATGATGTCGATTATGATAGTGTACCGCATCATTAGCACTCATTGTATCACGAGATACGATGGTATGATTGAAGTCACGAGTGAATATAACATCAAATAATGCTAAATATGATTGTATAGTGTAGCATTGACACTCATTGTATCACGAGATACGATCGTATGATTAAAGTCACGAGTGAATATACTATAAAATGATGTATATTATGATAGTGTACCACATCATAAGCACTCATTGTATCACGTGATACGATCGTATGATGAAAGTTACGAGTGAATATAACATCAAATGATGTCGAATAGGATTGTATAATGTATCATTAGCACTTATTGTTTCACGTGATACGATCGTATGATTAAAGTTACGATTGAAGTTACTAATAAATGATGTTGAATATAATAGTGCACCATATCATTAGCACTTACTGTATCATGTGATGCGATCGTATGATTGAAGTTACGATTGAAGTTACTAATAAATGATGTTGAATATAATAGTGCACCATATCATTAGCACTCATAGTATCACGTGATACGATCGTATGATTGAAGTCACGAATGAATATAACATCAAATGATGTCGATTATGATAGTGTACCGCATCATTAGCGCACATTGTATCACGTGATACGATCGTATGATTAAAGTTACGAGTGAAGATAACATCAAATGATGTTGAATATGATTGTATAATGTATCATTAGCACTCATTGTTTCACGTGATACGATCGTATGATTAAAGTTACAGGTGAATATAACATCAAATGATGTGGATTATGATAGTGTACCGCATCATTGGCACTCAATATATCACGTGATACGATCGTATGATTGAAGTCACGAGTGAATATAACATCAAATAATGCTAAATATGATTGTATAGTGTAGCATTGACACTCATTGTATCACGAGATACGATGGTATGATTGAAGTCACGAGTGAATATAACATCAAATAATGCTAAATATGATTGTATAGTGTAGCATTGACACTCATTGTATCACGAGATACGATCGTATGATTAAAGTCACGAGTGAATATACTATAAAATGATGTCGATTATGATAGTGTACCACATCATTGGCACTCATTATATCACGTGATACGATCGTATGATTGAAGTTACGATTGAAGTTACTAATAAATGATGTTGAATATAATAGTGCACCATATCATTAGCACTTATTGTATCATGTGATGCGATCGTATGATTAAAGTTACAAGTGAATATAACATCAAATGATGTCGATTATAATAGTGTACCGCATCATTGGCACTAATTATATCACGTGATACGATCGTATGATTGAAGTCAGGAGTGAATATAACATCAAATGATGTCAATTATGATAGTGTTCCGTATCATAAGCACTCATTGTATCACGTGATACGATCGTATGATGAAAGTTACAAGTAAATATACTATTAAATGATGTCGATTATGACAGTGTACCGTACCATTGGCACTCATAGTATCACGTGATACGATCGTATGATTGAAGTCACGAATGAATATAACATCAAATGATGTCGATTATGATAGTGTACCGCATCATTAGCGCACATTGTATCACGTGATACGATCGTATGATTAAAGTTACGAGTGAAGATAACATCAAATGATGTTGAATATGATTGTATAATGTATCATTAGCACTCATTGTTTCACGTGATACGATCGTATGATTAAAGTTACAGGTGAATATAACATCAAATGATGTGGATTATGATAGTGTACCGCATCATTGGCACTCAATATATCACGTGATACGATCGTATGATTGAAGTCACGAGTGAATATAACATCAAATAATGCTAAATATGATTGTAAAGTGTAGTATTGACACTCATTGTATCACGAGATACGATCGTATGATTGAAGTCACGAGTGAATATAACATCAAATAATGCTAAATATGATTGTATAGTGTAGCATTGACACTCATTGTATCACGAGATACGATCGTATGATTAAAGTCACGAGTGAATATAACATCAAATGATGTTGAATATGATTGTATAATGTATCATTAGCACTCATTGTTTCACGTGATACGATCGTATGATTAAAGTTACGAGTGAATATACTATTAAATGATGTCGATTATGATAGTGCACCGCATCATTGGCACTAATTGTATCATGTGATGCGATCGTATGATTAAAGTTACAAGTGAATATAACATCAAATGATGTCGATTATAATAGTGTACCGCATCATTGGCACTCATTATATCACGTGATACTATCGTATGATTGAAGTTACGATTGAAGTTACTAATAAATGATGTTGAATATAATAGTGCACCATATCATTAGCACTTATTGTATCATGTGATGCGATCGTATGATTAAAGTTACAAGTGAATATAACATCAAATGATGTCGATTATAATAGTGTACCGCATCATTGGCACTCATTATATCACGTGATACTATCGTATGATTGAAGTTACGAGTGAATATAACATCAAATGATTTCGAATATGATAATGAACCGCATCATTGGCAATCATTATATCACGTGATACCATCATATGATTGAAGTCACGAGTGAATATAACATCAAATGATGTTGGATATGATTGTATAATGTATCATTAGCACTCATTGTTTCACGTGATACGATCGTATGATTAAAGTTACAGGTGAATATAATATCAATTGTTGTCGTATATGATAGCGCACCATATCATTAGCACTTATTGTATCATGTAATGTGATCGTATGATTGAAGTCACGAGTGAATATAACATCAAATAATGCTAAATATGATTGTATAGTGTAGCATTGACACTCATTGTATCAGGAGATAAGATCGTATGATTAAAGTCACGAGTGAATATACTATAAAATGATGTCGATTATGATAGTGTACCACATCATTGGCACTCATTATATCACGTGATACGATCGTATCATTGAAGTCACGAGTGAATATAATATCAAATGATGTCAATTATGATAGTGTTGCGTATCATAAGCACTCATTGTTTCACGTGATACGATCGTATGATAAAAGTTACGAGTGAATATAACATCAAATGATGTCGAATAGGATTGTATAGTATATCATTAGCACTTATTGTTTCACGTGATACGATCGTATGATTAAAGTTACGATTGGAGATACTAATAAATGATGTTGAATATAATAGTGCACCATATCATTAGCACTTATTGTATCATGTGATGTGATCGTATGATTAAAGTTACAAGTGAATATAACATCAAATGATGTCGATTATAATAGTGTACCACATCATTGGCACTCATTATATCACGTGATACGATCGTATGATTGAAGTCATGAGTGAATATAATATCAAATGATGTCAATTATGATAGTGTTGCGTATCATAAGCACTCATTGTTTCACGTGATACGATCGTATGATTAAAGTTAAGATTGGAGATACTAATAAATGATGTTGAATATAATAGTGCACCATATCATTAGCACTTATTGTATCATGTGATGCGATCGTATGATTAAAGTTACAAGTGAATATAACATCAAATGATGTAAATTATAATAGTGTACCGCATCATTGGCACTCATTATATCACGTGATAATATCGTATGATTGAAGTCACGAGTGAATATAACATCAAATAATGCTAAATATGATTGTATAATGTATCATTAGCACTTATTGTTTCACGTGATACGATCGTATGATTAAAGTTACGATTGAAGTTACTAATAAATGATGTTGAATATAATAGTGCACCATATCATTAGCACTTACTGTATCATGTGATGCGATCGTATGATTAAAGTTACAAGTGAATATAACATCAAATGATGTCGATTATAATAGTGTACCGCATCATTGGCACTCATTATATCACGTGATTCTATCGTATGATTGAAGTCACGAGTGAATATAACATCAAACGATGTTGAATATGATTGTATAATGTATCATTAGCACTCATTGTATCACGAGATAAGATCGTATGATTGAAGTCACGAGTGAATATACTATAAAATGATGTCGATTATGATAGTGTACCACATCATTGGCACTCATTATATCACGTGATACGATCGTATGATTGAAGTTACGATTGGAGATACTAATAAATGATGTTGAATATAATAGTGCACCATATCATTAGCACTCATAGTATCACGTGATACGATCGTATGATTGAAGTCACGAATGAATATAACATCAAATGATGTCGATTATGATAGTGTACCGCATCATTAGCGCACATTGTATCACGTGATACGATCGTATGATTAAAGTTACGAGTGAAGATAACATCAAATGATGTTGAATATGATTGTATAATGTATCATTAGCACTCATTGTTTCACGTGATACGATCGTATGATTAAAGTTACAGGTGAATATAACATCAAATGATGTGGATTATGATAGTGTACCGCATCATTGGCACTCAATATATCACGTGATACGATCGTATGATTGAAGTCACGAGTGAATATAACATCAAATAATGTTGAATATGATTGTATAATGTATCATTAGCACTCATTGTTTCACGTGATACGATCGTTTGATTAAAGTTACAGGTGAATATAACATCAAATGATGTCGATTATGATAGTGTACCGCATCATCGGCACTCATTATATAACGTGATGCTATCGTATGATTGAAGTCACGAGTGAATATAATATCAAATGATGCTAAATATAATTGTATAGTGTATCATTAGCACTCATTGTTTCACGTGATACGATCGTATGATTAAAGTTACGAGTAAATATAACATCAAATGATGTCG
Source organism: Acanthosoma haemorrhoidale (assembly GCA_930367205.1). Lineage (NCBI taxonomy): Eukaryota > Metazoa > Arthropoda > Insecta > Hemiptera > Acanthosomatidae > Acanthosoma > Acanthosoma haemorrhoidale. The sequence goes on from OV884014.1 coordinate 118,046,862, forward strand.
AATATGATAATGTACCGTATCATTAGCACTCATATTATCACGTGATACGATCGTATGATGAAAGTTACGAGTGAATATAACATCAAATGATGTTGAATATGATTGTATAATGTATCATTAGCACTCATTGTATCACGTGATACGATCTTATGATGAAAGTTACGAGTGAATATAACATCAAATGATGTTGATTATGATAGTGTACCTTATCATTGGCACTCATTATATCACGTGATAGATCGTATAATGAAAGTTACGAGTGAATATACTATTAAATAATGTCGATTATGATAGTGTACCGCATCATTGGCACTAATTATAGCACGTGATACGATCGTATGATTGAAGTCATGAGTGAATATAACATCAAATGATGTCAATTATGATAGTGTTCCGTATCATAAGCACTCATTGTATCACGTGATACGATCGTATGATGAAAGTTACAAGTAAATATACTATTAAATGATGTCGAATATGATAGTGTACCGCATCATTGGCACTTATTATATCACGTGATACTATCGTATGATTGAAGTCACGAGTGAATATAACATCAAATGATGCTAAATATGATTGTATAGTGTATCATTAGTACTCATTGTGTACCGCATGAGTCACGAGTGAATATAACATCAAATGGTGCTAAATATGATTGTAAAGTGTAGCATTGGCACTCATTGTTTCACGTGATACGATCGTATGATTAAAGTCACGAGTAAATATAACATCAAATAATGTTGAATATGATTGTATAATGTATCATTAGCACTCATTGTTTCACGTGATACGATCGTATGATTAAAGTTACAGGTGAATAACACATCAAATGATGTCGATTATGATAGTGTACCGCATCATTGGCACTCATTATATCACGTGATACTATCGTATGATTGAAGTCACGAGTGAATATAACATCAAATAATGCTAAATATGATTGTAAAGTGTAGTATTGACACTCATTGTATCACGAGATACGATCGTATGATTGAAGTCACGAGTGAATATAACATCAAATAATGCTAAATATGATTGTATAGTGTAGCATTGACACTCATTGTATCACGAGATACGATCGTATGATTAAAGTCACGAGTGAATATAACATCAAATGATGTTGAATATGATTGTATAATGTATCATTAGCACTCATTGTTTCACGTGATACGATCGTATGATTAAAGTTACGAGTGAATATAACATCAAATGATGTCGATTATGATAGTGTACCGCATCATTGGCACTTATTGTATCATGTGATGCGATCGTATGATTAAAGTTACAAGTGAATATAACATCAAATGATGTCGATTATAATAGTGTACCGCATCATTGGCACTCATTATATCACGTGATACTATCGTATGATTGAAGTTACGATTGAAGTTACTAATAAATGATGTTGAATATAATAGTGCACCATATCATTAGCACTTATTGTATCATGTGATGCGATCGTATGATTAAAGTTACAAGTGAATATAACATCAAATGATGTCGATTATAATAGTGTACCGCATCATTGGCACTCATTATATCACGTGATACTATCGTATGATTGAAGTCACGAGTGAATATAACATCAAATAATGCTAAATATGATTGTATAGTGTAGCATTGACACTCATTGTATCACGAGATACGATCGTATGATTGAAGTAACGAGTGAATATAACATCAAATGATGTTGAATATGATTGTATAATGTATCATTAGCACTCATTGTTTCACGTGATACGATCGTATGATTAAAGTTACAGGTGAATATAACATCAAATGATGTCGATTATGATAGTGTACCGCATCATTGGCACTCATTATATAACATGATGCTATCGTATGATTGAAGTCACGAGTGAATATAACATCAAATGATGCTAAATATAATTGTATAGTGTATCATTAGCACTCATTGCTTCACGTGATACGATCGTATGATTAAAGTTACGAGTAAATATAACATCAAATGATGTCGAATATGATAATGTACCGTATCATTAGCACTCATATTATCACGTGATACGATCGTATGATGAAAGTTACGAGTGAATATAACATCAAATGATGTTGAATATGATTGTATAATGTATCATTAGCACTCATTGTTTCACGTGATACGATCGTATGATTAAAGTTACGAGTAAATATAACATCAAATGATGTTGAATATGATTGTATAATGTATCATTAGCACTCATTGTTTCACGTGATACGATCGTTTGATTAAAGTTACAGGTGAATATAACATCAAATGATGTCGATTATGATAGTGTACCGCATCATTGGCACTCATTATATAACGTGATGCTATCGTATGATTGAAGTCACGAGTGAATATAACATCAAATGATGCTAAATATAATTGTATAGTGTATCATTAGCACTCATTGTTTCACGTGATACGATCGTATGATTAAAGTTACGAGTAAATATAACATCAAATGATGTCGAATATGATAATGTACCGTATCATTAGCACTCATATTATCACGTGATACGATCGTATGATGAAAGTTACGAGTGAATATAACATCAAATGATGTTGAATATGATTGTATAATGTATCATTAGCACTCATTGTTTCACGTGATACGATCGTATGATTAAAGTTACGAGTAAATATAACATCAAATGATGTCAAATATGATAATGTACCGAATCATTAGCACTCATTGTATCACGTGATACGATCTTATGATGAAAGTTACGAGTGAATATAACATCAAATGATGTTGATTATGATAGTGTACCTTATCATGGGCACTCATTATATCACGTGATAGATCGTATAATGAAAGTTACGAGTGAATATACTATTAAATAATGTCGATTATGATAGTGTACCGCATCATTGGCACTAATTATAGCACGTGATACGATCGTATGATTGAAGTCACGAGTGAATATAACATCAAATGATGTCAATTATGATAGTGTTCCGTATCATAAGCACGCATTGTATCACGTGATACGATCGTATGATCAAAGTTACAAGTAAATATACTATTAAATGATGTCCATTATGACAGTGTACCGTACCATTGGCACTCATAGTATCACGTGATACGATCGTATGATTGAAGTCACGAATGAATATAACATCAAATGATGTCGATTATGATAGTGTACCGCATCATTAGCACTCATTGTATCACGAGATACGATGGTATGATTGAAGTCACGAGTGAATATAACATCAAATAATGCTAAATATGATTGTATAGTGTAGCATTGACACTCATTGTATCACGAGATACGATCGTATGATTAAAGTCACGAGTGAATATACTATAAAATGATGTATATTATGATAGTGTACCACATCATAAGCACTCATTGTATCACGTGATACGATCGTATGATGAAAGTTACAAGTGAATATAACATCAAATGATGTCGAATAGGATTGTATAATGTATCATTAGCACTTATTGTTTCACGTGATACGATCGTATGATTAAAGTTACGATTGAAGTTACTAATAAATGATGTTGAATATAATAGTGCACCATATCATTAGCACTTACTGTATCATGTGATGCGATCGTATGATTAAAGTTACAAGTGAATATAACATCAAATGATGTCGATTATAATAGTGTACCGCATCATTGGCACTCATTATATCACGTGATTCTATCGTATGATTGAAGTCACGAGTGAATATAACATCAAATGATGTTGAATATGATTGTATAATGTATCATTAGCACTCATTGTATCACGAGATAAGATCGTATGATTGAAGTCACGAGTGAATATACTATAAAATGATGTCGATTATGATAGTGTACCACATCATTGGCACTCATTATATCACGTGATACGATTGTATGATTGAAGTTACGAGTGAATATAACATCAAATGATTTCGAATATGATAATGAACCGCATCATTGGCACTCATTATATCACGTGATACCATCATATGATTGAAGTCACGAGTGAATATAACATCAAATGATGTTGGATATGATTGTATAATGTATCATTAGCACTCATTGTTTCACGTGATACGATCGTATGATTGAAGTCACGAATGAATATAACATCAAATGATGTCGATTATGATAGTGTACCGCATCATTAGCACTCATTGTATCACGAGATACGATGGTATGATTGAAGTCACGAGTGAATATAACATCAAATAATGCTAAATATGATTGTATAGTGTAGCATTGACACTCATTGTATCAGGAGATAAGATCGTATGATTAAAGTCACGAGTGAATATACTATAAAATGATGTCGATTATGATAGTGTACCACATCATTGGCACTCATTATATCACGTGATACGATCGTATCATTGAAGTCACGAGTGAATATAATATCAAATGATGTCAATTATGATAGTGTTGCGTATCATAAGCACTCATTGTATCACGTGATACGATCGTATGATAAAAGTTACGAGTGAATATAACATCAAATGATGTCGAATAGGATTGTATAGTATATCATTAGCACTTATTGTTTTACGTGATACGATCGTATGATTAAAGTTACGATTGGAGATACTAATAAATGATGTTGAATATAATAGTGCACCATATCATTAGCACTTATTGTATCATGTGATGTGATCGTATGATTAAAGTTACAAGTGAATATAACATCAAATGATGTCGATTATAATAGTGTACCACATCATTGGCACTCATTATATCACGTGATACGATCGTATGATTGAAGTCATGAGTGAATATAATATCAAATGATGTCAATTATGATAGTGTTGCGTATCATAAGCACTCATTGTTTCACGTGATACGATCGTATGATTAAAGTTAAGATTGGAGATACTAATAAATGATATTGAATATAATAGTGCACCATATCATTAGCACTTATTGTATCATGTGATGCGATCGTATGATTAAAGTTACAAGTGAATATAACATCAAATGATGTAAATTATAATAGTGTACCGCATCATTGGCACTCATTATATCACGTGATAATATCGTATGATTGAAGTCACGAGTGAATATAACATCAAATAATGCTAAATATGATTGTATAATGTATCATTAGCACTTATTGTTTCACGTGATACGATCGTATGATTAAAGTTACGATTGAAGTTACTAATAAATGATGTTGAATATAATAGTGCACCATATCATTAGCACTTACTGTATCATGTGATGCGATCGTATGATTAAAGTTACAAGTGAATATAACATCAAATGATGTCGATTATAATAGTGTACCGCATCATTGGCACTCATTATATAACGTGATGCTATCGTATGATTGAAGTCACGAGTGAATATAACATCAAATGATGCTAAATATAATTGTATAGTGTATCATTAGCACTCATTGTTTCACGTGATACGATCGTATGATTAAAGTTACGAGTAAATATAACATCAAATGATGTCGAATATGATAATGTACCGTATCATTAGCACTCATATTATCACGTGATACGATCGTATGATGAAAGTTACGAGTGAATATAACATCAAATGATGTTGAATATGATTGTATAATGTATCATTAGCACTCATTGTTTCACGTGATACGATCGTATGATTAAAGTTACGAGTAAATATAACATCAAATGATGTCAAATATGATAATGTACCGAATCATTAGCACTCATTGTATCACGTGATACGATCTTATGATGAAAGTTACGAGTGAATATAACATCAAATGATGTTGATTATGATAGTGTACCTTATCATGGGCACTCATTATATCACGTGATAGATCGTATAATGAAAGTTACGAGTGAATATACTATTAAATAATGTCGATTATGATAATGTACCGAATCATTAGCACTCATTGTATCACGTGATACGATCTTATGATGAAAGTTACGAGTGAATATAACATCAAATGATGTTGATTATTATAGTGTACCTTATCATTGGCACTCATTATATCACGTGATAGATCGTATAATGAAAGTTACGAGTGAATATACTATTAAATAATGTCGATTATGATAGTGTACCGTACCATTGGCACTCATAGTATCACGTGATACGATCGTATGATTGAAGTCACGAATGAATATAACATCAAATGATGTCGATTATGATAGTGTACCGCATCATTAGCACTCATTGTATCACGAGATACGATGGTATGATTGAAGTCACGAGTGAATATAACATCAAATAATGCTAAATATGATTGTATAGTGTAGCATTGACACTCATTGTATCACGAGATACGATCGTATGATTAAAGTCACGAGTGAATATACTATAAAATGATGTATATTATGATAGTGTACCACATCATAAGCACTCATTGTATCACGTGATACGATCGTATGATGAAAGTTACAAGTGAATATAACATCAAATGATGTCGAATAGGATTGTATAATGTATCATTAGCACTTATTGTTTCACGTGATACGATCGTATGATTAAAGTTACGATTGAAGTTACTAATAAATGATGTTGAATATAATAGTGCACCATATCATTAGCACTTACTGTATCATGTGATGCGATCGTATGATTAAAGTTACAAGTGAATATAACATCAAATGATGTCGATTATAATAGTGTACCGCATCATTGGCACTCATTATATCACGTGATTCTATCGTATGATTGAAGTCACGAGTGAATATAACATCAAATGATGTTGAATATGATTGTATAATGTATCATTAGCACTCATTGTATCACGAGATAAGATCGTATGATTGAAGTCATGAGTGAATAATATACTATAAAATGATGTCGATTATGATAGTGTACCACATCATTGGCACTCATTATATCACGTGATACGATTGTATGATTGAAGTTACGAGTGAATATAACATCAAATGATTTCGAATATGATAATGAACCGCATCATTGGCAATCATTATATCACGTGATACCATCATATGATTGAAGTCACGAGTGAATATAACATCAAATGATGTTGGATATGATTGTATAATGTATCATTAGCACTCATTGTTTCACGTGATACGATCGTATGATTAAAGTTACAGGTGAATATAATATCAATTGTTGTCGTATATGATAGCGCACCATATCATTAGCACTTATTGTATCATGTAATGTGATCGTATGATTGAAGTCACGAGTGAATATAACATCAAATAATGCTAAATATGATTGTATAGTGTAGCATTGACACTCATTGTATCAGGAGATAAGATCGTATGATTAAAGTCACGAGTGAATATACTATAAAATGATGTCGATTATGATAGTGTACCACATCATTGGCACTCATTATATCACGTGATACGATCGTATCATTGAAGTCACGAGTGAATATAATATCAAATGATGTCAATTATGATAGTGTTGCGTATCATAAGCACTCATTGTATCACGTGATACGATCGTATGATAAAAGTTACGAGTGAATATAACATCAAATGATGTCGAATAGGATTGTATAGTATATCATTAGCACTTATTGTTTTACGTGATACGATCGTATGATTAAAGTTACGATTGGAGATACTAATAAATGATGTTGAATATAATAGTGCACCATATCATTAGCACTTATTGTATCATGTGATGTGATCGTATGATTAAAGTTACAAGTGAATATAACATCAAATGATGTCGATTATGATAGTGTACCGCATCATTGGCACTCATTATATCACGTGATTCTATCGTATGATTGAAGTCACGAGTGAATATAACATCAAATAATGTTGAATATGATTGTATAATGTATCATTAGCACTCATTGTTTCACGTGATACGATCGTATGATTAAAGTTACGAGTAAATATAACATCAAATGATGTCAAATATGATAATGTACCGAATCATTAGCACTCATTGTATCACGTGATACGATCTTATGATGAAAGTTACGAGTGAATATAACATCAAATGATGTTGATTATGATAGTGTACCTTATCATTGGCACTCATTATATCACGTGATAGATCGTATAATGAAAGTTACGAGTGAATATACTATTAAATAATGTCGATTATGATAGTGTACCGCATCATTGGCACTAATTATAGCACGTGATACGATCGTATGATTGAAGTCATGAGTGAATATAACATCAAATGATGTCAATTATGATAGTGTTCCGTATCATAAGCACTCATTGTATCACGTGATACGATCGTATGATGAAAGTTACAAGTAAATATACTATTAAATGATGTCGAATATGATAGTGTACCGCATCATTGGCACTTATTATATCACGTGATACTATCGTATGATTGAAGTCACGAGTGAATATAACATCAAATGATGCTAAATATGATTGTATAGTGTATCATTGGCACTCATTGTTTCACGTGATACGATCGTATGATTAAAGTCACGAGTAAATATAACATCAAATAATGTTGAATATGATTGTATAATGTATCATTAGCACTCATTGTTTCACGTGATACGATCGTATGATTAAAGTTACAGGTGAATAACACATCAAATGATGTCGATTATGATAGTGTACCGCATCATTGGCACTCATTATATCACGTGATACTATCGTATGATTGAAGTCACGAGTGAATATAACATCAAATAATGCTAAATATGATTGTAAAGTGTAGTATTGACACTCATTGTATCACGAGATACGATCGTATGATTGAAGTCACGAGTGAATATAACATCAAATAATGCTAAATATGATTGTATAGTGTAGCATTGACACTCATTGTATCACGAGATACGATCGTATGATTAAAGTCACGAGTGAATATAACATCAAATGATGTTGAATATGATTGTATAATGTATCATTAGCACTCATTGTTTCACGTGATACGATCGTATGATTAAAGTTACGAGTGAATATACTATTAAATGATGTCGATTATGATAGTGCACCGCATCATTGGCACTAATTGTATCATGTGATGCGATCGTATGATTAAAGTTACAAGTGAATATAACATCAAATGATGTCGATTATAATAGTGTACCGCATCATTGGCACTCATTATATCACGTGATACTATCGTATGATTGAAGTTACGAGTGAATATAACATCAAATGATGTTGAATATAATAGTGCACCATATCATTAGCACTTATTGTATCATGTGATGCGATCGTATGATTAAAGTTACAAGTGAATATAACATCAAATGATGTCGATTATAATAGTGTACCGCATCATTGGCACTCATTATATCACGTGATACTATCGTATGATTGAAGTTACGATTGAAGTTACTAATAAATGATGTTGAATAGGATTGTATAATGTATCATTAGCACTTATTGTTTCACGTGATACGATCGTATGATTAAAGTTACGATTGAAGTTACTAATAAATGATGTTGAATATAATAGTGCACCATATCATTAGCACTTATTGTATCATGTGATGCGATCGTATGGTTAAAGTTACAAGTGAATATAACATCAAATGATGTCGATTATAATAGTGTACTGCATCATTGGCACTCATTATATCACGTGATACTATCGTATGATTGAAGTCACGAGTGAATATAACATCAAATAATGCTAAATATGATTGTATAGTGTAGCATTGACACTCATTGTATCACGAGATACGATCGTATGATTGAAGTAACGAGTGAATATAACATCAAATGATGTCGAATATGATAATGTACCGTATCATTAGCACTCATATTATCACGTGATACGATCGTATGATGAAAGTTACGAGTGAATATAACATCAAATGATGTTGAATATGATTGTATAATGTATCATTAGCACTCATTGTTTCACGTGATACGATCGTATGATTAAAGTTACGAGTAAATATAACATCAAATGATGTCAAATATGATAATGTACCGAATCATTAGCACTCATTGTATCACGTGATACGATCTTATGATGAAAGTTACGAGTGAATATAACATCAAATGATGTTGATTATTATAGTGTACCTTATCATTGGCACTCATTATATCACGTGATAGATCGTATAATGAAAGTTACGAGTGAATATACTATTAAATAATGTCGATTATGATAGTGTACCGCATCATTGGCACTAATTATATCACGTGATACGATCGTATGATTGAAGTCACGAGTGAATATAACATCAAATGATGTCAATTATGATAGTGTTCCGTATCATAAGCACTCATTGTATCACGTGATACGATCGTATGATGAAAGTTACAAGTAAATATACTATTAAATGATGTCGATTATGACAGTGTACCGTACCATTGGCACTCATAGTATCACGTGATACGATCGTATGATTAAAGTTACGAGTGAAGATAACATCAAATGATGTTGAATATGATTGTATAATGTATCATTGGCACTCATTGTTTCACGTGATACGATCGTATGATTAAAGTTACAGGTGAATATAACATCAAATGATGTGGATTATGATAGTGTACCGCATCATTGGCACTCAATATATCACGTGATACGATCGTATGATTGAAGTCACGAGTGAATATAACATCAAATAATGTTGAATATGATTGTATAATGTATCATTAGCACTCATTGTTTCACGTGATACGATCGTTTGATTAAAGTTACAGGTGAATATAACATCAAATGATGTCGATTATGATAGTGTACCGCATCATTGGCACTCATTATATAACGTGATGCTATCGTATGATTGAAGTCACGAGTGAATATAACATCAAATGATGCTAAATATAATTGTATAATGTATCATTAGCACTCATTGTTTCACGTGATACGATCGTATGATTAAAGTTACGAGTAAATATAACATCAAATGATGTCGAATATGATAATGTACCGTATCATTAGCACTCATATTATCACGTGATACGATCGTATGATGAAAGTTACGAGTGAATATAACATCAAATGATGTTGAATATGATTGTATAATGTATCATTAGCACTCATTGTTTCACGTGATACGATCGTATGATTAAAGTTACGAGTAAATATAACATCAAATGATGTCAAATATGATAATGTACCGAATCATTAGCACTCATTGTATCACGTGATACGATCTTATGATGAAAGTTACGAGTGAATATAACATCAAATGATGTTGATTATGATAGTGTACCTTATCATGGGCACTCATTATATCACGTGATAGATCGTATAATGAAAGTTACGAGTGAATATACTATTAAATAATGTCGATTATGATAGTGTACCGCATCATTGGCACTAATTATAGCACGTGATACGATCGTATGATTGAAGTCACGAGTGAATATAACATCAAATGATGTCAATTATGATAGTGTTCCGTATCATAAGCACGCATTGTATCACGTGATACGATCGTATGATGAAAGTTACAAGTAAATATACTATTAAATGATGTCGATTATGACAGTGTACCGTACCATTGGCACTCATAGTATCACGTGATACGATCGTATGATTGAAGTCACGAATGAATATAACATCAAATGATGTCGATTATGATAGTGTACCGCATCATTAGCACTCATTGTATCACGAGATACGATGGTATGATTGAAGTCACGAGTGAATATAACATCAAATAATGCTAAATATGATTGTATAGTGTAGCATTGACACTCATTGTATCACGAGATACGATCGTATGATTAAAGTCACGAGTGAATATACTATAAAATGATGTATATTATGATAGTGTACCACATCATAAGCACTCATTGTATCACGTGATACGATCGTATGATGAAAGTTACGAGTGAATATAACATCAAATGATGTCGAATAGGATTGTATAATGTATCATTAGCACTTATTGTTTCACGTGATACGATCGTATGATTAAAGTTACGAGTGAATATACTATTAAATGATGTCGATTATGATAGTGTACCGCATCATTGGCACTAATTATAGCACGTGATACGATCGTATGATTGAAGTCACGAGTGAATATAACATCAAATGATGTCAATTATGATAGTGTTCCGTATCATAAGCACGCATTGTATCACGTGATACGATCGTATGATGAAAGTTACAAGTAAATATACTATTAAATGATGTCCATTATGACAGTGTACCGTACCATTGGCACTCATAGTATCACGTGATACGATCGTATGATTGAAGTCACGAATGAATATAACATCAAATGATGTCGATTATGATAGTGTACCGCATCATTAGCACTCATTGTATCACGAGATACGATGGTATGATTGAAGTCACGAGTGAATATAACATCAAATAATGCTAAATATGATTGTATAGTGTAGCATTGACACTCATTGTATCACGAGATACGATCGTATGATTAAAGTCACGAGTGAATATACTATAAAATGATGTATATTATGATAGTGTACCACATCATAAGCACTCATTGTATCACGTGATACGATCGTATGATGAAAGTTACGAGTGAATATAACATCAAATGATGTCGAATAGGATTGTATAATGTATCATTAGCACTTATTGTTTCACGTGATACGATCGTATGATTAAAGTTACGATTGAAGTTACTAATAAATGATGTTGAATATAATAGTGCACCATATCATTAGCACTTACTGTATCATGTGATGCGATCGTATGATTAAAGTTACAAGTGAATATAACATCAAATGATGTCGATTATAATAGTGTACCGCATCATTGGCACTCATTATATCACGTGATTCTATCGTATGATTGAAGTCACGAGTGAATATAACATCAAATGATGTTGAATATGATTGTATAATGTATCATTAGCACTCATTGTATCACGAGATAAGATCGTATGATTGAAGTCACGAGTGAATATACTATAAAATGATGTCGATTATGATAGTGTACCACATCATTGGCACTCATTATATCACGTGATACGATTGTATGATTGAAGTTACGAGTGAATATAACATCAAATGATTTCGAATATGATAATGAACCGCATCATTGGCAATCATTATATCACGTGATACCATCATATGATTGAAGTCACGAGTGAATATAACATCAAATGATGTTGGATATGATTGTATAATGTATCATTAGCACTCATTGTTTCACGTGATACGATCGTATGATTAAAGTTACAGGTGAATATAATATCAATTGTTGTCGTATATGATAGCGCACCATATCATTAGCACTTATTGTATCATGTAATGTGATCGTATGATTGAAGTCACGAGTGAATATAACATCAAATAATGCTAAATATGATTGTATAGTGTAGCATTGACACTCATTGTATCAGGAGATAAGATCGTATGATTAAAGTCACGAGTGAATATACTATAAAATGATGTCGATTATGATAGTGTACCACATCATTGGCACTCATTATATCACGTGATACGATCGTATCATTGAAGTCACGAGTGAATATAATATCAAATGATGTCAATTATGATAGTGTTGCGTATCATAAGCACTCATTGTATCACGTGATACGATCGTATGATAAAAGTTACGAGTGAATATAACATCAAATGATGTCGAATAGGATTGTATAGTATATCATTAGCACTAATTGTTTTACGTGATACGATCGTATGATTAAAGTTACGATTGGAGATACTAATAAATGATGTTGAATATAATAGTGCACCATATCATTAGCACTTATTGTATCATGTGATGTGATCGTATGATTAAAGTTACAAGTGAATATAACATCAAATGATGTCGATTATAATAGTGTACCACATCATTGGCACTCATTATATCACGTGATACGATCGTATGATTGAAGTCATGAGTGAATATAATATCAAATGATGTCAATTATGATAGTGTTGCGTATCATAAGCACTCATTGTTTCACGTGATACGATCGTATGATTAAAGTTAAGATTGGAGATACTAATAAATGATATTGAATATAATAGTGCACCATATCATTAGCACTTATTGTATCATGTGATGCGATCGTATGATTAAAGTTACAAGTGAATATAACATCAAATGATGTAAATTATAATAGTGTACCGCATCATTGGCACTCATTATATCACGTGATAATATCGTATGATTGAAGTCACGAGTGAATATAACATCAAATAATGCTAAATATGATTGTATAATGTATCATTAGCACTTATTGTTTCACGTGATACGATCGTATGATTAAAGTTACGATTGAAGTTACTAATAAATGATGTTGAATATAATAGTGCACCATATCATTAGCACTTACTGTATCATGTGATGCGATCGTATGATTAAAGTTACAAGTGAATATAACATCAAATGATGTCGATTATAATAGTGTACCGCATCATTGGCACTCATTATATCACGTGATTCTATCGTATGATTGAAGTCACGAGTGAATATAACATCAAATGATGTTGAATATGATTGTATAATGTATCTTTAGCACTCATTGTATCACGAGATAAGATCGTATGATTGAAGTCACGAGTGAATATACTATAAAATGATGTCGATTATGATAGTGTACCACATCATTGGCACTCATTATATCACGTGATACGATCGTATGATTGAAGTTACGATTGAAGTTACTAATAAATGATGTTGAATATAATAGTGCACCATATCATTAGCACTTATTGTATCATGTGATGCGATCGTATGATTAAAGTTACAAGTGAATATAACATCAAATGATGTCGATTATAATAGTGTACCGCATCATTGGCACTAATTATATCACGTGATACGATCGTATGATTGAAGTCAGGAGTGAATATAACATCAAATGATGTCAATTATGATAGTGTTCCGTATCATAAGCACTCATTGTATCACGTGATACGATCGTATGATGAAAGTTACAAGTAAATATACTATTAAATGATGTCGATTATGACAGTGTACCGTACCATTGGCACTCATAGTATCACGTGATACGATCGTATGATTGAAGTCACGAATGAATATAACATCAAATGATGTCGATTATGATAGTGTACCGCATCATTAGCGCACATTGTATCACGTGATACGATCGTATGATTAAAGTTACGAGTGAAGATAACATCAAATGATGTTGAATATGATTGTATAATGTATCATTAGCACTCATTGTTTCACGTGATACGATCGTATGATTAAAGTTACAGGTGAATATAACATCAAATGATGTGGATTATGATAGTGTACCGCATCATTGGCACTCAATATATCACGTGATACGATCGTATGATTGAAGTCACGAGTGAATATAACATCAAATAATGTTGAATATGATTGTATAATGTATCATTAGCACTCATTGTTTCACGTGATACGATCGTTTGATTAAAGTTACAGGTGAATATAACATCAAATGATGTCGATTATGATAGTGTACCGCATCATTGGCACTCATTATATAACGTGATGCTATCGTATGATTGAAGTCACGAGTGAATATAATATCAAATGATGCTAAATATAATTGTATAGTGTATCATTAGCACTCATTGTTTCACGTGATACGATCGTATGATTAAAGTTACGAGTAAATATAACATCAAATGATGTCGAATATGATAATGTACCGTATCATTAGCACTCATATTATCACGTGATACGATCGTATGATGAAAGTTACGAGTGAATATAACATCAAATGATGTTGAATATGATTGTATAATGTATCATTAGCACTCATTGTTTCACGTGATACGATCGTATGATTAAAGTTACGAGTAAATATAACATCAAATGATGTCAAATATGATAATGTACCGAATCATTAGCACTCATTGTATCACGTGATACGATCTTATGATGAAAGTTACGAGTGAATATAACATCAAATGATGTTGATTATGATAGTGTACCTTATCATTGGCACTCATTATATCACGTGATAGATCGTATAATGAAAGTTACGAGTGAATATACTATTAAATAATGTCGATTATGATAGTGTACCGCATCATTGGCACTAATTATAGCACGTGATACGATCGTATGATTGAAGTCATGAGTGAATATAACATCAAATGATGTCAATTATGATAGTGTTCCGTATCATAAGCACTCATTGTATCACGTGATACGATCGTATGATGAAAGTTACAAGTAAATATACTATTAAATGATGTCGAATATGATAGTGTACCGCATCATTGGCACTTATTATATCACGTGATACTATCGTATGATTGAAGTCACGAGTGAATATAACATCAAATGATGCTAAATATGATTGTATAGTGTATCATTAGTACTCATTGTGTACCGCATGAGTCACGAGTGAATATAACATCAAATGGTGCTAAATATGATTGTAAAGTGTAGCATTGGCACTCATTGTTTCACGTGATACGATCGTATGATTAAAGTCACGAGTAAATATAACATCAAATAATGTTGAATATGATTGTATAATGTATCATTAGCACTCATTGTTTCACGTGATATGATCGTATGATTAAAGTTACGAGTAAATATAACATCAAATAATGTTGAATATGATTGTATAATGTATCATTAGCACTCATTGTTTCACGTGATACGATCGTATGATTAAAGTTACAGGTGAATATAACATCAAATGATGTCGATTATGATAGTGTACCGCATCATTGGCACTCATTATATCACGTGATACTATCGTATGATTGAAGTCACGAGTGAATATAACATCAAATAATGCTAAATATGATTGTAAAGTGTAGTATTGACACTCATTGTATCACGAGATACGATCGTATGATTGAAGTCACGAGTGAATATAACATCAAATAATGCTAAATATGATTGTATAGTGTAGCATTGACACTCATTGTATCACGAGATACGATCGTATGATTAAAGTCACGAGTGAATATAACATCAAATGATGTTGAATATGATTGTATAATGTATCATTAGCACTCATTGTTTCACGTGATACGATCGTATGATTAAAGTTACGAGTGAATATACTATTAAATGATGTCGATTATGATAGTGCACCGCATCATTGGCACTAATTGTATCATGTGATGCGATCGTATGATTAAAGTTACAAGTGAATATAACATCAAATGATGTCGATTATAATAGTGTACCGCATCATTGGCACTCATTATATCATGTGATACTATCGTATGATTGAAGTTACGATTGAAGTTACTAATAAATGATGTTGAATATAATAGTGCACCATATCATTAGCACTTATTGTATCATGTGATGCGATCGTATGATTAAAGTTACAAGTGAATATAACATCAAATGATGTCGATTATAATAGTGTACCGCATCATTGGCACTCATTATATCACGTGATACTATCGTATGATTGAAGTTACGATTGAAGTTACTAATAAATGATGTTGAATAGGATTGTATAATGTATCATTAGCACTTATTGTTTCACGTGATACGATCGTATGATTAAAGTTACGATTGAAGTTACTAATAAATGATGTTGAATATAATAGTGCACCATATCATTAGCACTTATTGTATCATGTGATGCGATCGTATGGTTAAAGTTACAAGTGAATATAACATCAAATGATGTCAATTATAATAGTGTACCGCATCATTGGCACTCATTATATCACGTGATACTATCGTATGATTGAAGTCACGAGTGAATATAACATCAAATAATGTTGAATATGATTGTATAATGTATCATTAGCACTCATTGTTTCACGTGATATGATCGTATGATTAAAGTTACGAGTAAATATAACATCAAATGATGTTGAATATGATTGTATAATGTATCATTAGCACTCATTGTTTCACGTGATACGATCGTATGATTAAAGTTACAGGTGAATATAACATCAAATGATGTCGATTATGATAGTGTACCGCATCATTGGCACTCATTATATAACATGATGCTATCGTATGATTGAAGTCACGAGTGAATATAACATCAAATGATGTTGAATATGATTGTATAATGTATCATTAGCACTCATTGTTTCACGTGATACGATCGTATGATTAAAGTTACGAGTAAATATAACATCAAATGATGTCGAATATGATAATGTACCGTATCATTAGCACTCATATTATCACGTGATACGATCGTATGATGAAAGTTACGAGTGAATATAACATCAAATGATGTTGAATATGATTGTATAATGTATCATTAGCACTCATTGTTTCACGTGATACGATCGTATGATTAAAGTTACGAGTAAATATAACATCAAATGATGTCAAATATGATAATGTACCGTATCATTAGCACTCATTGTATCACGTGATACGATCTTATGATGAAAGTTACGAGTGAATATAACATCAAATGATGTTGATTATGATAGTGTACCTTATCATTGGCACTCATTATATCACGTGATAGATCGTATAATGAAAGTTACGAGTGAATATACTATTAAATAATGTCGATTATGATAGTGTACCGCATCATTGGCACTAATTATAGCACGTGATACGATCGTATGATTGAAGTCATGAGTGAATATAACATCAAATGATGTCAATTATGATAGTGTTCCGTATCATAAGCACTCATTGTATCACGTGATACGATCGTATGATGAAAGTTACAAGTAAATATACTATTAAATGATGTCGAATATGATAGTGTACCGCATCATTGGCACTTATTATATCACGTGATACTATCGTATGATTGAAGTCACGAGTGAATATAACATCAAATGATGCTAAATATGATTGTATAGTGTATCATTAGTACTCATTGTGTACCGCATGAGTCACGAGTGAATATAACATCAAATGGTGCTAAATATGATTGTAAAGTGTAGCATTGGCACTCATTGTTTCACGTGATACGATCGTATGATTAAAGTCACGAGTAAATATAACATCAAATAATGTTGAATATGATTGTATAATGTATCATTGGCACTCATTGTTTCACGTGATACGATCGTATGATTAAAGTCACGAGTAAATATAACATCAAATAATGTTGAATATGATTGTATAATGTATCATTAGTACTCATTGTTTCACGTGATATGATCGTATGATTAAAGTTACGAGTAAATATAACATCAAATAATGTTGAATATGATTGTATAATGTATCATTAGCACTCATTGTTTCACGTGATACGATCGTATGATTAAAGTTACAGGTGAATATAACATCAAATGATGTCGATTATGATAGTGTACCGCATCATTGGCACTCATTATATCACGTGATACTATCGTATGATTGAAGTCACGAGTGAATATAACATCAAATGATGTCGATTATAATAGTGTACCGCATCATTGGCACTAATTATATCACGTGATACGATCGTATGATTGAAGTCAGGAGTGAATATAACATCAAATGATGTCAATTATGATAGTGTTCCGTATCATAAGCACTCATTGTATCACGTGATACGATCGTATGATGAAAGTTACAAGTAAATATACTATTAAATGATGTCGATTATGACAGTGTACCGTACCATTGGCACTCATAGTATCACGTGATACGATCGTATGATTGAAGTCACGAATGAATATAACATCAAATGATGTCGATTATGATAGTGTACCGCATCATTAGCGCACATTGTATCACGTGATACGATCGTATGATTAAAGTTACGAGTGAAGATAACATCAAATGATGTTGAATATGATTGTATAATGTATCATTAGCACTCATTGTTTCACGTGATACGATCGTATGATTAAAGTTACAGGTGAATATAACATCAAATGATGTGGATTATGATAGTGTACCGCATCATTGGCACTCAATATATCACGTGATACGATCGTATGATTGAAGTCACGAGTGAATATAACATCAAATGATGTTGAATATGATTGTATAATGTATCATTAGCACTCATTGTTTCACGTGATACGATCGTTTGATTAAAGTTACAGGTGAATATAACATCAAATGATGTCGATTATGATAGTGTACCGCATCATTGGCACTCATTATATAACGTGATGCTATCGTATGATTGAAGTCACGAGTGAATATAATATCAAATGATGCTAAATATAATTGTATAGTGTATCATTAGCACTCATTGTTTCACGTGATACGATCGTATGATTAAAGTTACGAGTAAATATAACATCAAATGATGTCGAATATGATAATGTACCGTATCATTAGCACTCATATTATCACGTGATACGATCGTATGATGAAAGTTACGAGTGAATATAACATCAAATGATGTTGAATATGATTGTATAATGTATCATTAGCACTCATTGTTTCACGTGATACGATCGTATGATTAAAGTTACGAGTAAATATAACATCAAATGATGTCAAATATGATAATGTACCGAATCATTAGCACTCATTGTATCACGTGATACGATCTTATGATGAAAGTTACGAGTGAATATAACATCAAATGATGTTGATTATGATAGTGTACCTTATCATTGGCACTCATTATATCACGTGATAGATCGTATAATGAAAGTTACGAGTGAATATACTATTAAATAATGTCGATTATGATAGTGTACCGCATCATTGGCACTAATTATAGCACGTGATACGATCGTATGATTGAAGTCATGAGTGAATATAACATCAAATGATGTCAATTATGATAGTGTTCCGTATCATAAGCACTCATTGTATCACGTGATACGATCGTATGATGAAAGTTACAAGTAAATATACTATTAAATGATGTCGAATATGATAGTGTACCGCATCATTGGCACTTATTATATCACGTGATACTATCGTATGATTGAAGTCACGAGTGAATATAACATCAAATGATGCTAAATATGATTGTATAGTGTATCATTAGTACTCATTGTGTACCGCATGAGTCACGAGTGAATATAACATCAAATGGTGCTAAATATGATTGTAAAGTGTAGCATTGGCACTCATTGTTTCACGTGATACGATCGTATGATTAAAGTCACGAGTAAATATAACATCAAATAATGTTGAATATGATTGTATAATGTATCATTAGCACTCATTGTTTCACGTGATATGATCGTATGATTAAAGTTACGAGTAAATATAACATCAAATAATGTTGAATATGATTGTATAATGTATCATTAGCACTCATTGTTTCACGTGATACGATCGTATGATTAAAGTTACAGGTGAATATAACATCAAATGATGTCGATTATGATAGTGTACCGCATCATTGGCACTCATTGTATCACGAGATACGATCGTATGATTGAAGTCACGAGTGAATATAACATCAAATAATGCTAAATATGATTGTATAGTGTAGCATTGACACTCATTGTATCACGAGATACGATCGTATGATTAAAGTCACGAGTGAATATAACATCAAATGATGTTGAATATGATTGTATAATGTATCATTAGCACTCATTGTTTCACGTGATACGATCGTATGATTAAAGTTACGAGTGAATATACTATTAAATGATGTCGATTATGATAGTGCACCGCATCATTGGCACTAATTGTATCATGTGATGCGATCGTATGATTAAAGTTACAAGTGAATATAACATCAAATGATGTCGATTATAATAGTGTACCGCATCATTGGCACTCATTATATCACGTGATACTATCGTATGATTGAAGTTACGATTGAAGTTACTAATAAATGATGTTGAATATAATAGTGCACCATATCATTAGCACTTATTGTATCATGTGATGCGATCGTATGATTAAAGTTACAAGTGAATATAACATCAAATGATGTCGATTATAATAGTGTACCGCATCATTGGCACTCATTATATCACGTGATACTATCGTATGATTAAAGTTACGATTGGAGATACTAATAAATGATGTTGAATAGGATTGTATAATGTATCATTAGCACTCATTGTTTCACGTGATACGATCGTATGATTAAAGTTACGATTGAAGTTACTAATAAATGATGTTGAATATAATAGTGCACCATATCATTAGCACTTATTGTATCATGTGATGCGATCGTATGGTTAAAGTTACAAGTGAATATAACATCAAATGATGTCGATTATAATAGTGTACCGCATCATTGGCACTCATTATATCACGTGATACTATCGTATGATTGAAGTCACGAGTGAATATAACATCAAATAATGTTGAATATGATTGTATAATGTATCATTAGCACTCATTGTTTCACGTGATATGATCGTATGATTAAAGTTACGAGTAAATATAACATCAAATGATGTTGAATATGATTGTATAATGTATCATTAGCACTCATTGTTTCACGTGATACGATCGTATGATTAAAGTTACAGGTGAATATAACATCAAATGATGTCGATTATGATAGTGTACCGCATCATTGGCACTCATTATATAACATGATGCTATCGTATGATTGAAGTCACGAGTGAATATAACATCAAATGATGTTGAATATGATTGTATAATGTATCATTAGCACTCATTGTTTCACGTGATACGATCGTATGATTAAAGTTACGAGTAAATATAACATCAAATGATGTCGAATATGATAATGTACCGTATCATTAGCACTCATATTATCACGTGATACGATCGTATGATGAAAGTTACGAGTGAATATAACATCAAATGATGTTGAATATGATTGTATAATGTATCATTAGCACTCATTGTTTCACGTGATACGATCGTATGATTAAAGTTACGAGTAAATATAACATCAAATGATGTCAAATATGATAATGTACCGAATCATTAGCACTCATTGTATCACGTGATACGATCTTATGATGAAAGTTACGAGTGAATATAACATCAAATGATGTTGATTATGATAGTGTACCTTATCATTGGCACTCATTATATCACGTGATAGATCGTATAATGAAAGTTACGAGTGAATATACTATTAAATAATGTCGATTATGATAGTGTACCGCATCATTGGCACTAATTATAGCACGTGATACGATCGTATGATTAAAGTTACGAGTGAATATACTATTAAATGATGTCGATTATGATAGTGCACCGCATCATTGGCACTAATTGTATCATGTGATGCGATCGTATGATTAAAGTTACAAGTGAATATAACATCAAATGATGTCGATTATAATAGTGTACCGCATCATTGGCACTCATTATATCACGTGATACTATCGTATGATTGAAGTTACGATTGAAGTTACTAATAAATGATGTTGAATATAATAGTGCACCATATCATTAGCACTTATTGTATCATGTGATGCGATCGTATGATTAAAGTTACAAGTGAATATAACATCAAATGATGTCGATTATAATAGTGTACCGCATCATTGGCACTCATTATATCACGTGATACTATCGTATGATTGAAGTTACGATTGAAGTTACTAATAAATGATGTTGAATAGGATTGTATAATGTATCATTAGCACTTATTGTTTCACGTGATACGATCGTATGATTAAAGTTACGATTGAAGTTACTAATAAATGATGTTGAATATAATAGTGCACCATATCATTAGCACTTATTGTATCATGTGATGCGATCGTATGGTTAAAGTTACAAGTGAATATAACATCAAATGATGTCGATTATAATAGTGTACCGCATCATTGGCACTCATTATATCACGTGATACTATCGTATGATTGAAGTCACGAGTGAATATAACATCAAATAATGTTGAATATGATTGTATAATGTATCATTAGCACTCATTGTTTCACGTGATATGATCGTATGATTAAAGTTACGAGTAAATATAACATCAAATGATGTTGAATATGATTGTATAATGTATCATTAGCACTCATTGTTTCACGTGATACGATCGTATGATTAAAGTTACAGGTGAATATAACATCAAATGATGTCGATTATGATAGTGTACCGCATCATTGGCACTCATTATATAACATGATGCTATCGTATGATTGAAGTCACGAGTGAATATAACATCAAATGATGTTGAATATGATTGTATAATGTATCATTAGCACTCATTGTTTCACGTGATACGATCGTATGATTAAAGTTACGAGTAAATATAACATCAAATGATGTCGAATATGATAATGTACCGTATCATTAGCACTCATATTATCACGTGATACGATCGTATGATGAAAGTTACGAGTGAATATAACATCAAATGATGTTGAATATGATTGTATAATGTATCATTAGCACTCATTGTTTCACGTGATACGATCGTATGATTAAAGTTACGAGTAAATATAACATCAAATGATGTCAAATATGATAATGTACCGAATCATTAGCACTCATTGTATCACGTGATACGATCTTATGATGAAAGTTACGAGTGAATATAACATCAAATGATGTTGATTATGATAGTGTACCTTATCATTGGCACTCATTATATCACGTGATAGATCGTATAATGAAAGTTACGAGTGAATATACTATTAAATAATGTCGATTATGATAGTGTACCGCATCATTGGCACTAATTATAGCACGTGATACGATCGTATGATTGAAGTCATGAGTGAATATAACATCAAATGATGTCAATTATGATAGTGTTCCGTATCATAAGCACTCATTGTATCACGTGATACGATCGTATGATGAAAGTTACAAGTAAATATACTATTAAATGATGTCGAATATGATAGTGTACCGCATCATTGGCACTCATTATATCACGTGATACTATCGTATGATTGAAGTCACGAGTGAATATAACATCAAATGATGCTAAATATGATTGTATAGTGTATCATTAGTACTCATTGTGTACCGCATGAGTCACGAGTGAATATAACATCAAATGGTGCTAAATATGATTGTAAAGTGTAGCATTGGCACTCATTGTTTCACGTGATACGATCGTATGATTAAAGTCACGAGTAAATATAACATCAAATAATGTTGAATATGATTGTATAATGTATCATTAGTACTCATTGTTTCACGTGATATGATCGTATGATTAAAGTTACGAGTAAATATAACATCAAATAATGTTGAATATGATTGTATAATGTATCATTAGCACTCATTGTTTCACGTGATACGATCGTATGATTAAAGTTACAGGTGAATATAACATCAAATGATGTCGATTATGATAGTGTACCGCATCATTGGCACTCATTATATCACGTGATACTATCGTATGATTGAAGTCACGAGTGAATATAACATCAAATGATGTCGATTATAATAGTGTACCGCATCATTGGCACTAATTATATCACGTGATACGATCGTATGATTGAAGTCAGGAGTGAATATAACATCAAATGATGTCAATTATGATAGTGTTCCGTATCATAAGCACTCATTGTATCACGTGATACGATCGTATGATGAAAGTTACAAGTAAATATACTATTAAATGATGTCGATTATGACAGTGTACCGTACCATTGGCACTCATAGTATCACGTGATACGATCGTATGATTGAAGTCACGAATGAATATAACATCAAATGATGTCGATTATGATAGTGTACCGCATCATTAGCGCACATTGTATCACGTGATACGATCGTATGATTAAAGTTACGAGTGAAGATAACATCAAATGATGTTGAATATGATTGTATAATGTATCATTAGCACTCATTGTTTCACGTGATACGATCGTATGATTAAAGTTACAGGTGAATATAACATCAAATGATGTGGATTATGATAGTGTACCGCATCATTGGCACTCAATATATCACGTGATACGATCGTATGATTGAAGTCACGAGTGAATATAACATCAAATAATGTTGAATATGATTGTATAATGTATCATTAGCACTCATTGTTTCACGTGATACGATCGTTTGATTAAAGTTACAGGTGAATATAACATCAAATGATGTCGATTATGATAGTGTACCGCATCATTGGCACTCATTATATAACGTGATGCTATCGTATGATTGAAGTCACGAGTGAATATAATATCAAATGATGCTAAATATAATTGTATAGTGTATCATTAGCACTCATTGTTTCACGTGATACGATCGTATGATTAAAGTTACGAGTAAATATAACATCAAATGATGTCGAATATGATAATGTACCGTATCATTAGCACTCATATTATCACGTGATACGATCGTATGATGAAAGTTACGAGTGAATATAACATCAAATGATGTTGAATATGATTGTATAATGTATCATTAGCACTCATTGTTTCACGTGATACGATCGTATGATTAAAGTTACGAGTAAATATAACATCAAATGATGTCAAATATGATAATGTACCGTATCATTAGCACTCATTGTATCACGTGATACGATCTTATGATGAAAGTTACGAGTGAATATAACATCAAATGATGTTGATTATGATAGTGTACCTTATCATTGGCACTCATTATATCACGTGATAGATCGTATAATGAAAGTTACGAGTGAATATACTATTAAATAATGTCGATTATGATAGTGTACCGCATCATTGGCACTAATTATATCACGTGATACGATCGTATGATTGAAGTCATGAGTGAATATAACATCAAATGATGTCAATTATGATAGTGTTCCGTATCATAAGCACTCATTGTATCACGTGATACGATCGTATGATGAAAGTTACAAGTAAATATACTATTAAATGATGTCGAATATGATAGTGTACCGCATCATTGGCACTTATTATATCACGTGATACTATCGTATGATTGAAGTCACGAGTGAATATAACATCAAATGATGCTAAATATGATTGTATAGTGTATCATTAGTACTCATTGTGTACCGCATGAGTCACGAGTGAATATAACATCAAATGGTGCTAAATATGATTGTAAAGTGTAGCATTGGCACTCATTGTTTCACGTGATACGATCGTATGATTAAAGTCACGAGTAAATATAACATCAAATAATGTTGAATATGATTGTATAATGTATCATTAGCACTCATTGTTTCACGTGATATGATCGTATGATTAAAGTTACGAGTAAATATAACATCAAATAATGTTGAATATGATTGTATAATGTATCATTAGCACTCATTGTTTCACGTGATACGATCGTATGATTAAAGTTACAGGTGAATATAACATCAAATGATGTCGATTATGATAGTGTACCGCATCATTGGCACTCATTATATCACGTGATACTATCGTATGATTGAAGTCACGAGTGAATATAACATCAAATAATGCTAAATATGATTGTAAAGTGTAGTATTGACACTCATTGTATCACGAGATACGATCGTATGATTGAAGTCACGAGTGAATATAACATCAAATAATGCTAAATATGATTGTATAGTGTAGCATTGACACTCATTGTATCACGAGATACGATCGTATGATTAAAGTCACGAGTGAATATAACATCAAATGATGTTGAATATGATTGTATAATGTATCATTAGCACTCATTGTTTCACGTGATACGATCGTATGATTAAAGTTACGAGTGAATATACTATTAAATGATGTCGATTATGATAGTGCACCGCATCATTGGCACTAATTGTATCATGTGATGCGATCGTATGATTAAAGTTACAAGTGAATATAACATCAAATGATGTCGATTATAATAGTGTACCGCATCATTGGCACTCATTATATCACGTGATACTATCGTATGATTGAAGTTACGATTGAAGTTACTAATAAATGATGTTGAATATAATAGTGCACCATATCATTAGCACTTATTGTATCATGTGATGCGATCGTATGATTAAAGTTACAAGTGAATATAACATCAAATGATGTCGATTATAATAGTGTACCGCATCATTGGCACTCATTATATCACGTGATACTATCGTATGATTGAAGTTACGATTGAAGTTACTAATAAATGATGTTGAATAGGATTGTATAATGTATCATTAGCACTTATTGTTTCACGTGATACGATCGTATGATTAAAGTTACGATTGAAGTTACTAATAAATGATGTTGAATATAATAGTGCACCATATCATTAGCACTTATTGTATCATGTGATGCGATCGTATGGTTAAAGTTACAAGTGAATATAACATCAAATGATGTCGATTATAATAGTGTACCGCATCATTGGCACTCATTATATCACGTGATACTATCGTATGATTGAAGTCACGAGTGAATATAACATCAAATAATGTTGAATATGATTGTATAATGTATCATTAGCACTCATTGTTTCACGTGATACGATCGTATGATTAAAGTTACGAGTAAATATAACATCAAATGATGTTGAATATGATTGTATAATGTATCATTAGCACTCATTGTTTCACGTGATACGATCGTATGATTAAAGTTACAGGTGAATATAACATCAAATGATGTCGATTATGATAGTGTACCGCATCATTGGCACTCATTATATAACGTGATGCTATCGTATGATTGAAGTCACGAGTGAATATAACATCAAATGATGTTGAATATGATTGTATAATGTATCATTAGCACTCATTGTTTCACGTGATACGATCGTATGATTAAAGTTACGAGTAAATATAACATCAAATGATGTCAAATATGATAATGTACCGAATCATTAGCACTCATTGTATCACGTGATACGATCTTATGATGAAAGTTACGAGTGAATATAACATCAAATGATGTTGATTATGATAGTGTACCTTATCATTGGCACTCATTATATCACGTGATAGATCGTATAATGAAAGTTACGAGTGAATATACTATTAAATAATGTCGATTATGATAGTGTACCGCATCATTGGCACTAATTATATCACGTGATACGATCGTATGATTGAAGTCATGAGTGAATATAACATCAAATGATGTCAATTATGATAGTGTTCCGTATCATAAGCACTCATTGTATCACGTGATACGATCGTATGATGAAAGTTACAAGTAAATATACTATTAAATGATGTCGAATATGATAGTGTACCGCATCATTGGCACTTATTATATCACGTGATACTATCGTATGATTGAAGTCACGAGTGAATATAACATCAAATGATGCTAAATATGATTGTATAGTGTATCATTAGTACTCATTGTGTACCGCATGAGTCACGAGTGAATATAACATCAAATGGTGCTAAATATGATTGTAAAGTGTAGCATTGGCACTCATTGTTTCACGTGATACGATCGTATGATTAAAGTCACGAGTAAATATAACATCAAATAATGTTGAATATGATTGTATAATGTATCATTAGTACTCATTGTTTCACGTGATATGATCGTATGATTAAAGTTACGAGTAAATATAACATCAAATAATGTTGAATATGATTGTATAATGTATCATTAGCACTCATTGTTTCACGTGATACGATCGTATGATTAAAGTTACAGGTGAATATAACATCAAATGATGTCGATTATGATAGTGTACCGCATCATTGGCACTCATTATATCACGTGATACTATCGTATGATTGAAGTCACGAGTGAATATAACATCAAATAATGCTAAATATGATTGTAAAGTGTAGTATTGACACTCATTGTATCACGAGATACGATCGTATGATTGAAGTCACGAGTGAATATAACATCAAATAATGCTAAATATGATTGTATAGTGTAGCATTGACACTCATTGTATCACGAGATACGATCGTATGATTAAAGTCACGAGTGAATATAACATCAAATGATGTTGAATATGATTGTATAATGTATCATTAGCACTCATTGTTTCACGTGATACGATCGTATGATTAAAGTTACGAGTGAATATACTATTAAATGATGTCGATTATGATAGTGCACCGCATCATTGGCACTAATTGTATCATGTGATGCGATCGTATGATTAAAGTTACAAGTGAATATAACATCAAATGATGTCGATTATAATAGTGTACCGCATCATTGGCACTCATTATATCACGTGATACTATCGTATGATTGAAGTTACGATTGAAGTTACTAATAAATGATGTTGAATAGGATTGTATAATGTATCATTAGCACTTATTGTTTCACGTGATACGATCGTATGATTAAAGTTACGATTGAAGTTACTAATAAATGATGTTGAATATAATAGTGCACCATATCATTAGCACTTATTGTATCATGTGATGCGATCGTATGATTAAAGTTACAAGTGAATATAACATCAAATGATGTCGATTATGATAGTGTACCGCATCATTGGCACTCATTATATAACGTGATGCTATCGTATGATTGAAGTCACGAGTGAATATAACATCAAATGATGCTAAATATAATTGTATAGTGTATCATTAGCACTCATTGTTTCACGTGATGCGATCGTATGATTAAAGTTACAAGTGAATATAACATCAAATGATGTCGATTATAATAGTGTACCGCATCATTGGCACTCATTATATAACGTGATGCTATCGTATGATTGAAGTCACGAGTGAATATAACATCAAATGATGCTAAATATAATTGTATAGTGTATCATTAGCACTCATTGCTTCACGTGATACGATCGTATGATTAAAGTTACGAGTAAATATAACATCAAATGATGTCGAATATGATAATGTACCGTATCATTAGCACTCATATTATCACGTGATACGATCGTATGATGAAAGTTACGAGTGAATATAACATCAAATGATGTTGAATATGATTGTATAATGTATCATTAGCACTCATTGTTTCACGTGATACGATCGTATGATTAAAGTTACGAGTAAATATAACATCAAATGATGTCAAATATGATAATGTACCGAATCATTAGCACTCATTGTATCACGTGATACGATCTTATGATGAAAGTTACGAGTGAATATAACATCAAATGATGTTGATTATTATAGTGTACCTTATCATTGGCACTCATTATATCACGTGATAGATCGTATAATGAAAGTTACGAGTGAATATACTATTAAATAATGTCGATTATGATAGTGTACCGCATCATTGGCACTAATTATATCACGTGATACGATCGTATGATAGAAGTCACGAGTGAATATAACATCAAATGATGTCAATTATGATAGTGTTCCGTATCATAAGCACTCATTGTATCACGTGATACGATCGTATGATGAAAGTTACAAGTAAATATACTATTAAATGATGTCGATTATGACAGTGTACCGTACCATTGGCACTCATAGTATCACGTGATACGATCGTATGATTAAAGTTACAGGTGAATATAACATCAAATGATGCTAAATATAATTGTATAGTGTATCATTAGCACTCATTGCTTCACGTGATACGATCGTATGATTGAAGTCACGAGTGAATATAACATCAAATAATGTTGAATATGATTGTATAATGTATCATTAGCACTCATTGTTTTACGTGATACGATCGTTTGATTAAAGTTACAGGTGAATATAACATCAAATGATGTCGATTATGATAGTGTACCGCATCATTGGCACTCATTATATAACGTGATGCTATCGTATGATTGAAGTCACGAGTGAATATAACATCAAATGATGCTAAATATAATTGTATAGTGTATCATTAGCACTCATTGTTTCACGTGATACGATCGTATGATTAAAGTTACGAGTAAATATAACATCAAATGATGTCGAATATGATAATGTACCGTATCATTAGCACTCATATTATCACGTGATACGATCGTATGATGAAAGTTACGAGTGAATATAACATCAAATGATGTTGAATATGATTGTATAATGTATCATTGCCACTCATTGTTTCACGTGATACGATCGTATGATTAAAGTTACGAGTAAATATAACATCAAATGATGTCAAATATGATAATGTACCGAATCATTAGCACTCATTGTATCACGTGATACGATCTTATGATGAAAGTTACGAGTGAATATAACATCAAATGATGTTGATTATGATAGTGTACCTTATCATGGGCACTCATTATATCACGTGATAGATCGTATAATGAAAGTTATGAGTGAATATACTATTAAATAATGTCGATTATGATAGTGTACCGCATCATTGGCACTAATTATAGCACGTGAAACGATCGTATGATTGAAGTCACGAGTGAATATAACATCAAATGATGTCAATTATGATAGTGTTCCGTATCATAAGCACGCATTGTATCACGTGATACGATCGTATGATTGAAGTCACGAGTGAATATAACATCAAATGATGCTAAATATAATTGTATAGTGTATCATTAGCACTCATTGCTTCACGTGATACGATCGTATGATTAAAGTTACGATTGGAGATACTAATAAATGACGTTGAATATAATAGTGCACCATATCATTAGCACTTATTGTATCATGTGATGTGATCGTATGATTAAAGTTACAAGTGAATATAACATCAAATGATGTCGATTATAATAGTGTACCACATCATTGGCACTCATTATATCACGTGATACGATCGTATGATTGAAGTCATGAGTGAATATAATATCAAATGATGTCAATTATGATAGTGTTGCGTATCATAAGCACTCATTGTTTCACGTGATACGATCGTATGATTAAAGTTAAGATTGGAGATACTAATAAATGATATTGAATATAATAGGGCACCATATCATTAGCACTTATTGTATCATGTGATGCGATCGTATGATTAAAGTTACAAGTGAATATAACATCAAATAATGCTAAATATGATTGTATAGTGTATCATTGACACTCATTGTTTCACGTGATACGATCGTATGATTAAAGTCACGAGTAAATATAACATCAAATAATGTTGAATATGATTGTATAATGTATCATTAGCACTCATTGTTTCACGTGATACGATCGTATGATTAAAGTTACGATTGAAGTTACTAATAAATGATGTTGAATATAATAGTGCACCATATCATTAGCACTTATTGTATCATGTGATGCGATCGTATGATTAAAGTTACAAGTGAATATAACATCAAATGATGTCGATTATAATAGTGTACCGCATCATTGGCACTCATTATATCACGTGATACTATCGTATGATTGAAGTCACGAGTGAATATAACATCAAATAATGCTAAATATGATTGTATAGTGTAGCATTGACACTCATTGTATCACGAGATACGATCGTATGATTGAAGTAACGAGTGAATATAACATCAAATGATGTTGAATATGATTGTATAATGTATCATTAGCACTCATTGTTTCACGTGATACGATCGTATGATTAAAGTTACAGGTGAATATAACATCAAATGATGTCGATTATGATAGTGTACCGCGTCATTGGCACTCATTATATAACGTGATGCTATCGTATGATTGAAGTCACGAGTGAATATAACATCAAATGATGCTAAATATAATTGTATAGTGTATCATTAGCACTCATTGCTTCACGTGATACGATCGTATGATTAAAGTTACGAGTAAATATAACATCAAATGATGTCGAATATGATAATGTACCGTATCATTAGCACTCATTGTTTCACGTGATACGATCGTATGATTAAAGTTACGAGTAAATATAACATCAAATGATGTCAAATATGATAATGTACCGAATCATTAGCACTCATTGTATCACGTGATACGATCTTATGATGAAAGTTACGAGTGAATATAACATCAAATGATGTTGATTATTATAGTGTACCTTATCATTGGCACTCATTATATCACGTGATAGATCGTATAATGAAAGTTACGAGTGAATATACTATTAAATAATGTCGATTATGATAGTGTACCGCATCATTGGCACTAATTATATCACGTGATACGATCGTATGATTGAAGTCACGAGTGAATATAACATCAAATGATGTCAATTATGATAGTGTTCCGTATCATAAGCACTCATTGTATCACGTGATACGATCGTATGATGAAAGTTACAAGTAAATATACTATTAAATGATGTCGATTATGACAGTGTACCGTACCATTGGCACTCATAGTATCACGTGATACGATCGTATGATTGAAGTCACGAATGAATATAACATCAAATGATGTCGATTATGATAGTGTACCGCATCATTAGCACACATTGTATCACGTGATACGATCGTATGATTAAAGTTACGAGTGAAGATAACATCAAATGATGTTGAATATGATTGTATAATGTATCATTAGCACTTATTGTTTCACGTGATACGATCGTATGATTAAAGTTACAGGTGAATATAACATCAAATGATGTGGATTATGATAGTGTACCGCATCATTGGCACTCAATATATCACGTGATACGATCGTATGATTGAAGTCACGAGTGAATATAACATCAAATAATGTTGAATATGATTGTATAATGTATCATTAGCACTCATTGTTTCACGTGATACGATCGTTTGATTAAAGTTACAGGTGAATATAACATCAAATGATGTCGATTATGATAGTGTACCGCATCATTGGCACTCATTATATAACGTGATGCTATCGTATGATTGAAGTCACGAGTGAATATAACATCAAATGATGCTAAATATAATTGTATAGTGTATCATTAGCACTCATTGTTTCACGTGATACGATCGTATGATTAAAGTTACGAGTAAATATAACATCAAATGATGTCGAATATGATAATGTACCGTATCATTAGCACTCATATTATCACGTGATACGATCGTATGATGAAAGTTACGAGTGAATATAACATCAAATGATGTTGAATATGATTGTATAATGTATCATTAGCACTCATTGTTTCACGTGATACGATCGTATGATTAAAGTTACGAGTAAATATAACATCAAATGATGTCAAATATGATAATGTACCGTATCATTAGCACTCATTGTATCACGTGATACGATCTTATGATGAAAGTTACGAGTGAATATAACATCAAATGATGTTGATTATGATAGTGTACCTTATCATTGGCACTCATTATATCACGTGATAGATCGTATAATGAAAGTTACGAGTGAATATACTATTAAATAATGTCGATTATGATAGTGTACCGCATCATTGGCACTAATTATAGCACGTGATACGATCGTATGATTGAAGTCACGAGTGAATATAACATCAAATGATGTCAATTATGATAGTGTTCCGTATCATAAGCACGCATTGTATCACGTGATACGATCGTATGATGAAAGTTACAAGTAAATATACTATTAAATGATGTCCATTATGACAGTGTACCGTACCATTGGCACTCATAGTATCACGTGATACGATCGTATGATTGAAGTCACGAATGAATATAACATCAAATGATGTCGATTATGATAGTGTACCGCATCATTAGCACTCATTGTATCACGAGATACGATGGTATGATTGAAGTCACGAGTGAATATAACATCAAATAATGCTAAATATGATTGTATAGTGTAGCATTGACACTCATTGTATCACGAGATACGATCGTATGATTAAAGTCACGAGTGAATATACTATAAAATGATGTATATTATGATAGTGTACCACATCATAAGCACTCATTGTATCACGTGATACGATCGTATGATGAAAGTTACGAGTGAATATAACATCAAATGATGTCGAATAGGATTGTATAATGTATCATTAGCACTTATTGTTTCACGTGATACGATCGTATGATTAAAGTTACGAGTGAATATACTATTAAATAATGTCGATTATGATAGTGTACCGCATCATTGGCACTAATTATAGCACGTGATACGATCGTATGATTGAAGTCACGAGTGAATATAACATCAAATGATGTCAATTATGATAGTGTTCCGTATCATAAGCACGCATTGTATCACGTGATACGATCGTATGATGAAAGTTACAAGTAAATATACTATTAAATGATGTTGAATATGATTGTATAATGTATCATTAGCACTCATTGTATCACGAGATAAGATCGTATGATTGAAGTCACGAGTGAATATACTATAAAATGATGTCGATTATGATAGTGTACCACATCATTGGCACTCATTATATCACGTGATACGATTGTATGATTGAAGTTACGAGTGAATATAACATCAAATGATTTCGAATATGATAATGAACCGCATCATTGGCAATCATTATATCACGTGATACCATCATATGATTGAAGTCACGAGTGAATATAACATCAAATGATGTTGGATATGATTGTATAATGTATCATTAGCACTCATTGTTTCACGTGATACGATCGTATGATTAAAGTTACAGGTGAATATAATATCAATTGTTGTCGTATATGATAGCGCACCATATCATTAGCACTTATTGTATCATGTAATGTGATCGTATGATTGAAGTCACGAGTGAATATAACATCAAATAATGCTAAATATGATTGTATAGTGTAGCATTGACACTCATTGTATCAGGAGATACGATCGTATGATTAAAGTCACGAGTGAATATTCTATAAAATGATGTCGATTATGATAGTGTACCACATCATTGGCACTCATTATATCACGTGATACGATCGTATCATTGAAGTCACGAGTGAATATAATATCAAATGATGTCAATTATGATAGTGTTGCGTATCATAAGCACTCATTGTATCACGTGATACGATCGTATGATAAAAGTTACGAGTGAATATAACATCAAATGATGTCGAATAGGATTGTATAGTATATCATTAGCACTTATTGTTTTACGTGATACGATCGTATGATTAAAGTTACGATTGGAGATACTAATAAATGATGTTGAATATAATAGTGCACCATATCATTAGCACTTATTGTATCATGTGATGTGATCGTATGATTAAAGTTACAAGTGAATATAACATCAAATGATGTCGATTATAATAGTGTACCACATCATTGGCACTCATTATATCACGTGATACGATCGTATGATTGAAGTCATGAGTGAATATAATATCAAATGATGTCAATTATGATAGTGTTGCGTATCATAAGCACTCATTGTTTCACGTGATACGATCGTATGATTAAAGTTAAGATTGGAGATACTAATAAATGATATTGAATATAATAGTGCACCATATCATTAGCACTTATTGTATCATGTGATGCGATCGTATGATTAAAGTTACAAGTGAATATAACATCAAATGATGTAAATTATAATAGTGTACCGCATCATTGGCACTCATTATATCACGTGATAATATCGTATGATTGAAGTCACGAGTGAATATAACATCAAATAATGCTAAATATGATTGTATAATGTATCATTAGCACTTATTGTTTCACGTGATACGATCGTATGATTAAAGTTACGATTGAAGTTACTAATAAATGATGTTGAATATAATAGTGCACCATATCATTAGCACTTACTGTATCATGTGATGCGATCGTATGATTAAAGTTACAAGTGAATATAACATCAAATGATGTCGATTATAATAGTGTACCGCATCATTGGCACTCATTATATCACGTGATTCTATCGTATGATTGAAGTCACGAGTGAATATAACATCAAATGATGTTGAATATGATTGTATAATGTATCATTAGCACTCATTGTATCACGAGATAAGATCGTATGATTGAAGTCACGAGTGAATATACTATAAAATGATGTCGATTATGATAGTGTACCACATCATTGGCACTCATTATATCACGTGATACGATCGTATGATTGAAGTTACTAATAAATGATGTTGAATATAATAGTGCACCATATCATTAGCACTTATTGTATCATGTGATGCGATCGTATGATTAAAGTTACAAGTGAATATAACATCAAATGATGTCGATTATAATAGTGTACCGCATCATTGGCACTCATTATATCACGTGATACTATCGTATGATTGAAGTTACGATTGAAGTTACTAATAAATGATGTTGAATAGGATTGTATAATGTATCATTAGCACTTATTGTTTCACGTGATACGATCGTATGATTAAAGTTACGATTGAAGTTACTAATAAATGATGTTGAATATAATAGTGCACCATATCATTAGCACTTATTGTATCATGTGATGCGATCGTATGGTTAAAGTTACAAGTGAATATAACATCAAATGATGTCGATTATAATAGTGTACCGCATCATTGGCACTCATTATATCACGTGATACTATCGTATGATTGAAGTCACGAGTGAATATAACATCAAATAAGGCTAAATATGATTGTATAGTGTAGCATTGACACTCATTGTATCACGAGATACGATCGTATGATTGAAGTAACGAGTGAATATAACATCAAATGATGTTGAATATGATTGTATAATGTATCATTAGCACTCATTGTTTCACGTGATACGATCGTATGATTAAAGTTACAGGTGAATATAACATCAAATGATGTCGATTATGATAGTGTACCGCATCATTGGCACTCATTATATAACATGATGCTATCGTATGATTGAAGTCACGAGTGAATATAACATCAAATGATGCTAAATATAATTGTATAGTGTATCATTAGCACTCATTGCTTCACGTGATACGATCGTATGATTAAAGTTACGAGTAAATATAACATCAAATGATGTCGAATATGATAATGTACCGTATCATTAGCACTCATATTATCACGTGATACGATCGTATGATGAAAGTTACGAGTGAATATAACATCAAATGATGTTGAATATGATTGTATAATGTATCATTAGCACTCATTGTTTCACGTGATACGATCGTATGATTAAAGTTACGAGTAAATATAACATCAAATGATGTCAAATATGATAATGTACCGAATCATTAGCACTCATTGTATCACGTGATACGATCTTATGATGAAAGTTACGAGTGAATATAACATCAAATGATGTTGATTATTATAGTGTACCTTATCATTGGCACTCATTATATCACGTGATAGATCGTATAATGAAAGTTACGAGTGAATATACTATTAAGTAATGTCGATTATGATAGTGTACCGCATCATTGGCACTAATTATATCACGTGATACGATCGTATGATTGAAGTCAGGAGTGAATATAACATCAAATGATGTCAATTATGATAGTGTTCCGTATCATAAGCACTCATTGTATCACGTGATACGATCGTATGATGAAAGTTACAAGTAAATATACTATTAAATGATGTCGATTATGACAGTGTACCGTACCATTGGCACTCATAGTATCACGTGATACGATCGTATGATTGAAGTCACGAATGAATATAACATCAAATGATGTCGATTATGATAGTGTACCGCATCATTAGCGCACATTGTATCACGTGATACGATCGTATGATTAAAGTTACGAGTGAGGATAACATCAAATGATGTTGAATATGATTGTATAATGTATCATTAGCACTCATTGTTTCACGTGATACGATCGTATGATTAAAGTTACAGGTGAATATAACATCAAATGATGTGGATTATGATAGTGTACCGCATCATTGGCACTCAATATATCACGTGATACGATCGTATGATTGAAGTCACGAGTGAATATAACATCAAATAATGTTGAATATGATTGTATAATGTATCATTAGCACTCATTGTTTCACGTGATACGATCGTTTGATTAAAGTTGCAGGTGAATATAACATCAAATGATGTCGATTATGATAGTGTACCGCATCATTGGCACTCATTATATAACGTGATGCTATCGTATGATTGAAGTCACGAGTGAATATAATATCAAATGATGCTAAATATAATTGTATAGTGTATCATTAGCACTCATTGTTTCACGTGATACGATCGTATGATTAAAGTTACGAGTAAATATAACATCAAATGATGTCGAATATGATAATGTACCGTATCATTAGCACTCATATTATCACGTGATACGATCGTATGATGAAAGTTACGAGTGAATATAACATCAAATGATGTTGAATATGATTGTATAATGTATCATTAGCACTCATTGTTTCACGTGATACGATCGTATGATTAAAGTTACGAGTAAATATAACATCAAATGATGTCAAATATGATAATGTACCGAATCATTAGCACTCATTGTATCACGTGATACGATCTTATGATGAAAGTTACGAGTGAATATAACATCAAATGATGTTGATTATGATAGTGTACCTTATCATTGGCACTCATTATATCACGTGATAGATCGTATAATGAAAGTTACGAGTGAATATACTATTAAATAATGTCGATTATGATAGTGTACCGCATCATTGGCACTAATTATAGCACGTGATACGATCGTATGATTGAAGTCACGAGTGAATATAACATCAAATGATGTCAATTATGATAGTGTTCCGTATCATAAGCACTCATTGTATCACGTGATACGATCGTATGATGAAAGTTACAAGTAATTATACTATTAAATGATGTCGAATATGATAGTGTACCGCATCATTGGCACTTATTATATCACGTGATACTATCGTATGATTGAAGTCACGAGTGAATATAACATCAAATGATGCTAAATATGATTGTATAGTGTATCATTAGTACTCATTGTGTACCACATGAGTCACGAGTGAATATAACATCAAATGGTGCTAAATATGATTGTAAAGTGTAGCATTGGCACTCATTGTTTCACGTGATACGATCGTATGATTAAAGTCACGAGTAAATATAACATCAAATAATGTTGAATATGATTGTATAATGTATCATTAGCACTCATTGTTTCACGTGATATGATCGTATGATTAAAGTTACGAGTAAATATAACATCAAATAATGTTGAATATGATTGTATAATGTATCATTAGCACTCATTGTTTCACGTGATACGATCGTATGATTAAAGTTACAGGTGAATATAACATCAAATGATGTCGATTATGATAGTGTACCGCATCATTGGCACTCATTATATCACGTGATACTATCGTATGATTGAAGTCACGAGTGAATATAACATCAAATAATGCTAAATATGATTGTAAAGTGTAGTATTGACACTCATTGTATCACGAGATACGATCGTATGATTGAAGTCACGAGTGAATATAACATCAAATAATGCTAAATATGATTGTATAGTGTAGCATTGACACTCATTGTATCACGAGATACGATCGTATGATTAAAGTCACGAGTGAATATAACATCAAATGATGTTGAATATGATTGTATAATGTATCATTAGCACTCATTGTTTCACGTGATACGATCGTATGATTAAAGTTACGAGTGAATATACTATTAAATGGTGTCGATTATGATAGTGCACCGCATCATTGGCACTAATTGTATCACGTGATACGATCGTATGATCAAAGCTACGAGTTAACATAATAGGGCAGGAATTATTGTACCAGCTATGAAATACGCATTTTTGTAAAATTCTACTTTTTGACGATA
Source organism: Acanthosoma haemorrhoidale (assembly GCA_930367205.1). Taxonomy (NCBI): domain Eukaryota; kingdom Metazoa; phylum Arthropoda; class Insecta; order Hemiptera; family Acanthosomatidae; genus Acanthosoma; species Acanthosoma haemorrhoidale. The sequence goes on from OV884014.1 coordinate 118,087,701, forward strand.
TTTTTCTTGTTTTGGTATGAGGAAATCATAATTGTTCAGGAGCTAACGTACCAGCTATAAAATACTCTTATATGTAAAAATTAAACTTTTTGATGACATTTTCCTTGTTTTGGTATCAGGAGAACATAATAAGGCAGGAGCTAACGTACTAGCTGAGAAATACGCATTTTTGTAAAAATTTGAGTTTTCGACGATATTTTCCTTGTTTTGGTATCAGGAGAACATAATAGGGCAGGAGCTAACGTACTAGCTATGAAATACGCATTTTCGAAAAATTCGACATTTTGACGATATTTTCCTTGATTTCGTATCAGGAGAACATAATGGGGCAGGAGCTAACGTTCCAGCTATGAAATACCTATTTTTTAAAAATTCGACTTTTTGACGATATTTTCCTTGTTTTCGTATTAGGAGAACACAATGGGGCAGGAGCTGACGTACTAGCTATGAAATACGCATTTTTGTAAAATTCTACTTTTTGACGATATTTTTCTTGTTTTGGTATGAGGAAATCATAATTGTTCAGGAGCTAACGTACCAGCTATAAAATACTCTTATATGTAAAAATTAAACTTTTTGATGACATTTTCCTTGTTTTGGTATCAGGAGAACATAATAAGGCAGGAGCTAACGTACTAGCTGAGAAATACGCATTTTTGTAAAAATTTGAGTTTTCGACGCTATTTTCCTTGTTTTGGTATCAGGAGAACATAATGGGGCAGGAGCTAACGTACTAGCTATGAAATACGCATTTTCGAAAAATTCGACTTTTTGACGATATTTTCCTGGTTTTCGTATCAGGAGAACATAATAGGGCAGGAGCTAACGTACCAGCTATGAAATACGCAATTTTTGTAAAAATTTGAGTTTTCGACGATATTTTCCTTGTTTTGGTATCAGGAGAACATAATGGGGCAGGAGCTAACGTACTAGCTATGAAATACGCATTTTTGTAAAAATTTGAGTTTTTGACGATATTTTCCTTGATTTCGTATCAGGAGAACATAAAAGAGCAGGAGCTAACGTTCCAGCTACAAAAAACGCATTTTTGTAAAAATTTGAATTTTAGACGATATTTTCCTTGTTTTGGTATCAGGAGAACATAATGGGGCAGGTGCTAACGTACAAGCTATGAAATACGCATTTTTGTAAAAATTCAACTTTTTTAAAATGTTTTCTTTGTTTTGGTATCAGGAGAACATAATGGGACAGGAGCTAACGTACTAGCTCTAAATACGCATTTTTGTAAAAATTCGACTTTTTGACGTCATTTTTCTTGTTTTGGTATCAGGAGAACATAATGGGGCAGGTGCTAACGTACAAGCTATGAAATACGAATTTTTGTAAAAATTCAACTTTTTTAAAATGTTTTCTTTGTTTTGGTATCAGGAGAACATAAAGGGGCAAGAGCTAACGTACAAGATCATACGATCGTATGATCAAAGTTACGAGTGAATATGACATCAAATGATGTCAAATATGATAGTGTGCCGTATCATTTGCACTTATTGTATCACGTGATACAATCGTATGATTGAAGTTACAGTGAATATACTATTAAATAATGTCGATTATGACAGTGTACTGTATCATTGGCACTCATTGTATCACGTGATACGATCGTATGATTGAAGTCATGAATGAATATAACATCAAATGATGTCGATTATGAGAGTGTGCCGCATCATTAGCACACATTGTATCACATGATACGATTGTATGATTGAAGTTACGAGTGAATATAACATCGAATGATTTCGAATATGATAATGAACCGCATCATTGGCAATCATTATATATCGTGATACCATCATATGATTGAAGTCACGAGTGAATATAACATCAAATGATGTTGGATATGATTGTATAATGTATCATTAGCACTCATTGTTTCACGTGATACGATCGTATGATTAAAGTTACGAGTAAATATAACATCAAATGATGTCGAATATGATAATGTACCGTATCATTAGCACTCATTGTATCACGTGATACGATCGTATGATGAAAGTTACGAGTGAATATAACATCAAATGATGTCGATTATGATAGTGTACCGCATCATTGGCACTTATTATATCACGTGATACTATCGTATGATTGAAGCTACGAGTTAACATAATAGGGCAGGAATTATTGTACCAGCTATGAAATACGCATTTTTGTAAAATTCTACTTTTTGACGATATTTTTCTTGTTTTGGTATGAGGAAATCATAATTGTTCAGGAGCTAACGTACCAGCTATAAAATACTCTTATATGTAAAAATTAAACTTTTTGATGACATTTTCCTTGTTTTGGTATCAGGAGAAAATAATAAGGCAGGAGCTAACGTACTAGCTGAGAAATACGCATTTTTGTAAAAATTTGAGTTTTCGACGATATTTTCCTTGTTTTGGTATCAGGAGAACATAATAGGGCAGGAGCTAACGTACTAGCTATGAAATACGCATTTTCGAAAAATTCGACTTTTTGACGATATTTTCCTTGATTTCGTATCAGGAGAACATAAAAGAGAAGGAGCTAACGTTCCAGCTATGAAATACCCATTTTTTAAAAATTCGACTTTTTGACGATATTTTCCTTGTTTTCGTATCAGGAGAACATAATGGGGCAGGAGCTGACGTACTAGCTATAAAATACGCATTTTTTAAAAATTCGACTTTTTGACGATATTTTCCTGGTTTTCGTATCAGGAGAACATAATAGGGCAGGAGCTAACGTACCAGCTATGAAATACGCAATTTTTGTAAAAATTTGAGTTTTCGACGGTATTTTCCTTGGCTTGGTATCAGGAGAACATAATGAGGCAGGAGCTAACGTACTAGCTATGAAATACGCATTTTTGTAAAAATTTGAGTTTTTGACGATATTTTCCTTGTTTTGGTATCAGGAGAACATAATGGGGCAGGAGCTAACGTACCAGCTATGAAATACGCATTTTTGTAAAAATTTGAGTTTTTGACGATATTTTCCTTGATTTCGTATCAGGAGAACCTAAAAGAGCAGGAGCTAACGTTCCAGCTACAAAAAACGCATTTTTGTAAAAATTTGAATTTTAGACGATATTTTCTTTGTTTTCGTATCAGGAGAACATAATGGGACAGGAGCTAACGTACCAGCTATGAAATACGCATTTTTGTAAAAATTTGACTTTTGGACGATATTTTCTTTGTTTTGGTATCAGGAGAACATAATGGGACAGGAGCTAACGTACTAGCTCTAAATACGCATTTTTGTGAAAATTCGACTTTTTGACGTCATTTTTCTTGTTTTGGTATCAGGAGAACATAATGGGGCAGGTGCTAACGTACAAGCTATGAAATACGCATTTTTGTAAAAATTCAACTTTTTTAAAATGTTTTCTTTGTTTTGGTATCAGGAGAACATAAAGAGGCAAGAGCTAACGTACAAGATCATACGATCGTATGATCAAAGTTACGAGTGAATATGACACCAAATGATGTCAAATATGATAGTGTGCCGTATCATTTGCACTTATTGTATCACGTGATACAATCGTATGATTGAAGTTACAGTGAATATACTATTAAATAATGTCGATTATGACAGTGTACTGTATCATTGGCACTCATTGTATCACGTGATACGATCGTATGATTGAAGTCATGAATGAATATAACATCAAATGATGTCGATTATGAGAGTGTGCCGCATCATTAGCACACATTGTATCACATGATACGATTGTATGATTGAAGTTACGAGTGAATATAACATCGAATGATTTCGAATATGATAATGAACCGCATCATTGGCAATCATTATATATCGTGATACCATCATATGATTGAAGTCACGAGTGAATATAACATCAAATGATGTTGATTATTATAGTGTACCTTATCATTGGCACTCATTATATCACGTGATAGATCGTATAATGAAAGTTACGAGTGAATATACTATTAAATAATGTCGATTATGATAGTGTACCGCATCATTGGCACTAATTATATCACGTGATACGATCGTATGATTGAAGTCACGAGTGAATATAACATCAAATGATGTCAATTATGATAGTGTTCCGTATCATAAGCACTCATTGTATCACGTGATACGATCGTATGATGAAAGTTACAAGTAAATATACTATTAAATGATGTCGATTATGACAGTGTACCGTACCATTGGCACTCATAGTATCACGTGATACGATCGTATGATTGAAGTCACGAATGAATATAACATCAAATGATGTCGATTATGATAGTGTACCGCATCATTAGCACACATTGTATCACGTGATACGATCGTATGATTAAAGTTACGAGTGAAGATAACATCAAATGATGTTGAATATGATTGTATAATGTATCATTAGCACTCATTGTTTCACGTGATACGATCGTATGATTAAAGTTACAGGTGAATATAACATCAAATGATGTGGATTATGATAGTGTACCGCATCATTGGCACTCAATATATCACGTGATACGATCGTATGATTGAAGTCACGAGTGAATATAACATCAAATAATGTTGAATATGATTGTATAATGTATCATTAGCACTCATTGTTTCACGTGATACGATCGTTTGATTAAAGTTACAGGTGACTATAACATCAAATGATGTCGATTATGATAGTGTACCGCATCATTGGCACTCATTATATAACGTGATGCTATCGTATGATTGAAGTCACGAGTGAATATAATATCAAATGATGCTAAATATAATTGTATAGTGTATCATTAGCACTCATTGTTTCACGTGATACGATCGTATGATTAAAGTTACGAGTAAATATAACATCAAATGATGTCGAATATGATAATGTACCGTATCATTAGCACTCATATTATCACGTGATACGATCGTATGATGAAAGTTACGAGTGAATATAACATCAAATGATGTTGAATATGATTGTATAATGTATCATTAGCACTCATTGTTTCACGTGATACGATCGTATGATTAAAGTTACGAGTAAATATAACATCAAATGATGTCAAATATGATAATGTACCGAATCATTAGCACTCATTGTATCACGTGATACGATCTTATGATGAAAGTTACGAGTGAATATAACATCAAATGATGTTGATTATGATAGTGTACCTTATCATTGGCACTCATTATATCACGTGATAGATCGTATAATGAAAGTTACGAGTGAATATACTATTAAATAATGTCGATTATGATAGTGTACCGCATCATTGGCACTAATTATAGCACGTGATACGATCGTATGATTGAAGTCATGAGTGAATATATCATCAAATGATGTCAATTATGATAGTGTTCCGTATCATAAGCACTCATTGTATCACGTGATACGATCGTATGATGAAAGTTACAAGTAAATATACTATTAAATGATGTCGAATATGATAGTGTACCGCATCATTGGCACTTATTATATCACGTGATACTATCGTATGATTGAAGTCACGAGTGAATATAACATCAAATGATGCTAAATATGATTGTATAGTGTATCATTAGTACTCATTGTGTACCGCATGAGTCACGAGTGAATATAACATCAAATGGTGCTAAATATGATTGTAAAGTGTAGCATTGGCACTCATTGTTTCACGTGATACGATCGTATGATTAAAGTCACGAGTAAATATAACATCAAATAATGTTGAATATGATTGTATAATGTATCATTAGCACTCATTGTTTCACGTGATATGATCGTATGATTAAAGTTACGAGTAAATATAACATCAAATAATGTTGAATATGATTGTATAATGTATCATTAGCACTCATTGTTTCACGTGATACGATCGTATGATTAAAGTTACAGGTGAATATAACATCAAATGATGTCGATTATGATAGTGTACCGCATCATTGGCACTCATTATATCACGTGATACTATCGTATGATTGAAGTCACGAGTGAATATAACATCAAATAATGCTAAATATGATTGTAAAGTGTAGTATTGACACTCATTGTATCACGAGATACGATCGTATGATTTAAGTCACGAGTGAATATAACATCAAATAATGCTAAATATGATTGTATAGTGTAGCATTGACACTCATTGTATCACGAGATACGATCGTATGATTAAAGTCACGAGTGAATATAACATCAAATGATGTTGAATATGATTGTATAATGTATCATTAGCACTCATTGTTTCACGTGATACGATCGTATGATTAAAGTTACGAGTGAATATACTATTAAATGATGTCGATTATGATAGTGCACCGCATCATTGGCACTAATTGTATCATGTGATGCGATCGTATGATTAAAGTTACAAGTGAATATAACATCAAATGATGTCGATTATAATAGTGTACCGCATCATTGGCACTCATTATATCACGTGATACTATCGTATGATTGAAGTTACGATTGAAGTTACTAATAAATGATGTTGAATATAATAGTGCACCATATCATTAGCACTTATTGTATCATGTGATGCGATCGTATGATTAAAGTTACAAGTGAATATAACATCAAATGATGTCGATTATAATAGTGTACCGCATCATTGGCACTCATTATATCACGTGATACTATCGTATGATTGAAGTTACGATTGAAGTTACTAATAAATGATGTTGAATAGGATTGTATAATGTATCATTAGCACTTATTGTTTCACGTGATACGATCGTATGATTAAAGTTACGATTGAAGTTACTAATAAATGATGTTGAATATAATAGTGCACCATATCATTAGCACTTATTGTATCATGTGATGCGATCGTATGGTTAAAGTTACAAGTGAATATAACATCAAATGATGTCGATTATAATAGTGTACCGCATCATTGGCACTCATTATATCACGTGATACTATCGTATGATTGAAGTCACGAGTGAATATAACATCAAATAATGCTAAATATGATTGTATAGTGTAGCATTGACACTCATTGTATCACGAGATACGATCGTATGATTGAAGTAACGAGTGAATATAACATCAAATGATGTTGAATATGATTGTATAATGTATCATTAGCACTCATTGTTTCACGTGATACGATCGTATGATTAAAGTTACAGGTGAATATAACATCAAATGATGTCGATTATGATAGTGTACCGCATCATTGGCACTCATTATATAACATGATGCTATCGTATGATTGAAGTCACGAGTGAATATAACATCAAATGATGCTAAATATAATTGTATAGTGTATCATTAGCACTCATTGCTTCACGTGATACGATCGTATGATTAAAGTTACGAGTAAATATAACATCAAATGATGTCGAATATGATAATGTACCGTATCATTAGCACTCAAATTATCACGTGATACGATCGTATGATGAAAGTTACGAGTGAATATAACATCAAATGATGTTGAATATGATTGTATAATGTATCATTAGCACTCATTGTTTCACGTGATACGATCGTATGATTAAAGTTACGAGTAAATATAACATCAAATGATGTCAAATATGATAATGTACCGAATCATTAGCACTCATTGTATCACGTGATACGATCTTATGATGAAAGTTACGAGTGAATATAACATCAAATGATGTTGATTATTATAGTGTACCTTATCATTGGCACTCATTATATCACGTGATAGATCGTATAATGAAAGTTACGAGTGAATATACTATTAAGTAATGTCGATTATGATAGTGTACCGCATCATTGGCACTAATTATATCACGTGATACGATCGTATGATTAAAGTTACGAGTAAATATAACATCAAATGATGTCAAATATGATAATGTACCTTATCATTGGCACTCATTATATCACGTGATAGATCGTATAATGAAAGTTACGAGTGAATATACTATTAAGTAATGTCGATTATGATAGTGTACCGCATCATTGGCACTAATTATATCACGTGATACGATCGTATGATTGAAGTCAGGAGTGAATATAACATCAAATGATGTCAATTATGATAGTGTTCCGTATCATAAGCACTCATTGTATCACGTGATACGATCGTATGATGAAAGTTACAAGTAAATATACTATTAAATGATGTCGATTATGACAGTGTACCGTACCATTGGCACTCATAGTATCACGTGATACGATCGTATGATTGATGTCACGAATGAATATAACATCAAATGATGTCGATTATGATAGTGTACCGCATCATTAGCGCACATTGTATCACGTGATACGATCGTATGATTAAAGTTACGAGTGAAGATAACATCAAATGATGTTGAATATGATTGTATAATGTATCATTAGCACTCATTGTTTCACGTGATACGATCGTATGATTAAAGTTACAGGTGAATATAACATCAAATGATGTGGATTATGATAGTGTACCGCATCATTGGCACTCAATATATCACGTGATACGATCGTATGATTGAAGTCACGAGTGAATAAAACATCAAATAATGTTGAATATGATTGTATAATGTATCATTAGCACTCATTGTTTCACGTGATACGATCGTTTGATTAAAGTTACAGGTGAATATAACATCAAATGATGTCGATTATGATAGTGTACCGCATCATTGGCACTCATTATATAACGTGATGCTATCGTATGATTGAAGTCACGAGTGAATATAATATCAAATGATGCTAAATATAATTGTATAGTGTATCATTAGCACTCATTGTTTCACGTGATACGATCGTATGATTAAAGTTACGAGTAAATATAACATCAAATGATGTCGAATATGATAATGTACCGTATCATTAGCACTCATATTATCACGTGATACGATCGTATGATGAAAGTTACGAGTGAATATAACATCAAATGATGTTGAATATGATTGTATAATGTATCATTAGCACTCATTGTTTCACGTGATACGATCGTATGATTAAAGTTACGAGTAAATATAACATCAAATGATGTCAAATATGATAATGTACCGAATCATTAGCACTCATTGTATCACGTGATACGATCTTATGATGAAAGTTACGAGTGAATATAACATCAAATGATGTTGATTATGATAGTGTACCTTATCATTGGCACTCATTATATCACGTGATAGATCGTATAATGAAAGTTACGAGTGAATATACTATTAAATAATGTCGATTATGATAGTGTACCGCATCATTGGCACTAATTATAGCACGTGATACGATCGTATGATTGAAGTCATGAGTGAATATAACATCAAATGATGTCAATTATGATAGTGTTCCGTATCATAAGCACTCATTGTATCACGTGATACGATCGTATGATGAAAGTTACAAGTAAATATACTATTAAATGATGTCGAATATGATAGTGTACCGCATCATTGGCACTTATTATATCACGTGATACTATCGTATGATTGAAGTCACGAGTGAATATAACATCAAATGATGCTAAATATGATTGTATAGTGTATCATTAGTACTCATTGTGTACCGCATGAGTCACGAGTGAATATAACATCAAATGGTGCTAAATATGATTGTAAAGTGTAGCATTGGCACTCATTGTTTCACGTGATACGATCGTATGATTAAAGTCACGAGTAAATATAACATCAAATAATGTTGAATATGATTGTATAATGTATCATTAGCACTCATTGTTTCACGTGATATGATCGTATGATTAAAGTTACGAGTAAATATAACATCAAATAATGTTGAATATGATTGTATAATGTATCATTAGCACTCATTGCTTCACGTGATACGATCGTATGATTAAAGTTACGAGTAAATATAACATCAAATGATGTCGAATATGATAATGTACCGTATCATTAGCACTCATATTATCACGTGATACGATCGTATGATGAAAGTTACGAGTGAATATAACATCAAATGATGTTGAATATGATTGTATAATGTATCATTAGCACTCATTGTTTCACGTGATACGATCGTATGATTAAAGTTACGAGTAAATATAACATCAAATGATGTCAAATATGATAATGTACCGAATCATTAGCACTCATTGTATCACGTGATACGATCTTATGATGAAAGTTACGAGTGAATATAACATCAAATGATGTTGATTATGATAGTGTACCTTATCATTGGCACTCATTATATCACGTGATAGATCGTATAATGAAAGTTACGAGTGAATATACTATTAAATAATGTCGATTATGATAGTGTACCGCATCATTGGCACTAATTATAGCACGTGATACGATCGTATGATTGAAGTCATGAGTGAATATAACATCAAATGATGTCAATTATGATAGTGTTCCGTATCATAAGCACTCATTGTATCACGTGATACGATCGTATGATGAAAGTTACAAGTAAATATACTATTAAATGATGTCGAATATGATAGTGTACCGCATCATTGGCACTTATTATATCACGTGATACTATCGTATGATTGAAGTCACGAGTGAATATAACATCAAATGATGCTAAATATGATTGTATAGTGTATCATTAGTACTCATTGTGTACCGCATGAGTCACGAGTGAATATAACATCAAATGGTGCTAAATATGATTGTAAAGTGTAGCATTGGCACTCATTGTTTCACGTGATACGATCGTATGATTTAAGTCACGAGTAAATATAACATCAAATAATGTTGAATATGATTGTATAATGTATCATTAGCACTCATTGTTTCACGTGATATGATCGTATGATTAAAGTTACGAGTAAATATAACATCAAATAATGTTGAATATGATTGTATAATGTATCATTAGCACTCATTGTTTCACGTGATACGATCGTATGATTAAAGTTACAGGTGAATATAACATCAAATGATGTCGATTATGATAGTGTACCGCATCATTGGCACTCATTATATCACGTGATACTATCGTATGATTGAAGTCACGAGTGAATATAACATCAAATAATGCTAAATATGATTGTAAAGTGTAGTATTGACACTCATTGTATCACGAGATACGATCGTATGATTGAAGTCACGAGTGAATATAACATCAAATGATGTCAATTATGATAGTGTTCCGTATCATAAGCACTCATTGTATCACGTGATACGATCGTATGATGAAAGTTACAAGTAAATATACTATCAAATGATGTCGATTATGATAGTGTACCGCATCATTGGCACTCATTATATAACGTGATGCTATCGTATGATTGAAGTCACGAGTGAATATAATATCAAATGATGCTAAATATAATTGTATAGTGTATCATTAGCACTCATTGTTTCACGTGATACGATCGTATGATTAAAGTTACGAGTAAATATAACATCAAATGATGTCGAATATGATAATGTACCGTATCATTAGCACTCATATTATCACGTGATACGATCGTATGATGAAAGTTACGAGTGAATATAACATCAAATGATGTTGAATATGATTGTATAATGTATCATTAGCACTCATTGTTTCACGTGATACGATCGTATGATTAAAGTTACGAGTAAATATAACATCAAATGATGTCAAATATGATAATGTACCGAATCATTAGCACTCATTGTATCACGTGATACGATCTTATGATGAAAGTTACGAGTGAATATAACATCAAATGATGTTGATTATGATAGTGTACCTTATCATTGGCACTCATTATATCACGTGATAGATCGTATAATGAAAGTTACGAGTGAATATACTATTAAATAATGTCGATTATGATAGTGTACCGCATCATTGGCACTAATTATAGCACATGATACGATCGTATGATTGAAGTCATGAGTGAATATAACATCAAATGATGTCAATTATGATAGTGTTCCGTATCATAAGCACTCATTGTATCACGTGATACGATCGTATGATGAAAGTTACAAGTAAATATACTATTAAATGATGTCGAATATGATAGTGTACCGCATCATTGGCACTTATTATATCACGTGATACTATCGTATGATTGAAGTCACGAGTGAATATAACATCAAATGATGCTAAATATGATTGTATAGTGTATCATTAGTACTCATTGTGTACCGCATGAGTCACGAGTGAATATAACATCAAATGGTGCTAAATATGATTGTAAAGTGTAGCATTGGCACTCATTGTTTCACGTGATACGATCGTATGATTAAAGTCACGAGTAAATATAACATCAAATAATGTTGAATATGATTGTATAATGTATCATTAGCACTCATTGTTTCACGTGATATGATCGTATGATTAAAGTTACGAGTAAATATAACATCAAATAATGTTGAATATGATTGTATAATGTATCATTAGCACTCATTGCTTCACGTGATACGATCGTATGATTAAAGTTACGAGTAAATATAACATCAAATGATGTCGAATATGATAATGTACCGTATCATTAGCACTCATATTATCACGTGATACGATCGTATGATGAAAGTTACGAGTGAATATAACATCAAATGATGTTGAATATGATTGTATAATGTATCATTAGCACTCATTGTTTCACGTGATACGATCGTATGATTAAAGTTACGAGTAAATATAACATCAAATGATGTCAAATATGATAATGTACCGAATCATTAGCACTCATTGTATCACGTGATACGATCTTATGATGAAAGTTACGAGTGAATATAACATCAAATGATGTTGATTATGATAGTGTACCTTATCATTGGCACTCATTATATCACGTGATAGATCGTATAATGAAAGTTACGAGTGAATATACTATTAAATAATGTCGATTATGATAGTGTACCGCATCATTGGCACTAATTATAGCACGTGATACGATCGTATGATTGAAGTCATGAGTGAATATAACATCAAATGATGTCAATTATGATAGTGTTCCGTATCATAAGCACTCATTGTATCACGTGATACGATCGTATGATGAAAGTTACAAGTAAATATACTATTAAATGATGTCGAATATGATAGTGTACCGCATCATTGGCACTTATTATATCACGTGATACTATCGTATGATTGAAGTCACGAGTGAATATAACATCAAATGATGCTAAATATGATTGTATAGTGTATCATTAGTACTCATTGTGTACCGCATGAGTCACGAGTGAATATAACATCAAATGGTGCTAAATATGATTGTAAAGTGTAGCATTGGCACTCATTGTTTCACGTGATACGATCGTATGATTTAAGTCACGAGTAAATATAACATCAAATAATGTTGAATATGATTGTATAATGTATCATTAGCACTCATTGTTTCACGTGATATGATCGTATGATTAAAGTTACGAGTAAATATAACATCAAATAATGTTGAATATGATTGTATAATGTATCATTAGCACTCATTGTTTCACGTGATACGATCGTATGATTAAAGTTACAGGTGAATATAACATCAAATGATGTCGATTATGATAGTGTACCGCATCATTGGCACTCATTATATCACGTGATACTATCGTATGATTGAAGTCACGAGTGAATATAACATCAAATAATGCTAAATATGATTGTAAAGTGTAGTATTGACACTCATTGTATCACGAGATACGATCGTATGATTGAAGTCACGAGTGAATATAACATCAAATAATGCTAAATATGATTGTATAGTGTAGCATTGACACTCATTGTATCACGAGATACGATCGTATGATTAAAGTCACGAGTGAATATAACATCAAATGATGTTGAATATGATTGTATAATGTATCATTAGCACTCATTGTTTCACGTGATACGATCGTATGATTAAAGTTACGAGTGAATATACTATTAAATGATGTCGATTATGATAGTGCACCGCATCATTGGCACTCATTATATCACGTGATGCGATCGTATGATTAAAGTTACAAGTGAATATAACATCAAATGATGTCGATTATAATAGTGTACCGCATCATTGGCACTCATTATATCACGTGATACTATCGTATGATTGAAGTTACGATTGAAGTTACTAATAAATGATGTTGAATAGGATTGTATAATGTATCATTAGCACTTATTGTTTCACGTGATACGATCGTATGATTAAAGTTACGATTGAAGTTACTAATAAATGATGTTGAATATAATAGTGCACCATATCATTAGCACTTATTGTATCATGTGATGCGATCGTATGATTAAAGTTACAAGTGAATATAACATCAAATGATGTCGATTATAATAGTGTACCGCATCATTGGCACTCATTATATCACGTGATACTATCGTATGATTGAAGTCACGAGTGAATATAACATCAAATAAGGCTAAATATGATTGTATAGTGTAGCATTGACACTCATTGTATCACGAGATACGATCGTATGATTGAAGTAACGAGTGAATATAACATCAAATGATGTTGAATATGATTGTATAATGTATCATTAGCACTCATTGTTTCACGTGATACGATCGTATGATTAAAGTTACAGGTGAATATAACATCAAATGATGTCGATTATGATAGTGTACCGCATCATTGGCACTCATTATATAACGTGATGCTATCGTATGATTGAAGTCACGAGTGAATATAACATCAAATGATGCTAAATATAATTGTATAGTGTATCATTAGCACTCATTGCTTCACGTGATACGATCGTATGATTAAAGTTACGAGTAAATATAACATCAAATGATGTCGAATATGATAATGTACCGTATCATTAGCACTCATATTATCACGTGATACGATCGTATGATGAAAGTTACGAGTGAATATAACATCAAATGATGTTGAATATGATTGTATAATGTATCATTAGCACTCATTGTTTCACGTGATACGATCGTATGATTAAAGTTACGAGTAAATATAACATCAAATGATGTCAAATATGATAATGTACCGAATCATTAGCACTCATTGTATCACGTGATACGATCTTATGATGAAAGTTACGAGTGAAAATAACATCAAATGATGTTGATTATTATAGTGTACCTTATCATTGGCACTCATTATATCACGTGATAGATCGTATAATGAAAGTTACGAGTGAATATACTATTAAATAATGTCGATTATGATAGTGTACCGCATCATTGGCACTAATTATATCACGTGATACGATCGTATGATTGAAGTCACGAGTGAATATAACATCAAATGATGTCAATTATGATAGTGTTCCGTATCATAAGCACTCATTGTATCACGTGATACGATCGTATGATGAAAGTTACAAGTAAATATACTATTAAATGATGTCAATTATGACAGTGTACCGTACCATTGGCACTCATAGTATCACGTGATACGATCGTATGATTGAAGTCACGAATGAATATAACATCAAATGATGTCGATTATGATAGTGTACCGCATCATTAGCACACATTGTATCACGTGATACAATCGTATGATTAAAGTTACGAGTGAAGATAACATCAAATGATGTTGAATATGATTGTATAATGTATCATTAGCACTCATTGTTTCACGTGATACGATCGTATGATTAAAGTTACAGGTGAATATAACATCAAATGATGCTAAATATAATTGTATAGTGTATCATTAGCACTCATTGCTTCACGTGATACGATCGTATGATTGAAGTCACGAGTGAATATAACATCAAATAATGTTGAATATGATTGTATAATGTATCATTAGCACTCATTGTTTCACGTGATACGATCGTTTGATTAAAGTTACAGGTGAATATAACATCAAATGATGTCGATTATGATAGTGTACCGCATCATTGGCACTCATTATATAACGTGATGCTATCGTATGATTGAAGTCACGAGTGAATATAACATCAAATGATGCTAAATATAATTGTATAGTGTATCATTAGCACTCATTGTTTCACGTGATACGATCGTATGATTAAAGTTACGAGTAAATATAACATCAAATGATGTCGAATATGATTGTATAATGTATCATTAGCACTCATTGTTTCACGTGATACGATCGTATGATTAAAGTTACGAGTAAATATAACATCAAATGATGTCGAATATGATAATGTACCGCATCATTGGCACTTATTATATCACGTGATACTATCGTATGATTGAAGTCACGAGTGAATATAACATCAAATGATGCTAAATATGATTGTATAGTGTATCATTAGTACTCATTGTGTACCGCATGAGTCACGAGTGAATATAACATCAAATGGTGCTAAATATGATTGTAAAGTGTAGCATTGGCACTCATTGTTTCACGTGATACGATCGTATGATTAAAGTCACGAGTAAATATAACATCAAATAATGTTGAATATGATTGTATAATGTATCATTAGCACTCATTGTTTCACGTGATATGATCGTATGATTAAAGTTACGAGTAAATATAACATCAAATAATGTTGAATATGATTGTATAATGTATCATTAGCACTCATTGTTTCACGTGATACGATCGTATGATTAAAGTTACAGGTGAATATAACATCAAATGATGTCGATTATGATAGTGTACCGCATCATTGGCACTCATTATATCACGTGATACTATCGTATGATTGAAGTCACGAGTGAATATTACATCAAATAATGCTAAATATGATTGTAAAGTGTAGTATTGACACTCATTGTATCACGAGATACGATCGTATGATTAAAGTCACGAGTGAATATAACATCAAATAATGCTAAATATGATTGTATAGTGTAGCATTGACACTCATTGTATCACGAGATACGATCGTATGATTAAAGTCACGAGTGAATATAACATCAAATGATGTTGAATATGATTGTATAATGTATCATTAGCACTCATTGTTTCACTTGATACGATCGTATGATTAAAGTTACGAGTAAATATACTATTAAATGATGTCGATTATGATAGTGCACCGCATCATTGGCACTAATTGTATCATGTGATGCGATCGTATGATTAAAGTTACAAGTGAATATAACATCAAATGATGTCGATTATAATAGTGTACCGCATCATTGGCACTCATTATATCACGTGATACTATCGTATGATTGAAGTTACGATTGAAGTTACTAATAAATGATGTTGAATATAATAGTGCACCATATCATTAGCACTTATTGTATCATGTGATGCGATCGTATGATTAAAGTTACAAGTGAATATAACATCAAATGATGTCGATTATAATAGTGTACCGCATCATTGGCACTCATTATATCACGTGATACTATCGTATGATTGAAGTTACGATTGAAGTTACTAATAAATGATGTTGAATAGGATTGTATAATGTATCATTAGCACTTATTGTTTCACGTGATACGATCGTATGATTAAAGTTACGATTGAAGTTACTAATAAATGATGTTGAATATAATAGTGCACCATATCATTAGCACTTATTGTATCATGTGATGCGATCGTATGGTTAAAGTTACAAGTGAATATAACATCAAATGATGTCGATTATAATAGTGTACCGCATCATTGGCACTCATTATATAACGTGATACTATCGTATGATTGAAGTCACGAGTGAATATAACATCAAATAATGCTAAATATGATTGTATAGTGTACCATTGACACTCATTGTATCACGAGATACGATCGTATGATTGAAGTAACGAGTGAATATAACATCAAATGATGTTGAATATGATTGTATAATGTATCATTAGCACTCATTGTTTCACGTGATACGATCGTATGATTAAAGTTACAGGTGAATATAACATCAAATGATGTCGATTATGATAGTGTACCGCATCATTGGCACTCATTATATAACATGATGCTATCGTATGATTGAAGTCACGAGTGAATATAACATCAAATGATGCTAAATATAATTGTATAGTGTATCATTAGCACTCATTGCTTCACGTGATACGATCGTATGATTAAAGTTACGAGTAAATATAACATCAAATGATGTCGAATATGATAATGTACCGTATCATTAGCACTCATATTATCACGTGATACGATCGTATGATGAAAGTTACGAGTGAATATAACATCAAATGATGTTGAATATGATTGTATAATGTATCATTAGCACTCATTGTTTCACGTGATACGATCGTATGATTAAAGTTACGAGTAAATATAACATCAAATGATGTCAAATATGATAATGTACCGAATCATTAGCACTCATTGTATCACGTGATACGATCTTATGATGAAAGTTACGAGTGAATATAACATCAAATGATGTTGATTATTATAGTGTACCTTATCATTGGCACTCATTATATCACGTGATAGATCGTATAATGAAAGTTACGAGTGAATATACTATTAAATAATGTCGATTATGATAGTGTACCGCATCATTGGCACTAATTATATCACGTGATACGATCGTATGATTGAAGTCAGGAGTGAATATAACATCAAATGATGTCAATTATGATAGTGTTCCGTATCATAAGCACTCATTGTATCACGTGATACGATCGTATGATGAAAGTTACAAGTAAATATACTATTAAATGATGTCGATTATGACAGTGTACCGTACCATTGGCACTCATAGTATCACGTGATACGATCGTATGATTGAAGTCACGAATGAATATAACATCAAATGATGTCGATTATGATAGTGTACCGCATCATTAGCGCACATTGTATCACGTGATACGATCGTATGATTAAAGTTACGAGTGAAGATAACATCAAATGATGTTGAATATGATTGTATAATGTATCATTAGCACTCATTGTTTCACGTGATACGATCGTATGATTAAAGTTACAGGTGAATATTACATCAAATGATGTCGATTATGATAGTGTACCGCATCATTGGCACTCATTATATAACGTGATGCTATCGTATGATTGAAGTCACGAGTGAATATAATATCAAATGATGCTAAATATAATTGTATAGTGTATCATTAGCACTCATTGTTTCACGTGATATGATCGTATGATTAAAGTTACGAGTAAATATAACATCAAATAATGTTGAATATGATTGTATAATGTATCATTAGCACTCATTGTTTCACGTGATACGATCGTATGATTAAAGTTACAGGTGAATATAACATCAAATGATGTCGATTATGATAGTGTACCGCATCATTGGCACTCATTATATCACGTGATACTATCGTATGATTGAAGTCACGAGTGAATATTACATCAAATAATGCTAAATATGATTGTAAAGTGTAGTATTGACACTCATTGTATCACGAGATACGATCGTATGATTAAAGTCACGAGTGAATATAACATCAAATAATGCTAAATATGATTGTATAGTGTAGCATTGACACTCATTGTATCACGAGATACGATCGTATGATTAAAGTTACGAGTGAATATACTATTAAATAATGTCGATTATGATAGTGTACCGCATCATTGGCACTAATTATATCACGTGATACGATCGTATGATTGAAGTCACGAGTGAATATAACATCAAATGATGTCGATTATGATAGTGCACCGCATCATTGGCACTAATTGTATCATGTGATGCGATCGTATGATTAAAGTTACAAGTGAATATAACATCAAATGATGTCGATTATAATAGTGTACCGCATCATTGGCACTCATTATATCACGTGATACTATCGTATGATTGAAGTTACGATTGAAGTTACTAATAAATGATGTTGAATATAATAGTGCACCATATCATTAGCACTTATTGTATCATGTGATGCGATCGTATGATTAAAGTTACAAGTGAATATAACATCAAATGATGTCGATTATAATAGTGTACCGCATCATTGGCACTCATTATATCACGTGATACTATCGTATGATTGAAGTTACGATTGAAGTTACTAATAAATGATGTTGAATAGGATTGTATAATGTATCATTAGCACTTATTGTTTCACGTGATACGATCGTATGATTAAAGTTACGATTGAAGTTACTAATAAATGATGTTGAATATAATAGTGCACCATATCATTAGCACTTATTGTATCATGTGATGCGATCGTATGGTTAAAGTTACAAGTGAATATAACATCAAATGATGTCGATTATAATAGTGTACCGCATCATTGGCACTCATTATATAACGTGATACTATCGTATGATTGAAGTCACGAGTGAATATAACATCAAATAATGCTAAATATGATTGTATAGTGTAGCATTGACACTCATTGTATCACGAGATACGATCGTATGATTGAAGTAACGAGTGAATATAACATCAAATGATGTTGAATATGATTGTATAATGTATCATTAGCACTCATTGTTTCACGTGATACGATCGTATGATTAAAGTTACAGGTGAATATAACATCAAATGATGTCGATTATGATAGTGTACCGCATCATTGGCACTCATTATATAACATGATGCTATCGTATGATTGAAGTCACGAGTGAATATAACATCAAATGATGCTAAATATAATTGTATAGTGTATCATTAGCACTCATTGCTTCACGTGATACGATCGTATGATTAAAGTTACGAGTAAATATAACATCAAATGATGTCGAATATGATAATGTACCGTATCATTAGCACTCATATTATCACGTGATACGATCGTATGATGAAAGTTACGAGTGAATATAACATCAAATGATGTTGAATATGATTGTATAATGTATCATTAGCACTCATTGTTTCACGTGATACGATCGTATGATTAAAGTTACGAGTAAATATAACATCAAATGATGTCAAATATGATAATGTACCGAATCATTAGCACTCATTGTATCACGTGATACGATCTTATGATGAAAGTTACGAGTGAATATAACATCAAATGATGTTGATTATTATAGTGTACCTTATCATTGGCACTCATTATATCACGTGATAGATCGTATAATGAAAGTTACGAGTGAATATACTATTAAGTAATGTCGATTATGATAGTGTACCGCATCATTGGCACTAATTATATCACGTGATACGATCGTATGATTGAAGTCAGGAGTGAATATAACATCAAATGATGTCAATTATGATAGTGTTCCGTATCATAAGCACTCATTGTATCACGTGATACGATCGTATGATGAAAGTTACAAGTAAATATACTATTAAATGATGTCGATTATGACAGTGTACCGTACCATTGGCACTCATAGTATCACGTGATACGATCGTATGATTGAAGTCACGAATGAATATAACATCAAATGATGTCGATTATGATAGTGTACCGCATCATTAGCGCACATTGTATCACGTGATACGATCGTATGATTAAAGTTACGAGTGAAGATAACATCAAATGATGTTGAATATGATTGTATAATGTATCATTAGCACTCATTGTTTCACGTGATACGATCGTATGATTAAAGTTACAGGTGAATATTACATCAAATGATGTCGATTATGATAGTGTACCGCATCATTGGCACTCATTATATAACGTGATGCTATCGTATGATTGAAGTCACGAGTGAATATAATATCAAATGATGCTAAATATAATTGTATAGTGTATCATTAGCACTCATTGTTTCACGTGATACGATCGTATGATTAAAGTTACGAGTAAATATAACATCAAATGATGTCGAATATGATATTGTACCGTATCATTAGCACTCATATTATCACGTGATACGATCGTATGATGAAAGTTACGAGTGAATATAACATCAAATGATGTTGAATATGATTGTATAATGTATCATTAGCACTCATTGTTTCACGTGATACGATCGTATGATTAAAGTTACGAGTAAATATAACATCAAATGATGTCAAATATGATAATGTACCGAATCATTAGCACTCATTGTATCACGTGATACGATCTTATGATGAAAGTTACGAGTGAATATAACATCAAATGATGTTGATTATGATAGTGTACCTTATCATTGGCACTCATTATATCACGTGATAGATCGTATAATGAAAGTTACGAGTGAATATACTATTAAATAATGTCGATTATGATAGTGTACCGCATCATTGGCACTAATTATAGCACGTGATACGATCGTATGATTGAAGTCATGAGCGAATATAACATCAAATGATGTCAATTATGATAGTGTTCCGTATCATAAGCACTCATTGTATCACGTGATACGATCGTATGATGAAAGTTACAAGTAAATATACTATTAAATGATGTCGAATATGATAGTGTACCGCATCATTGGCACTTATTATATCACGTGATACTATCGTATGATTGAAGTCACGAGTGAATATAACATCAAATGGTGCTAAATATGATTGTAAAGTGTAGCATTGGCACTCATTGTTTCACGTGATACGATCGTATGATTAAAGTCACGAGTAAATATAACATCAAATAATGTTGAATATGATTGTATAATGTATCATTAGCACTCATTGTTTCACGTGATATGATCGTATGATTAAAGTTACGAGTAAATATAACATCAAATAATGTTGAATATGATTGTATAATGTATCATTAGCACTCATTGTTTCACGTGATACGATCGTATGATTAAAGTTACAGGTGAATATAACATCAAATGATGTCGATTATGATAGTGTACCGCATCATTGGCACTCATTATATCACGTGATACTATCGTATGATTGAAGTCACGAGTGAATATAACATCAAATAATGCTAAATATGATTGTAAAGTGTAGTATTGACACTCATTGTATCACGAGATACGATCGTATGATTGAAGTCACGAGTGAATATAACATCAAATAATGCTAAATATGATTGTATAGTGTAGCATTGACACTCATTGTATCACGAGATACGATCGTATGATTAAAGTCACGAGTGAATATAACATCAAATGATGTTGAATATGATTGTATAATGTATCATTAGCACTCATTGTTTCACGTGATACGATCGTATGATTAAAGTTACGAGTGAATATACTATTAAATGATGTCGATTATGATAGTGCACCGCATCATTGGCACTAATTGTATCATGTGATGCGATCGTATGATTAAAGTTACAAGTGAATATAACATCAAATGATGTCGATTATAATAGTGTACCGCATCATTGGCACTCATTATATCACGTGATACTATCGTATGATTGAAGTTACGATTGAAGTTACTAATAAATGATGTTGAATAGGATTGTATAATGTATCATTAGCACTTATTGTTTCACGTGATACGATCGTATGATTAAAGTTACGATTGAAGTTACTAATAAATGATGTTGAATATAATAGTGCACCATATCATTAGCACTTATTGTATCATGTGATGCGATCGTATGATTAAAGTTACAAGTGAATATAACATCAAATGATGTCGATTATAATAGTGTACCGCATCATTGGCACTCATTATATCACGTGATACTATCGTATGATTGAAGTCACGAGTGAATATAACATCAAATAAGGCTAAATATGATTGTATAGTGTAGCATTGACACTCATTGTATCACGAGATACGATCGTATGATTGAAGTAACGAGTGAATATAACATCAAATGATGTTGAATATGATTGTATAATGTATCATTAGCACTCATTGTTTCACGTGATACGATCGTATGATTAAAGTTACAGGTGAATATAACATCAAATGATGTCGATTATGATAGTGTACCGCATCATTGGCACTCATTATATAACGTGATGCTATCGTATGATTGAAGTCACGAGTGAATATAACATCAAATGATGCTAAATATAATTGTATAGTGTATCATTAGCACTCATTGCTTCACGTGATACGATCGTATGATTAAAGTTACGAGTAAATATAACATCAAATGATGTCGAATATGATAATGTACCGTATCATTAGCACTCATATTATCACGTGATACGATCGTATGATGAAAGTTACGAGTGAATATAACATCAAATGATGTTGAATATGATTGTATAATGTATCATTAGCACTCATTGTTTCACGTGATACGATCGTATGATTAAAGTTACGAGTAAATATAACATCAAATGATGTCAAATATGATAATGTATCATTAGCACTCATTGTATCACGTGATACGATCTTATGATGAAAGTTACGAGTGAATATAACATCAAATGATGTTGATTATTATAGTGTACCTTATCATTGGCACTCATTATATCACGTGATAGATCGTATAATGAAAGTTACGAGTGAATATACTATTAAATAATGTCGATTATGATAGTGTACCGCATCATTGGCACTAATTATATCACGTGATACGATCGTATGATTGAAGTCACGAGTGAATATAACATCAAATGATGTCAATTATGATAGTGTTCCGTATCATAAGCACTCATTGTATCACGTGATACGATCGTATGATGAAAGTTACAAGTAAATATACTATTAAATGATGTCGATTATGACAGTGTACCGTACCATTGGCACTCATAGTATCACGTGATACGATCGTATGATTAAAGTTACAGGTGAATATAACATCAAATGATGCTAAATATAATTGTATAGTGTATCATTAGCACTCATTGCTTCACGTGATACGATCGTATGATTGAAGTCACGAGTGAATATAACATCAAATAATGTTGAATATGATTGTATAATGTATCATTAGCACTCATTGTTTTACGTGATACGATCGTTTGATTAAAGTTACAGGTGAATATAACATCAAATGATGTCGATTATGATAGTGTACCGCATCATTGGCACTCATTATATAACGTGATGCTATCGTATGATTGAAGTCACGAGTGAATATAACATCAAATGATGCTAAATATAATTGTATAGTGTATCATTAGCACTCATTGTTTCACGTGATACGATCGTATGATTAAAGTTACGAGTAAATATAACATCAAATGATGTCGAATATGATAATGTACCGTATCATTAGCACTCATATTATCACGTGATACGATCGTATGATGAAAGTTACGAGTGAATATAACATCAAATGATGTTGAATATGATAGTGTACCTTATCATGGGCACTCATTATATCACGTGATAGATCGTATAATGAAAGTTATGAGTGAATATACTATTAAATAATGTCGATTATGATAGTGTACCGCATCATTGGCACTAATTATAGCACGTGATACGATCGTATGATTGAAGTCACGAGTGAATATAACATCAAATGATGTCAATTATGATAGTGTTCCGTATCATAAGCACGCATTGTATCACGTGATACGATCGTATGATGAAAGTTACAAGTAAATATACTATTAAATGATGTCCATTATGACAGTGTACCGTACCATTGGCACTCATAGTATCACGTGATACGATCGTATGATTGAAGTCACGAATGAATATAACATCAAATGATGTCGATTATGATAGTGTACCGCATCATTAGCACTCATTGTATCACGAGATACGATGGTATGATTGAAGTCACGAGTGAATATAACATCAAATAATGCTAAATATGATTGTATAGTGTAGCATTGACACTCATTGTATCACGAGATACGATCGTATGATTAAAGTCACGAGTGAATATACTATAAAATGATGTATATTATGATAGTGTACCACATCATAAGCACTCATTGTATCACGTGATACGATCGTATGATGAAAGTTACGAGTGAATATAACATCAAATGATGTCGAATAGGATTGTATAATGTATCATTAGCACTTATTGTTTCACGTGATACGATCGTATGATTAATGTTACAAGTGAATATACTATTAAATAATGTCGATTATGATAGTGTACCGCATCATTGGCACTAATTATATCACGTGATACGATCGTATGATTGAAGTCACGAGTGAATATAACATCAAATGATGTCAATTATGATAGTGTTCCGTATCATAAGCACTCATTGTATCACGTGATACGATCGTATGATGAAAGTTACAAGTAAATATACTATTAAATGATGTCGATTATGACAGTGTACCGTACCATTGGCACTCATAGTATCACGTGATACGATCGTATGATTAAAGTTACAGGTGAATATAACATCAAATGATGCTAAATATAATTGTATAGTGTATCATTAGCACTCATTGCTTCACGTGATACGATCGTATGATTGAAGTCACGAGTGAATATAACATCAAATAATGTTGAATATGATTGTATAATGTATCATTAGCACTCATTGTTTTACGTGATACGATCGTTTGATTAAAGTTACAGGTGAATATAACATCAAATGATGTCGATTATGATAGTGTACCGCATCATTGGCACTCATTATATAACGTGATGCTATCGTATGATTGAAGTCACGAGTGAATATAACATCAAATGATGCTAAATATAATTGTATAGTGTATCATTAGCACTCATTGTTTCACGTGATACGATCGTATGATTAAAGTTACGAGTAAATATAACATCAAATGATGTCGAATATGATAATGTACCGTATCATTAGCACTCATATTATCACGTGATACGATCGTATGATGAAAGTTACGAGTGAATATAACATCAAATGATGTTGAATATGATTGTATAATGTATCATTAGCACTCATTGTTTCACGTGATACGATCGTATGATTAAAGTTACGAGTAAATATAACATCAAATGATGTCAAATATGATAATGTACCGAATCATTAGCACTCATTGTATCACGTGATACGATCTTATGATGAAAGTTACGAGTGAATATAACATCAAATGATGTTGATTATGATAGTGTACCTTATCATGGGCACTCATTATATCACGTGATAGATCGTATAATGAAAGTTATGAGTGAATATACTATTAAATAATGTCGATTATG
This sequence comes from Acanthosoma haemorrhoidale, assembly GCA_930367205.1. Classification (NCBI taxonomy): domain Eukaryota; kingdom Metazoa; phylum Arthropoda; class Insecta; order Hemiptera; family Acanthosomatidae; genus Acanthosoma; species Acanthosoma haemorrhoidale. The sequence goes on from OV884014.1 coordinate 118,114,147, forward strand.
ATAGTGTACCGCATCATTGGCACTAATTATAGCACGTGATACGATCGTATGATTGAAGTCACGAGTGAATATAACATCAAATGATGTCAATTATGATAGTGTTCCGTATCATAAGCACGCATTGTATCACGTGATACGATCGTATGATGAAAGTTACAAGTAAATATACTATTAAATGATGTCCATTATGACAGTGTACCGTACCATTGGCACTCATAGTATCACGTGATACGATCGTATGATTGAAGTCACGAATGAATATAACATCAAATGATGTCGATTATGATAGTGTACCGCATCATTAGCACTCATTGTATCACGAGATACGATGGTATGATTGAAGTCACGAGTGAATATAACATCAAATAATGCTAAATATGATTGTATAGTGTAGCATTGACACTCATTGTATCACGAGATACGATCGTATGATTAAAGTCACGAGTGAATATACTATAAAATGATGTATATTATGATAGTGTACCACATCATAAGCACTCATTGTATCACGTGATACGATCGTATGATGAAAGTTACGAGTGAATATAACATCAAATGATGTCGAATAGGATTGTATAATGTATCATTAGCACTTATTGTTTCACGTGATACGATCGTATGATTAATGTTACAAGTGAATATACTATTAAATAATGTCGATTATGATAGTGTACCGCATCATTGGCACTAATTATAGCACGTGATACGATCGTATGATTGAAGTCACGAGTGAATATAACATCAAATGATGTCAATTATGATAGTGTTCCGTATCATAAGCACGCATTGTATCACGTGATACGATCGTATGATGAAAGTTACAAGTAAATATACTATTAAATGATGTCCATTATGACAGTGTACCGTACCATTGGCACTCATAGTATCACGTGATACGATCGTATGATTGAAGTCACGAATGAATATAACATCAAATGATGTCGATTATGATAGTGTACCGCATCATTAGCACTCATTGTATCACGAGATACGATGGTATGATTGAAGTCACGAGTGAATATAACATCAAATAATGCTAAATATGATTGTATAGTGTAGCATTGACACTCATTGTATCACGAGATACGATCGTATGATTAAAGTCACGAGTGAATATACTATAAAATGATGTATATTATGATAGTGTACCACATCATAAGCACTCATTGTATCACGTGATACGATCGTATGATGAAAGTTACGAGTGAATATAACATCAAATGATGTCGAATAGGATTGTATAATGTATCATTAGCACTTATTGTTTCACGTGATACGATCGTATGATTAAAGTTACGATTGAAGTTACTAATAAATGATGTTGAATATAATAGTGCACCATATCATTAGCACTTACTGTATCATGTGATGCGATCGTATGATTAAAGTTACAAGTGAATATAACATCAAATGATGTCGATTATAATAGTGTACCGCATCATTGGCACTCATTATATCACGTGATTCTATCGTATGATTGAAGTCACGAGTGAATATACATCAAATGATGTTGAATATGATTGTATAATGTATCATTAGCACTCATTGTATCACGAGATAAGATCGTATGATTGAAGTCACGAGTGAATATACTATAAAATGATGTCGATTATGATAGTGTACCACATCATTGGCACTCATTATATCACGTGATACGATTGTATGATTGAAGTTACGAGTGAATATAACATCAAATGATTTCGAATATGATAATGAACCGGATCATTGGCAATCATTATATCACGTGATACCATCATATGATTGAAGTCACGAGTGAATATAACATCAAATGATGTTGGATATGATTGTATAATGTATCATTAGCACTCATTGTTTCACGTGATACGATCGTATGATTAAAGTTACAGGTGAATATAATATCAATTGTTGTCGTATATGATAGCGCACCATATCATTAGCACTTATTGTATCATGTAATGTGATCGTATGATTGAAGTCACGAGTGAATATAACATCAAATAATGCTAAATATGATTGTATAGTGTAGCATTGACACTCATTGTATCAGGAGATACGATCGTATGATTAAAGTCACGAGTGAATATACTATAAAATGATGTCGATTATGATAGTGTACCACATCATTGGCACTCATTATATCACGTGATACGATCGTATCATTGAAGTCACGAGTGAATATAATATCAAATGATGTCAATTATGATAGTGTTGCGTATCATAAGCACTCATTGTATCACGTGATACGATCGTATGATAAAAGTTACGAGTGAATATAACATCAAATGATGTCGAATAGGATTGTATAGTATATCATTAGCACTTATTGTTTTACGTGATACGATCGTATGATTAAAGTTACGATTGGAGATACTAATAAATGATGTTGAATATAATAGTGCACCATATCATTAGCACTTATTGTATCATGTGATGTGATCGTATGATTAAAGTTACAAGTGAATATAACATCAAATGATGTCGATTATAATAGTGTACCACATCATTGGCACTCATTATATCACGTGATACGATCGTATGATTGAAGTCATGAGTGAATATAATATCAAATGATGTCAATTATGATAGTGTTGCGTATCATAAGCACTCATTGTTTCACGTGATACGATCGTATGATTAAAGTTAAGATTGGAGATACTAATAAATGATATTGAATATAATAGGGCACCATATCATTAGCACTTATTGTATCATGTGATGCGATCGTATGATTAAAGTTACAAGTGAATATAACATCAAATAATGCTAAATATGATTGTATAGTGTATCATTGACACTCATTGTATCACGAGATACGATCGTATGATTGAAGTAACGAGTGAATATAACATCAAATGATGTTGAATATGATTGTATAATGTATCATTAGCACTCATTGTTTCACGTGATACGATCGTATGATTAAAGTTACAGGTGAATATAACATCAAATGATGTCGATTATGATAGTGTACCGCATCATTGGCACTCATTATATAACATGATGCTATCGTATGATTGAAGTCACGAGTGAATATAACATCAAATGATGCTAAATATAATTGTATAGTGTATCATTAGCACTCATTGCTTCACGTGATACGATCGTATGATTAAAGTTACGAGTAAATATAACATCAAATGATGTCGAATATGATAATGTACCGTATCATTAGCACTCATATTATCACGTGATACGATCGTATGATGAAAGTTACGAGTGAATATAACATCAAATGATGTTGAATATGATTGTATAATGTATCATTAGCACTCATTGTTTCACGTGATACGATCGTATGATTAAAGTTACGAGTAAATATAACATCAAATGATGTCAAATATGATAATGTACCGAATCATTAGCACTCATTGTATCACGTGATACGATCTTATGATGAAAGTTACGAGTGAATATAACATCAAATGATGTTGATTATTATAGTGTACCTTATCATTGGCACTCATTATATCACGTGATAGATCGTATAATGAAAGTTACGAGTGAATATACTATTAAGTAATGTCGATTATGATAGTGTACCGCATCATTGGCACTAATTATATCACGTGATACGATCGTATGATTGAAGTCAGGAGTGAATATAACATCAAATGATGTCAATTATGATAGTGTTCCGTATCATAAGCACTCATTGTATCACGTGATACGATCGTATGATGAAAGTTACAAGTAAATATACTATTAAATGATGTCGATTATGACAGTGTACCGTACCATTGGCACTCATAGTATCACGTGATACGATCGTATGATTGAAGTCACGAATGAATATAACATCAAATGATGTCGATTATGATAGTGTACCGCATCATTAGCGCACATTGTATCACGTGATACGATCGTATGATTAAAGTTACGAGTAAAGATAACATCAAATGATGTTGAATATGATTGTATAATGTATCATTAGCACTCATTGTTTCACGTGATACGATCGTATGATTAAAGTTACGAGTAAATATAACATCAAATGATGTCGAATATGATAATGTACCGTATCATTAGCACTCATATTATCACGTGATACGATCGTATGATGAAAGTTACGAGTGAATATAACATCAAATGATGTTGAATATGGTTGTATAATGTATCATTAGCACTCATTGTTTCACGTGATACGATCGTATGATTAAAGTTACGAGTAAATATAACATCAAATGATGTCAAATATGATAATGTACCGAATCATTAGCACTCATTGTATCACGTGATACGATCTTATGATTAAAGTTACAAGTGAATATAACATCAAATAATGCTAAATATGATTGTATAGTGTATCATTGACACTCATTGTATCACGAGATACGATCGTATGATTGAAGTAACGAGTGAATATAACATCAAATGATGTTGAATATGATTGTATAATGTATCATTAGCACTCATTGTTTCACGTGATACGATCGTATGATTAAAGTTACAGGTGAATATAACATCAAATGATGTCGATTATGATAGTGTACCGCATCATTGGCACTCATTATATAACATGATGCTATCGTATGATTGAAGTCACGAGTGAATATAACATCAAATGATGCTAAATATAATTGTATAGTGTATCATTAGCACTCATTGCTTCACGTGATACGATCGTATGATTAAAGTTACGAGTAAATATAACATCAAATGATGTCGAATATGATAATGTACCGTATCATTAGCACTCATATTATCACGTGATACGATCGTATGATGAAAGTTACGAGTGAATATAACATCAAATGATGTTGAATATGATTGTATAATGTATCATTAGCACTCATTGTTTCACGTGATACGATCGTATGATTAAAGTTACGAGTAAATATAACATCAAATGATGTCAAATATGATAATGTACCGAATCATTAGCACTCATTGTATCACGTGATACGATCTTATGATGAAAGTTACGAGTGAATATAACATCAAATGATGTTGATTATTATAGTGTACCTTATCATTGGCACTCATTATATCACGTGATAGATCGTATAATGAAAGTTACGAGTGAATATACTATTAAATAATGTCGATTATGATAGTGTACCGCATCATTGGCACTAATTATATCACGTGATACGATCGTATGATTGAAGTCAGGAGTGAATATAACATCAAATGATGTCAATTATGATAGTGTTCCGTATCATAAGCACTCATTGTATCACGTGATACGATCGTATGATGAAAGTTACAAGTAAATATACTATTAAATGATGTCGATTATGACAGTGTACCGTACCATTGGCACTCATAGTATCACGTGATACGATCGTATGATTGAAGTCACGAATGAATATAACATCAAATGATGTCGATTATGATAGTGTACCGCATCATTAGCGCACATTGTATCACGTGATACGATCGTATGATTAAAGTTACGAGTGAAGATAACATCAAATGATGTTGAATATGATTGTATAATGTATCATTAGCACTCATTGTTTCACGTGATACGATCGTATGATTAAAGTTACGAGTAAATATAACATCAAATGATGTCGAATATGATAATGTACCGTATCATTAGCACTCATATTATCACGTGATACGATCGTATGATGAAAGTTACGAGTGAATATAACATCAAATGATGTTGAATATGATTGTATAATGTATCATTAGCACTCATTGTTTCACGTGATACGATCGTATGATTAAAGTTACGAGTAAATATAACATCAAATGATGTCTAATATGATAATGTACCGAATCATTAGCACTCATTGTATCACGTGATACGATCTTATGATGAAAGTTACGAGTGAATATAACATCAAATGATGTTGATTATTATAGTGTACCTTATCATTGGCACTCATTATATCACGTGATAGATCGTATAATGAAAGTTACGAGTGAATATACTATTAAATAATGTCGATTATGATAGTGTACCGCATCATTGGCACTAATTATATCACGTGATACGATCGTATGATTGAAGTCAGGAGTGAATATAACATCAAATGATGTCAATTATGATAGTGTTCCGTATCATAAGCACTCATTGTATCACGTGATACGATCGTATGATGAAAGTTACAAGTAAATATACTATTAAATGATGTCGATTATGACAGTGTACCGTACCATTGGCACTCATAGTATCACGTGATACGATCGTATGATTGAAGTCACGAATGAATATAACATCAAATGATGTCGATTATGATAGTGTACCGCATCATTAGCGCACATTGTATCACGTGATACGATCGTATGATTAAAGTTACGAGTGAAGATAACATCAAATGATGTTGAATATGATTGTATAATGTATCATTAGCACTCATTGTTTCACGTGATACGATCGTATGATTAAAGTTACGAGTAAATATAACATCAAATGATGTCGAATATGATAATGTACCGTATCATTAGCACTCATATTATCACGTGATACGATCGTATGATGAAAGTTACGAGTGAATATAACATCAAATGATGTTGAATATGGTTGTATAATGTATCATTAGCACTCATTGTTTCACGTGATACGATCGTATGATTAAAGTTACGAGTAAATATAACATCAAATGATGTCAAATATGATAATGTACCGAATCATTAGCACTCATTGTATCACGTGATACGATCTTATGATGAAAGTTACGAGTGAATATAACATCAAATGATGTTGATTATTATAGTGTACCTTATCATTGGCACTCATTATATCACGTGATAGATCGTATAATGAAAGTTACGAGTGAATATACTATTAAGTAATGTCGATTATGATAGTGTACCGCATCATTGGCACTAATTATATCACGTGATACGATCGTATGATTGAAGTCAGGAGTGAATATAACATCAAATGATGTCAATTATGATAGTGTTCCGTATCATAAGCACTCATTGTATCACGTGATACGATCGTATGATGAAAGTTACAAGTAAATATACTATTAAATGATGTCGATTATGACAGTGTACCGTACCATTTGCACTCATAGTATCACGTGATACGATCGTATGATTGAAGTCACGAATGAATATAACATCAAATGATGTCGATTATGATAGTGTACCGCATCATTAGCGCACATTGTATCACGTGATACGATCGTATGATTAAAGTTACGAGTAAAGATAACATCAAATGATGTTGAATATGATTGTATAATGTATCATTAGCACTCATTGTTTCACGTGATACGATCGTATGATTAAAGTTACGAGTAAATATAACATCAAATGATGTCGAATATGATAATGTACCGTATCATTAGCACTCATATTATCACGTGATACGATCGTATGATGAAAGTTACGAGTGAATATAACATCAAATGATGTTGAATATGGTTGTATAATGTATCATTAGCACTCATTGTTTCACGTGATACGATCGTATGATTAAAGTTACGAGTAAATATAACATCAAATGATGTCAAATATGATAATGTACCGAATCATTAGCACTCATTGTATCACGTGATACGATCTTATGATGAAAGTTACGAGTGAATATAACATCAAATGATGTTGATTATTATAGTGTACCTTATCATTGGCACTCATTATATCACGTGATAGATCGTATAATGAAAGTTACGAGTGAATATACTATTAAATAATGTCGATTATGATAGTGTACCGCATCATTGGCACTAATTATATCACGTGATACGATCGTATGATTGAAGTCAGGAGTGAATATAACATCAAATGATGTCAATTATGATAGTGTTCCGTATCATAAGCACTCATTGTATCACGTGATACGATCGTATGATGAAAGTTACAAGTAAATATACTATTAAATGATGTCGATTATGACAGTGTACCGTACCATTGGCACTCATAGTATCACGTGATACGATCGTATGATTGAAGTCACGAATGAATATAACATCAAATGATGTCGATTATGATAGTGTACCGCATCATTAGCGCACATTGTATCACGTGATACGATCGTATGATTAAAGTTACGAGTGAAGATAACATCAAATGATGTTGAATATGATTGTATAATGTATCATTAGCACTCATTGTTTCACGTGATACGATCGTATGATTAAAGTTACGAGTAAATATAACATCAAATGATGTCGAATATGATAATGTACCGTATCATTAGCACTCATATTATCACGTGATACGATCGTATGATGAAAGTTACGAGTGAATATAACATCAAATGATGTTGAATATGGTTGTATAATGTATCATTAGCACTCATTGTTTCACGTGATACGATCGTATGATTAAAGTTACGAGTAAATATAACATCAAATGATGTCAAATATGATAATGTACCGAATCATTAGCACTCATTGTATCACGTGATACGATCTTATGATTAAAGTTACAAGTGAATATAACATCAAATAATGCTAAATATGATTGTATAGTGTATCATTGACACTCATTGTATCACGAGATACGATCGTATGATTGAAGTAACGAGTGAATATAACATCAAATGATGTTGAATATGATTGTATAATGTATCATTAGCACTCATTGTTTCACGTGATACGATCGTATGATTAAAGTTACAGGTGAATATAACATCAAATGATGTCGATTATGATAGTGTACCGCATCATTGGCACTCATTATATAACATGATGCTATCGTATGATTGAAGTCACGAGTGAATATAACATCAAATGATGCTAAATATAATTGTATAGTGTATCATTAGCACTCATTGCTTCACGTGATACGATCGTATGATTAAAGTTACGAGTAAATATAACATCAAATGATGTCGAATATGATAATGTACCGTATCATTAGCACTCATATTATCACGTGATACGATCGTATGATGAAAGTTACGAGTGAATATAACATCAAATGATGTTGAATATGATTGTATAATGTATCATTAGCACTCATTGTTTCACGTGATACGATCGTATGATTAAAGTTACGAGTTAATATAACATCAAATGATGTCAAATATGATAATGTACCGAATCATTAGCACTCATTGTATCACGTGATACGATCTTATGATGAAAGTTACGAGTGAATATAACATCAAATGATGTTGATTATTATAGTGTACCTTATCATTGGCACTCATTATATCACGTGATAGATCGTATAATGAAAGTTACGAGTGAATATACTATTAAGTAATGTCGATTATGATAGTGTACCGCATCATTGGCACTAATTATATCACGTGATACGATCGTATGATTGAAGTCAGGAGTGAATATAACATCAAATGATGTCAATTATGATAGTGTTCCGTATCATAAGCACTCATTGTATCACGTGATACGATCGTATGATGAAAGTTACAAGTAAATATACTATTAAATGATGTCGATTATGACAGTGTACCGTACCATTGGCACTCATAGTATCACGTGATACGATCGTATGATTGAAGTCACGAATGAATATAACATCAAATGATGTCGATTATGATAGTGTACCGCATCATTAGCGCACATTGTATCACGTGATACGATCGTATGATTAAAGTTACGAGTAAATATAACATCAAATGATGTTGAATATGATTGTATAATGTATCATTAGCACTCATTGTTTCACGTGATACGATCGTATGATTAAAGTTACGAGTAAATATAACATCAAATGATGTCGAATATGATAATGTACCGTATCATTAGCACTCATATTATCACGTGATACGATCGTATGATGAAAGTTACGAGTGAATATAACATCAAATGATGTTGAATATGGTTGTATAATGTATCATTAGCACTCATTGTTTCACGTGATACGATCGTATGATTAAAGTTACGAGTAAATATAACATCAAATGATGTCAAATATGATAATGTATCATTAGCACTCATTGTATCACGTGATACGATCTTATGATGAAAGTTACGAGTGAATATAACATCAAATGATGTTGATTATTATAGTGTACCTTATCATTGGCACTCATTATATCACGTGATAGATCGTATAATGAAAGTTACGAGTGAATATACTATTAAGTAATGTCGATTATGATAGTGTACCGCATCATTGGCACTAATTATATCACGTGATACGATCGTATGATTGAAGTCAGGAGTGAATATAACATCAAATGATGTCAATTATGATAGTGTTCCGTATCATAAGCACTCATTGTATCACGTGATACGATCGTATGATGAAAGTTACAAGTAAATATACTATTAAATGATGTCGATTATGACAGTGTACCGTACCATTGGCACTCATAGTATCACGTGATACGATCGTATGATTGAAGTCACGAATGAATATAACATTAAATGATGTCGATTATGATAGTGTACCGCATCATTAGCGCACATTGTATCACGTGATACGATCGTATGATTAAAGTTACGAGTGAAGATAACATCAAATGATGTTGAATATGATTGTATAATGTATCATTAGCACTCATTGTTTCACGTGATACGATCGTATGATTAAAGTTACAGGTGAATATAACATCAAATGATGTGGATTACGATAGTGTACCGCATCATTGGCACTCAATATATCACGTGATACGATCGTATGATTGAAGTCACGAGTGAATATAACATCAAATAATGTTGAATATGATTGTATAATGTATCATTAGCACTCATTGTTTCACGTGATACGATCGTTTGATTAAAGTTACAGGTGAATATAACATCAAATGATGTCGATTATGATAGTGTACCGCATCATTGGCACTCATTATATAACGTGATGCTATCGTATGATTGAAGTCACGAGTGAATATAATATCAAATGATGCTAAATATAATTGTATAGTGTATCATTAGCACTCATTGTTTCACGTGATACGATCGTATGATTAAAGTTACGAGTAAATATAACATCAAATGATGTCGAATATGATAATGTACCGTATCATTAGCACTCATATTATCACGTGATACGATCGTATGATGAAAGTTACGAGTGAATATAACATCAAATGATGTTGAATATGATTGTATAATGTATCATTAGCACTCATTGTTTCACGTGATACGATCGTATGATTAAAGTTACGAGTAAATATAACATCAAATGATGTCAAATATGATAATGTACCGAATCATTAGCACTCATTGTATCACGTGATACGATCTTATGATGAAAGTTACGAGTGAATATAACATCAAATGATGTTGATTATGATAGTGTACCTTATCATTGGCACTCATTATATCACGTGATAGATCGTATAATGAAAGTTACGAGTGAATATACTATTAAATAATGTCGATTATGATAGTGTACCGCATCATTGGCACTAATTATAGCACGTGATACGATCGTATGATTGAAGTCATGAGTGAATATAACATCAAATGATGTCAATTATGATAGTGTTCCGTATCATAAGCACTCATTGTATCACGTGATACGATCGTATGATGAAAGTTACAAGTAAATATACTATTAAATGATGTCGAATATGATAGTGTACCGCATCATTGGCACTTATTATATCACGTGATACTATCGTATGATTGAAGTCACGAGTGAATATAACATCAAATGATGCTAAATATGATTGTATAGTGTATCATTAGTACTCATTGTGTACCGCATGAGTCACGAGTGAATATAACATCAAATGGTGCTAAATATGATTGTAAAGTGTAGCATTGGCACTCATTGTTTCACGTGATACGATCGTATGATTAAAGTCATGAGTGAATATAATATCAAATGATGTCAATTATGATAGTGTTGCGTATCATAAGCACTCATTGTTTCACGTGATACGATCGTATGATTAAAGTTACGATTGAAGTTACTAATAAATGATGTTGAATATAATAGTGCACCATATCATTAGCACTTACTGTATCATGTGATGCGATCGTATGATTAAAGTTACAAGTGAATATAACATCAAATGATGTCGATTATAATAGTGTACCACATCATTGGCACTCATTATATCACGTGATACGATCGTATGATTGAAGTCATGAGTGAATATAATATCAAATGATGTCAATTATGATAGTGTTGCGTATCATAAGCACTCATTGTTTCACGTGATACGATCGTATGATTAAAGTTAAGATTGGAGATACTAATAAATGATATTGAATATAATAGGGCACCATATCATTAGCACTTATTGTATCATGTGATGCGATCGTATGATTAAAGTTACAAGTGAATATAACATCAAATAATGCTAAATATGATTGTATAGTGTATCATTGACACTCATTGTATCACGAGATACGATCGTATGATTGAAGTAACGAGTGAATATAACATCAAATGATGTTGAATATGATTGTATAATGTATCATTAGCACTCATTGTTTCACGTGATACGATCGTATGATTAAAGTTACAGGTGAATATAACATCAAATGATGTCGATTATGATAGTGTACCGCATCATTGGCACTCATTATATAACATGATGCTATCGTATGATTGAAGTCACGAGTGAATATAACATCAAATGATGCTAAATATAATTGTATAGTGTATCATTAGCACTCATTGCTTCACGTGATACGATCGTATGATTAAAGTTACGAGTAAATATAACATCAAATGATGTCGAATATGATAATGTACCGTATCATTAGCACTCATATTATCACGTGATACGATCGTATGATGAAAGTTACGAGTGAATATAACATCAAATGATGTTGAATATGATTGTATAATGTATCATTAGCACTCATTGTTTCACGTGATACGATCGTATGATTAAAGTTACGAGTAAATATAACATCAAATGATGTCAAATATGATAATGTACCGAATCATTAGCACTCATTGTATCACGTGATACGATCTTATGATGAAAGTTACGAGTGAATATAACATCAAATGATGTTGATTATTATAGTGTACCTTATCATTGGCACTCATTATATCACGTGATAGATCGTATAATGAAAGTTACGAGTGAATATACTATTAAGTAATGTCGATTATGATAGTGTACCGCATCATTGGCACTAATTATATCACGTGATACGATCGTATGATTGAAGTCAGGAGTGAATATAACATCAAATGATGTCAATTATGATAGTGTTCCGTATCATAAGCACTCATTGTATCACGTGATACGATCGTATGATGAAAGTTACAAGTAAATATACTATTAAATGATGTCGATTATGACAGTGTACCGTACCATTGGCACTCATAGTATCACGTGATACGATCGTATGATTGAAGTCACGAATGAATATAACATCAAATGATGTCGATTATGATAGTGTACCGCATCATTAGCGCACATTGTATCACGTGATACGATCGTATGATTAAAGTTACGAGTAAAGATAACATCAAATGATGTTGAATATGATTGTATAATGTATCATTAGCACTCATTGTTTCACGTGATACGATCGTATGATTAAAGTTACGAGTAAATATAACATCAAATGATGTCGAATATGATAATGTACCGTATCATTAGCACTCATATTATCACGTGATACGATCGTATGATGAAAGTTACGAGTGAATATAACATCAAATGATGTTGAATATGGTTGTATAATGTATCATTAGCACTCATTGTTTCACGTGATACGATCGTATGATTAAAGTTACGAGTAAATATAACATCAAATGATGTCAAATATGATAATGTACCGAATCATTAGCACTCATTGTATCACGTGATACGATCTTATGATTAAAGTTACAAGTGAATATAACATCAAATAATGCTAAATATGATTGTATAGTGTATCATTGACACTCATTGTATCACGAGATACGATCGTATGATTGAAGTAACGAGTGAATATAACATCAAATGATGTTGAATATGATTGTATAATGTATCATTAGCACTCATTGTTTCACGTGATACGATCGTATGATTAAAGTTACAGGTGAATATAACATCAAATGATGTCGATTATGATAGTGTACCGCATCATTGGCACTCATTATATAACATGATGCTATCGTATGATTGAAGTCACGAGTGAATATAACATCAAATGATGCTAAATATAATTGTATAGTGTATCATTAGCACTCATTGCTTCACGTGATACGATCGTATGATTAAAGTTACGAGTAAATATAACATCAAATGATGTCGAATATGATAATGTACCGTATCATTAGCACTCATTGTATCACGTGATACGATCGTATGATGAAAGTTACGAGTGAATATAACATCAAATGATGTTGAATATGATTGTATAATGTATCATTAGCACTCATTGTTTCACGTGATACGATCGTATGATTAAAGTTACGAGTAAATATAACATCAAATGATGTCAAATATGATAATGTACCGAATCATTAGCACTCATTGTATCACGTGATACGATCTTATGATGAAAGTTACGAGTGAATATAACATCAAATGATGTTGATTATTATAGTGTACCTTATCATTGGCACTCATTATATCACGTGATAGATCGTATAATGAAAGTTACGAGTGAATATACTATTAAGTAATGTCGATTATGATAGTGTACCGCATCATTGGCACTAATTATATCACGTGATACGATCGTATGATTGAAGTCAGGAGTGAATATAACATCAAATGATGTCAATTATGATAGTGTTCCGTATCATAAGCACTCATTGTATCACGTGATACGATCGTATGATGAAAGTTACAAGTAAATATACTATTAAATGATGTCGATTATGACAGTGTACCGTACCATTGGCACTCATAGTATCACGTGATACGATCGTATGATTGAAGTCACGAATGAATATAACATCAAATGATGTCGATTATGATAGTGTACCGCATCATTAGCGCACATTGTATCACGTGATACGATCGTATGATTAAAGTTACGAGTAAAGATAACATCAAATGATGTTGAATATGATTGTATAATGTATCATTAGCACTCATTGTTTCACGTGATACGATCGTATGATTAAAGTTACGAGTAAATATAACATCAAATGATGTCGAATATGATAATGTACCGTATCATTAGCACTCATATTATCACGTGATACGATCGTATGATGAAAGTTACGAGTGAATATAACATCAAATGATGTTGAATATTGTTGTATAATGTATCATTAGCACTCATTGTTTCACGTGATACGATCGTATGATTAAAGTTACGAGTAAATATAACATCAAATGATGTCAAATATGATAATGTACCGAATCATTAGCACTCATTGTATCACGTGATACGATCTTATGATGAAAGTTACGAGTGAATATAACATCAAATGATGTTGATTATTATAGTGTACCTTATCATTGGCACTCATTATATCACGTGATAGATCGTATAATGAAAGTTACGAGTGAATATACTATTAAGTAATGTCGATTATGATAGTGTACCGCATCATTGGCACTAATTATATCACGTGATACGATCGTATGATTGAAGTCAGGAGTGAATATAACATCAAATGATGTCAATTATGATAGTGTTCCGTATCATAAGCACTCATTGTATCACGTGATACGATCGTATGATGAAAGTTACAAGTAAATATACTATTAAATGATGTCGATTATGACAGTGTACCGTACCATTGGCACTCATAGTATCACGTGATACGATCGTATGATTGAAGTCACGAATGAATATAACATCAAATGATGTCGATTATGATAGTGTACCGCATCATTAGCGCACATTGTATCACGTGATACGATCGTATGATTAAAGTTACGAGTAAATATAACATCAAATGATGTCGAATATGATTGTATAATGTATCATTAGCACTCATTGTTTCACGTGATACGATCGTATGATTAAAGTTACGAGTAAATATAACATCAAATGATGTCGAATATGATAATGTACCGTATCATTAGCACTCATATTATCACGTGATACGATCGTATGATGAAAGTTACGAGTGAATATAACATCAAATGATGTTGAATATGGTTGTATAATGTATCATTAGCACTCATTGTTTCACGTGATACGATCGTATGATTAAAGTTACGAGTAAATATAACATCAAATGATGTCAAATATGATAATGTACCGAATCATTAGCACTCATTGTATCACGTGATACGATCTTATGATGAAAGTTACGAGTGAATATAACATCAAATGATGTTGATTATTATAGTGTACCTTATCATTGGCACTCATTATATCACGTGATAGATCGTATAATGAAAGTTACGAGTGAATATACTATTAAATAATGTCGATTATGATAGTGTACCGCATCATTGGCACTAATTATATCACGTGATACGATCGTATGATTGAAGTCAGGAGTGAATATAACATCAAATGATGTCAATTATGATAGTGTTCCGTATCATAAGCACTCATTGTATCACGTGATACGATCGTATGATGAAAGTTACAAGTAAATATACTATTAAATGATGTCGATTATGACAGTGTACCGTACCATTGGCACTCATAGTATCACGTGATACGATCGTATGATTGAAGTCACGAATGAATATAACATCAAATGATGTCGATTATGATAGTGTACCGCATCATTAGCGCACATTGTATCACGTGATACGATCGTATGATTAAAGTTACGAGTAAAGATAACATCAAATGATGTTGAATATGATTGTATAATGTATCATTAGCACTCATTGTTTCACGTGATACGATCGTATGATTAAAGTTACGAGTAAATATAACATCAAATGATGTCGAATATGATACTGTACCGTATCATTAGCACTCATATTATCACGTGATACGATCGTATGATGAAAGTTACGAGTGAATATAACATCAAATGATGTTGAATATGGTTGTATAATGTATCATTAGCACTCATTGTTTCACGTGATACGATCGTATGATTAAAGTTACGAGTAAATATAACATCAAATGATGTCAAATATGATAATGTACCGAATCATTAGCACTCATTGTATCACGTGATACGATCTTATGATGAAAGTTACGAGTGAATATAACATCAAATGATGTTGATTATGATAGTGTACCTTATCATTGGCACTCATTATATCACGTGATAGATCGTATAATGAAAGTTACGAGTGAATATACTATTAAGTAATGTCGATTATGATAGTGTACCGCATCATTGGCACTAATTATATCACGTGATACGATCGTATGATTGAAGTCAGGAGTGAATATAACATCAAATGATGTCAATTATGATAGTGTTCCGTATCATAAGCACTCATTGTATCACGTGATACGATCGTATGATGAAAGTTACAAGTAAATATACTATTAAATGATGTCGATTATGACAGTGTACCGTACCATTGGCACTCATAGTATCACGTGATACGATCGTATGATTGAAGTCACGAATGAATATAACATCAAATGATGTCGATTATGATAGTGTACCGCATCATTAGCGCACATTGTATCACGTGATACGATCGTATGATTAAAGTTACGAGTAAAGATAACATCAAATGATGTTGAATATGATTGTATAATGTATCATTAGCACTCATTGTTTCACGTGATACGATCGTATGATTAAAGTTACGAGTAAATATAACATCAAATGATGTCGAATATGATAATGTACCGTATCATTAGCACTCATATTATCACGTGATACGATCGTATGATGAAAGTTACGAGTGAATATAACATCAAATGATGTTGAATATGATTGTATAATGTATCATTAGCACTCATTGTTTCACGTGATACGATCGTATGATTAAAGTTACGAGTAAATATAACATCAAATGATGTCAAATATGATAATGTACCGAATCATTAGCACTCATTGTATCACGTGATACGATCGTATGATTAAAGTTACAAGTGAATATAACATCAAATAATGCTAAATATGATTGTATAGTGTATCATTGACACTCATTGTATCACGAGATACGATCGTATGATTGAAGTAACGAGTGAATATAACATCAAATGATGTTGAATATGATTGTATAATGTATCATTAGCACTCATTGTTTCACGTGATACGATCGTATGATTAAAGTTACAGGTGAATATAACATCAAATGATGTCGATTATGATAGTGTACCGCATCATTGGCACTCATTATATAACATGATGCTATCGTATGATTGAAGTCACGAGTGAATATAACATCAAATGATGCTAAATATAATTGTATAGTGTATCATTAGCACTCATTGCTTCACGTGATACGATCGTATGATTAAAGTTACGAGTAAATATAACATCAAATGATGTCGAATATGATAATGTACCGTATCATTAGCACTCATATTATCACGTGATACGATCGTATGATGAAAGTTACGAGTGAATATAACATCAAATGATGTTGAATATGATTGTATAATGTATCATTAGCACTCATTGTTTCACGTGATACGATCGTATGATTAAAGTTACGAGTAAATATAACATCAAATGATGTCAAATATGATAATGTACCGAATCATTAGCACTCATTGTATCACGTGATACGATCTTATGATGAAAGTTACGAGTGAATATAACATCAAATGATGTTGATTATTATAGTGTACCTTATCATTGGCACTCATTATATCACGTGATAGATCGTATAATGAAAGTTACGAGTGAATATACTATTAAGTAATGTCGATTATGATAGTGTACCGCATCATTGGCACTAATTATATCACGTGATACGATCGTATGATTGAAGTCAGGAGTGAATATAACATCAAATGATGTCAATTATGATAGTGTTCCGTATCATAAGCACTCATTGTATCACGTGATACGATCGTATGATGAAAGTTACAAGTAAATATACTATTAAATGATGTCGATTATGACAGTGTACCGTACCATTGGCACTCATAGTATCACGTGATACGATCGTATGATTGAAGTCACGAATGAATATAACATCAAATGATGTCGATTATGATAGTGTACCGCATCATTAGCGCACATTGTATCACGTGATACGATCGTATGATTAAAGTTACGAGTAAAGATAACATCAAATGATGTTGAATATGATTGTATAATGTATCATTAGCACTCATTGTTTCACGTGATACGATCGTATGATTAAAGTTACGAGTAAATATAACATCAAATGATGTCGAATATGATAATGTACCGTATCATTAGCACTCATATTATCACGTGATACGATCGTATGATGAAAGTTACGAGTGAATATAACATCAAATGATGTTGAATATGGTTGTATAATGTATCATTAGCACTCATTGTTTCACGTGATACGATCGTATGATTAAAGTTACGAGTAAATATAACATCAAATGATGTCAAATATGATAATGTACCGAATCATTAGCACTCATTGTATCACGTGATACGATCTTATGATGAAAGTTACGAGTGAATATAACATCAAATGATGTTGATTATTATAGTGTACCTTATCATTGGCACTCATTATATCACGTGATAGATCGTATAATGAAAGTTACGAGTGAATATACTATTAAGTAATGTCGATTATGATAGTGTACCGCATCATTGGCACTAATTATATCACGTGATACGATCGTATGATTGAAGTCAGGAGTGAATATAACATCAAATGATGTCAATTATGATAGTGTTCCGTATCATAAGCACTCATTGTATCACGTGATACGATCGTATGATGAAAGTTACAAGTAAATATACTATTAAATGATGTCGATTATGACAGTGTACCGTACCATTGGCACTCATAGTATCACGTGATACGATCGTATGATTGAAGTCACGAATGAATATAACATTAAATGATGTCGATTATGATAGTGTACCGCATCATTAGCGCACATTGTATCACGTGATACGATCGTATGATTAAAGTTACGAGTGAAGATAACATCAAATGATGTTGAATATGATTGTATAATGTATCATTAGCACTCATTGTTTCACGTGATACGATCGTATGATTAAAGTTACAGGTGAATATAACATCAAATGATGTGGATTACGATAGTGTACCGCATCATTGGCACTCAATATATCACGTGATACGATCGTATGATTGAAGTCACGAGTGAATATAACATCAAATAATGTTGAATATGATTGTATAATGTATCATTAGCACTCATTGTTTCACGTGATACGATCGTTTGATTAAAGTTACAGGTGAATATAACATCAAATGATGTCGATTATGATAGTGTACCGCATCATTGGCACTCATTATATAACGTGATGCTATCGTATGATTGAAGTCACGAGTGAATATAATATCAAATGATGCTAAATATAATTGTATAGTGTATCATTAGCACTCATTGTTTCACGTGATACGATCGTATGATTAAAGTTACGAGTAAATATAACATCAAATGATGTCGAATATGATAATGTACCGTATCATTAGCACTCATATTATCACGTGATACGATCGTATGATGAAAGTTACGAGTGAATATAACATCAAATGATGTTGAATATGATTGTATAATGTATCATTAGCACTCATTGTTTCACGTGATACGATCGTATGATTAAAGTTACGAGTAAATATAACATCAAATGATGTCAAATATGATAATGTACCGAATCATTAGCACTCATTGTATCACGTGATACGATCTTATGATGAAAGTTACGAGTGAATATAACATCAAATGATGTTGATTATGATAGTGTACCTTATCATTGGCACTCATTATATCACGTGATAGATCGTATAATGAAAGTTACGAGTGAATATACTATTAAATAATGTCGATTATGATAGTGTACCGCATCATTGGCACTAATTATAGCACGTGATACGATCGTATGATTGAAGTCATGAGTGAATATAACATCAAATGATGTCAATTATGATAGTGTTCCGTATCATAAGCACTCATTGTATCACGTGATACGATCGTATGATGAAAGTTACAAGTAAATATACTATTAAATGATGTCGAATATGATAGTGTACCGCATCATTGGCACTTATTATATCACGTGATACTATCGTATGATTGAAGTCACGAGTGAATATAACATCAAATGATGCTAAATATGATTGTATAGTGTATCATTAGTACTCATTGTGTACCGCATGAGTCACGAGTGAATATAACATCAAATGGTGCTAAATATGATTGTAAAGTGTAGCATTGGCACTCATTGTTTCACGTGATACGATCGTATGATTAAAGTCACGAGTAAATATAACATCAAATAATGTTGAATATGATTGTATAATGTATCATTAGCACTCATTGTTTCACGTGATACGATCGTATGATTAAAGTTACGATTGAAGTTACTAATAAATGATGTTGAATATAATAGTGCACCATATCATTAGCACTTATTGTATCATGTGATGCGATCGTATGATTAAAGTTACAAGTGAATATAACATCAAATGATGTCGATTATAATAGTGTACCGCATCATTGGCACTCATTATATCACGTGATACTATCGTATGATTAAAGTCACGAGTGAATATAACATCAAATAATGCTAAATATGATTGTATAGTGTAGCATTGACACTCATTGTATCACGAGATACGATCGTATGATTGAAGTAACGAGTGAATATAACATCAAATGATGTTGAATATGATTGTATAATGTATCATTAGCACTCATTGTTTCACGTGATACGATCGTATGATTAAAGTTACAGGTGAATATAACATCAAATGATGTCGATTATGATAGTGTACCGCGTCATTGGCACTCATTATATAACGTGATGCTATCGTATGATTGAAGTCACGAGTGAATATAACATCAAATGATGCTAAATATAATTGTATAGTGTATCATTAGCACTCATTGCTTCACGTGATACGATCGTATGATTAAAGTTACGAGTAAATATAACATCAAATGATGTCGAATATGATAATGTACCGTATCATTAGCACTCATATTATCACGTGATACGATCGTATGATGAAAGTTACGAGTGAATATAACATCAAATGATGTTGAATATGATTGTATAATGTATCATTAGCACTCATTGTTTCACGTGATACGATCGTATGATTAAAGTTACGAGTAAATATAACATCAAATGATGTCAAATATGATAATGTACCGAATCATTAGCACTCATTGTATCACGTGATACGATCTTATGATGAAAGTTACGAGTGAATATAACATCAAATGATGTTGATTATTATAGTGTACCTTATCATTGGCACTCATTATATCACGTGATAGATCGTATAATGAAAGTTACGAGTGAATATACTATTAAATAATGTCGATTATGATAGTGTACCGCATCATTGGCACTAATTATATCACGTGATACGATCGTATGATTGAAGTTACGAGTGAAGATAACATCAAATGATGTTGAATATGATTGTATAATGTATCATTAGCACTCATTGTTTCACGTGATACGATCGTATGATTAAAGTTACAGGTGAATATAACATCAAATGATGTGGATTATGATAGTGTACCGCATCATTGGCACTCAATATATCACGTGATACGATCGTATGATTGAAGTCACGAGTGAATATAACATCAAATAATGTTGAATATGATTGTATAATGTATCATTAGCACTCATTGTTTCACGTGATACGATCGTTTGATTAAAGTTACAGGTGAATATAACATCAAATGATGTCGATTATGATAGTGTACCGCATCATTGGCACTCATTATATAACGTGATGCTATCGTATGATTGAAGTCACGAGTGAATATAACATCAAATGATGCTAAATATAATTGTATAGTGTATCATTAGCACTCATTGTTTCACGTGATACGATCGTATGATTAAAGTTACGAGTAAATATAACATCAAATGATGTCGAATATGATAATGTACCGTATCATTAGCACTCATATTATCACGTGATACGATCGTATGATGAAAGTTACGAGTGAATATAACATCAAATGATGTTGAATATGATTGTATAATGTATCATTAGCACTCATTGTTTCACGTGATACGATCGTATGATTAAAGTTACGAGTAAATATAACATCAAATGATGTCAAATATGATAATGTACCGAATCATTAGCACTCATTGTATAACGTGATACGATCTTATGATGAAAGTTTCGAGTGAATATAACATCAAATGATGTTGATTATGATAGTGTACCTTATCATGGGCACTCATTATATCACGTGATAGATCGTATAATGAAAGTTACGAGTGAATATACTATTAAATAATGTCGATTATGATAGTGTACCGCATCATTGGCACTAATTATAGCACGTGATACGATCGTATGATTGAAGTCACGAGTGAATATAACATCAAATGATGTCAATTATGATAGTGTTCCGTATCATAAGCACGCATTGTATCACGTGATACGATCGTATGATGAAAGTTACAAGTAAATATACTATTAAATGATGTCCATTATGACAGTGTACCGTACCATTGGCACTCATAGTATCACGTGATACGATCGTATGATTGAAGTCACGAATGAATATAACATCAAATGATGTCGATTATGATAGTGTACCGCATCATTAGCACTCATTGTATCACGAGATACGATGGTATGTTTGAAGTCACGAGTGAATATAACATCAAATAATGCTAAATATGATTGTATAGTGTAGCATTGACACTCATTGTATCACGAGATACGATCGTATGATTAAAGTCACGAGTGAATATACTATAAAATGATGTATATTATGATAGTGTACCACATCATAAGCACTCATTGTATCACGTGATACGATCGTATGATGAAAGTTACGAGTGAATATAACATCAAATGATGTCGAATAGGATTGTATAATGTATCATTAGCACTTATTGTTTCACGTGATACGATCGTATGATTAAAGTTACGAGTGAATATACTATTAAATAATGTCGATTATGATAGTGTACCGCATCATTGGCACTAATTATAGCACGTGATACGATCGTATGATTGAAGTCACGAGTGAATATAACATCAAATGATGTCAATTATGATAGTGTTCCGTATCATAAGCACGCATTGTATCACGTGATACGATCGTATGATGAAAGTTACAAGTAAATATACTATTAAATGATGTCCATTATGACAGTGTACCGTACCATTGGCACTCATAGTATCACGTGATACGATCGTATGATTGAAGTCACGAATGAATATAACATCAAATGATGTCGATTATGATAGTGTACCGCATCATTAGCACTCATTGTATCACGAGATACGATGGTATGATTGAAGTCACGAGTGAATATACTATAAAATGATGTATATTATGATAGTGTACCACATCATAAGCACTCATTGTATCACGTGATACGATCGTATGATGAAAGTTACGAGTGAATATAACATCAAATGATGTCGAATAGGATTGTATAATGTATCATTAGCACTTATTGTTTCACGTGATACGATCGTATGATTAAAGTTACGATTGAAGTTACTAATAAATGATGTTGAATATAATAGTGCACCATATCATTAGCACTTACTGTATCATGTGATGCGATCGTATGATTAAAGTTACAAGTGAATATAACATCAAATGATGTCGATTATAATAGTGTACCGCATCATTGGCACTCATTATATCACGTGATTCTATCGTATGATTGAAGTCACGAGTGAATATACATCAAATGATGTTGAATATGATTGTATAATGTATCATTAGCACTCATTGTATCACGAGATAAGATCGTATGATTGAAGTCACGAGTGAATATACTATAAAATGATGTCGATTATGATAGTGTACCACATCATTGGCACTCATTATATCACGTGATACGATTGTATGATTGAAGTTACGAGTGAATATAACATCAAATGATTTCGAATATGATAATGAACCGCATCATTGGCAATCATTATATCACGTGATACCATCATATGATTGAAGTCACGAGTGAATATAACATCAAATGATGTTGGATATGATTGTATAATGTATCATTAGCACTCATTGTTTCACGTGATACGATCGTATGATTAAAGTTACAGGTGAATATAATATCAATTGTTGTCGTATATGATAGCGCACCATATCATTAGCACTTATTGTATCATGTAATGTGATCGTATGATTGAAGTCACGAGTGAATATAACATCAAATAATGCTAAATATGATTGTATAGTGTAGCATTGACACTCATTGTATCAGGAGATACGATCGTATGATTAAAGTCACGAGTGAATATACTATAAAATGATGTCGATTATGATAGTGTACCACATCATTGGCACTCATTATATCACGTGATACGATCGTATGATTGAAGTCACGAGTGAATATAATATCAAATGATGTCAATTATGATAGTGTTGCGTATCATAAGCACTCATTGTATCACGTGATACGATCGTATGATAAAAGTTACGAGTGAATATAACATCAAATGATGTCGAATAGGATTGTATAGTATATCATTAGCACTTATTGTTTCACGTGATACGATCGTATGATTAAAGTTACGATTGGAGATACTAATAAATGATGTTGAATATAATAGTGCACCATATCATTAGCACTTATTGTATCATGTGATGTGATCGTATGATTAAAGTTACAAGTGAATATAACATCAAATGATGTCGATTATAATAGTGTACCACATCATTGGCACTCATTATATCACGTGATACGATCGTATGATTGAAGTCATGAGTGAATATAATATCAAATGATGTCAATTATGATAGTGTTGCGTATCATAAGCACTCATTGTTTCACGTGATACGATCGTATGATTAAAGTTAAGATTGGAGATACTAATAAATGATATTGAATATAATAGTGCACCATATCATTAGCACTTATTGTATCATGTGATGCGATCGTATGATTAAAGTTACAAGTGAATATAACATCAAATGATGTAAATTATAATAGTGTACCGCATCATTGGCACTCATTATATCACGTGATAATATCGTATGATTGAAGTCACGAGTGAATATAACATCAAATGATGTCGATTATGATAGTGTACCGCATCATTAGCGCACATTGTATCACGTGATACGATCGTATGATTAAAGTTACGAGTGAAGATAACATCAAATGATGTTGAATATGATTGTATAATGTATCATTAGCACTCATTGTTTCACGTGATACGATCGTATGATTAAAGTTACAGGTGAATATAACATCAAATGATGTGGATTATGATAGTGTACCGCATCATTGGCACTCAATATATCACGTGATACGATCGTATGATTGAAGTCACGAGTGAATATAACATCAAATAATGTTGAATATGATTGTATAATGTATCATTAGCACTCATTGTTTCACGTGATACGATCGTTTGATTAAAGTTACAGGTGAATACAACATCAAATGATGTCGATTATGATAGTGTACCGCATCATTGGCACTCATTATATAACGTGATGCTATCGTATGATTGAAGTCACGAGTGAATATAATATCAAATGATGCTAAATATAATTGTATAGTGTATCATTAGCACTCATTGTTTCACGTGATACGATCGTATGATTAAAGTTACGAGTAAATATAACATCAAATGATGTCGAATATGATAATGTACCGTATCATTAGCACTCATATTATCACGTGATACGATCGTATGATGAAAGTTACGAGTGAATATAACATCAAATGATGTTGAATATGATTGTATAATGTATCATTAGCACTCATTGTTTCACGTGATACGATCGTATGATTAAAGTTACGAGTAAATATAACATCAAATGATGTCAAATATGATAATGTACCGAATCATTAGCACTCATTGTATCACGTGATACGATCTTATGATGAAAGTTACGAGTGAATATAACATCAAATGATGTTGATTATGATAGTGTACCTTATCATTGGCACTCATTATATCACGTGATAGATCGTATAATGAAAGTTACGAGTGAATATACTATTAAATAATGTCGATTATGATAGTGTACCGCATCATTGGCACTAATTATAGCACGTGATACGATCGTATGATTGAAGTCACGAGTGAATATAACATCAAATGATGTCAATTATGATAGTGTTCCGTATCATAAGCACTCATTGTATCACGTGATACGATCGTATGATGAAAGTTACAAGTAAATATACTATTAAATGATGTCGAATATGATAGTGTACCGCATCATTGGCACTTATTATATCACGTGATACTATCGTATGATTGAAGTCACGAGTGAATATAACATCAAATGATGCTAAATATGATTGTATAGTGTATCATTAGTACTCATTGTGTACCGCATGAGTCACGAGTGAATATAACATCAAATGGTGCTAAATATGATTGTAAAGTGTAGCATTGGCACTCATTGTTTCACGTGATACGATCGTATGATTAAAGTCACGAGTAAATATAACATCAAATAATGTTGAATATGATTGTATAATGTATCATTAGCACTCATTGTTTCACGTGATATGATCGTATGATTAAAGTTACGAGTAAATATAACATCAAATAATGTTGAATATGATTGTATAATGTATCATTAGCACTCATTGTTTCACGTGATACGATCGTATGATTAAAGTTACAGGTGAATATAACATCAAATGATGTCGATTATGATAGTGTACCGCATCATTGGCACTCATTATATCACGTGATACTATCGTATGATTGAAGTCACTAGTGAATATAAC
This sequence comes from Acanthosoma haemorrhoidale, assembly GCA_930367205.1. Classification (NCBI taxonomy): domain Eukaryota; kingdom Metazoa; phylum Arthropoda; class Insecta; order Hemiptera; family Acanthosomatidae; genus Acanthosoma; species Acanthosoma haemorrhoidale. The sequence continues at coordinate 118,141,603 of OV884014.1, forward strand.
ATCAAATAATGCTAAATATGATTGTAAAGTGTAGTATTGACACTCATTGTATCACGAGATACGATCGTATGATTGAAGTCACGAGTGAATATAACATCAAATAATGCTAAATATGATTGTATAGTGTAGCATTGACACTCATTGTATCACGAGATACGATCGTATGATTAAAGTCACGAGTGAATATAACATCAAATGATGTTGAATATGATTGTATAATGTATCATTAGCACTCATTGTTTCACGTGATACGATCGTATGATTAAAGTTACGAGTGAATATACTATTAAATGATGTCGATTATGATAGTGCACCGCATCATTGGCACTAATTGTATCACGTGATACGATCGTATGATCAAAGCTACGAGTTAACATAATAGGGCAGGAATTATTGTACCAGCTATGAAATACGCATTTTTGTAAAATTCTACTTTTTGACGATATTTTTCTTGTTTTGGTATGAGGAAATCATAATTGTTCAGGAGCTAACGTACCAGCTATAAAATACTCTTATATGTAAAAATTAAACTTTTTGATGACATTTTCCTTGTTTTGGTATCAGGAGAACATAATAAGGCAGGAGCTAACGTACTAGCTGAGAAATACGCATTTTTGTAAAAATTTGAGTTTTCGACGATATTTTCCTTGTTTTGGTATCAGGAGAACATAATAGGGCAGGAGCTAACGTACTAGCTATGAAATACGCATTTTCGAAAAATTCGACATTTTGACGATATTTTCCTTGATTTCGTATCAGGAGAACATAATGGGGCAGGAGCTAACGTTCCAGCTATGAAATACCTATTTTTTAAAAATTCGACTTTTTGACGATATTTTCCTTGTTTTCGTATTAGGAGAACACAATGGGGCAGGAGCTGACGTACTAGCTATGAAATACGCATTTTTGTAAAATTCTGCTTTTTGACGATATTTTTCTTGTTTTGGTATGAGGAAATCATAATTGTTCAGGAGCTAACGTACCAGCTATAAAATACTCTTATATGTAAAAATTAAACTTTTTGATGACATTTTCCTTGTTTTGGTATCAGGAGAACATAATAAGGCAGGAGCTAACGTACTAGCTGAGAAATACGCATTTTTGTAAAAATTTGAGTTTTCGACGATATTTTCCTTGTTTTGGTATCAGGAGAACATAATGGGGCAGGAGCTAACGTACTAGCTATGAAATACGCATTTTCGAAAAATTCGACTTTTTGACGATATTTTCCTGGTTTTCGTATCAGGAGAACATAATAGGGCAGGAGCTAACGTACCAGCTATGAAATACGCAATTTTTGTAAAAATTTGAGTTTTCGACGATATTTTCCTTGTTTTGGTATCAGGAGAACATAATGGGGCAGGAGCTAACGTACTAGCTATGAAATACGCATTTTTGTAAAAATTTGAGTTTTTGACGATATTTTCCTTGATTTCGTATCAGGAGAACATAAAAGAGCAGGAGCTAACGTTCCAGCTACAAAAAACGCATTTTTGTAAAAATTTGAATTTTAGACGATATTTTCCTTGTTTTGGTATCAGGAGAACATAATGGGGCAGGTGCTAACGTACAAGCTATGAAATACGCATTTTTGTAAAAATTCAACTTTTTTAAAATGTTTTCTTTGTTTTGGTATCAGGAGAACATAATGGGACAGGAGCTAACGTACTAGCTCTAAATACGCATTTTTGTGAAAATTCGACTTTTTGACGTCATTTTTCTTGTTTTGGTATCAGGAGAACATAATGGGGCAGGTGCTAACGTACAAGCTATGAAATACGAATTTTTGTAAAAATTCAACTTTTTTAAAATGTTTTCTTTGTTTTGGTATCAGGAGAACATAAAGGGGCAAGAGCTAACGTACAAGATCATACGAACGTATGATCAAAGTTACGAGTGAATATGACATCAAATGATGTCAAATATGATAGTGTGCCGTATCATTTGCACTTATTGTATCACGTGATACAATCGTATGATTGAAGTTACAGTGAATATACTAATAAATAATGTCGATTATGACAGTGTACTGTATCATTGGCACTCATTGTATCACGTGATACGATCGTATGATTGAAGTCATGAATGAATATAACATCAAATGATGTCGATTATGAGAGTGTGCCGCATCATTAGCACACATTGTATCACATGATACGATTGTATGATTGAAGTTACGAGTGAATATAACATCGAATGATTTCGAATATGATAATGAACCGCATCATTGGCAATCATTATATATCGTGATACCATCATATGATTGAAGTCACGAGTGAATATAACATCAAATGATGTTGGATATGATTGTATAATGTATCATTAGCACTCATTGTTTCACGTGATACGATCGTATGATTAAAGTTACGAGTAAATATAACATCAAATGATGTCGAATATGATAATGTACCGTATCATTAGCACTCATTGTATCACGTGATACGATCGTATGATGAAAGTTACGAGTGAATATAACATCAAATGATGTCGATTATGATAGTGTACCGCATCATTGGCACTTATTATATCACGTGATACTATCGTATGATTGAAGCTACGAGTTAACATAATAGGGCAGGAATTATTGTACCAGCTATGAAATACGCATTTTTGTAAAATTCTACTTTTTGACGATATTTTTCTTGTTTTGGTATGAGGAAATCATAATTGTTCAGGAGCTAACGTACCAGCTATAAAATACTCTTATATGTAAAAATTTAACTTTTTGATGACATTTTCCTTGTTTTGGTATCAGGAGAAAATAATAAGGCAGGAGCTAACGTACTAGCTGAGAAATACGCATTTTTGTAAAAATTTGAGTTTTCGACGATATTTTCCTTGTTTTGGTATCAGGAGAACATAATAGGGCAGGAGCTAACGTACTAGCTATGAAATACGCATTTTCGAAAAATTCGACTTTTTGACGATATTTTCCTTGATTTCGTATCAGGAGAACATAAAAGAGAAGGAGCTAACGTTCCAGCTATGAAATACCCATTTTTTAAAAATTCGACTTTTTGACGATATTTTCCTTGTTTTCGTATCAGGAGAACATAATGGGGCAGGAGCTGACGTACTAGCTATAAAATACGCATTTTTTAAAAATTCGACTTTTTGACGATATTTTCCTGGTTTTCGTATCAGGAGAACATAATAGGGCAGGAGCTAACGTACCAGCTATGAAATACGCAATTTTTGTAAAAATTTGAGTTTTCGACGATATTTTCCTTGGCTTGGTATCAGGAGAACATAATGAGGCAGGAGCTAACGTACTAGCTATGAAATACGCATTTTTGTAAAAATTTGAGTTTTTGACGATATTTTCCTTGATTTCGTATCAGGAGAACATAAAAGAGCAGGAGCTAACGTTCCAGCTACAAAAAACGCATTTTTGTAAAAATTTGAATTTTAGACGATATTTTCCTTGTTTTGGTATCAGGAGAACATAATGGGGCAGGAGCTAACGTACCAGCTATGAAATACGCATTTTTGTAAAAATTTGAGTTTTTGACGATATTTTCCTTGATTTCGTATCAGGAGAACCTAAAAGAGCAGGAGCTAACGTTCCAGCTACAAAAAACGCATTTTTGTAAAAATTTGAATTTTAGACGATATTTTCTTTGTTTTCGTATCAGGAGAACATAATGGGACAGGAGCTAACGTACCAGCTATGAGGTACCTATTTTTTTAAAATTTGACTTTTTGACGATATTTTCCTGGTTTTCGTATCAGGAGAACATAATGGGGCAGGAGCTAACGTACTAGCTATGAAATACGCATTTTTGAAAAATTCAACTTTTTGACGATATTTTTCTCCTTTTCGTATCAGGAGAACATAATAGGGCAGGAGCTAACATACCAGCTATGAAATACGCATTTTTGTAAAAATTTGACTTTTGGACGATATTTTCTTTGTTTTGGTATCAGGAGAACATAATGGGACAGGAGCTAACGTACTAGCTCTAAATACGCATTTTTGTGAAAATTCGACTTTTTGACGTCATTTTTCTTGTTTTGGTATCAGGAGAACATAATGGGGCAGGTGCTAACGTACAAGCTATGAAATACGCATTTTTGTAAAAATTCAACTTTTTTAAAATGTTTTCTTTGTTTTGGTATCAGGAGAACATAAAGAGGCAAGAGCTAACGTACAAGATCATACGATCGTATGATCAAAGTTACGAGTAAATATAACATCAAATGATGTCGAATATGATAATGTACCGTATCATTAGCACTCATATTATCACGTGATACGATCGTATGATGAAAGTTACGAGTGAATATAACATCAAATGATGTTGAATATGATTGTATAATGTATCATTAGCACTCATTGTTTCACGTGATACGATCGTATGATTAAAGTTACGAGTAAATATAACATCAAATGATGTCAAATATGATAATGTACCGAATCATTAGCACTCATTGTATCACGTGATACGATCTTATGATGAAAGTTACGAGTGAATATAACATCGAATGATTTTGAATATGATAATGAACCGCATCATTGGCAATCATTATATATCGTGATACCATCATATGATTGAAGTCACGAGTGAATATAACATCAAATGATGTTGATTATTATAGTGTACCTTATCATTGGCACTCATTATATCACGTGATAGATCGTATAATGAAAGTTACGAGTGAATATACTATTAAATAATGTCGATTATGATAGTGTACCGCATCATTGGCACTAATTATATCACGTGATACGATCGTATGATTGAAGTCACGAGTGAATATAACATCAAATGATGTCAATTATGATAGTGTTCCGTATCATAAGCACTCATTGTATCACGTGATACGATCGTATGATGAAAGTTACAAGTAAATATACTATTAAATGATGTCGATTATGACAGTGTACCGTACCATTGGCACTCATAGTATCACGTGATACGATCGTATGATTGAAGTCACGAATGAATATAACATCAAATGATGTCGATTATGATAGTGTACCGCATCATTAGCACACATTGTATCACGTGATACGATCGTATGATTAAAGTTACGAGTGAAGATAACATCAAATGATGTTGAATATGATTGTATAATGTATCATTAGCACTCATTGTTTCACGTGATACGATCGTATGATTAAAGTTACAGGTGAATATAACATCAAATGATGTGGATTATGATAGTGTACCGCATCATTGGCACTCAATATATCACGTGATACGATCGTATGATTGAAGTCACGAGTGAATATAACATCAAATAATGTTGAATATGATTGTATAATGTATCATTAGCACTCATTGTTTCACGTGATACGATCGTTTGATTAAAGTTACAGGTGAATATAACATCAAATGATGTCGATTATGATAGTGTACCGCATCATTGGCACTCATTATATAACGTGATGCTATCGTATGATTGAAGTCACGAGTGAATATAACATCAAATGATGCTAAATATAATTGTATAGTGTATCATTAGCACTCATTGTTTCACGTGATACGATCGTATGATTAAAGTTACGAGTAAATATAACATCAAATGATGTCGAATATGATAATGTACCGTATCATTAGCACTCATATTATCACGTGATACGATCGTATGATGAAAGTTACGAGTGAATATAACATCAAATGATGTTGAATATGATTGTATAATGTATCATTAGCACTCATTGTTTCACGTGATACGATCGTATGATTAAAGTTACGAGTAAATATAACATCAAATGATGTCAAATATGATAATGTACCGAATCATTAGCACTCATTGTATCACGTGATACGATCTTATGATGAAAGTTACGAGTGAATATAACATCAAATGATGTTGATTATGATAGTGTACCTTATCATGGGCACTCATTATATCACGTGATAGATCGTATAATGAAAGTTACGAGTGAATATACTATTAAATAATGTCGATTATGATAGTGTACCGCATCATTGGCACTAATTATAGCACGTGATACGATCGTATGATTGAAGTCACGAGTGAATATAACATCAAATGATGTCAATTATGATAGTGTTCCGTATCATAAGCACGCATTGTATCACGTGATACGATCGTATGATGAAAGTTACAAGTAAATATACTATTAAATGATGTCCATTATGACAGTGTACCGTACCATTGGCACTCATAGTATCACGTGATACGATCGTATGATTGAAGTCACGAATGAATATAACATCAAATGATGTCGATTATGATAGTGTACCGCATCATTAGCACTCATTGTATCACGAGATACGATGGTATGATTGAAGTCACGAGTGAATATAACATCAAATAATGCTAAATATGATTGTATAGTGTAGCATTGACACTCATTGTATCACGAGATACGATCGTATGATTAAAGTCACGAGTGAATATACTATAAAATGATGTATATTATGATAGTGTACCACATCATAAGCACTCATTGTATCACGTGATACGATCGTATGATGAAAGTTACGAGTGAATATAACATCAAATGATGTCGAATAGGATTGTATAATGTATCATTAGCACTTATTGTTTCACGTGATACGATCGTATGATTAAAGTTACGAGTGAATATACTATTAAATAATGTCGATTATGATAGTGTACCGCATCATTGGCACTAATTATATCACGTGATACGATCGTATGATTGAAGTCACGAGTGAATATAACATCAAATGATGTCAATTATGATAGTGTTCCGTATCATAAGCACGCATTGTATCACGTGATACGATCGTATGATGAAAGTTACAAGTAAATATACTATTAAATGATGTCCATTATGACAGTGTACCGTACCATTGGCACTCATAGTATCACGTGATACGATCGTATGATTGAAGTCACGAATGAATATAACATCAAATGATGTCGATTATGATAGTGTACCGCATCATTAGCACTCATTGTATCACGAGATACGATGGTATGATTGAAGTCACGAGTGAATATAACATCAAATAATGCTAAATATGATTGTATAGTGTAGCATTGACACTCATTGTATCACGAGATACGATCGTATGATTAAAGTCACGAGTGAATATACTATAAAATGATGTATATTATGATAGTGTACCACATCATAAGCACTCATTGTATCACGTGATACGATCGTATGATGAAAGTTACGAGTGAATATAACATCAAATGATGTCGAATAGGATTGTATAATGTATCATTAGCACTTATTGTTTCACGTGATACGATCGTATGATTAAAGTTACGATTGAAGTTACTAATAAATGATGTTGAATATAATAGTGCACCATATCATTAGCACTTACTGTATCATGTGATGCGATCGTATGATTAAAGTTACAAGTGAATATAACATCAAATGATGTCGATTATAATAGTGTACCGCATCATTGGCACTCATTATATCACGTGATTCTATCGTATGATTGAAGTCACGAGTGAATATACATCAAATGATGTTGAATATGATTGTATAATGTATCATTAGCACTCATTGTATCACGAGATAAGATCGTATGATTGAAGTCACGAGTGAATATACTATAAAATGATGTCGATTATGATAGTGTACCACATCATTGGCACTCATTATATCACGTGATACGATTGTATGATTGAAGTTACGAGTGAATATAACATCAAATGATTTCGAATATGATAATGAACCGCATCATTGGCAATCATTATATCACGTGATACCATCATATGATTGAAGTCACGAGTGAATATAACATCAAATGATGTTGGATATGATTGTATAATGTATCATTAGCACTCATTGTTTCACGTGATACGATCGTATGATTAAAGTTACAGGTGAATATAATATCAATTGTTGTCGTATATGATAGCGCACCATATCATTAGCACTTATTGTATCATGTAATGTGATCGTATGATTGAAGTCACGAGTGAATATAACATCAAATAATGCTAAATATGATTGTATAGTGTAGCATTGACACTCATTGTATCAGGAGATACGATCGTATGATTAAAGTCACGAGTGAATATACTATAAAATGATGTCGATTATGATAGTGTACCACATCATTGGCACTCATTATATCACGTGATACGATCGTATCATTGAAGTCACGAGTGAATATAATATCAAATGATGTCAATTATGATAGTGTTGCGTATCATAAGCACTCATTGTATCACGTGATACGATCGTATGATAAAAGTTACGAGTGAATATAACATCAAATGATGTCGAATAGGATTGTATAGTATATCATTAGCACTTATTGTTTTACGTGATACGATCGTTTGATTAAAGTTACGATTGGAGATACTAATAAATGATGTTGAATATAATAGTGCACCATATCATTAGCACTTATTGTATCATGTGATGTGATCGTATGATTAAAGTTACAAGTGAATATAACATCAAATGATGTCGATTATAATAGTGTACCACATCATTGGCACTCATTATATCACGTGATACGATCGTATGATTGAAGTCATGAGTGAATATAATATCAAATGATGTCAATTATGATAGTGTTGCGTATCATAAGCACTCATTGTTTCACGTGATACGATCGTATGATTAAAGTTAAGATTGGAGATACTAATAAATGATATTGAATATAATAGTGCACCATATCATTAGCACTTATTGTATCATGTGATGCGATCGTATGATTAAAGTTACAAGTGAATATAACATCAAATGATGTAAATTATAATAGTGTACCGCATCATTGGCACTCATTATATCACGTGATAATATCGTATGATTGAAGTCACGAGTGAATATAACATCAAATAATGCTAAATATGATTGTATAATGTATCATTAGCACTTATTGTTTCACGTGATACGATCGTATGATTAAAGTTACGATTGAAGTTACTAATAAATGATGTTGAATATAATAGTGCACCATATCATTAGCACTTACTGTATCATGTGATGCGATCGTATGATTAAAGTTACAAGTGAATATAACATCAAATGATGTCGATTATAATAGTGTACCGCATCATTGGCACTCATTATATCACGTGATTCTATCGTATGATTGAAGTCACGAGTGAATATAACATCAAATGATGTTGAATATGATTGTATAATGTATCATTAGCACTCATTGTATCACGAGATAAGATCGTATGATTGAAGTCACGAGTGAATATACTATAAAATGATGTCGATTATGATAGTGTACCACATCATTGGCACTCATTATATCACGTGATACGATCGTATGATTGAAGTTACTAATAAATGATGTTGAATAGGATTGTATAATGTATCATTAGCACTTATTGTTTCACGTGATACGATCGTATGATTAAAGTTACGATTGAAGTTACTAATAAATGATGTTGAATATAATAGTGCACCATATCATTAGCACTTATTGTATCATGTGATGCGATCGTATGGTTAAAGTTACAAGTGAATATAACATCAAATGATGTCGATTATAATAGTGTACCGCATCATTGGCACTCATTATATCACGTGATACTATCGTATGATTGAAGTCACGAGTGAATATAACATCAAATAATGCTAAATATGATTGTATAGTGTAGCATTGACACTCATTGTATCACGAGATACGATCGTATGATTGAAGTAACGAGTGAATATAACATCAAATGATGTTGAATATGATTGTATAATGTATCATTAGCACTCATTGTTTCACGTGATACGATCGTATGATTAAAGTTACAGGTGAATATAACATCAAATGATGTCGATTATGATAGTGTACCGCATCATTGGCACTCATTATATAACATGATGCTATCGTATGATTGAAGTCACGAGTGAATATAACATCAAATGATGCTAAATATAATTGTATAGTGTATCATTAGCACTCATTGCTTCACGTGATACGATCGTATGATTAAAGTTACGAGTAAATATAACATCAAATGATGTCGAATATGATAATGTACCGTATCATTAGCACTCATATTATCACGTGATACGATCGTATGATGAAAGTTACGAGTGAATATAACATCAAATGATGTTGAATATGATTGTATAATGTATCATTAGCACTCATTGTTTCACGTGATACGATCGTATGATTAAAGTTACGAGTAAATATAACATCAAATGATGTCAAATATGATAATGTACCGAATCATTAGCACTCATTGTATCACGTGATACGATCTTATGATGAAAGTTACGAGTGAATATAACATCAAATGATGTTGATTATTATAGTGTACCTTATCATTGGCACTCATTATATCACGTGATAGATCGTATAATGAAAGTTACGAGTGAATATACTATTAAATAATGTCGATTATGATAGTGTACCGCATCATTGGCACTAATTATATCACGTGATACGATCGTATGATTGAAGTCAGGAGTGAATATAACATCAAATGATGTCAATTATGATAGTGTTCCGTATCATAAGCACTCATTGTATCACGTGATACGATCGTATGATGAAAGTTACAAGTAAATATACTATTAAATGATGTCGATTATGACAGTGTACCGTACCATTGGCACTCATAGTATCACGTGATACGATCGTATGATTGAAGTCACGAATGAATATAACATCAAATGATGTCGATTATGATAGTGTACCGCATCATTAGCGCACATTGTATCACGTGATACGATCGTATGATTAAAGTTACGAGTGAAGATAACATCAAATGATGTTGAATATGATTGTATAATGTATCATTAGCACTCATTGTTTCACGTGATACGATCGTATGATTAAAGTTACAGGTGAATATAACATCAAATGATGTGGATTATGATAGTGTACCGCATCATTGGCACTCAATATATCACGTGATACGATCGTATGATTGAAGTCACGAGTGAATATAACATCAAATAATGTTGAATATGATTGTATAATGTATCATTAGCACTCATTGTTTCACGTGATACGATCGTTTGATTAAAGTTACAGGTGAATATAACATCAAATGATGTCGATTATGATAGTGTACCGCATCATTGGCACTCATTATATAACGTGATGCTATCGTATGATTGAAGTCACGAGTGAATATAATATCAAATGATGCTAAATATAATTGTATAGTGTATCATTAGCACTCATTGTTTCACGTGATACGATCGTATGATTAAAGTTACGAGTAAATATAACATCAAATAATAATAATAATAAGGCAGGAGCTAACGTACTAGCTGAGAAATACGCATTTTTGTAAAAATTTGAGTTTTCGACGATATTTTCCTTGTTTTGGTATCAGGAGAACATAATAGGGCAGGAGCTAACGTACTAGCTATGAAATACGCATTTTCGAAAAATTCGACATTTTGACGATATTTTCCTTGATTTCGTATCAGGAGAACATAATGGGGCAGGAGCTAACGTTCCAGCTATGAAATACCTATTTTTTAAAAATTCGACTTTTTGACGATATTTTCCTTGCTTTCGTATTAGGAGAACACAATGGGGCAGGAGCTGACGTACTAGCTATGAAATACGCATTTTTGTAAAATTCTACTTTTTGACGATATTTTTCTTGTTTTGGTATGAGGAAATCATAATTGTTCAGGAGCTAACGTACCAGCTATAAAATACTCTTATATGTAAAAATTAAACTTTTTGATGACATTTTCCTTGTTTTGGTATCAGGAGAACATAATAAGGCAGGAGCTAACGTACTAGCTGAGAAATACGCATTTTTGTAAAAATTTGAGTTTTCGACGATATTTTCCTTGTTTTGGTATCAGGAGAACATAATGGGGCAGGAGCTAACGTACTAGCTATGAAATACGCATTTTCGAAAAATTCGACTTTTTGACGATATTTTCCTGGTTTTCGTATCAGGAGAACATAATAGGGCAGGAGCTAACGTACCAGCTATGAAATACGCAATTTTTGTAAAAATTTGAGTTTTCGACGATATTTTCCTTGTTTTGGTATCAGGAGAACATAATGGGGCAGGAGCTAACGTACTAGCTATGAAATACGCATTTTTGTAAAAATTTGAGTTTTTGACGATATTTTCCTTGATTTCGTATCAGGAGAACATAAAAGAGCAGGAGCTAACGTTCCAGCTACAAAAAACGCATTTTTGTAAAAATTTGAATTTTAGACGATATTTTCCTTGTTTTGGTATCAGGAGAACATAATGGGGCAGGTGCTAACGTACAAGCTATGAAATACGCATTTTTGTAAAAATTCAACTTTTTTAAAATGTTTTCTTTGTTTTGGTATCAGGAGAACATAATGGGACAGGAGCTAACGTACTAGCTCTAAATACGCATTTTTGTGAAAATTCGACTTTTTGACGTCATTTTTCTTGTTTTGGTATCAGGAGAACATAATGGGGCAGGTGCTAACGTACAAGCTATGAAATACGAATTTTTGTAAAAATTCAACTTTTTTAAAATGTTTTCTTTGTTTTGGTATCAGGAGAACATAAAGGGGCAAGAGCTAACGTACAAGATCATACGATCGTATGATCAAAGTTACGAGTGAATATGACATCAAATGATGTCAAATATGATAGTGTGCCGTATCATTTGCACTTATTGTATCACGTGATACAATCGTATGATTGAAGTTACAGTGAATATACTATTAAATAATGTCGATTATGACAGTGTACTGTATCATTGGCACTCATTGTATCACGTGATACGATCGTATGATTGAAGTCATGAATGAATATAACATCAAATGATGTCGATTATGAGAGTGTGCCGCATCATTAGCACACATTGTATCACATGATACGATTGTATGATTGAAGTTACGAGTGAATATAACATCGAATGATTTCGAATATGATAATGAACCGCATCATTGGCAATCATTATATATCGTGATACCATCATATGATTGAAGTCACGAGTGAATATAACATCAAATGATGTTGGATATGATTGTATAATGTATCATTAGCACTCATTGTTTCACGTGATACGATCGTATGATTAAAGTTACGAGTAAATATAACATCAAATGATGTCGAATATGATAATGTACCGTATCATTAGCACTCATTGTATCACGTGATACGATCGTATGATGAAAGTTACGAGTGAATATAACATCAAATGATGTCGATTATGATAGTGTACCGCATCATTGGCACTTATTATATCACGTGATACTATCGTATGATTGAAGCTACGAGTTAACATAATAGGGCAGGAATTATTGTACCAGCTATGAAATACGCATTTTTGTAAAATTCTACTTTTTGACGATATTTTTCTTGTTTTGGTATGAGGAAATCATAATTGTTCAGGAGCTAACGTACCAGCTATAAAATACTCTTATATGTAAAAATTAAACTTTTTGATGACATTTTCCTTGTTTTGGTATCAGGAGAAAATAATAAGGCAGGAGCTAACGTACTAGCTGAGAAATACGCATTTTTGTAAAAATTTGAGTTTTCGACGATATTTTCCTTGTTTTGGTATCAGGAGAACATAATAGGGCAGGAGCTAACGTACTAGCTATGAAATACGCATTTTCGAAAAATTCGACTTTTTGACGATATTTTCCTTGATTTCGTATCAGGAGAACATAAAAGAGAAGGAGCTAACGTTCCAGCTATGAAATACCCATTTTTTAAAAATTCGACTTTTTGACGATATTTTCCTTGTTTTCGTATCAGGAGAACATAATGGGGCAGGAGCTGACGTACTAGCTATAAAATACGCATTTTTTAAAAATTTGACTTTTTGACGATATTTTCCTGGTTTTCGTATCAGGAGAACATAATAGGGCAGGAGCTAACGTACCAGCTATGAAATACGCAATTTTTGTAAAAATTTGAGTTTTCGACGATATTTTCCTTGGCTTGGTATCAGGAGAACATAATGAGGCAGGAGCTAACGTACTAGCTATGAAATACGCATTTTTGTAAAAATTTGAGTTTTTGACGATATTTTCCTTGATTTCGTATCAGGAGAACCTAAAAGAGCAGGAGCTAACGTTCCAGCTACAAAAAACGCATTTTTGTAAAAATTTGAATTTTAGACGATATTTTCTTTGTTTTCGTATCAGGAGAACATAATGGGACAGGAGCTAACGTACCAGCTATGAGATACCTATTTTTTTAAAATTTGACTTTTTGACGATATTTTCCTGGTTTTCGTATCAGGAGAACATAATGGGGCAGGAGCTAACGTACTAGCTATGAAATACGCATTTTTGTAAAAATTTGAATTTTAGACGATATTTTCCTTGTTTTGGTATCAGGAGAACATAATGGGGCAGGTGCTAACGTACAAGCTATGAAATACGCATTTTTGTAAAAATTCAACTTTTTTAAAATGTTTTCTTTGTTTTGGTATCAGGAGAACATAATGGGACAGGAGCTAACGTACTAGCTCTAAATACGCATTTTTGTGAAAATTCGACTTTTTGACGTCATTTTTCTTGTTTTGGTATCAGGAGAACATAATGGGGCAGGTGCTAACGTACAAGCTATGAAATACGCATTTTTGTAAAAATTCAACTTTTTTAAAATGTTTTCTTTGTTTTGGTATCAGGAGAACATAAAGAGGCAAGAGCTAACGTACAAGATCATACGATCGTATGATCAAAGTTACGAGTGAATATGACACCAAATGATGTCAAATATGATAGTGTGCCGTATCATTTGCACTTATTGTATCACGTGATACAATCGTATGATTGAAGTTACAGTGAATATACTATTAAATAATGTCGATTATGACAGTGTACTGTATCATTGGCACTCATTGTATCACGTGATACGATCGTATGATTGAAGTCATGAATGAATATAACATCAAATGATGTCGATTATGAGAGTGTGCCGCATCATTAGCACACATTGTATCACATGATACGATTGTATGATTGAAGTTACGAGTGAATATAACATCAAATGATTTCGAATATGATAATGAACCGCATCATTGGCAATCATTATATATCGTGATACCATCATATGATTGAAGTCACGAGTGAATATAACATCAAATGATGTTGGATATGATTGTATAATGTATCATTAGCACTCATTGTTTCACGTGATACGATCGTATGATTAAAGTTACGAGTAAATATAACATCAAATGATGTCGAATATGATAATGTACCGTATCATTAGCACTCATTGTATAACGTGATACGATCGTATGATGAAAGTTACGAGTGAATATAACATCAAATGATGTCGATTATGATAGTGTACCGCATCATTGGCACTTATTATATCACGTGATACTATCGTATGATTGAAGTCACGAGTGAATATAACAACAAATGATGTTGAATATGATTGTATAATGTATCATTAGCACTCATTGTTTCACGTGATACGATCGTATGATTAAAGTTACGAGTGAATATACTATTAAATGATGTCGATTATGATAGTGCACCGCATCATTGGCACTAATTGTATCACGTGATACGATCGTATGATCAAAGCTACGAGTTAACATAATAGGGCAGGAATTATTGTACCAGCTATGAAATACGCATTTTTGTAAAATTCTACTTTTTGACGATATTTTTCTTGTTTTGGTATGAGGAAATCATAATTGTTCAGGAGCTAACGTACCAGCTATAAAATACTCTTATATGTAAAAATTAAACTTTTTGATGACATTTTCCTTGTTTTGGTATCAGGAGAACATAATAAGGCAGGAGCTAACGTACTAGCTGAGAAATACGCATTTTTGTAAAAATTTGAGTTTTTGACGATATTTTCCTTGTTTTGGTATCAGGAGAACATAATGGGGCAGGAGCTAACGTACTAGCTATGAAATACGCATTTTCGAAAAATTCGACTTTTTGACGATATTTTCCTTGATTTCGTATCAGGAGAACATAAAAGAGAAGGAGCTAACGTTCCAGCTATGAAATACCCATTTTTTAAAAATTCGACTTTTTGACGATATTTTCCTGGTTTTCGTATCAGGAGAACATAATAGGGCAGGAGCTAACGTACCAGCTATGAAATACGCAATTTTTGTAAAAATTTGAGTTTTTGACGATATTTTCCTGGTTTTCGTATCAGGAGAACATAATAGGGCAGGAGCTAACGTACCAGCTATGAAATACGCAATTTTTGTAAAAATTTGAGTTTTCGACGATATTTTCCTTGGCTTGGTATCAGGAGAACATATTAGGCAGGAGCTAACGTACTAGCTATGAAATACGCATTTTTGTAAAAATTTGAGTTTTTGACGATATTTTCCTTGATTTCGTATCAGGAGAACATAAAAGAGCAGGAGCTAACGTTCCAGCTACAAAAAACGCATTTTTGTAAAAATTTGAATTTTAGACGATATTTTCCTTGTTTTGGTATCAGGAGAACATAATAGGGCAGGAGCTAACGTACCAGCTATGAAATACGCAATTTTTGTAAAAATTTGAGTTTTCGACGATATTTTCCTTGGCTTGGTATCAGGAGAACATATTAGGCAGGAGCTAACGTACTAGCTATGAAATACGCATTTTTGTAAAAATTTGAGTTTTTGACGATATTTTCCTTGATTTCGTATCAGGAGAACATAAAAGAGCAGGAGCTAACGTTCCAGCTACAAAAAACGCATTTTTGTAAAAATTTGAATTTTAGACGATATTTTCCTTGTTTTGGTATCAGGAGAACATAATGGGGCAGGAGCTAACGTACCAGCTATGAAATACGCATTTTTGTAAAAATTTGAGTTTTTGACGATATTTTCCTTGATTTCGTATCAGGAGAACCTAAAAGAGCAGGAGCTAACGTTCCAGCTACAAAAAACGCATTTTTGTAAAAATTTGAATTTTAGACGATATTTTCTTTGTTTTCGTATAAGGAGAACACAATGGGGCAGGAGCTGACGTACTAGCTATGAAATACGCATTTTTGTAAAATTCTACTTTTTGACGATATTTTTCTTGTTTTGGTATGAGGAAATCATAATTGTTCAGGAGCTAACGTACCAGCTATAAAATACTCTTATATGTAAAAATTAAACTTTTTGATGACATTTTCCTTGTTTTGGTATCAGGAGAACATAATAAGGCAGGAGCTAACGTACTAGCTGAGAAATACGCATTTTTGTAAAAATTTGAGTTTTCGACGATATTTTCCTTGTTTTGGTATCAGGAGAACATAATAGGGCAGGAGCTAACGTACTAGCTATGAAATACGCATTTTCGAAAAATTCGACATTTTGACGATATTTTCCTTGATTTCGTATCAGGAGAACATAATGGGGCAGGAGCTAACGTTCCAGCTATGAAATACCTATTTTTTAAAAATTTGAGTTTTTGACGATATTTTCCTTGTTTTGGTATCAGGAGAACATAATGGGGCAGGAGCTAACGTACTAGCTATGAAATACGCATTTTCGAAAAATTCGACTTTTTGACGATATTTTCCTTGATTTCGTATCAGGAGAACATAAAAGAGAAGGAGCTAACGTTCCAGCTATGAAATACCCATTTTTTAAAATTTCGACTTTTTGACGATATTTTCCTGGTTTTCGTATCAGGAGAACATAATAGGGCAGGAGCTAACGTACCAGCTATGAAATACGCAATTTTTGTAAAAATTTGAGTTTTCGACGATATTTTCCTTGGCTTGGTATCAGGAGAACATAATGAGGCAGGAGCTAACGTACTAGCTATGAAATACGCATTTTTGTAAAAATTTGAGTTTTTGACGATATTTTCCTTGATTTCGTATCAGGAGAACATAATGGGGCAGGAGCTGACGTACTAGCTATGAAATACGCATTTTTTGAAAATTCGACTTTTTGACGATATTTTCCTGGTTTTCGTATCAGGAGAACATAATAGGGCAGGAGCTAACGTACCAGCTATGAAATACGCAATTTTTGTAAAAATTTGAGTTTTCGACGATATTTTCCTTGGCTTGGTATCAGGAGAACATAATGAGGCAGGAGCTAACGTACTAGCTATGAAATACGCATTTTTGTAAAAATTTGAATTTTAGACGATATTTTCCTTGTTTTGGTATCAGGAGAACATAATGGGGCAGGAGCTAACGTACCAGCTATGAAATACGCATTTTTGTAAAAATTTGAGTTTTTGACGATATTTTCCTTGATTTCGTATCAGGAGAACCTAAAAGAGCAGGAGCTAACGTTCCAGCTACAAAAAACGCATTTTTGTAAAAATTTGAATTTTAGACGATATTTTCTTTGTTTTCGTATAAGGAGAACACAATGGGGCAGGAGCTGACGTACTAGCTATGAAATACGCATTTTTGTAAAATTCTACTTTTTGACGATATTTTTCTTGTTTTGGTATGAGGAAATCATAATTGTTCAGGAGCTAACGTACCAGCTATAAAATACTCTTATATGTAAAAATTAAACTTTTTGATGACATTTTCCTTGTTTTGGTATCAGGAGAACATAATAAGGCAGGAGCTAACGTACTAGCTGAGAAATACGCATTTTTGTAAAAATTTGAGTTTTTGACGATATTTTCCTTGTTTTGGTATCAGGAGAACATAATGGGGCAGGAGCTAACGTACTAGCTATGAAATACGCATTTTCGAAAAATTCGACTTTTTGACGATATTTTCCTGGTTTTCGTATCAGGAGAACATAATAGGGCAGGAGCTAACGTACCAGCTATGAAATACGCAATTTTTGTAAAAATTTGAGTTTTCGACGATATTTTCCTTGGCTTGGTATCAGGAGAACATAATGAGGCAGGAGCTAACGTACTAGCTATGAAATACGCATTTTTGTAAAAATTTGAGTTTTTGACGATATTTTCCTTGATTTCGTATCAGGAGAACATAATGGGGCAGGAGCTGACGTACTAGCTATGAAATACGCATTTTTTGAAAATTCGACTTTTTGACGATATTTTCCTGGTTTTCGTATCAGGAGAACATAATAGGGCAGGAGCTAACGTACCAGCTATGAAATACGCAATTTTTGTAAAAATTTGAGTTTTCGACGATATTTTCCTTGGCTTGGTATCAGGAGAACATAATGGGGCAGGAGCTAACGTACCAGCTATGAAATACGCATTTTTGTAAAAATTTGAGTTTTTGACGATATTTTCCTTGATTTCGTATCAGGAGAACCTAAAAGAGCAGGAGCTAACGTTCCAGCTACAAAAAACGCATTTTTGTAAAAATTTGAATTTTAGACGATATTTTCTTTGTTTTCGTATCAGGAGAACATAATGGGACAGGAGCTAACGTACCAGCTATGAGATACCTATTTTTTTAAAATTTGACTTTTTGACGATATTTTCCTGGTTTTCGTATCAGGAGAACATAATGGGGCAGGAGCTAACGTACTAGCTATGAAATACGCATTTTTGAAAAATTCAACTTTTTGACGATATTTTTCTCCTTTTCGTATCAGGAGAACATAATAGGGCAGGAGCTAACGTACCAGCTATGAAATACGCATTTTTGTAAAAATTTGACTTTTGGACGATATTTTCTTTGTTTTGGTATCAGGAGAACATAATGGGACAGGAGCTAACGTACTAGCTCTAAATACGCATTTTTGTAAAAATTCGACTTTTTGACGTCATTTTTCTTGTTTTGGTATCAGGAGAACATAATGGGGCAGGTGCTAACGTACAAGCTATGAAATACGCATTTTTGTAAAAATTCAACTTTTTAAAAATGTTTTCTTTGTTTTGGTATCAGGAGAACATAAAGGGGCAAGAGCTAACGTACAAGATCATACGATCGTATGATCAAAGTTACGAGTGAATATGACACCAAATGATGTCAAATATGATAGTGTGCCGTATCATTTGCACTTATTGTATCACGTGATACAATCGTATGATTGAAGTTACAGTGAATATACTATTAAATAATGTCGATTATGACAGTGTACTGTATCATTGGCACTCATTGTATCACGTGATACGATCGTATGATTGAAGTCATGAATGAATATAACATCAAATGATGTCGATTATGAGAGTGTGCCGCATCATTAGCACACATTGTATCACATGATACGATTGTATGATTGAAGTTACGAGTGAATATAACATCGAATGATTTCGAATATGATAATGAACCGCATCATTGGCAATCATTATATATCGTGATACCATCATATGATTGAAGTCACGAGTGAATATAACATCAAATGATGTTGGATATGATTGTATAATGTATCATTAGCACTCATTGTTTCACGTGATACGATCGTATGATTAAAGTTACGAGTAAATTTAACATCAAATGATGTCGAATATGATAATGTACCGTATCATTAGCACTCATTGTATCACGTGATACGATCGTATGATGAAAGTTACGAGTGAATATAACATCAAATGATGTCGATTATGATAGTGTACCGCATCATTGGCACTTATTATATAACGTGTTACTATCGTATGATTGAAGTCACGAGTGAATATAACAACAAATGATGTTGAATATGATTGTATAATGTATCATTAGCACTCATTGTTTCACGTGATACGATCGTATGATTAAAGTTACGAGTGAATATACTATTAAATGATGTCGATTATGATAGTGCACCGCATCATTGGCACTAATTGTATCACGTGATACGATCGTATGATCAAAGCTACGAGTTAACATAATAGGGCAGGAATTATTGTACCAGCTATGAAATACGCATTTTTGTAAAATTCTACTTTTTGACGATATTTTTCTTGTTTTGGTATGAGGAAATCATAATTGTTCAGGAGCTAACGTACCAGCTATAAAATACTCTTATATGTAAAAATTTAACTTTTTGATGACATTTTCCTTGTTTTGGTATCAGGAGAAAATAATAAGGCAGGAGCTAACGTACTAGCTGAGAAATACGCATTTTTGTAAAAATTTGAGTTTTCGACGATATTTTCCTTGTTTTGGTATCAGGAGAACATAATAGGGCAGGAGCTAACGTACTAGCTATGAAATACGCATTTTCGAAAAATTCGACTTTTTGACGATATTTTCCTTGATTTCGTATCAGGAGAACATAAAAGAGAAGGAGCTAACGTTCCAGCTATGAAATACCCATTTTTTAAAAATTCGACTTTTTGACGATATTTTCCTTGTTTTCGTATCAGGAGAACACAATGGGGCAGGAGCTGACGTACTAGCTATGAAATACGCATTTTTGTAAAATTCTACTTTTTGACGATATTTTTCTTGTTTTGGTATGAGGAAATCATAATTGTTCAGGAGCTAACGTACCAGCTATAAAATACTCTTATATGTAAAAATTAAACTTTTTGATGACATTTTCCTTGTTTTGGTATCAGGAGAACATAATAAGGCAGGAGCTAACGTACTAGCTGAGAAATACGCATTTTTGTAAAAATTTGATTTTTTGACGATATTTTCCTTGTTTTGGTATCAGGAGAACATAATGGGGCAGGAGCTAACGTACTAGCTATGAAATACGCATTTTCGAAAAATTCGACTTTTTGACGATATTTTCCTTGATTTCGTATCAGGAGAACATAAAAGAGAAGGAGCTAACGTTCCAGCTATGAAATACCCATTTTTTAAAAATTCGACTTTTTGACGATATTTTCCTTGTTTTCGTATCAGGAGAACATAATGGGGCAGGAGCTGACGTACTAGCTATGAAATACGCATTTTTTAAAAATTCGACTTTTTGACGATATTTTCCTGGTTTTCGTATCAGGAGAACATAATAGGGCAGGAGCTAACGTACCAGCTATGAAATACGCAATTTTTGTAAAAATTTGAGTTTTCGACGATATTTTCCTTGGCTTGGTATCAGGAGAACATAATGAGGCAGGAGCTAACGTACTAGCTATGAAATACGCATTTTTGTAAAAATTTGAGTTTTTGACGATATTTTCCTTGATTTCGTATCAGGAGAACATAATGGGGCAGGAGCTGACGTACTAGCTATGAAATACGCATTTTTTGAAAATTCGACTTTTTGACGATATTTTTCTGGTTTTCGTATCAGGAGAACATAATAGGGCAGGAGCTAACGTACCAGCTATGAAATACGCAATTTTTGTAAAAATTTGAGTTTTCGACGATATTTTCCTTGGCTTGGTATCAGGAGAACATAATGGGGCAGGAGCTAACGTACCAGCTATGAAATACGCATTTTTGTAAAAATTTGAGTTTTTGACGATATTTTCCTTGATTTCGTATCAGGAGAACCTAAAAGAGCAGGAGCTAACGTTCCAGCTACAAAAAACGCATTTTTGTAAAAATTTGAATTTTAGACGATATTTTCTTTGTTTTCGTATCAGGAGAACATAATGGGACAGGAGCTAACGTACCAGCTATGAGATACCTATTTTTTTAAAATTTGACTTTTTGACGATATTTTCCTGGTTTTCGTATCAGGAGAACATAATGGGGCAGGAGCTAACGTACTAGCTATGAAATACGCATTTTTGAAAAATTCAACTTTTTGACGATATTTTTCTCCTTTTCGTATCAGGAGAACATAATAGGGCAGGAGCTAACGTACCAGCTATGAAATACGCATTTTTGTAAAAATTTGACTTTTGGACGATATTTTCTTTGTTTTGGTATCAGGAGAACATAATGGGACAGGAGCTAACGTACTAGCTCTAAATACGCATTTTTGTGAAAATTCGACTTTTTGACGTCATTTTTCTTGTTTTGGTATCAGGAGAACATAATGGGGCAGGTGCTAACGTACAAGCTATGAAATACGCATTTTTGTAAAAATTCAACTTTTTAAAAATGTTTTCTTTGTTTTGGTATCAGAAGAACATAAAGGGGCAAGAGCTAACGTACAAGATCATACGATCGTATGATCAAAGTTACGAGTGAATATGACACCAAATGATGTCAAATATGATAGTGTGCCGTATCATTTGCACTTATTGTATCACGTGATACAATCGTATGATTGAAGTTACAGTGAATATACTATTAAATAATGTCGATTATGACAGTGTACTGTATCATTGGCACTCATTGTATCACGTGATACGATCGTATGATTGAAGTCATGAATGAATATAACATCAAATGATGTCGATTATGAGAGTGTGCCGCATCATTAGCACACATTGTATCACATGATACGATTGTATGATTGAAGTTACGAGTGAATATAACATCGAATGATTTCGAATATGATAATGAACCGCATCATTGGCAATCATTATATATCGTGATACCATCATATGATTGAAGTCACGAGTGAATATAACATCAAATGATGTTGGATATGATTGTATAATGTATCATTAGCACTCATTGTTTCACGTGATACGATCGTATGATTAAAGTTACGAGTAAATATAACATCAAATGATGTCGAATATGATAATGTACCGTATCATTAGCACTCATTGTATCACGTGATACGATCGTATGATGAAAGTTACGAGTGAATATAACATCAAATGATGTCGATTATGATAGTGTACCGCATCATTGGCACTTATTATATCACGTGTTACTATCGTATGATTGAAGTCACGAGTGAATATAACAACAAATGATGTTGAATATGATTGTATAATGTATCATTAGCACTCATTGTTTCACGTGATACGATCGTATGATTAAAGTTACGAGTGAATATACTATTAAATGATGTCGATTATGATAGTGCACCGCATCATTGGCACTAATTGTATCACGTGATACGATCGTATGATCAAAGCTACGAGTTAACATAATAGGGCAGGAATTATTGTACCAGCTATGAAATACGCATTTTTGTAAAATTCTACTTTTTGACGATATTTTTCTTGTTTTGGTATGAGGAAATCATAATTGTTCAGGAGCTAACGTACCAGCTATAAAATACTCTTATATGTAAAAATTAAACTTTTTGATGACATTTTCCTTGTTTTGGTATCAGGAGAAAATAATAAGGCAGGAGCTAACGTACTAGCTGAGAAATACGCATTTTTGTAAAAATTTGAGTTTTCGATGATATTTTCCTTGTTTTGGTATCAGGAGAACATAATAGGGCAGGAGCTAACGTACTAGCTATGAAATACGCATTTTCGAAAAATTCGACTTTTTGACGATATTTTCCTTGATTTCGTATCAGGAGAACATAAAAGAGAAGGAGCTAACGTTCCAGCTATGAAATACCCATTTTTTAAAAATTCGACTTTTTGACGATATTTTCCTTGTTTTCGTATCAGGAGAACACAATGGGGCAGGAGCTGACGTACTAGCTATGAAATACGCATTTTTGTAAAATTCTACTTTTTGACGATATTTTTCTTGTTTTGGTATGAGGAAATCATAATTGTTCAGGAGCTAACGTACCAGCTATAAAATACTCTTATATGTAAAAATTAAACTTTTTGATGACATTTTCCTTGTTTTGGTATCAGGAGAACATAATAAGGCAGGAGCTAACGTACTAGCTGAGAAATACGCATTTTTGTAAAAATTTGAGTTTTTGACGATATTTTCCTTGTTTTGGTATCAGGAACACATAAAAGAGAAGGAGCTAACGTTCCAGCTATGAAATACCCATTTTTTAAAAATTCGACTTTTTGACGATATTTTCCTGGTTTTCGTATTAGGAGAACATAATAGGGCAGGAGCTAACGTACCAGCTATGAAATACGCAATTTTTATAAAAATTTGAGTTTTCGACGATATTTTCCTTGGCTTGGTATCAGGAGAACATAATGAGGCAGGAGCTAACGTACTAGCTATGAAATACGCATTTTTGTAAAAATTTGAGTTTTTGACGATATTTTCCTTGATTTCGTATCAGGAGAACATAAAAGAGCAGGAGCTAACGTTCCAGCTACAAAAAACGCATTTTTGTAAAAATTTGAATTTTAGACGATATTTTCCTTGTTTTGGTATCAGGAGAACATAATGGGGCAGGAGCTAACGTTCCAGCTACAAAAAACGCATTTTTGTAAAAATTTGAATTTTAGACGATATTTTCTTTGTTTTCGTATCAGGAGAACATAATGGGACAGGAGCTAACGTACCAGCTATGAGATACCTATTTTTTTAAAATTTGACTTTTTGACGATATTTTCCTGGTTTTCGTATCAGGAGAACATAATGGGGCAGGAGCTAACGTACTAGCTATGAAATACGCATTTTTGAAAAATTCAACTTTTTGACGATATTTTTCTCCTTTTCGTATTAGGAGAACATAATAGGGCAGGAGCTAACGTACCAGCTATGAAATACGCATTTTTGTAAAAATTTGACTTTTGGACGATATTTTCTTTGTTTTGGTATCAGGAGAACATAATGGGACAGGAGCTAACGTACTAGCTCTAAATACGCATTTTTGTGAAAATTCGACTTTTTGACGTCATTTTTCTTGTTTTGGTATCAGGAGAACATAATGGGGCAGGTGCTAACGTACAAGCTATGAAATACGCATTTTTGTAAAAATTCAACTTTTTTAAAATGTTTTCTTTGTTTTGGTATCAGGAGAACATAAAGGGGCAAGAGCTAACGTACAAGATCATACGATCGTATGATCAAAGTTACGAGTGAATATGACATCAAATGATGTCAAATATGATAGTGTGCCGTATCATTTGCACTTATTGTATCACGTGATACAATCGTATGATTGAAGTTACAGTGAATATACCATTAAATAATGTCGATTATGACAGTGTACTGTATCATTGGCACTCATTGTATCACGTGATACGATCGTATGATTGAAGTCATGAATGAATATAACATCAAATGATGTCGATTATGAGAGTGTGCCGCATCATTAGCACACATTGTATCACATGATACGATTGTATGATTGAAGTTACGAGTGAATATAACATCGAATAATTTCGAATATGATAATGAACCGCATCATTGGCAATCATTATATATCGTGATACCATCATATGATTGAAGTCACGAGTGAATATAACATCAAATGATGTTGGATATGATTGTATAATGTATCATTAGCACTCATTGTTTCACGTGATACGATCGTATGATTAAAGTTACAGGTGAATATAATATCAATTGATGTCGTATATGATAGCGCACCATATCATTAGCACTTATTGTATCATGTGATGTGATCGTATGATTGAAGTCACGAGTGAATATAACATCAAATAATGCTAAATATAATTGTATAGTGTAGCATTGACACTTATTGTATCACGAGATACGATCGTATGATTAAAGTCACGAGTGAATATACTATAAAATGATGTCGATTATGATAGTGTACCACATCATTGGCACTCATTATATCACGTGATACGATCGTATGATTAAAGTTACGATTGGAGATACTAATAAATGATGTTGAATATAATAGTGCACCATATCATTAGCACTTATTGTATCATGTGATGCGATCGTATGATTAAAGTTACAAGTGAATATAACATCAAATGATGTCGATTATAATAGTGTACCGCATCATTGGCACTCATTATATCACGTGATACTATCGTATGATTGAAGTCACGAGTGAATATAACATCAAATGATGTTGAATATGATTGTATAATGTATCATTAGCACTCATTGTTTCACGTGATACGATCGTATGATTAAAGTTACATGTGAATATAACATCAAATGATGTCGATTATGATATTGTACCGCATCATTGGCACTCATTATATCACGTGATACGATCGTATAATGAAAGTTACGAGTGAATACACTATTAAATAATGTCGATTATGATAGTGTACCGCATCATTGGCACTCATTATATCACGTGATACGATCGTATGATTGAAGTCACGAGTGAATATAACATCAAATGATGTAAATTATGATAGTGTTCCGTATCATAAGCACTCATTGTATCACGTGATACGATCGTATGATGAATGTTACAAGTAAATATACTATTAAATGATGTCGATTATGACAGTGTACCGTACCATTGGCACTCATAGTATCACGTGATACGATCGTATGATTGAAGTCACGAATGAATATAACATCAAATGATGTCGATTATGATAGTGTACCGCATCATTAGCACACATTGTTTCACGTGATACGATCGTATGATTAAAGTTACGAGTAAATATAACATCAAATGATGTTGAATATGATTGTTTAATGTATCATTAGCACTCATTGTTTCACGTGATACGATCGTATGATTAAAGTTACGAGTGAATATACTATTAAATGATGTCGATTATGATAGTGTACCGCATCATTGGCACTAATTGTATCACGTGATACGATCGTATGATCAAAGCTACGAGTTAACATAATAGGGCAAGAATTATTGGACCAGCTATGAAATACGCATTTTTGTAAAATTCTACTTTTTGACGATATTTTTCTTGTTTTGGTATGAGGAAATCATAATTGTTCAGGAGCTAACGTACCAGCTATAAAATACTCTTATATGTAAAAATTAAACTTTTTGATGACATTTTACTTGTTTTGGTATCAGGAGAACATAATAAGGCAGGAGCTAACGTACTAGCTGAGAAATACGCATTTTTGTAAAAATTTGAGTTTTCGACGGTATTTTCCTTGTTTTGGTATCAGGAGAACATAATGGGGCAGGAGCTAACGTACTAGCTATGAAATACGCATTTTCGAAAAATTCGACTTTTTGACGATATTTTCCTTAATTTCGTATCAGGAGAACATAAAAGAGAAGGAGCTAACGTTCCAGCTATGAAATACCCATTTTTCAAAAATTCGACTTTTTGACGATATTTTCCTGGTTTTCGTATCAGGAGAACATAATAGGGCAGGAGCTAACGTACCAGCTATGAAATACGCAATTTTTGTAAAAATTTGAGTTTTCGACGATATTTTCCTTGTTTTGGTATCAGGAGAACATAATGGGGCAGGAGCTAACGTACTAGCTATGAAATATGCATTTTTGTAAAAATTTGAGTTTTTGACGATATTTTCCTTGATTTCGTATCAGGAGAACATAATGGGACAGGAGCTAACGTACCAGCTATGAGATACCTATTTTTTTTAAATTTGACTTTTTGACGATATTTTCCTGGTTTTCGTATCAGGAGAACATAATGGGGCAGGAGCTAACGTACTAGCTATGAAATACGCATTTTTGAAAAATTCAACTTTTTGACAATATTTTTCTCCTTTTCGTATCAGGAGAACATAATAGGGCAGGAGCTAACGTACCAGCTATGAAATACGCATTTTTGTAAAAATTTGACTTTTGGACGATATTTTCTTTGTTTTGGTATCAGGAGAACATAATGGGACAGGAGCTAACGTACTAGCTCTAAATACGCATTTTTGTGAAAATTCGACTTTTTGACGTCATTTTTCTTGTTTTGGTATCAGGAGAACATAATGGGGCAGGTGCTAACGTACAAGTTATGAAATACGCATTTTTGTAAAAATTTGACTTTTGGACGATATTTTCTTTGTTTTGGTATCAGGAGAACATAATGGGACAGGAGCTAACGTACTAGCTCTAAATACGCATTTTTGTGAAAATTCGACTTTTTGACGTCATTTTTCTTGTTTTGGTATCAGGAGAACATAATGGGGCAGGTGCTAACGTACAAGTTATGAAATACGCATTTTTGTAAAAATTCAACTTTTTAAAAATGTTTTCTTTGTTTTGGTATCAGGAGAACATAAAGGGGCAAGAGCTAACGTACAAGATCATACGATCGTATGATCAAAGTTACGAGTGAATATGACATCAAATGATGTCAAATATGATAGTGTGCCGTATCATTTGCACTTATTGTATCACGTGATACAATCGTATGATTGAAGTTACAGTGAATATACTATTAAATAATGTCGATTATGACAGTGTACTGTATCATTGGCACTCATTGTATCACGTGATACGATAGTATGATGGAAGTCATGAATGAATATAACATCAAATCATGTCGATTATGATAGTGTGCCGCATCATTAGCACACATTGTATCACATGATACGATTGTATGATTGAAGTTACGAGTGAATATAACATCAAATGATTTCGAATATGATAATGAACCGCATTATTGGCAATCTTTATATCACGTGATACCATCATATGATTGAAGTCACGAGTGAATATAACATCAAATGATGTTGGATATGATTGTATAATGTATCATTAGCACTCATTGTTTCACGTGATACGATCGTATGATTAAAGTTACAGGTGAATATAATATCAATTGATGTCGTATATGATAGCGCACCATATCATTAGCACTTATTGTATCATGTGATGTGATCGTATGATTGAAGTCACGAGTGAATATAACATCAAATAATGCTAAATATGATTGTATAGTGTAGCATTGACACTCATTGTATCACGAGATACGATCGTATGATTAAAGTCACGAGTGAATATACTATAAAATGATGTCGATTATGATAGTGTACCACATCATTGGCATTCATTATATCACGTGATACGATCGTATGATTAAAGTTACGATTGGAGATACTAATAAATGATGTTGAATATAATAGTGCACCATATCATTAGCACTTATTGTATCATGTGATGCGATCGTATGATTAAAGTTACGAGTAAATATAACATCAAATGATGTCGAATATGATAATGTACCGTATCATTAGCACTCATATTATCACGTGATGTTATCGTATGATTGAAGTCACGAGTGAATATAACATTAAATAATGCTAAATATGATTGTATAATGTAGCATTGACACTCATTGTTTCACGTGATACGATCATATGATTAAAGTTACGAGTAAATATAACATCAAATGATGTCGAATATGATAATGTACCGTATCATTAGCACTCATTGTATCACGTGATACGATCGTATGATGAAAGTTACGAGTGAATATAACATCAAATGATGTCGATTATGATAGTGTACCGCATCATTGGCACTTATTATATCACGTGATACTATCGTATGATTGAAGTCACGAGTGAATATAACATCAAATGATGCTAAATATGATTGTATAGTGTATCATTAGCACTCATTGTTTCACGTGATACGATCGTATGATTAAATTTACGAGTAAATATAACATCAAATGATGTCGAATATGATAATGTACTGTATCATTAGCACTCATTGTATCACGTGATACGATCGTATGATGAAAGTTACGAGTGAATATAACATCAAATGATGTCGATTATGATAGTGTACCTTATCATTGGCACTCATTATATCACGTGATACGATCGTATAATGAAAGTTACGAGTGAATATACTATTAAATAATGTCGATTATGATAGTGTACCGCATCATTGGCACTCATTATATCACGTGATACGATCGTATCATTGAAGTCACGAGTGAATATAACATCAAATGATGTCAATTATGATAGTGTTCCGTATCATAAGCACTCATTGTATCACGTGATACGATCGTATGATGAAAGTTACAAGTAAATATACTATTAAATGATGTCGATTATGACAGTGTACCGTACCATTGGCACTCATAGTATCACGTGATACGATCGTATGATTGAAGTCACGAATGAATATAACATCAAATGATGTCGATTATGATAGTGTACCGCATCATTAGCACACATTGTATCACGTGATATGATGGTATGATTAAAGTTACGAGTAAATATAACATCAAATGATGTTGAATACGATTGTACAATGTATCATTAGCACTCATTGTTTCACGTGATACGATCGTATGATTGAAGTCACGAGTGAATATAACATCAAATAATGTTGAATATGATTGTATAATGTATCATTAACACTCATTGTTTCACGTGATACGATCGTATGATTAAAGTTACAGGTGAATATAACATCAAATGATGTCGATTATGATAGTGTACCGCATCATTGGCACTCATTATATCACGTGATACTATCGTATGATTGAAGTCACGAGTGAATATAACATCAAATGATGCTAAATATGATTGTATAGTGTATCATTAGCACTCATTGTTTCACGTGATATGATGGTATGATTAAAGTTACGAGTAAATATAACATCAAATGATGTTGAATACGATTGTACAATGTATCATTAGCACTCATTGTTTCACGTGATACGATCGTATGATTAAAGTTACAGGTGAATATAACATCAAATGATGTCGATTATGATAGTGTACCGCATCATTGGCACTCATTGTATCACATGATACTATCGTATGATTGAAGTCACGAGTGAATATAACATCAAATGATGCTAAATATGACTGTATAGTGTATCATTAGCACTCATTGTATCACGTGATACGATCGTATGATTAAAGTTACGAGTAAATATAACATCAAATGATGTCGAATATGATAATGTACCGTATCATTAGCACTCATTGTATCACGTGATACGATCGTTTGATGAAAGTTACGAGTGAATATAACATCAAATGATGTCGATTATGATAGTGTACCTTATCATTGGCACTCATTATATCACGTGATACGATCGTATAATGAAAGTTACGAGTGAATATACTATTAAATAATGTCGATTATGATAGTGTACCGCATCATTGGCACTCATTATATCACGTGATACGATCGTATGATTGAAGTCACGAGTGAATATAACATCAAATGATGTCAATTATGATAGTGTTCCGTATCATAAGCACTCATTGTATCACGTGATACGATCGTATGATGAAAGTTACAAGTAAATATACTATTAAATGATGTCGATTATGACAGTGTACCGTACCATTGGCACTCATAGTATCACGTGATACGATCGTATGATTGAAGTCACGAATGAATATAACATCAAATGATGTCGATTATGATAGTGTACCGCATCATTAGCACACATTGTATCACGTGATATGATGGTATGATTAAAGTTACGAGTAAATATAACATCAAATGATGTTGAATACGATTGTACAATGTATCATTAGCACTCATTGTTTCACGTGATACGATCGTATGATTGAAGTCACGAGTGAATATAACATCAAATAATGTTGAATATGATTGTATAATGTATCATTAACACTCATTGTTTCACGTGATACGATCGTATGATTAAAGTTACAGGTGAATATAACATCAAATGATGTCGATTATGATAGTGTACCGCATCATTGGCACTCATTATATCACGTGATACTATCGTATGATTGAAGTCACGAGTGAATATAACATCAAATGATGCTAAATATGATTGTATAGTGTAGCATTGACACTCATTGTATCACGAGATACGATCGTATGATTAAAGTCACGAGTGAATATACTATAAAATGATGTCGATTATGATAGTGTACCACATCATTGGCATTCATTATATCACGTGATACGATCGTATGATTAAAGTTACGATTGGAGATACTAATAAATGATGTTGAATATAATAGTGCACCATATCATTAGCACTTATTGTATCATGTGATGCGATCGTATGATTAAAGTTACGAGTAAATATAACATCAAATGATGTCGAATATGATAATGTACCGTATCATTAGCACTCATATTATCACGTGATGTTATCGTATGATTGAAGTCACGAGTGAATATAACATCAAATGATGTTGAATATGATAATGTACTGTATCATTAGCACTCATTGTTTCACGTGATACGATCATAAGATTAAAGTTACGAGTAAATATAACATCAAATGATGTCGAATATGATAATGTACTGTATCATTAGCACTCATTGTATCACGTGATACGATCGTATGATGAAAGTTACGAGTGAATATAACATCAAATGATGTCGATTATGATAGTGTACCTTATCATTGGCACTCATTATATCACGTGATACGATCGTATAATGAAAGTTACGAGTGAATATACTATTAAATAATGTCGATTATGATAGTGTACCGCATCATTGGCACTCATTATATCACGTGATACGATCGTATGATTGAAGTCACGAGTGAATATAACATCAAATGATGTCAATTATGATAGTGTTCCGTATCATAAGCACTCATTGTATCACGTGATACGATCGTATGATGAAAGTTACAAGTAAATATACTATTAAATGATGTCGATTATGACAGTGTACCGTACCATTGGCACTCATAGTATCACGTGATACGATCGTATGATTGAAGTCACGAATGAATATAACATCAAAT
This sequence comes from Acanthosoma haemorrhoidale, assembly GCA_930367205.1. Lineage (NCBI taxonomy): Eukaryota > Metazoa > Arthropoda > Insecta > Hemiptera > Acanthosomatidae > Acanthosoma > Acanthosoma haemorrhoidale. The sequence continues at coordinate 118,174,530 of OV884014.1, forward strand.
GATGTCGATTATGATAGTGTACCGCATCATTAGCACACATTGTATCACGTGATATGATGGTATGATTAAAGTTACGAGTAAATATAACATCAAATGATGTTGAATACGATTGTACAATGTATCATTAGCACTCATTGTTTCACGTGATACGATCGTATGATTGAAGTCACGAGTGAATATAACATCAAATAATGTTGAATATGATTGTATAATGTATCATTAACACTCATTGTTTCACGTGATGTTATCGTATGATTGAAGTCACGAGTGAATATAACATCAAATGATGCTAAATATGATTGTATAGTGTATCATTAGCACTCATTGTTTCACGTGATATGATGGTATGATTAAAGTTACGAGTAAATATAACATCAAATGATGTTGAATACGATTGTACAATGTATCATTAGCACTCATTGTTTCACGTGATACGATCGTATGATTAAAGTTACAGGTGAATATAACATCAAATGATGTCGATTATGATAGTGTACCGCATCATTGGCACTCATTGTATCACGTGATACTATCGTATGATTGAAGTCACGAGTGAATATAACATCAAATGATGCTAAATATGACTGTATAGTGTATCATTAGCACTCATTGTATCACGTGATACGATCGTATGATTAAAGTTACGAGTAAATATAACATCAAATGATGTCGAATATGATAATGTACCGTATCATTAGCACTCATTGTATCACGTGATACGATCGTATGATGAAAGTTACGAGTGAATATAACATCAAATGATGTCGATTATGATAGTGTACCTTATCATTGGCACTCATTATATCACGTGATACGATCGTATAATGAAAGTTACGAGTGAATATACTATTAAATAATGTCGATTATGATAGTGTACCGCATCATTGGCACTCATTATATCACGTGATACGATCGTATGATTGAAGTCACGAGTGAATATAACATCAAATGATGTCAATTATGATAGTGTTCCGTATCATAAGCACTCATTGTATCACGTGATACGATCGTATGATGAAAGTTACAAGTAAATATACTATTAAATGATGTCGATTATGACAGTGTAATGTACCATTGGCACTCATAGTATCACGTGATACGATCGTATGATTGAAGTCACGAATGAATATAACATCAAATGATGTCGATTATGATAGTGTACCGCATCATTAGCACACATTGTATCACGTGATATGATGGTATGATTAAAGTTACGAGTAAATATAACATCAAATGATGTTGAATACGATTGTACAATGTATCATTAGCACTCATTGTTTTACGTGATACGATCGTATGATTGAAGTCACGAGTGAATATAACATCAAATAATGTTGAATATGATTGTATAATGTATCATTAACACTCATTGTTTCACGTGATACGATCGTATGATTAAAGTTACAGGTGAATATAACATCAAATGATGTCGATTATGATAGTGTACCGCATCATTGGCACTCATTATATCACGTGATACTATCGTATGATTGAAGTCACGAGTGAATATAACATCAAATGATGCTAAATATGATTGTATAGTGTATCATTAGCACTCATTGTTTCACGTGATATGATGGTATGATTAAAGTTACGAGTAAATATAACATCAAATGATGTTGAATACGATTGTACAATGTATCATTAGCACTCATTGTTTCACGTGATACGATCGTATGATTAAAGTTACAGGTGAATATAACATCAAATGATGTCGATTATGATAGTGTACCGCATCATTGGCACTCATTGTATCACGTGATACTATCGTATGATTGAAGTCACCAGTGAATATAACATCAAATGATGCTAAATATGACTGTATAGTGTATCATTAGCACTCATTGTATCACGTGATACGATCGTATGATTAAAGTTACGAGTAAATATAACATTAAATGATGTCGAATATGATAATGTACCGTATCATTAGCACTCATTGTATCACGTGATACGATCGTATGATGAAAGTTACGAGTGAATATAACATCAAATGATGTCGATTATGATAGTGTACCGCATCATTTGCACTTATTATATCACGTGATACTATCGTATGATTGAAGTCACGAGTGAATATAACATCAAATAATGCTAAATATGATTGTAAAGTGTAGCATTGACACTCATTGTATCACGAGATACGATCGTATGATTGAAGTCACGAGTGAATATAACATCAAATAATGCTAAATATGATTGTATAGTGTAGCATTGACACTCATTGTATCACGAGATACGATCGTATGATTAAAGTCACGAGTGAATATAACATCAAATGATGTTGAATATGATTGTTTAATGTATCATTAGCACTCATTGTTTCACGTGATACGATCGTATGATTAAAGTTACGAGTGAATATACTATTAAATGATGTCGATTATGATAGTGTACCGCATCATTGGCACTAATTGTATCACGTGAAACGATCGTATGATCAATGTTACGAGTTAACATAATAGGGCAAGAATTATTGTACCAGCTATGAAATACGCATTTTTGTAAAATTCTGCTTTTTGACGATATTTTTCTTGTTTTGGTATGAGGAAATCATAATTGTTCAGGAGCTAACGTACCAGCTATAAAATACTCTTATATGTAAAAATTAAACTTTTTGATGACATTTTCCTTGTTTTGGTATCAGGAGAACATAATAAGGCAGGAGCTAACGTACTAGCTGAGAAATACGCATTTTTGTAAAAATTTGAGTTTTCGACGATATTTTCCTTGTTTTGTAATCAGGAGAACATAATGGGGCAGGAGCTAACGTACTAGCTATGAAATACGCATTTTCGAAAAATTCGACTTTTTGACGATATTTTTCTTGATTTTGTATCAGGAGAACATAAAAGAGAAGGAGCTAACGTTCCAGCTATGAAATACCCATTTTTTAAAAATTCGACTTTTTGACGATATTTTCCTGGTTTTCGTATCAGGAGAACATAATGGGGCTGGAGCTAACGTACTAGCTATGAAATACGCATTTTTGAAAAATTCAACTTTTTGACGATATTTTTCTCCTTTTCGTATCAGGAGAACATAATAGGGCAGGAGCTAACGTACCAGCTATGAAATACGCATTTTTGTAAAAATTTGACTTTTGGACGATATTTTCTTTGTTTTGGTATCAGGAGAACATAATGGGACAGGAGCTAACGTACTAGCTCTAAATACGCATTTTTGTGAAAATTCGACTTTTTGACGTCATTTTTCTTGTTTTGGTATCAGGAGAACATAATGGGGCAGGTGCTAACGTACAAGCTATGAAATACGCATTTTTGTAAAAATTCAACTTTTTTAAAATGTTTTCTTTGTTTTGGTATCAGGAGAACATAAAGGGGCAAGAGCTAACGTACAAGATCATACGATCGTATGATCAAAGTTACGAGTGAATATGACATCAAATGATGCTAAATATGACTGTATAGTGTATCATTAGCACTCATTGTATCACGTGATACGATCGTATGATTAAAGTTACGAGTAAATATAACATCAAATGATGTCGAATATGATAATGTACCGTATCATTAGCACTCATTGTATCACGTGATACGATCGTATGATGAAAGTTACGAGTGAATATAACATCAAATGATGTCGATTATGATAGTGTACCTTATCATTGGCACTCATTATATCACGTGATACGATCGTATAATGAAAGTTACGAGTGAATATACTATTAAATAATGTCGATTATGATAGTGTACCGCATCATTGGCACTCATTATATCACGTGATACGATCGTATGATTGAAGTCACGAGTGAATATAACATCAAATGATGTCAATTATGATAGTGTTCCGTATCATAAGCACTCATTGTATCACGTGATACGATCGTATGATGAAAGTTACAAGTAAATATACTATTAAATGATGTCGATTATGACAGTGTAATGTACCATTGGCACTCATAGTATCACGTGATACGATCGTATGATTGAAGTCACGAATGAATATAACATCAAATGATGTCGATTATGATAGTGTACCGCATCATTAGCACACATTGTATCACGTGATATGATGGTATGATTAAAGTTACGAGTAAATATAACATCAAATGATGTTGAATACGATTGTACAATGTATCATTAGCACTCATTGTTTTACGTGATACGATCGTATGATTGAAGTCACGAGTGAATATAACATCAAATAATGTTGAATATGATTGTATAATGTATCATTAACACTCATTGTTTCACGTGATACGATCGTATGATTAAAGTTACAGGTGAATATAACATCAAATGATGTCGATTATGATAGTGTACCGCATCATTGGCACTCATTATATCACGTGATACTATCGTATGATTGAAGTCACGAGTGAATATAACATCAAATGATGCTAAATATGATTGTATAGTGTATCATTAGCACTCATTGTTTCACGTGATATGATGGTATGATTAAAGTTACGAGTAAATATAACATCAAATGATGTTGAATACGATTGTACAATGTATCATTAGCACTCATTGTTTCACGTGATACGATCGTATGATTAAAGTTACAGGTGAATATAACATCAAATGATGTCGATTATGATAGTGTACCGCATCATTGGCACTCATTGTATCACGTGATACTATCGTATGATTGAAGTCACCAGTGAATATAACATCAAATGATGCTAAATATGACTGTATAGTGTATCATTAGCACTCATTGTATCACGTGATACGATCGTATGATTAAAGTTACGAGTAAATATAACATCAAATGATGTCGAATATGATAATGTACCGTATCATTAGCACTCATTGTATCACGTGATACGATCGTATGATGAAAGTTACGAGTGAATATAACATCAAATGATGTCGATTATGATAGTGTACCGCATCATTTGCACTTATTATATCACGTGATACTATCGTATGATTGAAGTCACGAGTGAATATAACATCAAATAATGCTAAATATGATTGTAAAGTGTAGCATTGACACTCATTGTATCACGAGATACGATCGTATGATTGAAGTCACGAGTGAATATAACATCAAATAATGCTAAATATGATTGTATAGTGTAGCATTGACACTCATTGTATCACGAGATACGATCGTATGATTAAAGTCACGAGTGAATATAACATCAAATGATGTTGAATATGATTGTTTAATGTATCATTAGCACTCATTGTTTCACGTGATACGATCGTATGATTAAAGTTACGAGTGAATATACTATTAAATGATGTCGATTATGATAGTGTACCGCATCATTGGCACTAATTGTATCACGTGAAACGATCGTATGATCAATGTTACGAGTTAACATAATAGGGCAAGAATTATTGTACCAGCTATGAAATACGCATTTTTGTAAAATTCTGCTTTTTGACGATATTTTTCTTGTTTTGGTATGAGGAAATCATAATTGTTCAGGAGCTAACGTACCAGCTATAAAATACTCTTATATGTAAAAATTAAACTTTTTGATGACATTTTCCTTGTTTTGGTATCAGGAGAACATAATAAGGCAGGAGCTAACGTACTAGCTGAGAAATACGCATTTTTGTAAAAATTTGAGTTTTCGACGATATTTTCCTTGTTTTGTAATCAGGAGAACATAATGGGGCAGGAGCTAACGTACTAGCTATGAAATACGCATTTTCGAAAAATTCGACTTTTTGACGATATTTTTCTTGATTTTGTATCAGGAGAACATAAAAGAGAAGGAGCTAACGTTCCAGCTATGAAATACCCATTTTTTAAAAATTCGACTTTTTGACGATATTTTCCTGGTTTTCGTATCAGGAGAACATAATGGGGCTGGAGCTAACGTACTAGCTATGAAATACGCATTTTTGAAAAATTCAACTTTTTGACGATATTTTTCTCCTTTTCGTATCAGGAGAACATAATAGGGCAGGAGCTAACGTACCAGCTATGAAATACGCATTTTTGTAAAAATTTGACTTTTGGACGATATTTTCTTTGTTTTGGTATCAGGAGAACATAATGGGACAGGAGCTAACGTACTAGCTCTAAATACGCATTTTTGTGAAAATTCGACTTTTTGACGTCATTTTTCTTGTTTTGGTATCAGGAGAACATAATGGGGCAGGTGCTAACGTACAAGCTATGAAATACGCATTTTTGTAAAAATTCAACTTTTTTAAAATGTTTTCTTGGTTTTGGTATCAGGAGAACATAAAGGGGCAAGAGCTAACGTACAAGATCATACGATCGTATGATCAAAGTTACGAGTGAATATGACACCAAATGATGTCAAATATGATAGTGTGCCGTATCATTTGCACTTATTGTATCACGTGATACAATCGTATGATTGAAGTTACAGTGAATATACTATTAAATAATGTCGATTATGACAGTGTACTGTATCATTGGCACTCATTGTATCACGTGATACGATCGTATGATTGAAGTCATGAATGAATATAACATCAAATGATGTCGATTATGAGAGTGTGCCGCATCATTAGCACACATTGTATCACATGATACGATTGTATGATTGAAGTTACGAGTGAATATAACATCGAATGATTTCGAATATGATAATGAACCGCATCATTGGCAATCATTATATATCGTGATACCATCATATGATTGAAGTCACGAGTGAATATAACATCAAATGATGTTGGATATGATTGTATAATGTATCATTAGCACTCATTGTTTCACGTGATACGATCGTATGATTAAAGTTACGAGTAAATATAACATCAAATGATGTTGAATATGATTGTATAATGTATCATTAGCACTCATTGTTTCACGTGATACGATCGTATGATTAAAGTTACGAGTGAATATACTATTAAATGATGTCGATTATGATAGTGCACCGCATCATTGGCACTAATTGTATCACGTGATACGATCGTATGATCAAAGCTACGAGTTAACATAATAGGGCAGGAATTATTGTACCAGCTATGAAATACGCATTTTTGTAAAATTCTACTTTTTGACGATATTTTTCTTGTTTTGGTATGAGGAAATCATAATTGTTCAGGAGCTAACGTACCAGCTATAAAATACTCTTATATGTAAAAATTAAACTTTTTGATGACATTTTCCTTGTTTTGGTATCAGGAGAACATAATAAGGCAGGAGCTAACGTACTAGCTGAGAAATACGCATTTTTGTAAAAATTTGAGTTTTTGACGATATTTTCCTTGTTTTGGTATCAGGAGAACATAATGGGGCAGGAGCTAACGTACTAGCTATGAAATACGCATTTTCGAAAAATTCGACTTTTTGACGATATTTTCCTTGATTTCGTATCAGGAGAACATAAAAGAGAAGGAGCTAACGTTCCAGCTATGAAATACCCATTTTTTAAAAATTCGACTTTTTGACGATATTTTCCTTGTTTTCGTATCAGGAGAACATAATGGGGCAGGAGCTGACGTACTAGCTATGAAATACGCATTTTTTAAAAATTCGACTTTTTGACGATATTTTCCTGGTTTTCGTATCAGGAGAACATAATAGGGCAGGAGCTAACGTACCAGCTATGAAATACGCAATTTTTGTAAAAATTTGAGTTTTCGACGATATTTTCCTTGGCTTGGTATCAGGAGAACATAATGAGGCAGGAGCTAACGTACTAGCTATGAAATACGCATTTTTGTAAAAATTTGAGTTTTTGACGATATTTTCCTTGATTTCGTATCAGGAGAACATAAAAGAGCAGGAGCTAACGTTCCAGCTACAAAAAACGCATTTTTGTAAAAATTTGAATTTTAGACGATATTTTCCTTGTTTTGGTATCAGGAGAACATAATGGGGCAGGAGCTAACGTTCCAGCTACAAAAAACGCATTTTTGTAAAAATTTGAATTTTAGACGATATTTTCTTTGTTTTCGTATCAGGAGAACATAATGGGACAGGAGCTAACGTACCAGCTATGAGATACCTATTTTTTTAAAATTTGACTTTTTGACGATATTTTCCTGGTTTTCGTATCAGGAGAACATAATGGGGCAGGAGCTAACGTACTAGCTATGAAATACGCATTTTTGAAAAATTCAACTTTTTGACGATATTTTTCTCCTTTTCGTATTAGGAGAACATAATAGGGCAGGAGCTAACGTACCAGCTATGAAATACGCATTTTTGAAAAAATTTGACTTTTGGACGATATTTTCTTTGTTTTGGTATCAGGAGAACATAATGGGACAGGAGCTAACGTACTAGCTCTAAATACGCATTTTTGTGAAAATTCGACTTTTTGACGTCATTTTTCTTGTTTTGGTATCAGGAGAACATAATGGGGCAGGTGCTAACGTACAAGCTATGAAATACGCATTTTTGTAAAAATTCAACTTTTTAAAAATGTTTTCTTTGTTTTGGTATCAGAAGAACATAAAGGGGCAAGAGCTAACGTACAAGATCATACGATCGTATGATCAAAGTTACGAGTGAATATGACATCAAATGATGTCAAATATGATAGTGTGCCGTATCATTTGCACTTATTGTATCACGTGATACAATCGTATGATTGAAGTTACAGTGAATATACTATTAAATAATGTCGATTATGACAGTGTACTGTATCATTGGCACTCATTGTATCACGTGATACAATCGTATGATTGAAGTCATGAATGAATATAACATCAAATGATGTCGATTATGAGAGTGTGCCGCATCATTAGCACACATTGTATCACATGATACGATTGTATGATTGAAGTTACGAGTGAATATAACATCGAATGATTTCGAATATGATAATGAACCGCATCATTGGCAATCATTATATATCGTGATACCATCATATGATTGAAGTCACGAGTGAATATAACATCAAATGATGTTGGATATGATTGTATAATGTATCATTAGCACTCATTGTTTCACGTGATACGATCGTATGATTAAAGTTACAGGTGAATATAATATCAATTGATGTCGTATATGATAGCGCACCATATCATTAGCACTTATTGTATCATGTGATGTGATCGTATGATTGAAGTCACGAGTGAATATAACATCAAATAATGCTAAATATGATTGTATAGTGTAGCATTGACACTCATTGTATCACGAGATACGATTGTATGATTAAAGTCACGAGTGAATATACTATAAAATGATGTCGATTATGATAGTGTACCACATCATTGGCACTCATTATATCACGTGATACGATCGTATGATTAAAGTTACGATTGGAGATACTAATAAATGATGTTGAATATAATAGTGCACCATATCATTAGCACTCATTGTTTCACGTGATACGATCGTATGATTAAAGTTACAGGTGAATATAATATCAATTGATGTCGTATATGATAGCGCACCATATCATTAGCACTTATTGTATCATGTGATGTGATCGTATGATTGAAGTCACGAGTGAATATAACATCAAATAATGCTAAATATGATTGTATAGTGTAGCATTGACACTCATTGTATCACGAGATACGATCGTATGATTAAAGTCACGAGTGAATATACTATAAAATGATGTCGATTTTGATAGTGTACCACATCATTGGCATTCATTATATCACGTGATACGATCGTATGATTAAAGTTACGATTGGAGATACTAATAAATGATGTTGAATATAATAGTGCACCATATCATTAGCACTTATTGTATCATGTGATGCGATCGTATGATTAAAGTTACGAGTAAATATAACATCAAATGATGTCGAATATGATAATGTACCGTATCATTAGCACTCATATTATCACGTGATGTTATCGTATGATTGAAGTCACGAGTGAATATAACATTAAATAATGCTAAATATGATTGTATAATGTAGCATTGACACTCATTGTATCACGAGATACGATCGTATGATTAAAGTTACGAGTGAAGATAACATCAAATGATGTTGAATATGATTGTATAATGTATCATTAGCACTCATTGTTTCACGTGATACGATCGTATGATTAAAGTTACAGGTGAATATAACATCAAATAATGTTGAATATGATTGTATAATGTATCATTAGCACTCATTGTTTCACGTGATACGATCGTATGATTAAAGTTACAGGTAAATATAACATCAAATGATGTCGATTATGATAGTGTACCGCATCATTGGCACTCATTATATCACGTGATACTATCGTATGATTGAAGTCACGAGTGAATATAACATCAAATGATGCTAAATATGATTGTATAGTGTATCATTAGCACTCATTGTTTCACGTGATATGATGGTATGATTAAAGTTACGAGTAAATATAACATCAAATGATGTTGAATACGATTGTACAATGTATCATTAGCACTCATTGTTTCACGTGATACGATCGTATGATTAAAGTTACAGGTGAATATAACATCAAATGATGTCGATTATGATAGTGTACCGCATCATTGGCACTCATTGTATCACGTGATACTATCGTATGATTGAAGTCACGAGTGAATATAACATCAAATGATGCTAAATATGACTGTATAGTGTATCATTAGCACTCATTGTATCACGTGATACGATCGTATGATTAAAGTTACGAGTAAATATAACATCAAATGATGTCGAATATGATAATGTACCGTATCATTAGCACTCATTGTATCACGTGATACGATCGTATGATGAAAGTTACGAGTGAATATAACATCAAATGATGTCGATTATGATAGTGTACCGCATCATTTGCACTTATTATATCACGTGATACTATCGTATGATTGAAGTCACGAGTGAATATAACATCAAATAATGCTAAATATGATTGTAAAGTGTAGCATTGACACTCATTGTATCACGAGATACGATCGTATGATTGAAGTCACGAGTGAATATAACATCAAATAATGCTAAATATGATTGTATAGTGTATCATTGACACTCATTGTATCACGAGATACGATCGTATGATTAAAGTCACGAGTGAATATAACATCAAATGATGTTGAATATGATTGTTTAATGTATCATTAGCACTCATTGTTTCACGTGATACGATCGTATGATTAAAGTTACGAGTGAATATACTATTAAATGATGTCGATTATGATAGTGTACCGCATCATTGGCACTAATTGTATCACGTGAAACGATCGTATGATCAATGTTACGAGTTAACATAATAGGGCAAGAATTATTGTACCAGCTATGAAATACGCATTTTTGTAAAATTCTGCTTTTTGACGATATTTTTCTTGTTTTGGTATGAGGAAATCATAATTGTTCAGGAGCTAACGTACCAGCTATAAAATACTCTTATATGTAAAAATTAAACTTTTTGATGACATTTTCCTTGTTTTGGTATCAGGAGAACATAATAAGGCAGGAGCTAACGTACTAGCTGAGAAATACGCATTTTTGTAAAAATTTGAGTTTTTGACGATATTTTCCTTGTTTTGGTATCAGGAGAACATAATGGGGCAGGAGCTAACGTACTAGCTATGAAATACGCATTTTCGAAAAATTCGACTTTTTGACGATATTTTCCTTGATTTCGTATCAGGAGAACATAAAAGAGAAGGAGCTAACGTTCCAGCTATGAAATACCCATTTTTTAAAAATTCGACTTTTTGACGATATTTTCCTTGTTTTCGTATCAGGAGAACATAATGGGGCAGGAGCTGACGTACTAGCTATGAAATACGCATTTTTTAAAAATTCGACTTTTTGACGATATTTTCCTGGTTTTCGTATCAGGAGAACATAATAGGGCAGGAGCTAACGTACCAGCTATGAAATACGCAATTTTTGTAAAAATTTGAGTTTTCGACGATATTTTCCTTGGCTTGGTATCAGGAGAACATAATGAGGCAGGAGCTAACGTACTAGCTATGAAATACGCATTTTTGTAAAAATTTGAGTTTTTGACGATATTTTCCTTGATTTCGTATCAGGAGAACATAAAAGAGCAGGAGCTAACGTTCCAGCTACAAAAAACGCATTTTTGTAAAAATTTGAATTTTAGACGATATTTTCCTTGTTTTGGTATCAGGAGAACATAATGGGGCAGGAGCTAACGTTCCAGCTACAAAAAACGCATTTTTGTAAAAATTTGAATTTTAGACGATATTTTCTTTGTTTTCGTATCAGGAGAACATAATGGGACAGGAGCTAACGTACCAGCTATGAGATACCTATTTTTTTAAAATTTGACTTTTTGACGATATTTTCCTGGTTTTCGTATCAGGAGAACATAATGGGGCAGGAGCTAACGTACTAGCTATGAAATACGCATTTTTGAAAAATTCAACTTTTTGACGATATTTTTCTCCTTTTCGTATTAGGAGAACATAATAGGGCAGGAGCTAACGTACCAGCTATGAAATACGCATTTTTGAAAAAATTTGACTTTTGGACGATATTTTCTTTGTTTTGGTATCAGGAGAACATAATGGGACAGGAGCTAACGTACTAGCTCTAAATACGCATTTTTGTGAAAATTCGACTTTTTGACGTCATTTTTCTTGTTTTGGTATCAGGAGAACATAATGGGGCAGGTGCTAACGTACAAGCTATGAAATACGCATTTTTGTAAAAATTCAACTTTTTTAAAATGTTTTCTTTGTTTTGGTATCAGGAGAACATAAAGGGGCAAGAGCTAACGTACAAGATCATACGATCGTATGATCAAAGTTACGAGTGAATATGACATCAAATGATGTCAAATATGATAGTGTGCCGTATCATTTGCACTTATTGTATCACGTGATACAATCGTATGATTGAAGTTACAGTGAATATACTATTAAATAATGTCGATTATGACAGTGTACTGTATCATTGGCACTCATTGTATCACGTGATACAATCGTATGATTGAAGTCATGAATGAATATAACATCAAATGATGTCGATTATGAGAGTGTGCCGCATCATTAGCACACATTGTATCACATGATACGATTGTATGATTGAAGTTACGAGTGAATATAACATCGAATGATTTCGAATATGATAATGAACCGCATCATTGGCAATCATTATATATCGTGATACCATCATATGATTGAAGTCACGAGTGAATATAACATCAAATGATGTTGGATATGATTGTATAATGTATCATTAGCACTCATTGTTTCACGTGATACGATCGTATGATTAAAGTTACAGGTGAATATAATATCAATTGATGTCGTATATGATAGCGCACCATATCATTAGCACTTATTGTATCATGTGATGTGATCGTATGATTGAAGTCACGAGTGAATATAACATCAAATAATGCTAAATATGATTGTATAGTGTAGCATTGACACTCATTGTATCACGAGATACGATTGTATGATTAAAGTCACGAGTGAATATACTATAAAATGATGTCGATTATGATAGTGTACCACATCATTGGCACTCATTATATCACGTGATACGATCGTATGATTAAAGTTACGATTGGAGATACTAATAAATGATGTTGAATATAATAGTGCACCATATCATTAGCACTCATTGTTTCACGTGATACGATCGTATGATTAAAGTTACAGGTGAATATAATATCAATTGATGTCGTATATGATAGCGCACCATATCATTAGCACTTATTGTATCATGTGATGTGATCGTATGATTGAAGTCACGAGTGAATATAACATCAAATAATGCTAAATATGATTGTATAGTGTAGCATTGACACTCATTGTATCACGAGATACGATCGTATGATTAAAGTCACGAGTGAATATACTATAAAATGATGTCGATTTTGATAGTGTACCACATCATTGGCATTCATTATATCACGTGATACGATCGTATGATTAAAGTTACGATTGGAGATACTAATAAATGATGTTGAATATAATAGTGCACCATATCATTAGCACTCATTGTTTCACGTGATACGATCGTATGATTAAAGTTACGAGTAAATATAACATCAAATGATGTCGAATATGATAATGTACCGTATCATTAGCACTCATATTATCACGTGATGTTATCGTATGATTGAAGTCACGAGTGAATATAACATTAAATAATGCTAAATATGATTGTATAATGTAGCATTGACACTCATTGTATCACGAGATACGATCGTATGATTGAAGTCACGAGTGAATATACTATAAAATGATGTCGAATATGATAATGTACTGTATCATTAGCACTCATAATATCACGTGATACGATCGTATGATTGAAGTCACGAGTGAATATAATATCAAATGATGTCAATTATGATAGTGTTGCGTATCATAAGCATTTATTGTTTCACGTGATACGATCGTATGATTAAAGTCACGAGTGAATATAACATCAAATGATGCTAAATATGATTGTATAGTGTATCATTAGCACTCATTGTTTCACGTGATACGATCGTATGATTAAATTTACGAGTAAATATAACATCAAATGATTTCGAATATGATAATGTACTGTATCATTAGCACTCATATTATGACGTGATACGATCGTATGATAAAAGTTACGAGTGAATATAACATCAAATGATGTTGAATATGATTGTATAATGTATCATTATCACTCATTGTTTCACGTGATACGATCATAAGATTAAAGTTACGAGTAAATATAACATCAAATGATGTCGAATATGATAATGTACTGTATCATTAGCACTCATTGTATCACGTGATACGATCGTATGATGAAAGTTACGAGTGAATATAACATCAAATGATGTCGATTATGATAGTGTACCTTATCATTGGCACTCATTATATCACGTGATACGATCGTATAATGAAAGTTACGAGTGAATATACTATTAAATAATGTCGATTATGATAGTGTACCGCATCATTGGCACTCATTATATCACGTGATACGATCGTATGATGGAAGTCACGAGTGAATATAACATCAAATGATGTCAATTATGATAGTGTTCCGTATCATAAGCACTCATTGTATCACGTGATACGATCGTATGATGAAAGTTACAAGTAAATATACTATTAAATGATGTCGATTATGACAGTGTACCGTACCATTGGCACTCATAGTATCACGTGATACGATCGTATGATTGAAGTCACGAATGAATATAACATCAAATGATGTCGATTATGATAGTGTACCGCATCATTAGCACACATTGTATCACGTGATACGATCGTATGATTAAAGTTACGAGTGAAGATAACATCAAATGATGTTGAATATGATTGTATAATGTATCATTAGCACTCATTGTTTCACGTGATACGATCGTATGATTAAAGTTACAGGTGAATATAACATCAAATAATGTTGAATATGATTGTATAATGTATCATTAGCACTCATTGTTTCACGTGATACGATCGTATGATTAAAGTTACAGGTGAATATAACATCAAATGATGTCGATTATGATAGTGTACCGCATCATTGGCACTCATTATATCACGTGATACTATCGTATGATTGAAGTCACGAGTGAATATAACATCAAATGATGCTAAATATGATTGTATAGTGTATCATTAGCACTCATTGTTTCACGTGATATGATGGTATGATTAAAGTTACGAGTAAATATAACATCAAATGATGTTGAATACGATTGTACAATGTATCATTAGCACTCATTGTTTCACGTGATACGATCGTATGATTAAAGTTACAGGTGAATATAACATCAAATGATGTCGATTATGATAGTGTACCGCATCATTGGCACTCATTGTATCACGTGATACTATCGTATGATTGAAGTCACGAGTGAATATAACATCAAATGATGCTAAATATGACTGTATAGTGTATCATTAGCACTCATTGTATCACGTGATACGATCGTATGATTAAAGTTACGAGTAAATATAACATCAAATGATGTCGAATATGATAATGTACCGTATCATTAGCACTCATTGTATCACGTGATACGATCGTATGATGAAAGTTACGAGTGAATATAACATCAAATGATGTCGATTATGATAGTGTACCGCATCATTTGCACTTATTATATCACGTGATACTATCGTATGATTGAAGTCACGAGTGAATATAACATCAAATAATGCTAAATATGATTGTATAGTGTAGCATTGACACTCATTGTATCACGAGATACGATCGTATGATTGAAGTCACGAGTGAATATAACATCAAATAATGCTAAATATGATTGTATAGTGTAGCATTGACACTCATTGTATCACGAGATACGATCGTATGATTAAAGTCACGAGTGTATATAACATCAAATGATGTTTAATATGATTGTTTAATGTATCATTAGCACTCATTGTTTCACGTGATACGATCGTATGATTAAAGTTACGAGTGAATATACTATTAAATGATGTCGATTATGATAGTGTACCGCATCATTGGCACTAATTGTATCACGTGAAACGATCGTATGATCAATGTTACGAGTTAACATAATAGGGCAAGAATTATTGTACCAGCTATGAAATACGCATTTTTGTAAAATTCTGCTTTTTGACGATATTTTTCTTGTTTTGGTATGAGGAAATCATAATTGTTCAGGAGCTAACGTACCAGCTATAAAATACTCTTATATGTAAAAATTAAACTTTTTGATGACATTTTCCTTGTTTTGGTATCAGGAGAACATAATAAGGCAGGAGCTAACGTACTAGCTGAGAAATACGCATTTTTGTAAAAATTTGAGTTTTTGACGATATTTTCCTTGTTTTGGTATCAGGAGAACATAATGGGGCAGGAGCTAACGTACTAGCTATGAAATACGCATTTTCGAAAAATTCGACTTTTTGACGATATTTTCCTTGATTTCGTATCAGGAGAACATAAAAGAGAAGGAGCTAACGTTCCAGCTATGAAATACCCATTTTTTAAAAATTCGACTTTTTGACGATATTTTCCTTGTTTTCGTATCAGGAGAACATAATGGGGCAGGAGCTGACGTACTAGCTATGAAATACGCATTTTTTAAAAATTCGACTTTTTGACGATATTTTCCTGGTTTTCGTATCAGGAGAACATAATAGGGCAGGAGCTAACGTACCAGCTATGAAATACGCAATTTTTGTAAAAATTTGAGTTTTCGACGATATTTTCCTTGGCTTGGTATCAGGAGAACATAATGAGGCAGGAGCTAACGTACTAGCTATGAAATACGCATTTTTGTAAAAATTTGAGTTTTTGACGATATTTTCCTTGATTTCGTATCAGGAGAACATAAAAGAGCAGGAGCTAACGTTCCAGCTACAAAAAACGCATTTTTGTAAAAATTTGAATTTTAGACGATATTTTCCTTGTTTTGGTATCAGGAGAACATAATGGGGCAGGAGCTAACGTACCAGCTACAAAAAACGCATTTTTGTAAAAATTTGAATTTTAGACGATATTTTCTTTGTTTTCGTATCAGGAGAACATAATGGGACAGGAGCTAACGTACCAGCTATGAGATACCTATTTTTTTAAAATTTGACTTTTTGACGATATTTTCCTGGTTTTCGTATCAGGAGAACATAATGGGGCAGGAGCTAACGTACTAGCTATGAAATACGCATTTTTGAAAAATTCAACTTTTTGACGATATTTTTCTCCTTTTCGTATTAGGAGAACATAATAGGGCAGGAGCTAACGTACCAGCTATGAAATACGCATTTTTGAAAAAATTTGACTTTTGGACGATATTTTCTTTGTTTTGGTATCAGGAGAACATAATGGGACAGGAGCTAACGTACTAGCTCTAAATACGCATTTTTGTGAAAATTCGACTTTTTGACGTCATTTTTCTTGTTTTGGTATCAGGAGAACATAATGGGGCAGGTGCTAACGTACAAGCTATGAAATACGCATTTTTGTAAAAATTCAACTTTTTTAAAATGTTTTCTTTGTTTTGGTATCAGGAGAACATAAAGGGGCAAGAGCTAACGTACAAGATCATACGATCGTATGATCAAAGTTACGAGTGAATATGACATCAAATGATGTCAAATATGATAGTGTGCCGTATCATTTGCACTTATTGTATCACGTGATACAATCGTATGATTGAAGTTACAGTGAATATACTATTAAATAATGTCGATTATGACAGTGTACTGTATCATTGGCACTCATTGTATCACGTGATACAATCGTATGATTGAAGTCATGAATGAATATAACATCAAATGATGTCGATTATGAGAGTGTGCCGCATCATTAGCACACATTGTATCACATGATACGATTGTATGATTGAAGTTACGAGTGAATATAACATCGAATGATTTCGAATATGATAATGAACCGCATCATTGGCAATCATTATATATCGTGATACCATCATATGATTGAAGTCACGAGTGAATATAACATCAAATGATGTTGGATATGATTGTATAATGTATCATTAGCACTCATTGTTTCACGTGATACGATCGTATGATTAAAGTTACAGGTGAATATAATATCAATTGATGTCGTATATGATAGCGCACCATATCATTAGCACTTATTGTATCATGTGATGTGATCGTATGATTGAAGTCACGAGTGAATATAACATCAAATAATGCTAAATATGATTGTATAGTGTAGCATTGACACTCATTGTATCACGAGATACGATTGTATGATTAAAGTCACGAGTGAATATACTATAAAATGATGTCGATTATGATAGTGTACCACATCATTGGCACTCATTATATCACGTGATACGATCGTATGATTAAAGTTACGATTGGAGATACTAATAAATGATGTTGAATATAATAGTGCACCATATCATTAGCACTCATTGTTTCACGTGATACGATCGTATGATTAAAGTTACAGGTGAATATAATATCAATTGATGTCGTATATGATAGCGCACCATATCATTAGCACTTATTGTATCATGTGATGTGATCGTATGATTGAAGTCACGAGTGAATATAACATCAAATAATGCTAAATATGATTGTATAGTGTAGCATTGACACTCATTGTATCACGAGATACGATCGTATGATTAAAGTCACGAGTGAATATACTATAAAATGATGTCGATTTTGATAGTGTACCACATCATTGGCATTCATTATATCACGTGATACGATCGTATGATTAAAGTTACGATTGGAGATACTAATAAATGATGTTGAATATAATAGTGCACCATATCATTAGCACTTATTGTATCATGTGATGCGATCGTATGATTAAAGT
Organism: Acanthosoma haemorrhoidale; assembly: GCA_930367205.1. NCBI lineage: Eukaryota > Metazoa > Arthropoda > Insecta > Hemiptera > Acanthosomatidae > Acanthosoma > Acanthosoma haemorrhoidale. The sequence continues at coordinate 118,193,594 of OV884014.1, forward strand.
TACGAGTAAATATAACATCAAATGATGTCGAATATGATAATGTACCGTATCATTAGCACTCATATTATCACGTGATGTTATCGTATGATTGAAGTCACGAGTGAATATAACATTAAATAATGCTAAATATGATTGTATAATGTAGCATTGACACTCATTGTATCACGAGATACGATCGTATGATTGAAGTCACGAGTGAATATACTATAAAATGATGTCGAATATGATAATGTACTGTATCATTAGCACTCATAATATCACGTGATACGATCGTATGATTGAAGTCACGAGTGAATATAATATCAAATGATGTCAATTATGATAGTGTTGCGTATCATAAGCATTTATTGTTTCACGTGATACGATCGTATGATTAAAGTTACGATTGGAGATACTAATAAATGATGTTGAATATAATAGTGCACCATATCATTAGCACTTATTGTATCATGTGATGCGATCGTATGATTAAAGTTACAAGTGAATATAATATCAAATGGTGTCAATTATAATAGTGTACCGCATCATTGGCACTCATTATATCACGTGATACTATCGTATGATTGAAGTCACGAGTGAATATAACATCAAATAATGCTAAATATGATTGTATAGTGTAGCATTGACACTCATTGTATCACGTGATACGATCGTATGATTAAATTTACGAGTAAATATAACATCAAATGATTTCGAATATGATAATGTACTGTATCATTAGCACTCATATTATGACGTGATACGATCGTATGATAAAAGTTACGAGTGAATATAACATCAAATGATGTTGAATATGATTGTATAATGTATCATTAGCACTCATTGTTTCACGTGATACGATCATAAGATTAAAGTTACGAGTAAATATAACATCAAATGATGTCGAATATGATAATGTACTGTATCATTAACACTCATTGTATCACGTGATACGATCGTATGACGAAAGTTACGAGTGAATATAACATCAAATGATGTCGATTATGATAGTGTACCTTATCATTGGCACTCATTATATCACGTGATACGATCGTATAATGAAAGTTACGAGTGAATATACTATTAAATAATGTCGATTATGATAGTGTACCGCATCATTGGCACTCATTATATCACGTGATACGATCGTATGATGGAAGTCACGAGTGAATATAACATCAAATGATGTCAATTATGATAGTGTTCCGTATCATAAGCACTCATTGTATCACGTGATACGATCGTATGATGAAAGTTACAAGTAAATATACTATTAAATGATGTCGATTATGACAGTGTACCGTACCATTGGCACTCATAGTATCACGTGATACGATCGTATGATTGAAGTCACGAATGAATATAACATCAAATGATGTCGATTATGATAGTGTACCGCATCATTAGCACACATTGTATCACGTGATACGATCGTATGATTAAAGTTACGAGTGAAGATAACATCAAATGATGTTGAATATGATTGTATAATGTATCATTAGCACTCATTGTTTCACGTGATACGATCGTATGATTAAAGTTACAGGTGAATATAACATCAAATAATGTTGAATATGATTGTATAATGTATCATTAGCACTCATTGTTTCACGTGATACGATCGTATGATTAAAGTTACAGGTAAATATAACATCAAATGATGTCGATTATGATAGTGTACCGCATCATTGGCACTCATTATATCACGTGATACTATCGTATGATTGAAGTCACGAGTGAATATAACATCAAATGATGCTAAATATGATTGTATAGTGTATCATTAGCACTCATTGTTTCACGTGATATGATGGTATGATTAAAGTTACGAGTAAATATAACATCAAATGATGTTGAATACGATTGTACAATGTATCATTAGCACTCATTGTTTCACGTGATACGATCGTATGATTAAAGTTACAGGTGAATATAACATCAAATGATGTCGATTATGATAGTGTACCGCATCATTGGCACTCATTGTATCACGTGATACTATCGTATGATTGAAGTCACGAGTGAATATAACATCAAATGATGTCGAATATGATAATGTACCGTATCATTAGCACTCATTGTATCACGTGATACGATCGTATGATGAAAGTTACGAGTGAATATAACATCAAATGATGTCGATTATGATAGTGTACCGCATCATTTGCACTTATTATATCACGTGATACTATCGTATGATTGAAGTCACGAGTGAATATAACATCAAATAATGCTAAATATGATTGTAAAGTGTAGCATTGACACTCATTGTATCACGAGATACGATCGTATGATTGAAGTCACGAGTGAATATAACATCAAATAATGCTAAATATGATTGTATAGTGTAGCATTGACACTCATTGTATCACGAGATACGATCGTATGATTAAAGTCACGAGTGAATATAACATCAAATGATGTTGAATATGATTGTTTAATGTATCATTAGCACTCATTGTTTCACGTGATACGATCGTATGATTAAAGTTACGAGTGAATATACTATTAAATGATGTCGATTATGATAGTGTACCGCATCATTGGCACTAATTGTATCACGTGAAACGATCGTATGATCAATGTTACGAGTTAACATAATAGGGCAAGAATTATTGTACCAGCTATGAAATACGCATTTTTGTAAAATTCTGCTTTTTGACGATATTTTTCTTGTTTTGGTATGAGGAAATCATAATTGTTCAGGAGCTAACGTACCAGCTATAAAATACTCTTATATGTAAAAATTAAACTTTTTGATGACATTTTCCTTGTTTTGGTATCAGGAGAACATAATAAGGCAGGAGCTAACGTACTAGCTGAGAAATACGCATTTTTGTAAAAATTTGAGTTTTTGACGATATTTTCCTTGTTTTGGTATCAGGAGAACATAATGGGGCAGGAGCTAACGTACTAGCTATGAAATACGCATTTTCGAAAAATTCGACTTTTTGACGATATTTTCCTTGATTTCGTATCAGGAGAACATAAAAGAGAAGGAGCTAACGTTCCAGCTATGAAATACCCATTTTTTAAAAATTCGACTTTTTGACGATATTTTCCTTGTTTTCGTATCAGGAGAACATAATGGGGCAGGAGCTGACGTACTAGCTATGAAATACGCATTTTTTAAAAATTCGACTTTTTGACGATATTTTCCTGGTTTTCGTATCAGGAGAACATAATAGGGCAGGAGCTAACGTACCAGCTATGAAATACGCAATTTTTGTAAAAATTTGAGTTTTCGACGATATTTTCCTTGGCTTGGTATCAGGAGAACATAATGAGGCAGGAGCTAACGTACTAGCTATGAAATACGCATTTTTGTAAAAATTTGAGTTTTTGACGATATTTTCCTTGATTTCGTATCAGGAGAACATAAAAGAGCAGGAGCTAACGTTCCAGCTACAAAAAACGCATTTTTGTAAAAATTTGAATTTTAGACGATATTTTCCTTGTTTTGGTATCAGGAGAACATAATGGGGCAGGAGCTAACGTTCCAGCTACAAAAAACGCATTTTTGTAAAAATTTGAATTTTAGACGATATTTTCTTTGTTTTGGTATCAGGAGAACATAATGGGACAGGAGCTAACGTACCAGCTATGAGATACCTATTTTTTTAAAATTTGACTTTTTGACGATATTTTCCTGGTTTTCGTATCAGGAGAACATAATGGGGCAGGAGCTAACGTACTAGCTATGAAATACGCATTTTTGAAAAATTCAACTTTTTGACGATATTTTTCTCCTTTTCGTATCAGGAGAACATAATAGGGCAGGAGCTAACGTACCAGCTATGAAATACGCATTTTTGAAAAAATTTGACTTTTGGACGATATTTTCTTTGTTTTGGTATCAGGAGAACATAATGGGACAGGAGCTAACGTACTAGCTCTAAATACGCATTTTTGTGAAAATTCGACTTTTTGACGTCATTTTTCTTGTTTTGGTATCAGGAGAACATAATGGGGCAGGTGCTAACGTACAAGCTATGAAATACGCATTTTTGTAAAAATTCAACTTTTTAAAAATGTTTTCTTTGTTTTGGTATCAGAAGAACATAAAGGGGCAAGAGCTAACGTACAAGATCATACGATCGTATGATCAAAGTTACGAGTGAATATGACATCAAATGATGTCAAATATGATAGTGTGCCGTATCATTTGCACTTATTGTATCACGTGATACAATCGTATGATTGAAGTTACAGTGAATATACTATTAAATAATGTCGATTATGACAGTGTACTGTATCATTGGCACTCATTGTATCACGTGATACAATCGTATGATTGAAGTCATGAATGAATATAACATCAAATGATGTCGATTATGAGAGTGTGCCGCATCATTAGCACACATTGTATCACATGATACGATTGTATGATTGAAGTTACGAGTGAATATAACATCGAATGATTTCGAATATGATAATGAACCGCATCATTGGCAATCATTATATATCGTGATACCATCATATGATTGAAGTCACGAGTGAATATAACATCAAATGATGTTGGATATGATTGTATAATGTATCATTAGCACTCATTGTTTCACGTGATACGATCGTATGATTAAAGTTACAGGTGAATATAATATCAATTGATGTCGTATATGATAGCGCACCATATCATTAGCACTTATTGTATCATGTGATGTGATCGTATGATTGAAGTCACGAGTGAATATAACATCAAATAATGCTAAATATGATTGTATAGTGTAGCATTGACACTCATTGTATCACGAGATACGATTGTATGATTAAAGTCACGAGTGAATATACTATAAAATGATGTCGATTATGATAGTGTACCACATCATTGGCACTCATTATATCACGTGATACGATCGTATGATTAAAGTTACGATTGGAGATACTAATAAATGATGTTGAATATAATAGTGCACCATATCATTAGCACTCATTGTTTCACGTGATACGATCGTATGATTAAAGTTACAGGTGAATATAATATCAATTGATGTCGTATATGATAGCGCACCATATCATTAGCACTTATTGTATCATGTGATGTGATCGTATGATTGAAGTCACGAGTGAATATAACATCAAATAATGCTAAATATGATTGTATAGTGTAGCATTGACACTCATTGTATCACGAGATACGATCGTATGATTAAAGTCACGAGTGAATATACTATAAAATGATGTCGATTTTGATAGTGTACCACATCATTGGCATTCATTATATCACGTGATACGATCGTATGATTAAAGTTACGATTGGAGATACTAATAAATGATGTTGAATATAATAGTGCACCATATCATTAGCACTTATTGTATCATGTGATGCGATCGTATGATTAAAGTTACGAGTAAATATAACATCAAATGATGTCGAATATGATAATGTACCGTATCATTAGCACTCATATTATCACGTGATGTTATCGTATGATTGAAGTCACGAGTGAATATAACATTAAATAATGCTAAATATGATTGTATAATGTAGCATTGACACTCATTGTATCACGAGATACGATCGTATGATTGAAGTCACGAGTGAATATACTATAAAATGATGTCGAATATGATAATGTACTGTATCATTAGCACTCATAATATCACGTGATACGATCGTATGATTGAAGTCACGAGTGAATATAATATCAAATGATGTCAATTATGATAGTGTTGCGTATCATAAGCATTTATTGTTTCACGTGATACGATCGTATGATTAAAGTCACGAGTGAATATAACATCAAATGATGCTAAATATGATTGTATAGTGTATCATTAGCACTCATTGTTTCACGTGATACGATCGTATGATTAAATTACGAGTAAATATAACATCAAATGATTTCGAATATGATAATGTACTGTATCATTAGCACTCATATTATGACGTGATACGATCGTATGATAAAAGTTACGAGTGAATATAACATCAAATGATGTTGAATATGATTGTATAATGTATCATTAGCACTCATTGTTTCACGTGATACGATCATAAGATTAAAGTTACGAGTAAATATAACATCAAATGATGTCGAATATGATAATGTACTGTATCATTAGCACTCATTGTATCACGTGATACGATCGTATGATGAAAGTTACGAGTGAATATAACATCAAATGATGTCGATTATGATAGTGTACCTTATCATTGGCACTCATTATATCACGTGATACGATCGTATAATGAAAGTTACGAGTGAATATACTATTAAATAATGTCGATTATGATAGTGTTCCGCATCATTGGCACTCATTATATCACGTGATACGATCGTATGATGGAAGTCACGAGTGAATATAACATCAAATGATGTCAATTATGATAGTGTTCCGTATCATAAGCACTCATTGTATCACGTGATACGATCGTATGATGAAAGTTACAAGTAAATATACTATTAAATGATGTCGATTATGACAGTGTACCGTACCATTGGCACTCATAGTATCACGTGATACGATCGTATGATTGAAGTCACGAATGAATATAACATCAAATGATGTCGATTATGATAGTGTACCGCATCATTAGCACACATTGTATCACGTGATACGATCGTATGATTAAAGTTACGAGTGAAGATAACATCAAATGATGTTGAATATGATTGTATAATGTATCATTAGCACTCATTGTTTCACGTGATACGATCGTATGATTAAAGTTACAGGTGAATATAACATCAAATAATGTTGAATATGATTGTATAATGTATCATTAGCACTCATTGTTTCACGTGATACGATCGTATGATTAAAGTTACAGGTGAATATAACATCAAATGATGTCGATTATGATAGTGTACCGCATCATTGGCACTCATTATATCACGTGATACTATCGTATGATTGAAGTCACGAGTGAATATAACATCAAATGATGCTAAATATGATTGTATAGTGTATCATTAGCACTCATTGTTTCACGTGATATGATGGTATGATTAAAGTTACGAGTAAATATAACATCAAATGATGTTGAATACGATTGTACAATGTATCATTAGCACTCATTGTTTCACGTGATACGATCGTATGATTAAAGTTACAGGTGAATATAACATCAAATGATGTCGATTATGATAGTGTACCGCATCATTGGCACTCATTGTATCACGTGATACTATCGTATGATTGAAGTCACGAGTGAATATAACATCAAATGATGCTAAATATGACTGTATAGTGTATCATTAGCACTCATTGTATCACGTGATACGATCGTATGATTAAAGTTACGAGTAAATATAACATCAAATGATGTCGAATATGATAATGTACCGTATCATTAGCACTCATTGTATCACGTGATACGATCGTATGATGAAAGTTACGAGTGAATATAACATCAAATGATGTCGATTATGATAGTGTACCGCATCATTTGCACTTATTATATCACGTGATACTATCGTATGATTGAAGTCACGAGTGAATATAACATCAAATAATGCTAAATATGATTGTAAAGTGTAGCATTGACACTCATTGTATCACGAGATACGATCGTATGATTGAAGTCACGAGTGAATATAACATCAAATAATGCTAAATATGATTGTATAGTGTAGCATTGACACTCATTGTATCACGAGATACGATCGTATGATTAAAGTCACGAGTGAATATAACATCAAATGATGTTGAATATGATTGTTTAATGTATCATTAGCACTCATTGTTTCACGTGATACGATCGTATGATTAAAGTTACGAGTGAATATACTATTAAATGATGTCGATTATGATAGTGTACCGCATCATTGGCACTAATTGTATCACGTGAAACGATCGTATGATCAATGTTACGAGTTAACATAATAGGGCAAGAATTATTGTACCAGCTATGAAATACGCATTTTTGTAAAATTCTGCTTTTTGACGATATTTTTCTTGTTTTGGTATGAGGAAATCATAATTGTTCAGGAGCTAACGTACCAGCTATAAAATACTCTTATATGTAAAAATTTAACTTTTTGATGACATTTTCCTTGTTTTGGTATCAGGAGAACATAATAAGGCAGGAGCTAACGTACTAGCTGAGAAATACGCATTTTTGTAAAAATTTGAGTTTTTGACGATATTTTCCTTGTTTTGGTATCAGGAGAACATAATGGGGCAGGAGCTAACGTACTAGCTATGAAATACGCATTTTCGAAAAATTCGACTTTTTGACGATATTTTCCTTGATTTCGTATCAGGAGAACATAAAAGAGAAGGAGCTAACGTTCCAGCTATGAAATACGCATTTTTTAAAAATTCGACTTTTTGACGATATTTTCCTTGTTTTCGTATCAGGAGAACATAATGGGGCAGGAGCTGACGTACTAGCTATGAAATACGCATTTTTTAAAAATTCGACTTTTTGACGATATTTTCCTGGTTTTCGTATCAGGAGAACATAATAGGGCAGGAGCTAACGTACCAGCTATGAAATACGCAATTTTTGTAAAAATTTGAGTTTTCGACGATATTTTCCTTGGCTTGGTATCAGGAGAACATAATGAGGCAGGAGCTAACGTACTAGCTATGAAATACGCATTTTTGTAAAAATTTGAGTTTTTGACGATATTTTCCTTGATTTCGTATCAGGAGAACATAAAAGAGCAGGAGCTAACGTTCCAGCTACAAAAAACGCATTTTTGTAAAAATTTGAATTTTAGACGATATTTTCCTTGTTTTGGTATCAGGAGAACATAATGGGGCAGGAGCTAACGTTCCAGCTACAAAAAACGCATTTTTGTAAAAATTTGAATTTTAGACGATATTTTCTTTGTTTTCGTATCAGGAGAACATAATGGGACAGGAGCTAACGTACCAGCTATGAGATACCTATTTTTTTAAAATTTGACTTTTTGACGATATTTTCCTGGTTTTCGTATCAGGAGAACATAATGGGGCAGGAGCTAACGTACTAGCTATGAAATACGCATTTTTGAAAAATTCAACTTTTTGACGATATTTTTCTCCTTTTCGTATTAGGAGAACATAATAGGGCAGGAGCTAACGTACCAGCTATGAAATACGCATTTTTGAAAAAATTTGACTTTTGGACGATATTTTCTTTGTTTTGGTATCAGGAGAACATAATGGGACAGGAGCTAACGTACTAGCTCTAAATACGCATTTTTGTGAAAATTCGACTTTTTGACGTCATTTTTCTTGTTTTGGTATCAGGAGAACATAATGGGGCAGGTGCTAACGTACAAGCTATGAAATACGCATTTTTGTAAAAATTCAACTTTTTTAAAATGTTTTCTTTGTTTTGGTATCAGGAGAACATAAAGGGGCAAGAGCTAACGTACAAGATCATACGATCGTATGATCAAAGTTACGAGTGAATATGACATCAAATGATGTCAAATATGATAGTGTGCCGTATCATTTGCACTTATTGTATCACGTGATACAATCGTATGATTGAAGTTACAGTGAATATACTATTAAATAATGTCGATTATGACAGTGTACTGTATCATTGGCACTCATTGTATCACGTGATACAATCGTATGATTGAAGTCATGAATGAATATAACATCAAATGATGTCGATTATGATAGTGTGCCGCATCATTAGCACACATTGTATCACATGATACGATTGTATGATTGAAGTTACGAGTGAATATAACATCGAATGATTTCGAATATGATAATGAACCGCATCATTGGCAATCATTATATATCGTGATACCATCATATGATTGAAGTCACGAGTGAATATAACATCAAATGATGTTGGATATGATTGTATAATGTATCATTAGCACTCATTGTTTCACGTGATACGATCGTATGATTAAAGTTACAGGTGAATATAATATCAATTGATGTCGTATATGATAGCGCACCATATCATTAGCACTTATTGTATCATGTGATGTGATCGTATGATTGAAGTCACGAGTGAATATAACATCAAATAATGCTAAATATGATTGTATAGTGTAGCATTGACACTCATTGTATCACGAGATACGATTGTATGATTAAAGTCACGAGTGAATATACTATAAAATGATGTCGATTATGATAGTGTACCACATCATTGGCACTCATTATATCACGTGATACGATCGTATGATTAAAGTTACGATTGGAGATACTAATAAATGATGTTGAATATAATAGTGCACCATATCATTAGCACTCATTGTTTCACGTGATACGATCGTATGATTAAAGTTACAGGTGAATATAATATCAATTGATGTCGTATATGATAGCGCACCATATCATTAGCACTTATTGTATCATGTGATGTGATCGTATGATTGAAGTCACGAGTGAATATAACATCAAATAATGCTAAATATGATTGTATAGTGTAGCATTGACACTCATTGTATCACGAGATACGATCGTATGATTAAAGTTACGAGTGAATATACTATAAAATGATGTCGATTTTGATAGTGTACCACATCATTGGCATTCATTATATCACGTGATACGATCGTATGATTAAAGTTACGATTGGAGATACTAATAAATGATGTTGAATATAATAGTGCACCATATCATTAGCACTTATTGTATCATGTGATGCGATCGTATGATTAAAGTTACGAGTAAATATAACATCAAATGATGTCGAATATGATAATGTACCGTATCATTAGCACTCATATTATCACGTGATGTTATCGTATGATTGAAGTCACGAGTGAATATAACATTAAATAATGCTAAATATGATTGTATAATGTAGCATTGACACTCATTGTATCACGAGATACGATCGTATGATTGAAGTCACGAGTGAATATACTATAAAATGATGTCGAATATGATAATGTACTGTATCATTAGCACTCATAATATCACGTGATACGATCGTATGATTGAAGTCACGAGTGAATATAATATCAAATGATGTCAATTATGATAGTGTTGCGTATCATAAGCATTTATTGTTTCACGTGATACGATCGTATGATTAAAGTTACGATTGGAGATACTAATAAATGATGTTGAATATAATAGTGCACCATATCATTAGCACTTATTGTATCATGTGATGCGATCGTATGATTAAAGTTACAAGTGAATATAATATCAAATGGTGTCAATTATAATAGTGTACCGCATCATTGGCACTCATTATATCACGTGATACTATCGTATGATTGAAGTCACGAGTGAATATAACATCAAATAATGCTAAATATGATTGTATAGTGTAGCATTGACACTCATTGTATCACGAGATACGATCGTATGATTAAAGTCACGAGTGAATATAACATCAAATGATGTTGAATATGATTGTATAATGTATCATTAGCACTCATTGTTTCACGTGATACGATCGTATGATTAAAGTTACAGGTGAATATAACATCAAATGAGGTCGATTATGATAGTGTACCGCATCATTGGCACTCATTATATCACGTGATACTATCGTATGATTGAAGTCACGAGTGAATATAAAATCAAAAGATGCTAAATATGATTGTATAGTGTATCATTAGCACTCATTGTTTCACGTGATACGATCGTATGATTAAAGTCACGAGTGAATATAACATCAAATGATGCTAAATATGATTGTATAGTGTATCATTAGCACTCATTGTTTCACGTGATACGATCGTATGATTAAATTTACGAGTAAATATAACATCAAATGATTTCGAATATGATAATGTACTGTATCATTAGCACTCATATTATGACGTGATACGATCGTATGATAAAAGTTACGAGTGAATATAACATCAAATGATGTTGAATATGATTGTATAATGTATCATTAGCACTCATTGTTTCACGTGATACGATCATAAGATTAAAGTTACGAGTAAATATAACATCAAATGATGTCGAATATGATAATGTACTGTATCATTAGCACTCATTGTATCACGTGATACGATCGTATGATGAAAGTTACGAGTGAATATAACATCAAATGATGTCGATTATGATAGTGTACCTTATCATTGGCACTCATTATATCACGTGATACGATCGTATAATGAAAGTTACGAGTGAATATACTATTAAATAATGTCGATTATGATAGTGTACCGCATCATTGGCACTCATTATATCACGTGATACGATCGTATGATGGAAGTCCCGAGTGAATATAACATCAAATGATGTCAATTATGATAGTGTTCCGTATCATAAGCACTCATTGTATCACGTGATACGATCGTATGATGAAAGTTACAAGTAAATATACTATTAAATGATGTCGATTATGACAGTGTACCGTACCATTGGCACTCATAGTATCACGTGATACGATCGTATGATTGAAGTCACGAATGAATATAACATCAAATGATGTCGATTATGATAGTGTACCGCATCATTAGCACACATTGTATCACGTGATACGATCGTATGATTAAAGTTACGAGTGAAGATAACATCAAATGATGTTGAATATGATTGTATAATGTATCATTAGCACTCATTGTTTCACGTGATACGATCGTATGATTAAAGTTACAGGTGAATATAACATCAAATAATGTTGAATATGATTGTATAATGTATCATTAGCACTCATTGTTTCACGTGATACGATCGTATGATTAAAGTTACAGGTAAATATAACATCAAATGATGTCGATTATGATAGTGTACCGCATCATTGGCACTCATTATATCACGTGATACTATCGTATGATTGAAGTCACGAGTGAATATAACATCAAATGATGCTAAATATGATTGTATAGTGTATCATTAGCACTCATTGTTTCACGTGATATGATGGTATGATTAAAGTTACGAGTAAATATAACATCAAATGATGTTGAATACGATTGTACAATGTATCATTAGCACTCATTGTTTCACGTGATACGATCGTATGATTAAAGTTACAGGTGAATATAACATCAAATGATGTCGATTATGATAGTGTACCGCATCATTGGCACTCATTGTATCACGTGATACTATCGTATGATTGAAGTCACGAGTGAATATAACATCAAATGATGCTAAATATGACTGTATAGTGTATCATTAGCACTCATTGTATCACGTGATACGATCGTATGATTAAAGTTACGAGTAAATATAACATCAAATGATGTCGAATATGATAATGTACCGTATCATTAGCACTCATTGTATCACGTGATACGATCGTATGATGAAAGTTACGAGTGAATATAACATCAAATGATGTCGATTATGATAGTGTACCGCATCATTTGCACTTATTATATCACGTGATACTATCGTATGATTGAAGTCACGAGTGAATATAACATCAAATAATGCTAAATATGATTGTAAAGTGTAGCATTGACACTCATTGTATCACGAGATACGATCGTATGATTGAAGTCACGAGTGAATATAACATCAAATAATGCTAAATATGATTGTATAGTGTAGCATTGACACTCATTGTATCACGAGATACGATCGTATGATTAAAGTCACGAGTGAATATAACATCAAATGATGTTGAATATGATTGTTTAATGTATCATTAGCACTCATTGTTTCACGTGATACGATCGTATGATTAAAGTTACGAGTGAATATACTATTAAATGATGTCGATTATGATAGTGTACCGCATCATTGGCACTAATTGTATCACGTGAAACGATCGTATGATCAATGTTACGAGTTAACATAATAGGGCAAGAATTATTGTACCAGCTATGAAATACGCATTTTTGTAAAATTCTGCTTTTTGACGATATTTTTCTTGTTTTGGTATGAGGAAATCATAATTGTTCAGGAGCTAACGTACCAGCTATAAAATACTCTTATATGTAAAAATTAAACTTTTTGATGACATTTTCCTTGTTTTGGTATCAGGAGAACATAATAAGGCAGGAGCTAACGTACTAGCTGAGAAATACGCATTTTTGTAAAAATTCGACTTTTTGACGATATTTTTCTTGATTTTGTATCAGGAGAACATAAAAGAGAAGGAGCTAACGTTCCAGCTATGAAATACCCATTTTTTAAAAATTCGACTCTTAGACGATATTTTCCTTGTTTTCGTATCAGGAGAACATAATGGGGCAGGAGCTGACGTACTAGCTATGAAATACGCATTTTTTAAAAATTCGACTTTTTGACGATATTTTCCTTGTTTTAGTATCAGGAGAACATAATGGGGCAGGAGCTAACGTACCAGCTATGAAATACGCATTGTTGTAAAAATTTGAGTTTTTGACGATATTTTCCTTGATTTCGTATCAGGAGAACATAAAAGAGCAGGAGCTAACGTTCCAGCTACAAAAAACGCATTTTTGTAAAAATTTGAATTTTAGACGATATTTTCTTTGTTTTGGTATCAGGAGAACATAATGGGACAGGAGCTAACGTACCAGCTATGAGATACCTATTTTTTTAAAATTTGACTTTTTGACGATATTTTCCTGGTTTTCGTATCAGGAGAACATAATGGGGCAGGAGCTAACGTACTAGCTATGAAATACGCATTTTTGAAAAATTAAACTTTTTGACGATATTTTTCTCTTTTTCGTATCAGGAGAACATATTGGGCAGGAGCTGACGTACTAGCTATGAAATACGCATTTTTTAAAAATTCGACTTTTTGACGATATTTTCCTTGTTTTAGTATCAGGAGAACATAATGGGGCAGGAGCTAACGTACCAGCTATGAAATACGCATTTTTGTAAAAATTTGAGTTTTTGACGATATTTTCCTTGATTTCGTATCAGGAGAACATAAAAGAGCAGGAGCTAACGTTCCAGCTACAAAAAACGCATTTTTGTAAAAATTTGAATTTTAGACGATATTTTCTTTGTTTTGGTATCAGGAGAACATAATGGGACAGGAGCTAACGTACCAGCTATGAGATACCTATTTTTTTAAAATTTGACTTTTTGACGATATTTTCCTGGTTTTCGTATCAGGAGAACATAATGGGGCAGGAGCTAACGTACTAGCTATGAAATACGCATTTTTGAAAAATTAAACTTTTTGACGATATTTTTCTCTTTTTCGTATCAGGAGAACATAATAGGGCAGGAGCTAACGTACCAGCTATGAAATACGCATTTTTGTAAAAATTTGACTTTTGGACGATATTTTCTTTGTTTTGGTATCAGGAGAACATAATGGGACAGGAGCTAACGTACTAGCTCTAAATACGCATTTTTGTGAAAATTCGACTTTTTGACGTCATTTTCTTGTTTTGGTATCAGGAGAACATAATGGGGCAGGTGCTAACGTACAAGTTATGAAATACGCATTTTTGTAAAAATTCAACTTTTTAAAAATGTTTTCTTTGTTTTGGTATCAGGAGAACATAAAGGGGCAAGAGCTAACGTACAAGATCATACGATCGTATGATCAAAGTTACGAGTGAATATGACATCAAATGATGTCAAATATGATAGTGTGCCGTATCATTTGCACTTATTGTATCACGTGATACAATCGTATGATTGAAGTTACAGTGAATATACTATTAAATAATGTCGATTATGACAGTGTACTGTATCATTGGCACTCATTGTATCACGTGATACGATCGTATGATTGAAGTCATGAATGAATATAACATCAAATGATGTCGATTATGATAGTGTGCTGCAACATTAGCACACATTGTATCACATGATACGATTGTATGATTGAAGTTACGAGTGAATATAACATCAAATGATTTCGAATATGATAATCAACCGCATCATTGGCAATCATTATATCACGTGATACCATCATATGATTGAAGTCACGAGTGAATATAACATCAAATGATGTTGGATATGATTGTATAATGTATCATTAGCACTCATTGTTTCACGTGATACGATCGTATGATTAAAGTTACAGGTGAATATAATATCAATTGATGTCGTATATGATAGCGCACCATATCATTAGCACTTATTGTATCACGAGATACGATCGTATGATTGAAGTCACCAGTGAATATAACATCAAATAATGCTAAATATGATTGTACAGTGTAGCATTGACACTCATTGTATCACGAGATACGATCGTATGATTAAAGTCACGAGTGAATATACTATAAAATGATGTCGATTATGATAGTGTACCACATCATTGGCACTCATTATATCACGTGATACGATCGTATGATTAAAGTTACGATTGGAGATACTAATAAATGATGTTGAATATAATAGTGCACCATATCATTAGCACTTATTGTATCATGTGATGCGATCGTATGATTAAAGTTACAAGTGAATATAACATCAAATAATGTCGATTATAATAGTGTACCGCATCATTGGCACTCATTATATCAGGTGATGCTATCGTATGATTGAAGTCACGAGTGAATATAACATCAAATAATGCTAAATATGATTGTATAGTGTAGCATTGACACTCATTGTATCACGAGATACGATCGTATGATTGAAGTCACGAGTGAATATACTATAAAATGATGTCAATTATGATAGTGTACCACATCATTGGCACTCATAATATCACGTGATACGATCGTATGATTGAAGTCACGAGTGAATATAATATCAAATGATGTCAATTATGATAGTGTTGCGTATTATAAGCACTCATTGTTTCACGTGATACGATCGTATGATTAAAGTTACGATTGGAGATACTAATAAATGATGTTGAATATAATAGTGCACCATATCATTAGCACTTATTGTATCATGTGATGCGATCGTATGATTAAAGTTACAAGTGAATATAACATCAAATGATGTCGATTATAATAGTGTACCGCATCATTGGCACTCATTATATCACGTGATACTATCGTATGATTGAAGTCACGAGTGAATATAACATCAAATAATGCTAAATATGATTGTATAGTGTAGCATTGACACTCATTGTATCACGAGATACGATCGTATGATTGAAGTCACGAGTGAATATAACATCAAATGATGTTGAATATGATTGTATGATGTATCATTAGCACTCATTGTTTCACGTGATACGATCGTATGATTAAAGTTACAGGTGAATATAACATCAAATGATGTCGGTTATGATAGTGTACCGCATCATTGGCACTCATTATATCACGTGATACTATCGTATGATTGAAGTCACGAGTGAATATAAAATCAAATGATGCTAAATATGATTGTATACTGTATCATTAGCACTCATTGTATCACGTGACACGATCGTATGATGAAAGTTACGAGTGAATATAACATCAAATGATGTCGATTATGATAGTGTACCTTATCATTGGCACTCATTATATCACGTGATACGATCGTATAATGAAAGTTACGAGTGAATATACTATTGAATAATGTCGATTATGATAGTGTACCGCATCATTGGCACTCATTATATCACGTGATACGATCGTATGATTGAAGTCACGAGTGAATATAACATCAAATGATGTCAATTATGATAGTGTTCCGTATCATAAGCACTCATTGTATCACGTGATACGATCGTATGATGAAAGTTACAAGTAAATATACTATTAAATGATGTCGATTATGACAGTGTACCGTACCATTGGCACTCATAGTATCACGTGATACGATCGTATGATTGAAGTCACGAATGAATATAACATCAAATGATGTCGATTATGATAGTGTACCGCATCATTAGCACACATTGTATCACGTGATACGATCGTATGATTAAAGTTACGAGTGAAGATAACATCAAATGATGTTGAAAATGATTGTATAATGTATCATTAGCACTCATTGTTTCACGTGATACGATCGTATGATTAAAGTTACAGGGGAATATAACATCAAACAATGTCGATTATGATAGTGTACCGCATCATAGGCACTCAATATATCACGTGATACGATCGTATGATTGAAGTCACGAGTGAATATAACATCAAATAATGTTGAATATGATTGTATAATGTATCATTAGCACTCATTGTTTCACGTGATACGATCGTATGATTAAAGTTACAGGTGAATATAACATCAAATGATGTCGATTATGATAGTGTACCGCATCATTGGCACTCATTATATCACGTGATACTATCGTATGATTGAAGTCACGAGTGAATATAACATCAAATGATGCTAAATATGATTGTATAGTGTATCATTAGCACTCATTGTTTCACGCGATACGATCGTATGATTTAAGTTACAGGTGAATATAACATCAAATGATGTCGATTATAATAGTGTACCGCATCATTGGCGAACATTATATCACGTGATACTATCGTATTATTGAAGTCACGAGTGAATATAACATCAAATGATGCTAAATATGACTGTATAGTGTATCATTAGCACTCATTGTTTCACGTGATACGATCATATGATTAAAGTTACGAGTAAATATAACATCAAATCATGTCAAATATGATAATGTACCGTATCATTAGCACTCATTGTATCACGTGATACGATCGTATGATGAAAGTTACGAGTGAATATAACATCAAATGATGTCGATTATGATAGTGTACCGCATCATTGGCACTTATTATATCACGTGATACTATCGTATGATTGAAGTCACGAGTGAATATAACATCAAATAATGCTAAATATGATTGTATAGTGTAGCATTGACACTCATTGTATCACGAGAAACGATCGTATGATTAAAGTCACGAGTGAATATAACATCAAATAATGCTAAATATGATTGTATAGTGTAGCATTGACACTCATTGTATCACGAGATACGATCGTATGATTAACGTCACGAGTGAATATAACATCAAATGATGTTGAATATGATTGTTTAATGTATCATTAGCACTCATTGTTTCACGTGATACGATATTATGATTAAAGTTACGAGTGAATATACTATTAAATGATGTCGATTATGATAGTGTACCGCATCATTGGCACTAATTGTATCACGTGATACGATCGTATGATCAATGCTACGAGTTAACATAATAGGGCAAGAATTATTGTACCAGCTATGAAATACGCATTTTTGTTAAATTCTACTTTTCGACGATATTTTTCTTGTTTTGGTATGAGGAAATCATAATTGTTCAGGAGCTAACGCACCAGCTATAAAATACTCTTATATGTAAAAATTTAACTTTTTGATGACATTTTCCTTGTTTTGGTATCAGGAGAACATAATAAGGCAGGAGCTAACGTACTAGCTGAGAAATACGCATTTTTGTAAAAATTTGAGTTTTTGACGATATTTTCCTTGTTTTGGTATCAGGAGAACATAATAGGGCAGGAGCTAACGTACCAGCTATGAAATACGCAATTTTTGTAAAAATTTGAGTTTTCGACGATATTTTCCTTGTTTTGTTATCAGGAGAACATAATGGAGCAGGAGCTAACGTACTAGCTATGAAATACGCATTTTTGTAAAAATTTGAGTTTTTGACGATATTTTCCTTGATTTCGTATCAGGAGAACATAAAAGAGCAGGAGCTAACGTTCCAGCTACAAAAAACGCATTTTTGTAAAAATTTGAATTTTAGACGATATTTTCCTTGTTTTGGTATCAGGAGAACATAATAAGGCAGGAGCTAACGTACTAGCTGAGAAATACGCATTTTTGTAAAAATTTGAGTTTTCGACGATATTTTCCTTGTTTTGGTATCAGGAGAACATAATGGGGCAGGAGCTAACGTACTAGCTATGAAATACGCATTTTTGTAAAAATTTGAGTTTTTGACGATATTTTCCTTGATTTCGTATCAGGAGAACATAAAAGAGCAAGAGCTAACGTACCAGCTATGAGATACCTATTTTTTTTAAATTTGACTTTTTGACGATATTTTCCTGGTTTTCGTATCAGGAGAACATAATGGGGCAGGAGCTAACGTACTAGCTATGAAATACGCATTTTTAAAAAATTCAACTTTTTGACAATATTTTTCTCCGTTTCGTATCAGGAGAACATAATAGGGCAGGAGCTAACGTACTAGCTATGGAATACGCATTTTTAAAAAATTCAACTTTTTGACAATATTTTTCTCCTTTTCGTATCGGGAGAACATAATAGGGCAGGAGCTAACGTACCAGCTATGAAATACGCATTTTTGTAAAAATTTGACTTTTGGACGATATTTTCTTTGTTTTGGTATCAGGAGAACATAATGGGACAGGAGCTAACGTACTAGCTCTAAATACGCATTTTTGTGAAAATTCGACTTTTTGACGTCATTTTTCTTGTTTTGGTATCACGAGAACATAATGGGGCAGGTGCTAACGTACAAGCTATGAAATACGCATTTTTGTAAAAATTCAACTTTTTTAAAATGTTTTCTTTGTTTTGGTATCAGGAGAACATAAAGGGGCAAGAGCTAACGTACAAGATCATACGATCGTATGATCAAAGTTACGAGTGAATATGACATCAAATGATGTCAAATATGATAGTGTGCCGTATCATTTGCACTTATTGTATCACGTGATACAATCGTATGATTGAAGTTACAGTGAATATACTATTAAATAATGTCGATTATGACAGTGTACTGTATCATTGGCACTCATTGTATCACGTGATACGATCGTATGATTGAAGTCATGAATGAATATAACATCAAATGATGTCGATTATGAGAGTGTGCCGCATCATTAGCACACATTGTATCACATGATACGATTGTATGATTGAAGTTACGAGTGAATATAACATCGAATGATTTCGAATATGATAATGAACCGCATCATTGGCAATCATTATATCACGTGATACCATCATATGATTGAAGTCACAAGTGAATATAACATCAAATGATGTTGGATATGATTGTATAATGTATCATTAGCACTCATTGTTTCTCGTGATACGATCGTATGATTAAAGTTACAGGTGAATATAATATCAATTGATGTCGTATATGATAGCGCACCATATCATTAGCACTTATTGTATCATGTGATGTGATCGTATGATTGAAGTCACGAGCGAATATAACATCAAATAATGCTAAATATGATTGTATAGTGTAGCATTGACACTCATTGTATCACGAGATACGATCGTATGATTAAAGTCACGAGTGAATATACTATAAAATGATGTCGATTATGAAAGTGTACCACATCATTGGCACTTATTATATCACGTGATACGATCGTATGATTAAAGTTACGATTGGAGATACTAATAAATGATGTTGAATATAATAGTGCACCATATCATTAGCACTTATTGTATCATGTGATGCGATCGTATGATTAAAGTTACAAGTGAATATAACATCAAATGATGTCGATTATAATAGTGTACCGCATCATTGGCACTCATTGTTACACGTGATACGATCGTATGATTAAAGTCACGAGTGAATATACCATCAAATGATGATAAATATGATTGTATAGTGTAGCATTGACACTCATTGTTTCACGTGATACGATCGTATGATTAAAGTTACGAGTAAATATAACATCAAATGATGTCGAATATGATAATGTACCGCATCATTGGCACTCATTGTATCACGTGATACGATCGTATGATTGAAGTCATGAATGAATATAACATCAAATGATGTCGATTATGATAGTGTGCCGCATCATTAGCACACATTGTATCACATGATACGATTGTATGATTGAAGTTACGAGTGAATATAACATCAAATGATTTCGAATATGATAATGAACCGCATCATTGGCAATCATTATATCACGTGATACCATCATATGATTGAAGTCACGAGTGAATATAACATCAAATGATGTTGAATATGATTGTATAATGTATCATTAGCACTCATTGTTTCACGTGATACGATCGTATGATTAAAGTTACAGGTGAATATAACATCAAATGATGTCGATTATGATAGTGTACCGCATCATTGGCACTCATTATATCACGTGATACTATCGTATGATTGAAGTTACGAGTGAATATGACATCAAATGATGTCAAATATGATAGTGTGCCGTATCATTTGCACTCATTGTTTCACGTGATACGATCGTATGATTAAAGTTACGATTGGAGATACTAATAAATGATGTTGAATATAATAGTGCACCATATCATTAGCACTTATTGTATCATGTGATGCGATCGTATGATTAAAGTTACAAGTGAATATAACATCAAATGATGTCGATTATAATAGTGTACCGCATCATTGGCACTCATTATATCACGTGATACTATCGTATGATTGAAGTCACGAGTGAATATAAAATCAAATGATGCTAAATATGATTGTATAGTGTATCATTAGCACTCATTGTATCACGTGACACGATCGTATGATGAAAGGTACGAGTGAATATAACATCAAATGATGTCGATTATGATAGTGTACCTTATCATTGGCACTCATTATATCTCGTGATACGATCGTATAATGAAAGTTACGAGTGAATATACTATTAAATAATGTCGATTATGATAGTGTACCGCATCATTGGCACTCATTATATCACGTGATACGATCGTATGATTGAAGTCACGAGTGAATATAACATCAAATGATGTCAATTATGATAGTGTTCCGTATCATAAGCACTCATTGTATCACGTGATACGATCGTATGATTAAAGTTACGATTGGAGATACTAATAAATGATGTTGAATATAATAGTGCACCATATCATTAGCACTTATTGTATCATGTGATGCGATCGTATGATTAAAGTTACAAGTGAATATAACATCAAATGATGTCGATTATAATAGTGTACCGCATCATTGGCACTCATTATATCACGTGATACTATCGTATGATTGAAGTCACGAGTGAATATAAAATCAAATGATGCTAAATATGATTGTATAGTGTATCATTAGCACTCATTGTATCACGTGACACGATCGTATGATGAAAGTTACGAGTGAATATAACATCAAATGATGTCGATTATGATAGTGTACCTTATCATTGGCACTCATTATATCTCGTGATACGATCGTATAATGAAAGTTACGAGTGAATATACTATTAAATAATGTCGATTATGATAGTGTACCGCATCATTGGCACTCATTATATCACGTGATACGATCGTATGATTGAAGTCACGAGTGAATATAACATCAAATGATGTCAATTATGATAGTGTACCGCATCATAGGCACTCAATATATCACGTGATACGATCGTATGATTGAAGTCACGAGTGAAGATAACATCAAATGATGTTGAAAATGATTGTATAATGTATCATTAGCACTCATTGTTTCACGTGATACGATCGTATGATTAAAGTTACAGGGGAATATAACATCAAACAATGTCGATTATGATAGTGTACCGCATCATAGGCACTCAATATATCACGTGATACTATCGTATGATTGAAGTCACGAGTGAATATAACATCAAATGATGCTAAATATGATTGTATAGTGTATCATTTGCACTCATTGTTTCACGCGATACGATCGTATGATTTAAGTTACAGGTGAATATAACATCAAATGATGTCGATTATAATAGTGTACCGCATCATTGGCGAACATTATATCACGTGATACTATCGTATTATTGAAGTCACGAGTGAATATAACATCAAATGATGCTAAATATGACTGTATAGTGTATCATTAGCACTCATTGTTTCACGTGATACGATCATATGATTAAAGTTACGAGTAAATATAACATCAAATGATGTCGAATATGATAATGTACCGTATCATTAGCACTCATTGTATCACGTGATACGATCGTATGATGAAAGTTACGAGTGAATATAACATCAAATGATGTCGATTATGATGGTGTACCGCATCATTGGCACTTATTATATCACGTGATACTATCGTATGATTGAAGTCACGAGTGAATATAACATCAAATAATGCTAAATATGATTGTAAAGTGTAGCATTGACACTCATTGTATCACGAGATACGATCGTATGATTGAAGTCACGAGTGAATATAACATCAAATAATGCTAAATATGATTGTATAGTGTAGCATTGACACTCATTGTATCACGAGAAACGATCGTATGATTAAAGTCACGAGTGAATATAACATCAAATAATGCTAAATATGATTGTTTAATGTATCATTAGCACTCATTGTTTCACGTGATACGATCGTATGATTAAAGTTACGAGTGAATATACTATTAAATGATGTCGATTATGATAGTGTACCGCATCATTGGCACTAATTGTATCACGTGATACGATCGTATGATCAATGCTACGAGTTAACATAATAGGGCAAGAATTATTGTACCAGCTATGAAATATGCATTTTTGTAAAATTCTACTTTTCGACGATATTTTTCTTGTTTTGGTATGAGGAAATCATAATTGTTCAGGAGCTAACGCACCAGCTATAAAATACTCTTATATGTAAAAATTTAACTTTTTGATGACATTTTCCTTGTTTTGGTATCAGGAGAACATAATAAGGCAGGAGCTAACGTACTAGCTGAGAAATACGCATTTTTGTAAAAATTTGAGTTTTCGACGATATTTTCCTTGTTTTGGTATCAGGAGAACATAATGGGGCAGGAGCTAACGTACTAGCTATGAAATACGCATTTTTGTAAAAATTTGAGTTTTTGACGATATTTTCCTTGATTTCGTATCAGGAGAACATAAAAGAGCAGGAACTAACGTTCCAGCTACAAAAAACGCATTTTTGTAAAAATTTGAATTTTAGACGATATTTTCATTGTTTTGGTATCAGGAGAACATAATGGGGCAGGAGCTAACGTATCAGCTATGAAATACGCATTTTTGTAAAAATTTGAGTTTTTGACGATATTTTCCTTGATTTCGTATCAGGAGAACATAAAAGAGCAGGAGCTAACGTTCCAGCTACAAAAAACGCATTTTTGTAAAAATTCGAATTTTAGACGATATTTTCTTTGTTTTGGTATCAGGAGAACATAATGGGACAGGAGCTAACGTACCAGCTATGAGATACCTATTTTTTTTAAATTTGACTTTTTGACGATATTTTCCTGGTTTTCGTATCAGGAGAACATAATGGGGCAGGAGCTAACGTACTAGCTATGAAATACGCATTTTTAAAAAATTCAACTTTTTGACAATATTTTTCTCCGTTTCGTATCAGGAGAACATAATAGGGCAGGAGCTAACGTACTAGCTATGAAATACGCATTTTTAAAAAATTCAACTTTTTGACAATATTTTTCTCCTTTTCGTATCGGGAGAACATAATAGGGCAGGAGCTAACGTACCAGCTATGAAATACGCATTTTTGTAAAAATTTGACTTTTGGACGATATTTTCTTTGTTTTGGTATCAGGAGAACATAATGGGACAGGAGCTAACGTACTAGCTCTAAATACGCATTTTTGTGAAAATTCGACTTTTTGACGTCATTTTTCTTGTTTTGGTATCAGGAGAACATAATGGGGCAGGTGCTAACGTACAAGCTATGAAATACGCATTTTTGTAAAAATTCAACTTTTTTAAAATGTTTTCTTTGTTTTGGTATCAGGAGAACATAAAGGGGCAAGAGCTAACGTACAAGATCATACGATCGTATGATCAAAGTTACGAGTGAATATGACATCAAATGATGTCAAATATGATAGTGTGCCGTATCATTTGCACTTATTGTATCACGTGATACAATCGTATGATTGAAGTTACAGTGAATATACTATTAAATAATGTCGAATATGACAGTGTACTGTATCATTGGCACTCATTGTATCACGTGATACGATCGTATGATTGAAGTCATGAATGAATATAACATCAAATGATGTCGATTATGAGAGTGTGCCGCATCATTAGCACACATTGTATCACATGATACGATTGTATGATTGAAGTCACGAGTGAATATACTATAAAATGATGTCGATTATGATAGTGTACCACATCATTGGCACTCATAATATCACGTGATACGATCTTATGATTGAAGTCACGAGTGAATATAATATCAAATGATGTCAATTATGATAGTGTTGCGTATCATAAGCACTCATTGTTTCACGTGATACGATCGTATGATTAAAGTTACAGGTGAATATAATATCAATTGATGTCGTATATGATAGCGCACCATATCATTAGCACTTATTGTATCATGTGATGTGATCGTATGATTGAAGTCACGAGTGAATATAACATCAAATAATGCTAAATATGATTGTATAGTGTAGCATTGACACTCATTGTATCACGAGATACGATCGTATGATTAAAGTCACGAGTGAATATACTATAAAATGATGTCGATTATGATAGTGTACCACATCATTGGCATTCATTATATCACGTGATACGATCGTATGATTAAAGTTACGATTGGAGATACTAATAAATGATGTTGAATATAATAGTGCACCATATCATTAGCACTTATTGTATCATGTGATGCGATCGTATAATTAAATTTACGAGTAAATATAACATCAAATGATGTCGAATATGATAATGTACCGTATCATTAGCACTCATATTATCACGTGATGCTATCGTATGATTGAAGTCACGAGTGAATATAACATTAAATAATGCTAAATATGATTGTATAATGTAGCATTGACACTCATTGTATCACGAGATACGATCGTATGATTGAAGTCACGAGTGAATATACTATAAAATGATGTCGAATATGATAACGTACTGTATCATTAGCACTCATAATATCACGTGATACGATCGTATGATTGAAGTCACGAGTGAATATAATATCAAATGATGTCAATTATGATAGTGTTGCGTATTATAAGCATTTATTGTTTCACGTGATACGATCGTATGATTAAAGTTACGATTGGAGATACTAATAAATGATGTTGAATATAATAGTGCACCATATCATTAGCACTTATTGTATCATGTGATGCGATCGTATGATTAAAGTTACAAGTAAATATAACATCAAATGATGTCGATTATAATAGTGTACCGCATCATTGGCACTCATTATATCACGTGATACTATCGTATGATTGAAGTCACGAGTGAATATAACATCAAATAATGCTAAATATGATTGTATAGTGTAGCATTGACACTCATTGTATCACGAGATACGATCGTATGATTAAAGTCACGAGTGAATATAACATCAAATGATGTTGAATATGATTGTATAATGTATCATTAGCACTCATTGTTTCACGTGATACGATCGTATGATTAAAGTTACAGGTGAATATAACATCAAATGAGGTCGATTATGATAGTGTACCGCATCATTGGCACTCATTATATCACGTGATACTATCGTATGATTGAAGTTACGAGTAAATATAACATCAAATGATGTCGAATATGATAATGTACCGTATCATTAGCACTCATAATATCACGTGATACGATCGTATGATAAAAGTTACGAGTGAATATAACATCAAATGATGTTGAATATGATTGTATAATGTATCATTAGCACTCATTGTTTCACGTGATACGATCGTAAGATTAAAGTTACGAGTAAATATAACATCAAATAATGTCGAATATGATAATGTACTGTATTATTAGCACTCATTGTATCACGTGATACGATCGTATGATAAAAGTTACGAGTGAATATAACATCAAATGATGTTGAATATGATTGTATAATGTATCATTAGCACTCATTGTTTCACGTGATACGATCGTAAGATTAAAGTTACGAGTAAATATAACATCAAATGATGTCGAATATGATAATGTACTGTATTATTAGCACTCATTGTATCACGTGATACGATCGTATGATGAAAGTTACGAGTGAATATAACATCAAATGATGTCGATTATTATAGTGTACCTTATCATTGGCACTCATTATATCACGTGATACGATCGTATAATGAAAGTTACGAGTGAATACACTATTAAATAATGTCGATTATGATAGTGTACCGCATCATTGGCACTCATTATATCACGTGATACGATCGTATGATTGAAGTCACGAGTGAATATAACATCAAATGATGTAAATTATGATAGTGTTTCGTATCATAAGCACTCATTGTATCACGTGATACGATCGTATGATGAAAGTTACAAGTAAATATACTATTAAATGATGTCGATTATGACAGTGTACCGTACCATTGGCACTCATAGTATCACGTGATACGATCGTATGATTGAAGTCACGAATGAATATAACATCAAATGATGTCGATTATGATAGTGTACTGTATTATTAGCACTCATTGTATCACGTGATACGATCGTATGATAAAAGTTACGAGTGAATATAACATCAAATGATGTTGAATATGATTGTATAATGTATCATTAGCACTCATTGTTTCACGTGATACGATCGTAAGATTAAAGTTACGAGTAAATATAACATCAAATGATGTCGAATATGATAATGTACTGTATTATTAGCACTCATTGTATCACGTGATACGATCGTATGATGAAAGTTACGAGTGAATATAACATCAAATGATGTCGATTATTATAGTGTACCTTATCATTGGCACTCATTATATCACGTGATACGATCGTATAATGAAAGTTACGAGTGAATACACTATTAAATAATGTCGATTATGATAGTGTACCGCATCATTGGCACTCATTATATCACGTGATACGATCGTATGATTGAAGTCACGAGTGAATATAACATCAAATGATGTAAATTATGATAGTGTTTCGTATCATAAGCACTCACTGTATCACGTGATACGATCGTATGATGAAAGTTACAAGTAAATATACTATTAAATGATGTCGATTATGACAGTGTACCGTACCATTGGCACTCATAGTATCACGTGATACGATCGTATGATTGAAGTCACGAATGAATATAACATCAAATGATGTCGATTATGATAGTGTAACGCATCATTAGCACACATTGTATCACTTGATACGATCGTATGATTAAAGTTACGAGTGAAGATAACATCAAATTATGTTGAATATGATTGTATAATGTATCATTAGCTCTCATTGTTTCACGTGATACGATCGTATGATTAAAGTTACAGGTGAATATAACATCAAACAATGTCGATTATGATAGTGTACCGCATCATTGGCACTCATTATATCACGTGATACTATCGTATGATTGAAGTCACGAGTGAATATAACATCAAATGATGCTAAATATGACTGTATAGTGTAGCATTAGCACTCATTGTTTCACGTGATACGATCGTATGATTAAAGTTACGAGTAAATATAACATCAAATGATGTTGAATATGATTGTTTAATGTATCATTAGCACTCATTGTTTCACGTGATACGATCGTATGATTAAAGTTACGAGTGAATATACTATTAAATGATGTCGATTATGATAGTGTACCGCATCATTGGCACTAATTGTATCACGTGATACGATCGTATGATCAAAGCTACGAGTTAACATAATAGGGCAAGAATTATTGGACCAGCTATGAAATACGCATTTTTGTAAAATTCTACTTTTTGACGATATTTTTCTTGTTTTGGTATGAGGAAATCATAATTGTTCAGGAGCTAACGTACCAGCTATAAAATACTCTTATATGTAAAAATTAAACTTTTTGATGACATTTTCCTTGTTTTGGTATCAGGAGAACATAATAAGGCAGGAGCTAACGTACTAGCTGAGAAATACGCATTTTTGTAAAAATTTGAGTTTTCGACGATATTTTCCTTGTTTTGGTATCAGGAGAACATAATGGGGCAGGAGCTAACGTACTAGCTATGAAATACGCATTTTCGAAAAATTCGACTTTTTGACGATATTTTCCTTAATTTCGTATCAGGAGAACATAAAAGAGAAGGAGCTAACGTTCCAGCTATGAAATACCCATTTTTTAAAAATTCGACTTTTTGACGATATTTTCCAATTTTCGTATCAGGAGAAAATAATGGGGCAGGAGCTGACGTACTAGCTATGAAATACGCATTTTTTAAAAATTCGACTTCTTGACGATATTTTCCTGGTTTTCGTATCAGGAGAACATAATAGGGCAGGAGCTAACGTACCAGCTATGAAATACGCAATTTTTGTAAAAATTTGAGTTTTCGACGATATTTTCCTTGATTTCGTATCAGGAGAACATAAAAGAGCAGGAGCTAACGTTCCAGCTACAAAAAACGCATTTTTGTAAAAATTTGAATTTTAGACGATATTTTCCTTGTTTTGGTATCAGGAGAACATAATGGGGCAGGAGCTAACGTATCAGCTATGAAATACGCATTTTTGTAAAAATTTGAGTTTTTGACGATATTTTCCTTGATTTCGTATCAGGAGAACATAAAAGAGCAGGAGCTAACGTTCCAGCTACAAAAAACGCATTTTTGTAAAAATTTGAATTTTAGACGATATTTTCTTTGTTTTGGTATCAGGAGAACATAATGGGACAGGAGCTAACGTACCAGCTATAAGATACCTATTTTTTTTAAATTTGACTTTTTGACGATATTTTCCTGGTTTTCGTATCAGGAGAACATAATGGGGCAGGAGCTAACGTACTAGCTATGAAATACGCATTTTTGAAAAATTCAACTTTTTGACAATATTTTTCTCCTTTTCGTATCAGGAGAACATAATAGGGCAGGAGCTAACGTACCAGCTATGAAATACGCATTTTTGTAAAAATTTGACTTTTGGACGATATTTTCTTTGTTTTGGTATCAGGAGAACATAATGGGACAGGAGCTAACGTACCAGCTATGAGATACCTATTTTTTTTAAATTTGACTTTTTGACGATATTTTCCTGGTTTTCGTATCAGGAGAACATAATGGGGCAGGAGCTAACGTACTACCTATGAAATACGCATTTTTGAAAAATTCAACTTTTTGACAATATTTTTCTCCTTTTCGTATCAGGAGAACATAATAGGGCAGGAGCTAACGTACCAGCTATGAAATACGCATTTTTGTAAAAATTTGACTTTTGGACGATATTTTCTTTGTTTTGGTATCAGGAGAACATAATGGGACAGGAGCTAACGTACAAGATCATACGATCGTATGATCAAAGTTACGAGTGAATATGACATCAAATGATGTCAAATATGATAGTGTGCCGTATCATTTGCACTTATTGTATCACGTGATACAATCGTATGATTGAAGTCATGAATGAATATAACATCAAATGATGTCGATTATGATAGTGTGCCGCATCATTAGCACACATTGTATCACATGATACGATTGTGTGATTGAAGTTACGAGTGAATATAACATTAAATGATTTCGAATATGATAATGAACCGCATTATTGGCAATCATTATATCACGTGATACCATCATATGATTGAAGTCACGAGTGAATATAACATCAAATGATGTTGGATATGATTGTATAATGTATCATTAGCACTCATTGTTTCACGTGATACGATCGTATGATTAAAGTTACAGGTGAATATAATATCAATTGATGTCGTATATGATAGCGCACCATATCATTAGCACTTATTGTATCATGTGATGTGATCGTATGATTGAAGTCACGAGTGAATATAACATCAAATAATGCTAAATATGATTGTATAGTGTAGCATTGACACTCATTGTATCACGAGATACGATCGTATGATTAAAGTCACGAGTGAATATACTATAAAATGATGTCGATTATGATAGTGTACCACATCATTGGCATTCATTATATCACGTGATACGATCGTATGATTAAAGTTACGATTGGAGATACTAATAAATGATGTTGAATATAATAGTGCACCATATCATTAGCACTTATTGTATCATGTGATGCGATCGTATGATTAAAGTTACGAGTAAATATAACATCAAATGATGTCGAATATGATAATGTACCGTATCATTAGCACTCATATTATCACGTGATGCTATCGTATGATTGAAGTCACGAGTGAATATAACATTAAATAATGCTAAATATGATTGTATAATGTAGCATTGACACTCATTGTATCACGAGATACGATCGTATGATTGAAGTCACGAGTGAATATACTATAAAATGATGTCGAATATGATAACGTACTGTATCATTAGCACTCATAATATCACGTGATACGATCGTATGATTGAAGTCACGAGTGAATATAATATCAAATGATGTCAATTATGATAGTGTTGCGTATCATAAGCATTTATTGTTTCACGTGATACGATCGTATGATTAAAGTTACGATTGGAGATACTAATAAATGATGTTGAATATAATAGTGCACCATATCATTAGCACTTATTGTATCATGTGATGCGATCGTATGATTAAAGTTACAAGTAAATATAACATCAAATGATGTCGATTATAATAGTGTACCGCATCATTGGCACTCATTATATCACGTGATACTATCGTATGATTGAAGTCACGAGTGAATATAACATCAAATAATGCTAAATATGATTGTATAGTGTAGCATTGACACTCATTGTATCACGAGATACGATCGTATGATTAAAGTCACGAGTGAATATAACATCAAATGATGTTGAATATGATTGTATAATGTATCATTAGCACTCATTGTTTCACGTGATACGATCGTATGATTAAAGTTACAGGTGAATATAACATCAAATGAGGTCGATTATGATAGTGTACCGCATCATTGGCACTCATTATATCACGTGATACTATCGTATGATTGAAGTCACGAGTGAATATAAAATCAAATGATGCTAAATATGATTGTATAGTGTATCATTAGCACTCATTGTTTCACGTGATACGATCGTATGATTAAAGTTACGAGTAAATATAACATCAAATGATGTCGAATATGATAATGTACCGTATCATTAGCACTCATATTATCACGTGATACGATCGTATGATAAAAGTTACGAGTGAATATAACATCAAATGATGTTGAATATGATTGTATAATGTATCATTAGCACTCATTGTTTCACGTGATACGATCGTAAGATTAAAGTTACGAGTAAATATAACATCAAATAATGTCGAATATGATAATGTACTGTATTATTAGCACTCATTGTATCACGTGATACGATCGTATGATGAAAGTTACGAGTGAATATAACATCAAATGATGTCGATTATTATAGTGTACCTTATCATTGGCACTCATTATATCACGTGATACGATCGTATAATGAAAGTTACGAGTGAATACACTATTAAATAATGTCGATTATGATAGTGTACCGCATCATTGGCACTCATTATATCACGTGATACGATCGTATGATTTAAGTCACGAGTGAATATAACATCAAATGATGTAAATTATGATAGTGTTCCGTATCATAAGCACTCATTGTATCACGTGATACGATCGTATGATGAAAGTTACAAGTAAATATACTATTAAATGATGTCGATTATGACAGTGTACCGTACCATTGGCACTCATAGTATCACGTGATACGATCGTATGATTGAAGTCACGAATGAATATAACATCAAATGATGTCGATTATGATAGTGTACCGCATCATTAGCACACATTGTATCACTTGATACGATCGTATGATTAAAGTTACGAGTGAAGATAACATCAAATTATGTTGAATATGATTGTATAATGTATCATTAGCACTCATTGTTTCACGTGATACGATCGTATGATTAAAGTTACAGGTGAATATAACATCAAACAATGTCGATTATGATAGTGTACCGCATCATTGGCACTCATTATATCACGTGATACTATCGTATGATTGAAGTCACGAGTGAATATAACATCAAATGATGCTAAATATGACTGTATAGTGTAGCATTAGCACTCATTGTTTCACGTGATACGATCGTATGATTAAAGTTACGAGTAAATATAACATCAAATGATGTTGAATATGATTGTTTAATGTATCATTAGCACTCATTGTTTCACGTGATACGATCGTATGATTAAAGTTACGAGTGAATATACTATTAAATGATGTCGATTATGATAGTGTACCGCATCATTGGCACTAATTGTATCACGTGATACGATCGTATGATCAAAGCTACGAGTTAACATAATAGGGCAAGAATTATTGGACCAGCTATGAAATACGCATTTTTGTAAAATTCTACTTTTTGACGATATTTTTCTTGTTTTGGTATGAGGAAATCATAATTGTTCAGGAGCTAACGTACCAGCTATAAAATACTCTTATATGTAAAAATTAAACTTTTTGATGACATTTTCCTTGTTTTGGTATCAGGAGAACATAATAAGGCAGGAGCTAACGTACTAGCTGAGAAATACGCATTTTTGTAAAAATTTGAGTTTTCGACGATATTTTCCTTTTTTTGGTATCAGGAGAACATAATGGGGCAGGAGCTAACGTACTAGCTATGAAATACGCATTTTCGAAAAATTCGACTTTTTGACGATATTTTCCTTAATTTCGTATCAGGAGAACATAAAAGAGAAGGAGCTAACGTTCCAGCTATGAAATACCCATTTTTTAAAAATTCGACTTTTTGACGATATTTTCCAATTTTCGTATCAGGAGAAAATAATGGGGCAGGAGCTGACGTACTAGCTATGAAATACGCATTTTTTAAAAATTCGACTTCTTGACGATATTTTCCTGGTTTTCGTATCAGGAGAACATAATAGGGCAGGAGCTAACGTACCAGCTATGAAATACGCAATTTTTGTAAAAATTTGAGTTTTCGACGATATTTTCCTTGATTTCGTATCAGGAGAACATAAAAGAGCAGGAGCTAACGTTCCAGCTACAAAAAACGCATTTTTGTAAAAATTTGAATTTTAGACGATATTTTCCTTGTTTTGGTATCAGGAGAACATAATGGGGCAGGAGCTAACGTATCAGCTATGAAATACGCATTTTTGTAAAAATTTGAGTTTTTGACGATATTTTCCTTGATTTCGTATCAGGAGAACATAAAAGAGCAGGAGCTAACGTTCCAGCTACAAAAAACGCATTTTTGTAAAAATTTGAATTTTAGACGATATTTTCTTTGTTTTGGTATCAGGAGAACATAATGGGACAGGAGCTAACGTACCAGCTATGAGATACCTATTTTTTTTAAATTTGACTTTTTGACGATATTTTCCTGGTTTTCGTATCAGGAGAACATAATGGGGCAGGAGCTAACGTACTAGCTATGAAATACGCATTTTTGAAAAATTCAACTTTTTGACGATATTTTTCTCCTTTTCGTATCAGGAGAACATAATAGGGCAGGAGCTAACGTACCAGCTATGAAATACGCATTTTTGTAAAAATTTGACTTTTGGACGATATTTTCTTTGTTTTGGTATCAGGAGAACATAATGGGACAGGAGCTAACGTACTAGCTCTAAATACGCATTTTTGTGAAAATTCGACTTTTTGACGTCATTTTTCTTGTTTTGGTATCAGGAGAACATAATGGGGCAGGTGCTAACGTACAAGCTATGAAATACGCATTTTTGTAAAAATTCAACTTTTTTAAAATGTTTTCTTTGTTTTGGTATCAGGAGAACATAAAGGGGCAAGAGCTAACGTACAAGATCATACGATCGTATGATCAAAGTTACGAGTGAATATGACATCAAATGATGTCAAATATGATAGTGTGCCGTATCATTTGCACTTATTGTATCACGTGATACAATCGTATGATTGAAGTCATGAATGAATATAACATCAAATGATGTCGATTATGATAGTGTGCCGCATCATTAGCACACATTGTATCACATGATACGATTGTATGATTGAAGTTACGAGTGAATATAACATCAAATGATTTCGAATATGATAATGAACCGCATTATTGGCAATCATTATATCACGTGATACCATCATATGATTGAAGTCACGAGTGAATATAACATCAAATGATGTTGGATATGATTGTATAATGTATCATTAGCACTCATTGTTTCACGTGATACGATCGTATGATTAAAGTTACAGGTGAATATAATATCAATTGATGTCGTATATGATAGCGCACCATATCATTAGCACTTATTGTATCATGTGATGTGATCGTATGATTGAAGTCACGAGTGAATATAACATCAAATAATGCTAAATATGATTGTATAGTGTAGCATTGACACTCATTGTATCACGAGATACGATCGTATGATTAAAGTCACGAGTGAATATACTATAAAATGATGTCGATTATGATAGTGTACCACATCATTGGCATTCATTATATCACGTGATACGATCGTATGATTAAAGTTACGATTGGAGATACTAATAAATGATGTTGAATATAATAGTGCACCATATCATTAGCACTTATTGTATCATGTGATGCGATCGTATGATTAAAGTTACGAGTAAATATAACATCAAATGATGTCGAATATGATAATGTACCGTATCATTAGCACTCATATTATCACGTGATGCTATCGTATGATTGAAGTCACGAGTGAATATAACATTAAATGATGCTAAATATGATTGTATAATGTAGCATTGACACTCATTGTATCACGAGATACGATCGTATGATTGAAGTCACGAGTGAATATACTATAAAATGATGTCGAATATGATAACGTACTGTATCATTAGCACTCATAATATCACGTGATACGATCGTATGATTGAAGTCACGAGTGAATATAATATCAAATGATGTCAATTATGATAGTGTTGCGTATCATAAGCATTTATTGTTTCACGTGATACGATCGTATGATTAAAGTTACGATTGGAGATACTAATAAATGATGTTGAATATAATAGTGCACCATATCATTAGCACTTATTGTATCATGTGATGCGATCGTATGATTAAAGTTACAAGTGAATATAACATCAAATGATGTCAATTATAATAGTGTACCGCATCATTGGCACTCATTATATCACGTGATACTATCGTATGATTGAAGTCACGAGTGAATATAACATCAAATAATGCTAAATATGATTGTATAGTGTAGCATTGACACTCATTGTATCACGAGATACGATCGTATGATTAAAGTCACGAGTGAATATAACATCAAATGATGTTGAATATGATTGTATAATGTATCATTAGCACTCATTGTTTCACGTGATACGATCGTATGATTAAAGTTACAGGTGAATATAACATCAAATGAGGTCGATTATGATAGTGTACCGCATCATTGGCACTCATTATATCACGTGATTATTATTATTATTATTTGTTCCGGCATTTGTGCACCGCGGCCTCACTGAGACCTATTGTGCGCCGTCCATGTCCCTGTCCTATATATGTGACAGGCCCACGGCCTTTGCAAATCTGAGGATACTGAATGGATCGATCAGTTCACATAGTTTGGGGTCTACAATGCGATCACTACCAAAGTGAAGGTATCGCCTTCTAGCTAAGTTATCACAGTCACATATTATATGACGTGCCGTTTCTCCCTCTTTCTTGCAGAATCTGCAGATTGGTGATCCCACTATCCCCAAATTAAAGAGGTGTTTATTTAACCGACAGTGACCTGTATAGAGTCCTGTCACACTTTTGAGTGTCCACCTGTCCATTGATAGAAGTGCTGAGCTTCTTCTCTTACAGGGTCCATTAAGAAACAGTTTCGAGTGTTCCTGTTTCTTAGTTTCTCTCCAAGAAAGTCTTGCCTTGTCCTCTAAAGCTAATTTTATACGCCTTTTAGCGTAGCTGAGGCTGATACCACATATGGGTTCAGGTGCAAGAGGTGTCTGTTCTGAGCCCACCCTTGCAAGGCCATCTGCCTTCTCATTGCCTGTGATGCCTGTGTGTCCTGGCACCCAGTCGATTCTAACCTTATTGGCTAGCGAGAGTGTGTTTAAGTTGTTTTTACACTCCTCAACCAAATAAGATCTGGTCGTATAGCTTCTCAGGGCGCCAATGGCTGCCTGGCTATCCGTGAAAATTGTGATCAGTCTGTTTCTTACACCCTCCCCAATTAAGGTTTGGGTACAGACATTGATCGCCATCACTTCGGCCTGAAAGACCGAGGTGTGTCTACCTAAAGGAATAGAAGTCCCAGATTCTGGTTTATCTTTCCTCCATATGCCGGCCCCTGATCCGTTTTCTGTTAGTGAGCCGTCTGTGTAGCAATTAGTCCCATTACACAGTTTATGTGGTTTGGTCTTTGTGTTTTCCGCACAGTACAAAACGTCTGTGTGTTTCTTAACTTGTAGGTCAGAGTGCATTGACAGCACCTCGTCCTCATCAATTCTTCTGAACAAGTTCCCATGCCCCATGCGAGTCATGACTTTGGATCTTGTTCCTGATTTCGCAAGTCTGTAAGCCACGTTCAAGGCTTGCGCTTCTACTTCTATGTGCAGTGGATTCAAGTTCAATAAGACTTCCATTGCAGCAGTAGGAGTTGTACTCATGGCACCAGTGATCATGAGACATGAAAGCCTCTGTAATTTGCCAAGCAAAGTTTTATTTTTACTAATACTACCTCTGTGCCACCACACCATAGAGGCATAGAGCACCATTGGTCTAACTGCTGCGGTATATAGCCAGAATAACATTCTGGGTTGTAGTCCCCAGGTCCTACCCACAGCCCTTTTACATGCATAGAGGCATCGAAGTGCCTTCATAGTAGTATTCCTGATGTGTTTAGACCAGTCCAATTTTCTATCCAGAGTAACCCCTAGATGCTTTACCTCACTACAAATGCTTACCTGTGTCCCCCCTATATAGGGTGGTCTAACTATAGCATTTCTTTTGTTAGTGAAGATACAGAGATTTATCTTCTGGGGATTGATTCCTAAACCATTCTTTTCACACCAATCCCTCAAAAGATCCATCGATGCGGAAAGCAACTCAGAAATGGTTTCTGAGAACTTGCCCCCTATGAGCACAGCAATGTCATCAGCATATCCCTGTGCGTAGAACCCTGCAGAGTTTAGGTTTGTTAACAATGAGTCAACGACCAAACACCACAGTAATGGAGATAACACCCCTCCCTGTGGACATCCTCCCACTGGCTTCATCCACAGTTTGGTTTGTCCCAATTGTGATTGTAAAATCCTATTCTCTAGCATGGTGTTTATCCAGCTAGAGGCTAAGGAACTAATCCCCTTTCTTTCTAAGGCTGATGCCATAGTGTTATAGGGTGTGCGATCAAAGGCACCTTCTATATCAACAAAGATGCCTGCCATTATTTCTTTATGAACTAGGGATCTCTCTATCCTGGAAACCAGGTGGTGGAGAGCAATTTCACAGGATTTTCCTGCCTGGTATGCGAATTGAGCGCTATGGAGCGGTCGTTCTACCAGTATTCCATCCCTAATATGTCTGTCTATGACCTTTTCCAAGGTCTTCATTAAAAATGAAGTCAGACATATTGGTCTGTAAGACTTGGGTTCGTCATAGGACTTTTTCCCGGGTTTTGGTATGTAACACACTTTTGCCATCCTCCAGCTTACTGGAATATAGCTCAGTGCCAAGCTTCCCCTTAACAAGGTAAGTATAAGGGGCCTAATTACTGGTAGGCCTTTTTGTAGCAAGGCTGGGAATATCCCATCAGTACCAGGTGATTTGAAAGGAGCAAAATAATTAATTGCCCACTCCACTCTTGCAGAATTGACAATTTTATTTGCTTCTGCCCAGTTACCCTTGCAACTAGTGTGTTCACAGTTGGTAGGGTCATTGTTAATCGTATCCATCAGTCCGCAGCCAGGAAAATGTGCGCGCGCCAGGGCACCGAGGGTTCCCTCCTCAGAATCTGTATAGCCCCCTCCCACCCTGACGGAGCCCAATACTCCCCTGTCAGACTGCTTGGATAAGATCCTATTTACTCTAAACATGGAAGTTGTATCGTTTATTTCGCTACAAAATTTCTTCCACGCCCTTCTTTTAGCCTTTCTGACTTCTTTGTGATAATCAGTGAGTGCACGTTTATAAGTGTCCCATCTGCCTGATCTTTTGGCCGCGTTAAAGAGTTTACGTGTAAGAGCTCTTAACTTGCCAAGTTCATTGTTCCACCAGGGACAGTTCCTGTTGGATCTAACATTACATACAGTGTTATTATCAGTGTATGACTTAATCATTGCCTCAGTCAATGTTGAGTTTAAATGTTCCAAATGCCAGTTGCTACTCACCACTCTAGGACAGCATTTGACCTCCTCCTCAAGCTGTGTATAGTAGGTTTCCCAGTTTGTAAGTTTGGGATTCCTATACACAGCTTCGGACGTGATGTTACCACTTAGATCAAATCTAATGTATCTATGATCTGAGCATGACTCTTCTTCAGAGACGTGCCAGCCTTTAACCCTTAGGCTTATAGCACGTGTGCTAAGGGTTATGTCAATGACCTCAGATCTGATTCTGTTGTTAAAAGTGGCAATATTGCCTCTGTTTAGAATGTCTAGGTCATTACTAGTTATGTACTCTACTAAACACTCACCTCTCTGGTTGTTGTTCTTGCTCCCCCAGAGCTGATGGTGAGCGTTCGCATCAAGCGATGCTATAAGCTCGCCCCTTAAGCCAGTCCCTTCCGTTAGCTTACTAAGTGCCTAGGTCGGGACTCTTTCTTCATATGGGAGGTAGACCGATGCAATCGTCAACCTCCCACCTTGATTTCCCTCGTTGAGGGCCATTTGAGCTGCTGCTAAATCTCTAGAACAATATTGCCATAGAGGCAGCATTTTAAGACTACTCTTATGCAGGATACAGGCTCTGGCACGCTCGGGTACAGAAATAATCTCATACCCACGCATCGCCAGCCCCCCCATCCTGCCCTTATGCAGGTAAGGTTCTTGTATTAGAATAATATCAATATCCTTACCTCTCACATACTGCTGCAGAACACCACATGCTGCAATACAGTGGTGTAGATTAATTTGCAGCAGCCTCACCACTATGATCAGTGCCCGCCGGCCCCCGGAGGGCCACCCCGAGGCGGACGCCGGGAGACAGCGCCAAACCCAGGCCTCCCCATCACAGAGGGCCTAGACCCAGCGCGCCCCCCAGCCCCCGCCACGGGGCCAACCCCCGCAGCCGCCATAGTCATCGCCTTGGGGCCATCCTTAGGAGTTGGCAAATTCGTCGTAGCGATCCCCTTCGACTCCACCGCCTCAGGATCGCTCCTTGCCTCCTCCACCTTATCAGCCGGCTTCCTCTCCTGTACTACTTTCAGCGGCTTCTTCTTATCCAATACCCTGAGAGCGACCTTAGTGAACCCATAGTTCAGCTTAAGCTTCCGCTTCTCAAGGTATTCCATGCTAGTCTCTGGGGCAGACAGGATCGCAAAGAAGCCATGCTTCTCCACCTTGGTGCCCAGGAGTCTCCATAATCTAATATCAGGTACCCTAGAGTTTTGGGTCCTGATCCTCTTCATGAAATGTTCTTCCAGAGGCATTTCTCCTGTAATGAAGGTTCCTACCTTCACGGTTTTATGAAGCTCCTCCACCTTTCCTACACGGAGCTCCAGATCCCCACTGATGTTAAAATTGGGTACTATAATCGACAACCAGTCCTTGGTCTCCTGGTTGTCGCAGATTATGACACAGGCTCCCACATGTGGGTAAATTCCACTGAATTCAGCCTGTGTCCCTTTCTCTTCTTCCAGCTGATCGACAAATTTCATCAGCTGGCCCTTCATTTCCTCGCAATTCTCCTTCGTCAGCTGAGTGGACGGATATCCACTAGGGATAATCGCCACCCTGCTTCCTCCGGCAGCAATCGCGTAGGATGCAATACTAGCATCCCCACCCCTATGCCTCTTTGCCGTAGGCGCAGAGGTACCGGGTGAGGACCTAATCCTTTTCTCTGGAGCGCACCCAGACCCTGCCGTATTCCCGGACCCCGAAGGTCCTGAAAGTCCGGCCGGATCCTCAGGTGGCCCTCCAGCCAACATTGCCCTCCTCCACTTCTTTCTCTGGGCTCCAGAGAACTTGTGCTTGGAGGTCTCGCCTGCATCCTTGGATGCAGCGTCCCTACCAGGCACCAAGCTCTCTGGCTCCATTACCAGTCCGCTTACCTCCTCTACAAGCGTCGCAAGCGAGCTCATAGAGGCTTCGTCGTCCACTACCTCAGCGCCAAGGTCCATTGAAGGCCCCTGGGCTGAGTCCTCTCCGCTGATCAAGCTGACCAGCTCCTCCATGTCTTCATTATTAGTTGTTGTAGTACTCATATTTTGTTCCCACGAAAGCGGGGGAAGTTACTCTGCAGGTACTGCCCCCTCTCCCTGCAGAGGGCATTTAATACAATGGGGTGCGCCTGGTGCCCCAAGGGGGTCGATTAAAGACAGTGCATTTTTATACACCCCCTGCCATTCGGCCACAGCTCGAGCTCCTCTACACTTGGCTTGGGTGTTAAGGAGATCTCCACATGGATTTCATGGGGAGATCCCGCCTCTGTCGTCCGCGAGTCCATCGGACTCCCCAGGGGGTACCACTTGGAGGTGACAGTAGGCGTTGGTAGGGATAGGTCAGACTGGGAGTTCACAAGCAGTGAGTAGGGCACTATTGCTTGATTCCTCCGCTACGAGTACAGGAGACCCCCGCACCTGTCTCCCTCTCTAGTCTTTCCATTACCCTACCCATTTACCCCACGTGATACTATCGTATGATTGAAGTCACGAGTGAATATAAAATCAAATGATGCTAAATATGATTGTATAGTGTATCATTAGCACTCATTGTTTCACGTGATACGATCGTATGATTAAAGTCACGAGTGAATATACCATCAAATGATGATAAATATGATTGTATAGTGTATCATTAGCACTCATTGTTTCACGTGATACGATCGTATGATTAAAGTTACGAGTAAATATAACATCAAATGATGTCGAATATGATAATGTACCGTATCATTAGCACTCATATTATCACGTGATACGATCGTATGATAAAAGTTACGAGTGAATATAACATCAAATGATGTTGAATATGATTGTATAATGTATCATTAGCACTCATTGTTTCACGTGATACGATCGTAAGATTAAAGTTACGAGTAAATATAACATCAAATAATGTCGAATATGATAATGTACTGTATTATTAGCACTCATTGTATCACGTGATACGATCGTATGATGAAAGTTACGAGTGAATATAACATCAAATGATGTCGATTATTATAGTGTACCTTATCATTGGCACTCATTATATCACGTGATACGATCGTATAATGAAAGTTACGAGTGAATACACTATTAAATAATGTCGATTATGATAGTGTACCGCATCATAGGCACTCATTATATCACGTGATACGATCGTATGATTGAAGTCACGAGTGAATATAACATCAAATGATGTAAATTATGATAGTGTTCCGTATCATAAGCACTCATTGTATCACGTGATACGATCGTATGATGAAAGTTACAAGTAAATATACTATTAAATGATGTAAATTATGATAGTGTTCCGTATCATAAGCACTCATTGTATCACGTGATACGATCGTATGATGAAAGTTACAAGTAAATATACTATTAAATGATGTCGATTATGA
Source organism: Acanthosoma haemorrhoidale (assembly GCA_930367205.1). Taxonomy (NCBI): domain Eukaryota; kingdom Metazoa; phylum Arthropoda; class Insecta; order Hemiptera; family Acanthosomatidae; genus Acanthosoma; species Acanthosoma haemorrhoidale. The sequence continues at coordinate 118,236,753 of OV884014.1, forward strand.
CAGTGTACCGTACCATTGGCACTCATAGTATCACGTGATACGATCGTATGATTGAAGTCACGAATGAATATAACATCAAATGATGTCGATTATGATAGTGTACCGCATCATTAGCACACATTGTATCACTTGATACGATCGTATGATTAAAGTTACGAGTGAAGATAACATCAAATTATGTTGAATATGATTGTATAATGTATCATTAGCACTCATTGTTTCACGTGATACGATCGTATGATTAAAGTTACAGGTGAATATAACATCAAACAATGTCGATTATGATAGTGTACCGCATCATTGGCACTCATTATATCACGTGATACTATCGTATGATTGAAGTCACGAGTGAATATAACATCAAATGATGCTAAATATGACTGTATAGTGTAGCATTAGCACTCATTGTTTCACGTGATACGATCGTATGATTAAAGTTACGAGTAAATATAACATCAAATGATGTTGAATATGATTGTTTAATGTATCATTAGCACTCATTGTTTCACGTGATACGATCGTATGATTAAAGTTACGAGTGAATATACTATTAAATGATGTCGATTATGATAGTGTACCGCATCATTGGCACTAATTGTATCACGTGATACGATCGTATGATCAAAGCTACGAGTTAACATAATAGGGCAAGAATTATTGGACCAGCTATGAAATACGCATTTTTGTAAAATTCTACTTTTTGACGATATTTTTCTTGTTTTGGTATGAGGAAATCATAATTGTTCAGGAGCTAACGTACCAGCTATAAAATACTCTTATATGTAAAAATTAAACTTTTTGATGACATTTTCCTTGTTTTGGTATCAGGAGAACATAATAAGGCAGGAGCTAACGTACTAGCTGAAAAATACGCATTTTTGTAAAAATTTGAGTTTTCGACGATATTTTCCTTGTTTTGGTATCAGGAGAACATAATGGGGCAGGAGCTAACGTACTAGCTATGAAATACGCATTTTCGAAAAATTCGACTTTTTGACGATATTTTCCTTAATTTCGTATCAGGAGAACATAAAAGAGAAGGAGCTAACGTTCCAGCTATGAAATACCCATTTTTTAAAAATTCGACTTTTTGACGATATTTTCCAATTTTCGTATCAGGAGAAAATAATGGGGCAGGAGCTGACGTACTAGCTATGAAATACGCATTTTTTAAAAATTCGACTTCTTGACGATATTTTCCTGGTTTTCGTATCAGGAGAACATAATAGGGCAGGAGCTAACGTACCAGCTATGAAATACGCAATTTTTGTAAAAATTTGAGTTTTCGACGATATTTTCCTTGATTTCGTATCAGGAGAACATAAAAGAGCAGGAGCTAACGTTCCAGCTACAAAAAACGCATTTTTGTAAAAATTTGAATTTTAGACGATATTTTCCTTGTTTTGGTATCAGGAGAACATAATGGGGCAGGAGCTAACGTATCAGCTATGAAATACGCATTTTTGTAAAAATTTGAGTTTTTGACGATATTTTCCTTGATTTCGTATCAGGAGAACATAAAAGAGCAGGAGCTAACGTTCCAGCTACAAAAAACGCATTATTGTAAAAATTTGAATTTTAGACGATATTTTCTTTGTTTTGGTATCAGGATAACATAATGGGACAGGAGCTAACGTACCAGCTATGAGATACCTATTTTTTTTAAATTTGACTTTTTGACGATATTTTCCTGGTTTTCGTATCAGGAGAACATAATGGGGCAGGAGCTAACGTACTAGCTATGAAATACGCATTTTTGAAAAATTCAACTTTTTGACAATATTTTTCTCCTTTTCGTATCAGGAGAACATAATAGGGCAGGAGCTAACGTACCAGCTATGAAATACGCATTTTTGTAAAAATTTGACTTTTGGACGATATTTTCTTTGTTTTGGTATCAGGAGAACATAATGGGACAGGAGCTAACGTACTAGCTCTAAATACGCATTTTTGTGAAAATTCGACTTTTTGACGTCATTTTTCTTGTTTTGGTATCAGGAGAACATAATGGGGCAGGTGCTAACGTACAAGCTATGAAATACGCATTTTTGTAAAAATTCAACTTTTTTAAAATGTTTTCTTTGTTTTGGTATCAGGAGAACATAAAGGGGCAAGAGCTAACGTACAAGATCATACGATCGTATGATCAAAGTTACGAGTGAATATGACATCAAATGATGTCAAATATGATAGTGTGCCGTATCATTTGCACTTATTGTATCACGTGATACAATCGTATGATTGAAGTCATGAATGAATATAACATCAAATGATGTCGATTATGATAGTGTGCCGCATCATTAGCACACATTGTATCACATGATACGATTGTATGATTGAAGTTACGAGTGAATATAACATCAAATGATTTCGAATATGATAATGAACCGCATTATTGGCAATCATTATATCACGTGATACCATCATATGATTGAAGTCACGAGTGAATATAACATCAAATGATGTTGGATATGATTGTATAATGTATCATTAGCACTCATTGTTTCACGTGATACGATCGTATGATTAAAGTTACAGGTGAATATAATATCAATTGATGTCGTATATGATAGCGCACCATATCATTAGCACTTATTGTATCATGTGATGTGATCGTATGATTGAAGTCACGAGTGAATATACTATAAAATGATGTCGATTATGATAGTGTACCACATCATTGGCATTCATTATATCACGTGAGACGATCGTATGATTAAAGTTACGATTGGAGATACTAATAAATGATGTTGAATATAATAGTGCACCATATCATTAGCACTTATTGTATCATGTGATGCGATCGTATGATTAAAGTTACGAGTAAATATAACATCAAATGATGTCGAATATGATAATGTACCGTACCATTAGCACTCATATTATCACGTGATGCTATCGTATGATTGAAGTCACGAGTGAATATAACATTAAATAATGCTAAATATGATTGTATAATGTAGCATTGACACTCATTGTATCACGAGATACGATCGTATGATTGAAGTCACGAGTGAATATACTATAAAATGGTGTCGAATATGATAACGTACTGTATCATTAGCACTCATAATATCACGTGATACGATCGTATGATTGAAGTCACGAGTGAATATAATATCAAATGATGTCAATTATGATAGTGTTGCGTATCATAAGCATTTATTGTTTCACGTGATACGATCGTATGATTAAAGTTACGATTGGAGATACTAATAAATGATGTTGAATATAATAGTGCACCATATCATTAGCACTTATTGTATCATGTGATGCGATCGTATGATTAAAGTTACAAGTGAATATAACATCAAATGATGTCGATTATAATAGTGTACCGCATCATTGGCACTCATTATATCACGTGATACTATCGTATGATTGAAGTCACGAGTGAATATAACATCAAATAATGCTAAATATGATTGTATAGTGTAGCATTGACACTCATTGTATCACGAGATACGATCGTATGATTAAAGTCACGAGTGAATATAACATCAAATGATGTTGAATATGATTGTATAATGTATCATTAGCACTCATTGTTTCACGTGATACGATCGTATGATTAAAGTTACAGGTGAATATAACATCAAATGAGGTCGATTATGATAGTGTACCGCATCATTGGCACTCATTATATCACGTGATACTATCGTATGATTGAAGTCACGAGTGAATATAAAATCAAATGATGCTAAATATGATTGTATAGTGTATCATTAGCACTCATTGTTTCACGTGATACGATCGTATGATTAAAGTCACGAGTGAATATACCATCAAATGATGATAAATATGATTGTATAGTGTATCATTAGCACTCATTGTTTCACGTGATACGATCGTATGATTAAAGTTACGAGTAAATATAACATCAAATGATGTCGAATATGATAATGTACCGTATCATTAGCACTCATATTATCACGTGATACGATCGTATGATAAAAGTTACGAGTGAATATAACATCAAATGATGTTGAATATGATTGTATAATGTATCATTAGCACTCATTGTTTCACGTGATACGATCGTAAGATTAAAGTTACGAGTAAATATAACATCAAATAATGTCGAATATGATAATGTACTGTATTATTAGCACTCATTGTATCACGTGATACGATCGTATGATGAAAGTTACGAGTGAATATAACATCAAATGATGTCGATTATTATAGTGTACCTTATCATTGGCACTCATTATATCACGTGATACGATCGTATAATGAAAGTTACGAGTGAATAAACTATTAAATAATGTCGATTATGATAGTGTACCGCATCATTGGCACTCATTATATCACGTGATACGATCGTATGATTGAAGTCACGAGTGAATATAACATCAAATGATGTAAATTATGATAGTGTTCCGTATCATAAGCACTCATTGTATCACGTGATACGATCGTATGATGAAAGTTACAAGTAAATATACTATTAAATGATGTCGATTATGACAGTGTACCGTACCATTGGCACTCATAGTATCACGTGATACGATCGTATGATTGAAGTCACGAATGAATATAACATCAAATGATGTCGATTATGATAGTGTACCGCATCATTAGCACACATTGTATTACTTGATACGATCGTATGATTAAAGTTACGAGTGAAGATAACATCAAATTATGTTCAATATGATTGTATAATGTATCATTAGCACTCATTGTTTCACGTGATACGATCGTATGATTAAAGTTACAGGTGAATATAACATCAAACAATGTCGATTATGATAGTGTACCGCATCATTGGCACTCATTATATCACGTGATACTATCGTATGATTGAAGTCACGAGTGAATATAACATCAAATGATGCTAAATATGACTGTATAGTGTAGCATTAGCACTCATTGTTTCACGTGATACGATCGTATGATTAAAGTTACGAGTAAATATAACATCAAATGATGTTGAATATGATTGTTTAATGTATCATTAGCACTCATTGTTTTACGTGATACGATCGTATGATTAAAGTTACGAGTGAATATACTATTAAATGATGTCGATTATGATAGTGTACCGCATCGTTGGCACTAATTGTATCACGTGATACGATCGTATGATCAAAGCTACGAGTTAACATAATAGGGCAAGAATTATTGGACCAGCTATGAAATACGCATTTTTGTAAAATTCTACTTTTTGACGATATTTTTCTTGTTTTGGTATGAGGAAATCATGATTGTTCAGGAGCTAACGTACCAGCTATAAAATACTCTTATATGTAAAAATTAAACTTTTTGATGACATTTTCCTTGTTTTGGTATCAGGAGAACATAATAAGGCAGGAGCTAACGTACTAGCTGAGAAATACGCATTTTTGTAAAAATTTGAGTTTTCGACGATATTTTCCTTGTTTTGGTATCAGGAGAACATAATGGGGCAGGAGCTAACGTACTAGCTATGAAATACGCATTTTCGAAAAATTCGACTTTTTGACGATATTTTCCTTAATTTCGTATCAGGAGAACATAAAAGAGAAGGAGCTAACGTTCCAGCTATGAAATACCCATTTTTTAAAAATTCGACTTTTTGACGATATTTTCCAATTTTCGTATCAGGAGAAAATAATGGGGCAGGAGCTGACGTACTAGCTATGAAATGCGCATTTTTTAAAAATTCGACTTCTTGACGATATTTTCCTGGTTTTCGTATCAGGAGAACATAATAGGGCAGGAGCTAACGTACCAGCTATGAAATACGCAATTTTTGTAAAAATTTGAGTTTTCGACGATATTTTCCTTGATTTCGTATCAGGAGAACATAAAAGAGCAGGAGCTAACGTTCCAGCTACAAAAAACGCATTTTTGTAAAAATTTGAATTTTAGACGATATTTTCCTTGTTTTGGTATCAGGAAAACATAATGGGGCAGGAGCTAACGTATCAGCTATGAAATACGCATTTTTGTAAAAATTTGAGTTTTTGACGATATTTTCCTTGATTTCGTATCAGGAGAACATAAAAGAGCAGGAGCTAACGTTCCAGCTACAAAAAACGCATTTTTGTAAAAATTTGAATTTTAGACGATATTTTTCTTGTTTTGGTATCAGGAGAACATAATGGGGCAGGTGCTAACGTACAAGCTATGAAATACGCATTTTTGTAAAAATTCAACTTTTTTAAAATGTTTTCTTTGTTTTGGTATCAGGAGAACATAAAGGGGCAAGAGCTAACGTACAGGATCATACGATCGTATGATCAAAGTTACGAGTGAATATGACATCAAATGATGTCAAATATGATAGTGTGCCGTATCATTTGCACTTATTGTATCACGTGATACAATCGTATGATTGAAGTCATGAATGAATATAACATCAAATGATGTCGATTATGATAGTGTGCCGCATCATTAGCACACATTGTATCACATGATACGATTGTATGATTGAAGTTACGAGTGAATATAACATCAAATGATTTCGAATATGATAATGAACCGCATTATTGGCAATCATTATATCACGTGATACCATTATATGATTGAAGTCACGAGTGAATATAACATCAAATGATGTTGGATATGATTGTATAATGTATCATTAGCACTCATTGTTTCACGTGATACGATCGTATGATTAAAGTTACAGGTGAATATAATATCAATTGATGTCGTATATGATAGCGCACCATATCATTAGCACTTATTGTATCATGTGATGTGATCGTATGATTGAAGTCACGAGTGAATATAACATCAAATAATGCTAAATATGATTGTATAGTGTAGCATTGACACTCATTGTATCACGAGATACGATCGTATGATTAAAGTCACGAGTGAATATACTATAAAATGATGTCGATTATGATAGTGTACCACATCATTGGCATTCATTATATCACGTGATACGATCGTATGATTAAAGTTACGATTGGAGATACTAATAAATGATGTTGAATATAATAGTGCACCATATCATTAGCACTTATTGTATCATGTGATGCGATCGTATGATTAAAGTTACGAGTAAATATAACATCAAATGATGTCGAATATGATAATGTACCGTATCATTAGCACTCATATTATCACGTGATGCTATCGTATGATTGAAGTCACGAGTGAATATAACATTAAATAATGCTAAATATGATTGTATAATGTAGCATTGACACAGCATTGTATCACGAGATACGATCGTATGATTGAAGTCACGAGTGAATATACTATAAAATGATGTCGAATATGATAACGTACTGTATCATTAGCACTCATAATATCACGTGATACGATCGTATGATTGAAGTCACGAGTAAATATAATATCAAATGATGTCAATTATGATAGTGTTGCGTATCATAAGCATTTATTGTTTCACGTGATACGATCGTATGATTAAAGTTACGATTGGAGATACTAATAAATGATGTTGAATATAATAGTGCACCATATCATTAGCACTTATTGTATCATGTGATGCGATCGTATGATTAAAGTTACAAGTGAATATAACATCAAATGATGTCGATTATAATAGTGTACCGCATCATTGGCACTCATTATATCACGTGATACTATCGTATGATTGAAGTCACGAGTGAATATAACATCAAATAATGCTAAATATGATTGTATAGTGTAGCATTGACACTCATTGTATCACGAGATACGATCGTATGATTAAAGTCACGAGTGAATATAACATCAAATGATGTTGAATATGATTGTATAATGTATCATTAGCACTCATTGTTTCACGTGATACGATCGTATGATTAAAGTTACAGGTGAATATAACATCAAATGAGGTCGATTATGATAGTGTACCGCATCATTGGCACTCATTATATCACGTGATACTATCGTATGATTGAAGTCACGAGTGAATATAAAATCAAATGATGCTAAATATGATTGTATAGTGTATCATTAGCACTCATTGTTTCACGTGATACGATCGTATGATTAAAGTCACGAGTGAATATACCATCAAATGATGATAAATATGATTGTATAGTGTATCATTAGCACTCATTGTTTCACGTGATACGATCGTATGATTAAAGTTACGAGTAAATAAAACATCAAATGATGTCGAATATGATAATGTACCGTATCATTAGCACTCATATTATCACGTGATACGATCGTATGATAAAAGTTACGAGTGATATATAACATCAAATGATGTTGAATATGATTGTATAATGTATCATTAGCACTCATTGTTTCACGTGATACGATCGTAAGATTAAAGTTACGAGTAAATATAACATCAAATAATGTCGATTATTATAGTGTACCTTATCATTGGCACTCATTATATCACGTGATACGATCGTATAATGAATGTTACGAGTGAATACACTATTAAATAATGTCGATTATGATAGTGTACCGCATCATTGGCACTCATTATATCACGTGATACGATCGTATGATTGAAGTCACGAGTGAATATAACATCAAATGATGTAAATTATGATAGTGTTCCGTATCATAAGCACTCATTGTATCACGTGATACGATCGTATGATGAAAGTTACAAGTAAATATACTATTAAATGATGTCGATTATGACAGTGTACCGTACCATTGGCACTCATAGTATCACGTGATACGATCGTATGATTGAAGTCACGAATGAATATAACATCAAATGATGTCGATTATGATAGTGTACCGCATCATTAGCACACATTGTATCACGTGATACGATCGTATGATTAAAGTTACGAGTGAAGATAACATCAAATTATGTTGAATATGATTGTATAATGTATCATTAGCACTCATTGTTTCACGTGATACGATCGTATGATTAAAGTTACAGGTGAATATAACATCAAACAATGTCGATTATGATAGTGTACCGCATCATTGGCACTCATTATATCACGTGATACTATCGTATGATTGAAGTCACGAGTGAATATAACATCAAATGATGCTAAATATGATTGTATAGTGTATCATTAGCACTCATTGTTTCACGTGATACGATCGTATGATTAAAGTTACGAGTAAATATAACATCAAATGATTTCGAATATGATAATGTACCGTATCATTAGCACTCATATTATGACGTGATACGATCGTATGATAAAAGTTACGAGTGAATATAACATCAAATGATGTTGAATATGATTGTATAATGTATCATTAGCACTCATTGTTTCACGTGATACGATCATAAGATTAAAGTTACGAGTAAATATAACATCAAATGATGTCGAATATGATAATGTACTGTATCATTAGCACTCATTGTATCACGTGATACGATCGTATGATGAAAGTTACGAGTGAATATAACATCAAATGATGTCGATTATGATAGTGTACCATATCATTAGCACTCATTATATCACGTGATACGATCGTATAATGAAAGTTACGAGTGAATATACTATTAAATAATGTCGATTATGATAGTGTACCGCATCATTGGCACTCATTATATCACGTGATACGATCGTATGATTGAAGTCACGAGTGAATATAACATCAAATGATGTCAATTATGATAGTGTTCCGTATCATAAGCACTCATTGTATCACGTGATACGATCGTATGATGAAAGTTACAAGTAAATATACTATTTAATGATGTCGATTATGACAGTGTACCGTACCATTGGCACTCATAGTATCACGTGATACGATCGTATGATTGAAGTCACGAATGAATATAACATCAAATGATGTCGATTATGATAGTGTACCGCATCATTAGCACACATTGTATCACGTGATACGATCGTATGATTAAAGTTACGAGTGAAGATAACATCAAATGATGTTGAATATGATTGTATAATGTATCATTAGCACTCATTGTTTCACGTGATACGATCGTATGATTAAAGTTACAGGTGAATATAACATCAAACGATGTCGATTATGATAGTGTACCGCATCATTGGCACTCAATATATCACGTGATACGATCGTATGATTGAAGTCACGAGTGAATATAACATCAAATAATGTTGAATATGATTGTATAATGTATCATTAGCACTCATAGTTTCACGTGATACGATCGTATGATTAAAGTTACAGGTGAATATAACATCAAATGATGTCGATTATGATAGTGTACCGCATCATTGGCACTCATTATATCACGTGATACTATCGTATGATTGAAGTCACGAGTGAATATAACATCAAATGATGCTAAATATGATTGTATAGTGTATCATTAGCACTCATTGTTTCACGTGATATGATGGTATGATTAAAGTTACGAGTAAATATAACATCAAATGATGTTGAATACGATTGTACAATGTATCATTAGCACTCATTGTATCACGTGATACGATCGTATGATTAAAGTTACAGGTGAATATAACATCAAATGATGTCGATTATGATAGTGTACCGCATCATTGGCACTCATTGTATCACGTGATACTATCGTATGATTGAAGTCACGAGTGAATATAACATCAAATGATGCTAAATATGACTGTATAGTGTATCATTAGCACTCATTGTTTCACGTGATACGATCGTATGATTAAAGTTACGAGTAAATATAACATCAAATGATGTCGAATATGATAATGTACCGTATCATTAGCACTCATTGTATCACGTGATACGATCGTATGATGAAAGTTACGAGTGAATATAACATCAAATGATGTCGATTATGATAGTGTACCGCATCATTTGCACTTATTATATCACGTGATACTATCGTATGATTGAAGTCACGAGTGAATATAACATCAAATAATGCTAAATATGATTGTAAAGTGTAGCATTGACACTCATTGTATCACGAGATACGATCGTATGATTGAAGTCACGAGTGAATATAACATCAAATAATGCTAAATATGATTGTATAGTGTAGCATTGACACTCATTGTATCACGAGATACGATCGTATGATTAATGTCACGAGTGAATATAACATCAAATGATGTTGAATATGATTGTTTAATGTATCATTAGCACTCATTGTTTCACGCGATACGATCGTATGATTAAAGTTACGAGTGAATATACTATTAAATGATGTCGATTATGATAGTGTACCGCATCATTGGCACTAATTGTATCACGTGAAACGATCGTATGATCAATGTTACGAGTTAACATAATAGGGCAAGAATTATTGTACCAGCTATGAAATACGCATTTTTGTAAAATTCTACTTTTTGACGATATTTTTCTTGTTTTGGTATGAGGAAATCATAATTGTTCAGGAGCTAACGTACCAGCTATAAAATACTCTTATATGTAAAAATTAAACTTTTTGATGACATTTTCCTTGTTTTGGTATCAGGAGAACATAATAAGGCAGGAGCTAACGTACTAGCTGAGAAATACGCATTTTTTAAAAATTCGACTTTTTGACGATATTTTCCTTGTTTTAGTATCAGGAGAACATAATGGGGCAGGAGCTAACGTACCAGCTATGAAATACGCATTTTTGTAAAAATTTGAGTTTTTGACGATATTTTCCTTGATTTCGTATCAGGAGAACATAAAAGAGCAGGAGCTAACGTTCCAGCTACAAAAAACGCATTTTTGTAAAAATTTGAATTTTAGACGATATTTTCTTTGTTTTGGTATCAGGAGAACATAATGGGACAGGAGCTAACGTACCAGCTATGAGATACCTATTTTTTTAAAATTTGACTTTTTGACGATATTTTCCTGGTTTTCGTATCAGGAGAACACAATGGGGCAGGAGCTAACGTACTAGCTATGAAATACGCATTTTTGAAAAATTCAACTTTTTGACAATATTTTTCTCCTTTTCGTATCAGGAGAACATAATAGGGCAGGAGCTAACGTACCAGCTATGAAATACGCATTTTTGTAAAAATTTGACTTTTGGACGATATTTTCTTTGTTTTGGTATCAGGAGAACATAATGGGACAGGAGCTAACGTACTAGCTCTAAATACGCATTTTTGTGAAAATTCGACTTTTTGACGTCATTTTTCTTGTTTTGGTATCAGGAGAACATAATGGGGCAGGTGCTAACGTACAAGCTATGAAATACGCATTTTTGTATAAATTCAACTTTTTTAAAATGTTTTCTTTGTTTTGGTATCAGGAGAACATAATGGGACAAGAGCTAACGTACCAGCTATGAGATACCTATTTTTTTAAAATTTGACTTTTTGACGATATTTTCCTGGTTTTCGTATCAGGAGAACATAATGGGGCAGGAGCTAACGTACTAGCTATGAAATACGCATTTTTGAAAAATTAAACTTTTTGACGATATTTTTCTCTTTTTCGTATCAGGAGAACATAATAGGGCAGGAGCTAACGTACCAGCTATGAAATACGCATTTTTGTAAAAATTTGACTTTTGGACGATATTTTCTTTGTTTTGGTATCAGGAGAACATAATGGGACAGGAGCTAACGTACTAGCTCTAAATACGCATTTTTGTGAAAATTCGACTTTTTGACGTCATTTTTCTTGTTTTGGTATCAGGAGAACATAATGGGGCAGGAGCTAACGTACAAGTTATGAAATACGCATTTTTGTAAAAATTCAACTTTTTAAAAATGTTTTCTTTGTTTTGGTATCAGGAGAACATAAAGGGGCAAGAGCTAACGTACAAGATCATACGATCGTATGATCAAAGTTACGAGTGAATATGACATCAAATGATGTCAAATATGATAGTGTGCCGTATCATTTGCACTTATTGTATCACGTGATACAATCGTATGATTGAAGTTACAGTGAATATACTATTAAATAATGTCGATTATGACAGTGTACTGTATCATTGGCACTCATTGTATCACGTGATACGATCGTATGATTGAAGTCATGAATGAATATAACATCAAATGATGTCGATTATGATAGTGTGCCGCATCATTAGCACACATTGTATCACATGATACGATTGTATGATTGAAGTTACGAGTGAATATAACATCAAATGATTTCGAATATGATAATGAACCGCATCATTGGCAATCATTATATCACGTGATACATTCATATGATTGAAGTCACGAGTGAATATAACATCAAATGATGTTGGATATGATTGTATAATGTATCATTTGCACTCATTGTTTCACGTGATACGATCGTATGATTAAAGTTACAGGTGAATATAATATCAATTGATGTCGTATATGATAGCGCACCATATCATTAGCACTTATTGTATCATGTGATGTGATCGTATGATTGAAGACACCAGTGAATATAACATCAAATAATGCTAAATATGATTGTACAGTGTAGCATTGACACTCATTGTATCACGAGATACGATCGTATGATTAAAGTCACGAGTGAATATACTATAAAATGATGTCGATTATGATAGTGTACCACATCATTGGCACTCATTATATCACGTGATACGATCGTATGATTAAAGTTACGATTGGAGATACTAATAAATGATGTTGAATATAATAGTGCACCATATCATTAGCACTTTTTGTATCATGTGATGCGATCGTATGATTAAAGTTACAAGTGAATATAACATCAAATAATGTCGATTATAATAGTGTACCGCATCATGGGCACTCATTATATCAGGTGATGCTATCGTATGATTGAAGTTACGAGTGAATATAACATCAAATAATGCTAAATATGATTGTATAGTGTAGCATTGACACTCATTGTATCACGCGATACGATCGTATGATTAAAGTTACGAGTGAATATACTATTAAATGATGTCGATTATGATAGTGTACCGCATCATTGGCACTAATTGTATCACGTGAAACGATCGTATGATCAATGTTACGAGTTAACATAATAGGGCAAGAATTATTGTACCAGCTATGAAATACGCATTTTTGTAAAATTCTACTTTTTGACGATATTTTTCTTGTTTTGGTATGAGGAAATCATAATTGTTCAGGAGCTAACGTACCAGCTATAAAATACTCTTATATGTAAAAATTAAACTTTTTGATGACATTTTCCTTGTTTTGGTATCAGGAGAACATAATAAGGCAGGAGCTAACGTACTAGCTGAGAAATACGCATTTTTTAAAAATTCGACTTTTTGACGATATTTTCCTTGTTTTAGTATCAGGAGAACATAATGGGGCAGGAGCTAACGTACCAGCTATGAAATACGCATTTTTGTAAAAATTTGAGTTTTTGACGATATTTTCCTTGATTTCGTATCAGGAGAACATAAAAGAGCAGGAGCTAACGTTCCAGCTACAAAAAACGCATTTTTGTAAAAATTTGAATTTTAGACGATATTTTCTTTGTTTTGGTATCAGGAGAACATAATGGGACAGGAGCTAACGTACCAGCTATGAGATACCTATTTTTTTAAAATTTGACTTTTTGACGATATTTTCCTGGTTTTCGTATCAGGAGAACACAATGGGGCAGGAGCTAACGTACTAGCTATGAAATACGCATTTTTGAAAAATTCAACTTTTTGACAATATTTTTCTCCTTTTCGTATCAGGAGAACATAATAGGGCAGGAGCTAACGTACCAGCTATGAAATACGCATTTTTGTAAAAATTTGACTTTTGGACGATATTTTCTTTGTTTTGGTATCAGGAGAACATAATGGGACAGGAGCTAACGTACTAGCTCTAAATACGCATTTTTGTGAAAATTCGACTTTTTGACGTCATTTTTCTTGTTTTGGTATCAGGAGAACATAATGGGGCAGGTGCTAACGTACAAGCTATGAGATACCTATTTTTTTAAAATTTGACTTTTTGACGATATTTTCCTGGTTTTCGTATCAGGAGAACATAATGGGGCAGGAGCTAACGTACTAGCTATGAAATACGCATTTTTGAAAAATTAAACTTTTTGACGATATTTTTCTCTTTTTCGTATCAGGAGAACATAATAGGGCAGGAGCTAACGTACCAGCTATGAAATACGCATTTTTGTAAAAATTTGACTTTTGGACGATATTTTCTTTGTTTTGGTATCAGGAGAACATAATGGGACAGGAGCTAACGTACTAGCTCTAAATACGCATTTTTGTGAAAATTCGACTTTTTGACGTCATTTTTCTTGTTTTGGTATCAGGAGAACATAATGGGGCAGGTGCTAACGTACAAGTTATGAAATACGCATTTTTGTAAAAATTCAACTTTTTAAAAATGTTTTCTTTGTTTTGGTATCAGGAGAACATAAAGGGGCAAGAGCTAACGTACAAGATCATACGATCGTATGATCAAAGTTACGAGTGAATATGACATCAAATGATGTCAAATATGATAGTGTGCCGTATCATTTGCACTTATTGTATCACGTGATACAATCGTATGATTGAAGTTACAGTGAATATACTATTAAATAATGTCGATTATGACAGTGTACTGTATCATTGGCACTCATTGTATCACGTGATACGATCGTATGATTGAAGTCATGAATGAATATAACATCAAATGATGTCGATTATGATAGTGTGCCGCATCATTAGCACACATTGTATCACATGATACGATTGTATGATTGAAGTTACGAGTGAATATAACATCAAATGATTTCGAATATGATAATGAACCGCATCATTGGCAATCATTATATCACGTGATACATTCATATGATTGAAGTCACGAGTGAATATAACATCAAATGATGTTGGATATGATTGTATAATGTATCATTTGCACTCATTGTTTCACGTGATACGATCGTATGATTAAAGTTACAGGTGAATATAATATCAATTGATGTCGTATATGATAGCGCACCATATCATTAGCACTTATTGTATCATGTGATGTGATCGTATGATTGAAGACACCAGTGAATATAACATCAAATAATGCTAAATATGATTGTACAGTGTAGCATTGACACTCATTGTATCACGAGATACGATCGTATGATTAAAGTCACGAGTGAATATACTATAAAATGATGTCGATTATGATAGTGTACCACATCATTGGCACTCATTATATCACGTGATACGATCGTATGATTAAAGTTACGATTGGAGATACTAATAAATGATGTTGAATATAATAGTGCACCATATCATTAGCACTTTTTGTATCATGTGATGCGATCGTATGATTAAAGTTACAAGTGAATATAACATCAAATAATGTCGATTATAATAGTGTACCGCATCATGGGCACTCATTATATCAGGTGATGCTATCGTATGATTGAAGTCACGAGTGAATATAACATCAAATAATGCTAAATATGATTGTATAGTGTAGCATTGACACTCATTGTATCACGCGATACGATCGTATGATTAAAGTTACGAGTGAATATACTATTAAATGATGTCGATTATGATAGGATACCGCATCATTGGCACTAATTGTATCACGTGAAACGATCGTATGATCAATGTTACGAGTTAACATAATAGGGCAAGAATTATTGTACCAGCTATGAAATACGCATTTTTGTAAAATTCTACTTTTTGACGATATTTTTCTTGTTTTGGTATGAGGAAATCATAATTGTTCAGGAGCTAACGTACCAGCTATAAAATACTCTTATATGTAAAAATTAAACTTTTTGATGACATTTTCCTTGTTTTGGTATCAGGAGAACATAATAAGGCAGGAGCTAACGTACTAGCTGAGAAATACGCATTTTTTAAAAATTCGACTTTTTGACGATATTTTCCTTGTTTTAGTATCAGGAGAACATAATGGGGCAGGAGCTAACGTACCAGCTATGAAATACGCATTTTTGTAAAAATTTGAGTTTTTGACGATATTTTCCTTGATTTCGTATCAGGAGAACATAAAAGAGCAGGAGCTAACGTTCCAGCTACAAAAAACGCATTTTTGTAAAAATTTGAATTTTAGACGATATTTTCTTTGTTTTGGTATCAGGAGAACATAATGGGACAGGAGCTAACGTACCAGCTATGAGATACCTATTTTTTTAAAATTTGACTTTTTGACGATATTTTCCTGGTTTTCGTATCAGGAGAACACAATGGGGCAGGAGCTAACGTACTAGCTATGAAATACGCATTTTTGAAAAATTCAACTTTTTGACAATATTTTTCTCCTTTTCGTATCAGGAGAACATAATAGGGCAGGAGCTAACGTACCAGCTATGAAATACGCATTTTTGTAAAAATTTGACTTTTGGACGATATTTTCTTTGTTTTGGTATCAGGAGAACATAATGGGACAGGAGCTAACGTACTAGCTCTAAATACGCATTTTTGTGAAAATTCGACTTTTTGACGTCATTTTTCTTGTTTTGGTATCAGGAGAACATAATGGGGCAGGTGCTAACGTACAAGCTATGAAATACGCATTTTTGTAAAAATTCAACTTTTTTAAAATGTTTTCTTTGTTTTGGTATCAGGAGAACATAATGGGACAAGAGCTAACGTACCAGCTATGAGATACCTATTTTTTTAAAATTTGACTTTTTGACGATATTTTCCTGGTTTTCGTATCAGGAGAACATAATGGGGCAGGAGCTAACGTACTAGCTATGAAATACGCATTTTTGAAAAATTAAACTTTTTGACGATATTTTTCTCTTTTTCGTATCAGGAGAACATAATAGGGCAGGAGCTAACGTACCAGCTATGAAATACGCATTTTTGTAAAAATTTGACTTTTGGACGATATTTTCTTTGTTTTGGTATCAGGAGAACATAATGGGACAGGAGCTAACGTACTAGCTCTAAATACGCATTTTTGTGAAAATTCGACTTTTTGACGTCATTTTTCTTGTTTTGGTATCAGGAGAACATAATGGGGCAGGTGCTAACGTACAAGTTATGAAATACGCATTTTTGTAAAAATTCAACTTTTTAAAAATGTTTTCTTTGTTTTGGTATCAGGAGAACATAAAGGGGCAAGAGCTAACGTACAAGATCATACGATCGTATGATCAAAGTTACGAGTGAATATGACATCAAATGATGTCAAATATGATAGTGTGCCGTATCATTTGCACTTATTGTATCACGTGATACAATCGTATGATTGAAGTTACAGTGAATATACTATTAAATAATGTCGATTATGACAGTGTACTGTATCATTGGCACTCATTGTATCACGTGATACGATCGTATGATTGAAGTCATGAATGAATATAACATCAAATGATGTCGATTATGATAGTGTGCCGCATCATTAGCACACATTGTATCACATGATACGATTGTATGATTGAAGTTACGAGTGAATATAACATCAAATGATTTCGAATATGATAATGAACCGCATCATTGGCAATCATTATATCACGTGATACATTCATATGATTGAAGTCACGAGTGAATATAACATCAAATGATGTTGGATATGATTGTATAATGTATCATTTGCACTCATTGTTTCACGTGATACGATCGTATGATTAAAGTTACAGGTGAATATAATATCAATTGATGTCGTATATGATAGCGCACCATATCATTAGCACTTATTGTATCATGTGATGTGATCGTATGATTGAAGACACCAGTGAATATAACATCAAATAATGCTAAATATGATTGTACAGTGTAGCATTGACACTCATTGTATCACGAGATACGATCGTATGATTAAAGTCACGAGTGAATATACTATAAAATGATGTCGATTATGATAGTGTACCACATCATTGGCACTCATTATATCACGTGATACGATCGTATGATTAAAGTTACGATTGGAGATACTAATAAATGATGTTGAATATAATAGTGCACCATATCATTAGCACTTTTTGTATCATGTGATGCGATCGTATGATTAAAGTTACAAGTGAATATAACATCAAATAATGTCGATTATAATAGTGTACCGCATCATGGGCACTCATTATATCAGGTGATGCTATCGTATGATTGAAGTCACGAGTGAATATAACATCAAATAATGCTAAATATGATTGTATAGTGTAGCATTGACACTCATTGTATCACGAGATACGATCGTATGATTGAAGTCACGAGTGAATATACTATAAAATGATGTCAATTATGATAGTGTACCACATCATTGGCACTCATAATATCACGTGATACGATCGTATGATTGAAGTCACGAGTGAATATAATATCAAATGATGTCAATTATGATAGTGTTGCGTATTATAAGCACTCATTGTTTCACGTGATACGATCGTATGATTAAAGTTACGATTGGAGATACTAATAAATGATGTTGAATATAATAGTGCACCATATCATTAGCACTTATTGTATCATGTGATGCGATCGTATGATTAAAGTTACAAGTGAATATAACATCAAATGATGTCGATTATAATAGTGTACCGCATCATTGGCACTCATTATATCACGTGATACTATCGTATGATTGAAGTCACGAGTGAATATAACATCAAATAATGCTAAATATGATTGTATAGTGTAGCATTGACACTCATTGTATCACGAGATACGATCGTATGATTGAAGTCACGAGTGAATATAACATCAAATGATGTTGAATATGATTGTATGATGTATCATTAGCACTCATTGTTTCACGTGATACGATCGTATGATTAAAGTTACAGGTGAATATAACATCAAATGATGTCGATTATGATAGTGTACCGCATCATTGGCACTCATTATATCACGTGATACTATCGTATGATTGAAGTCACGAGTGAATATAAAATCAAATGATGCTAAATATGATTGTATAGTGTATCATTAGCACTCATTGTTTCACGTGATACGATCGTAAGATTAAAGTTACGAGTAAATATAACATCAAATGATGACGAATATGATAATGTACTGTATCATTAGCACTCATTGTATCACGTGACACGATCGTATGATGAAAGTTACGAGTGAATATAACATCAAATGATGTCGATTATGATAGTGTACCTTATCATTGGCACTCATTATATCACGTGATACGATCGTATAATGAAAGTTACGAGTGAATATACTATTAAATAATGTCGATTATGATAGTGTACCGCATCATTGGCACTCATTATATCACGTGATACGATCGTATGATTGAAGTCACGAGTGAATATAACATCAAATGATGTCAATTATGATAGTGTTCCGTATCATAAGCACTCATTGTATCACGTGATACGATCGTATGATGAAAGTTACAAGTAAATATACTATTTAATGATGTCGATTATGACAGTGTACCGTACCATTGGCACTCATAGTATCACGTGATACGATCGTATGATTGAAGTCACGAATGAATATAACATCAAATGATGTCGATTATGATAGTGTACCGCATCATTAGCACACATTGTATCACGTGATACGATCGTATGATTAAAGTTACGAGTGAAGATAACATCAAATGATGTTGAATATGATTGTATAATGTATCATTAGCACTCATTGTTTCACGTGATACGATCGTATGATTAAAGTTACAGGTGAATATAACATCAAACGATGTCGATTATGATAGTGTACCGCATCATTGGCACTCAATATATCACGTGATACGATCGTATGATTGAAGTCACGAGTGAATATAACATCAAATAATGTTGAATATGATTGTATAATGTATCATTAGCACTCATAGTTTCACGTGATACGATCGTATGATTAAAGTTACAGGTGAATATAACATCAAATGATGTCGATTATGATAGTGTACCGCATCATTGGCACTCATTATATCACGTGATACTATCGTATGATTGAACTCACGAGTGAATATAACATCAAATGATGCTAAATATGATTGTATAGTGTATCATTAGCACTCATTGTTTCACGTGATATGATGGTATGATTAAAGTTACGAGTAAATATAACATCAAATGATGTTGAATACGATTGTACAATGTATCATTAGCACTCATTGTATCACGTGATACGATCGTATGATTAAAGTTACAGGTGAATATAACATCAAATGATGTCGATTATGATAGTGTACCGCATCATTGGCACTCATTGTATCACGTGATACTATCGTATGATTGAAGTCACGAGTGAATATAACATCAAATGATGCTAAATATGACTGTATAGTGTATCATTAGCACTCATTGTTTCACGTGATACGATCGTATGATTAAAGTTACGAGTAAATATAACATCAAATGATGTCGAATATGATAATGTACCGTATCATTAGCACTCATTGTATCACGTGATACGATCGTATGATGAAAGTTACGAGTGAATATAACATCAAATGATGTCGATTATGATAGTGTACCGCATCATTTGCACTTATTATATCACGTGATACTATCGTATGATTGAAGTCACGAGTGAATATAACATCAAATAATGCTAAATATGATTGTAAAGTGTAGCATTGACACTCATTGTATCACGAGATACGATCGTATGATTGAAGTCACGAGTGAATATAACATCAAATAATGCTAAATATGATTGTATAGTGTAGCATTGACACTCATTGTATCACGAGATACGATCGTATGATTAATGTCACGAGTGAATATAACATCAAATGATGTTGAATATGATTGTTTAATGTATCATTAGCACTCATTGTTTCACGCGATACGATCGTATGATTAAAGTTACGAGTGAATATACTATTAAATGATGTCGATTATGATAGTGTACCGCATCATTGGCACTAATTGTATCACGTGAAACGATCGTATGATCAATGTTACGAGTTAACATAATAGGGCAAGAATTATTGTACCAGCTATGAAATACGCATTTTTGTAAAATTCTACTTTTTGACGATATTTTTCTTGTTTTGGTATGAGGAAATCATAATTGTTCAGGAGCTAACGTACCAGCTATAAAATACTCTTATATGTAAAAATTAAACTTTTTGATGACATTTTCCTTGTTTTGGTATCAGGAGAACATAATAAGGCAGGAGCTAACGTACTAGCTGAGAAATACGCATTTTTTAAAAATTCGACTTTTTGACGATATTTTCCTTGTTTTAGTATCAGGAGAACATAATGGGGCAGGAGCTAACGTACCAGCTATGAAATACGCATTTTTGTAAAAATTTGAGTTTTTGACGATATTTTCCTTGATTTCGTATCAGGAGAACATAAAAGAGCAGGAGCTAACGTTCCAGCTACAAAAAACGCATTTTTGTAAAAATTTGAATTTTAGACGATATTTTCTTTGTTTTGGTATCAGGAGAACATAATGGGACAGGAGCTAACGTACCAGCTATGAGATACCTATTTTTTTAAAATTTGACTTTTTGACGATATTTTCCTGGTTTTCGTATCAGGAGAACACAATGGGGCAGGAGCTAACGTACTAGCTATGAAATACGCATTTTTGAAAAATTCAACTTTTTGACAATATTTTTCTCCTTTTCGTATCAGGAGAACATAATAGGGCAGGAGCTAACGTACCAGCTATGAAATACGCATTTTTGTAAAAATTTGACTTTTGGACGATATTTTCTTTGTTTTGGTATCAGGAGAACATAATGGGACAGGAGCTAACGTACTAGCTCTAAATACGCATTTTTGTGAAAATTCGACTTTTTGACGTCATTTTTCTTGTTTTGGTATCAGGAGAACATAATGGGGCAGGTGCTAACGTACAAGCTATGAAATACGCATTTTTGTATAAATTCAACTTTTTTAAAATGTTTTCTTTGTTTTGGTATCAGGAGAACATAATGGGACAAGAGCTAACGTACCAGCTATGAGATACCTATTTTTTTAAAATTTGACTTTTTGACGATATTTTCCTGGTTTTCGTATCAGGAGAACATAATGGGGCAGGAACTAACGTACTAGCTATGAAATACGCATTTTTGAAAAATTAAACTTTTTGACGATATTTTTCTCTTTTTCGTATCAGGAGAACATAATAGGGCAGGAGCTAACGTACCAGCTATGAAATACGCATTTTTGTAAAAATTTGACTTTTGGACGATATTTTCTTTGTTTTGGTATCAGGAGAACATAATGGGACAGGAGCTAACGTACTAGCTCTAAATACGCATTTTTGTGAAAATTCGACTTTTTGACGTCATTTTTCTTGTTTTGGTATCAGGAGAACATAATGGGGCAGGTGCTAACGTACAAGTTATGAAATACGCATTTTTGTAAAAATTCAACTTTTTAAAAATGTTTTCTTTGTTTTGGTATCAGGAGAACATAAAGGGGCAAGAGCTAACGTACAAGATCATACGATCGTATGATCAAAGTTACGAGTGAATATGACATCAAATGATGTCAAATATGATAGTGTGCCGTATCATTTGCACTTATTGTATCACGTGATACAATCGTATGATTGAAGTTACAGTGAATATACTATTAAATAATGTCGATTATGACAGTGTACTGTATCATTGGCACTCATTGTATCACGTGATACGATCGTATGATTGAAGTCATGAATGAATATAACATCAAATGATGTCGATTATGATAGTGTGCCGCATCATTAGCACACATTGTATCACATGATACGATTGTATGATTGAAGTTACGAGTGAATATAACATCAAATGATTTCGAATATGATAATGAACCGCATCATTGGCAATCATTATATCACGTGATACATTCATATGATTGAAGTCACGAGTGAATATAACATCAAATGATGTTGGATATGATTGTATAATGTATCATTTGCACTCATTGTTTCACGTGATACGATCGTATGATTAAAGTTACAGGTGAATATAATATCAATTGATGTCGTATATGATAGCGCACCATATCATTAGCACTTATTGTATCATGTGATGTGATCGTATGATTGAAGACACCAGTGAATATAACATCAAATAATGCTAAATATGATTGTACAGTGTAGCATTGACACTCATTGTATCACGAGATACGATCGTATGATTAAAGTCACGAGTGAATATACTATAAAATGATGTCGATTATGATAGTGTACCACATCATTGGCACTCATTATATCACGTGATACGATCGTATGATTAAAGTTACGATTGGAGATACTAATAAATGATGTTGAATATAATAGTGCACCATATCATTAGCACTTTTTGTATCATGTGATGCGATCGTATGATTAAAGTTACAAGTGAATATAACATCAAATAATGTCGATTATAATAGTGTACCGCATCATGGGCACTCATTATATCAGGTGATGCTATCGTATGATTGAAGTCACGAGTGAATATAACATCAAATAATGCTAAATATGATTGTATAGTGTAGCATTGACACTCATTGTATCACGAGATACGATCGTATGATTGAAGTCACGAGTGAATATACTATAAAATGATGTCAATTATGATAGTGTACCACATCATTGGCACTCATAATATCACGTGATACGATCGTATGATTGAAGTCACGAGTGAATATAATATCAAATGATGTCAATTATGATAGTGTTGCGTATTATAAGCACTCATTGTTTCACGTGATACGATCGTATGATTAAAGTTACGATTGGAGATACTAATAAATGATGTTGAATATAATAGTGCACCATATCATTAGCACTTATTGTATCATGTGATGCGATCGTATGATTAAAGTTACAAGTGAATATAACATCAAATGATGTCGATTATAATAGTGTACCGCATCATTGGCACTCATTATATCACGTGATACTATCGTATGATTGAAGTCACGAGTGAATATAACATCAAATAATGCTAAATATGATTGTATAGTGTAGCATTGACACTCATTGTATCACGAGATACGATCGTATGATTGAAGTCACGAGTGAATATAACATCAAATGATGTTGAATATGATTGTATGATGTATCATTAGCACTCATTGTTTCACGTGATACGATCGTATGATTAAAGTTACAGGTGAATATAACATCAAATGATGTCGATTATGATAGTGTACCGCATCATTGGCACTCATTATATCACGTGATACTATCGTATGATTGAAGTCACGAGTGAATATAAAATCAAATGATGCTAAATATGATTGTATAGTGTATCATTAGCACTCATTGTTTCACGTGATACGATCGTAAGATTAAAGTTACGAGTAAATATAACATCAAATGATGACGAATATGATAATGTACTGTATCATTAGCACTCATTGTATCACGTGACACGATCGTATGATGAAAGTTACGAGTGAATATAACATCAAATGATGTCGATTATGATAGTGTACCTTATCATTGGCACTCATTATATCACGTGATACGATCGTATAATGAAAGTTACGAGTGAATATACTATTAAATAATGTCGATTATGATAGTGTACCGCATCATTGGCACTCATTATATCACGTGATACGATCGTATGATTGAAGTCACGAGTGAATATAACATCAAATGATGTCAATTATGATAGTGTTCCGTATCATAAGCACTCATTGTATCACGTGATACGATCGTATGATGAAAGTTACAAGTAAATATACTATTAAACGATGTCGATTATGACAGTGTACCGTACCATTGGCACTCATAGTATCACGTGATACGATCGTATGATTGAAGTCACGAATGAATATAACATCAAATGATGTTGGATATGATTGTATAATGTATCATTTGCACTCATTGTTTCACGTGATACGATCGTATGATTAAAGTTACAGGTGAATATAATATCAATTGATGTCGTATATGATAGCGCACCATATCATTAGCACTTATTGTATCATGTGATGTGATCGTATGATTGAAGACACCAGTGAATATAACATCAAATAATGCTAAATATGATTGTACAGTGTAGCATTGACACTCATTGTATCACGAGATACGATCGTATGATTAAAGTCACGAGTGAATATACTATAAAATGATGTCGATTATGATAGTGTACCACATCATTGGCACTCATTATATCACGTGATACGATCGTATGATTAAAGTTACGATTGGAGATACTAATAAATGATGTTGAATATAATAGTGCACCATATCATTAGCACTTTTTGTATCATGTGATGCGATCGTATGATTAAAGTTACAAGTGAATATAACATCAAATAATGTCGATTATAATAGTGTACCGCATCATGGGCACTCATTATATCAGGTGATGCTATCGTATGATTGAAGTCACGAGTGAATATAACATCAAATAATGCTAAATATGATTGTATAGTGTAGCATTGACACTCATTGTATCACGAGATACGATCGTATGATTGAAGTCACGAGTGAATATACTATAAAATGATGTCAATTATGATAGTGTACCACATCATTGGCACTCATAATATCACGTGATACGATCGTATGATTGAAGTCACGAGTGAATATAATATCAAATGATGTCAATTATGATAGTGTTGCGTATTATAAGCACTCATTGTTTCACGTGATACGATCGTATGATTAAAGTTACGATTGGAGATACTAATAAATGATGTTGAATATAATAGTGCACCATATCATTAGCACTTATTGTATCATGTGATGCGATCGTATGATTAAAGTTACAAGTGAATATAACATCAAATGATGTCGATTATAATAGTGTACCGCATCATTGGCACTCATTATATCACGTGATACTATCGTATGATTGAAGTCACGAGTGAATATAACATCAAATAATGCTAAATATGATTGTATAGTGTAGCATTGACACTCATTGTATCACGAGATACGATCGTATGATTGAAGTCACGAGTGAATATAACATCAAATGATGTTGAATATGATTGTATGATGTATCATTAGCACTCATTGTTTCACGTGATACGATCGTATGATTAAAGTTACAGGTGAATATAACATCAAATGATGTCGATTATGATAGTGTACCGCATCATTGGCACTCATTATATCACGTGATACTATCGTATGATTGAAGTCACGAGTGAATATAAAATCAAATGATGCTAAATATGATTGTATAGTGTATCATTAGCACTCATTGTTTCACGTGATACGATCGTAAGATTAAAGTTACGAGTAAATATAACATCAAATGATGACGAATATGATAATGTACTGTATCATTAGCACTCATTGTATCACGTGACACGATCGTATGATGAAAGTTACGAGTGAATATAACATCAAATGATGTCGATTATGATAGTGTACCTTATCATTGGCACTCATTATATCACGTGATACGATCGTATAATGAAAGTTACGAGTGAATATACTATTAAATAATGTCGATTATGATAGTGTACCGCATCATTGGCACTCATTATATCACGTGATACGATCGTATGATTGAAGTCACGAGTGAATATAACATCAAATGATGTCAATTATGATAGTGTTCCGTATCATAAGCACTCATTGTATCACGTGATACGATCGTATGATGAAAGTTACAAGTAAATATACTATTAAACGATGTCGATTATGACAGTGTACCGTACCATTGGCACTCATAGTATCACGTGATACGATCGTATGATTGAAGTCACGAATGAATATAACATCAAATGATGTCGATTATGATAGTGTACCGCATCATTAGCACACATTGTATCACGAGATACGATCGTATGATTAAAGTTACAGGTAAATATAACATCAAACAATGTCGATTATGATAGTGTACCGCATCATAGGCACTCAATATATCACGTGATACGATCGTATGATTGAAGTCACGAGTGAATATAACATCAAATGATGTTGAATATGATTGTTTAATGTATCATTAGCACTCATTGTTTCACGTGATACGATCGTATGATTAAAGTTACGAGTGAATATACTATTAAATGATGTCGATTATGATAGTGTACCGCATCATTGGCACTAATTGTATCACGTGAAACGATCGTATGATCAATGTTACGAGTTAACATAATAGGGCAAGAATTATTGTACCAGCTATGAAATACGCATTTTTGTAAAATTCTGCTTTTTGACGATATTTTTCTTGTTTTGGTATGAGGAAATCATAATTGTTCAGGAGCTAACGTACCAGCTATAAAATACTCTTATATGTAAAAATTAAACTTTTTGATGACATTTTCCTTGTTTTGGTATCAGGAGAACATAATAAGGCAGGAGCTAACGTACTAGCTGAGAAATACGCATTTTTGTAAAAATTTGAGTTTTCGACGATATTTTCCTTGTTTTGGTATCAGGAGAACATAATGGGGCAGGAGCTAACGTACTAGCTATGAAATACGCATTTTCGAAAAATTCGACTTTTTGACGATATTTTTCTTGATTTTGTATCAGGAGAACATAAAAGAGAAGGAGCTAACGTTCCAGCTATGAAATACGCATTTTTGTAAAAATTTGAGTTTTTGACGATATTTTCCTTGATTTCGTATCAGGAGAACATAAAAGAGCGGGAGCTAACGTTCCAGCTACAAAAAACGCATTTTTGTAAAAATTTGAATTTTAGACGATATTTTCTTTGTTTTGGTATCAGGAGAACATAATGGGACAGGAGCTAACGTTCCAGCTATGAGATACCTATTTTTTTAAAATTTGACTTTTTGACGATATTTTCCTGGTTTTCGTATCAGGAGAACATAATGGGGCAGGAGCTAACGTACTAGCTATGAAATACGCATTTTTGAAAAATTAAACTTTTTGACGATATTTTTCTCTTTTTCGTATCAGGAGAACATAATAGGGCAGGAGCTAACGTACCAGCTATGAAATACGCATTTTTGTAAAAATTTGACTTTTGGACGATATTTTCTTTGTTTTGGTATCAGAAGAACATAATGGGACAGGAGCTAACGTACTAGCTCTAAATACGCATTTTTGTGAAAATTCGACTTTTTGACGTCATTTTTCTTGTTTTGGTATCAGGAGAACATAATGGGGCAGGTGCTAACGTACAAGTTATGAAATACGCATTTTTGTAAAAATTCAACTTTTTTAAAATGTTTTCTTTGTTTTGGTATCAGGAGAACATAAAGGGGCAAGAGCTAACGTACAAGATCATACGATCGTATGATTAAAGTTACGAGTGAATATACTATTAAATGATGTCGATTATGATAGTGTACCGCATCATTGGCACTAATTGTATCACGTGAAACGATCGTATGATCAATGTTACGAGTTAACATAATAGGGCAAGAATTATTGTACCAGCTATGAAATACGCATTTTTGTAAAATTCTGCTTTTTGACGATATTTTTCTTGTTTTGGTATGAGGAAATCATAATTGTTCAGGATCTAACGTACCAGCTATAAAATACTCTTATATGTAAAAATTAAACTTTTTGATGACATTTTCCTTGTTTTGGTATCAGGAGAACATAATAAGGCAGGAGCTAACGTACTAGCTGAGAAATACGCATTTTTGTAAAAATTTGAGTTTTCGACGATATTTTCCTTGTTTTGGTATCAGGAGAACATAATGGGGCAGGAGCTAACGTACTAGCTATGAAATACGCATTTTCGAAAAATTCGACTTTTTGACGATATTTTTCTTGATTTTGTATCAGGAGAACATAAAAGAGAAGGAGCTAACGTTCCAGCTATGAAATACCCATTTTTTAAAAATTCTACTCTTAGACGATATTTTCCTTGTTTTCGTATCAGGAGAACATAATGGGGCAGGAGCTGACGTACTAGCTATGAAATACGCATTTTTTAAAAATTCGACTTTTTGACGATATTTTCCTTGTTTTAGTATCAGGAGAACATAATGGGGCAGGAGCTAACGTACCAGCTATGAAATACGCATTTTTGTAAAAATTTGAGTTTTTGACGATATTTTCCTTGATTTCGTATCAGGAGAACATAAAAGAGCAGGAGCTAACGTTCCAGCTACAAAAAACGCATTTTTGTAAAAATTTGAATTTTAGACGATATTTTCTTTGTTTTGGTATCAGGAGAACATAATGGGACAGGAGCTAACGTACCAGCTATGAGATACCTATTTTTTTAAAATTTGACTTTTTGACGATATTTTCCTGGTTTTCGTATCAGGACAACATAATGGGGCAGGAGCTAACGTACTAGCTATGAAATACGCATTTTTGAAAAATTAAACTTTTTGACGATATTTTTCTCTTTTTCGTATCAGGAGAACATAATAGGGCAGGAGCTAACGTACCAGCTATGAAATACGCATTTTTGTAAAAATTTGACTTTTGGACGATATTTTCTTTGTTTTGGTATCAGGAGAACATAATGGGACAGGAGCTAACGTACTAGCTCTAAATACGCATTTTTGTGAAAATTCGACTTTTTGACGTCATTTTTCTTGTTTTGGTATCAGGAGAACATAATGGGGCAGGTGCTAACGTACAAGTTATGAAATACGCATTTTTGTAAAAATTCAACTTTTTAAAAATGTTTTCTTTGTTTTGGTATCAGGAGAACATAAAGGGGCAAGAGCTAACGTACAAGATCATACGATCGTATGATCAAAGTTACGAGTGAATATGACATCAAATGATGTCAAATATGATAGTGTGCCGTATCATTTGCACTTATTGTATCACGTGATACAATCGTATGATTGAAGTTACAGTGAATATACTATTAAATAATGTCGATTATGACAGTGTACTGTATCATTGGCACTCATTGTATCACGTGATACGATCGTATGATTGAAGTCATGAATGAATATAACATCAAATGATGTCGATTATGATAGTGTGCCGCATCATTAGCACACATTGTATCACATGATACGATTGTATGATTGAAGTTACGAGTGAATATAACATCAAATGATTTCGAATATGATAATGAACCGCATCATTGGCAATCATTATATCACGTGATACCATCATATGATTGAAGTCACGAGTGAATATAACATCAAATGATGTTGGATATGATTGTATAATGTATCATTAGCACTCATTGTTTCACGTGATACGATCGTATGATTAAAGTTACAGGTGAATATAATATCAATTGATGTCGTATATGATAGCGCACCATATCATTAGCACTTATTGTATCATGTGATGTGATCGTATGATTGAAGTCACCAGTGAATATAACATCAAATAATGCTAAATATGATTGTACAGTGTAGCATTGACACTCATTGTATCACGAGATACGATCGTATGATTAAAGTCACGAGTGAATATACTATAAAATGATGTCGATTATGATAGTGTACCACATCATTGGCACTCATTATATCACGTGATA
Organism: Acanthosoma haemorrhoidale; assembly: GCA_930367205.1. Taxonomy (NCBI): domain Eukaryota; kingdom Metazoa; phylum Arthropoda; class Insecta; order Hemiptera; family Acanthosomatidae; genus Acanthosoma; species Acanthosoma haemorrhoidale. The sequence goes on from OV884014.1 coordinate 118,267,673, forward strand.
CGATCGTATGATTAAAGTTACGATTGGAGATACTAATAAATGATGTTGAATATAATAGTGCACCATATCATTAGCACTTATTGTATCATGTGATGCGATCGTATGATTAAAGTTACAAGTGAATATAACATCAAATAATGTCGATTATAATAGTGTACCGCATCATTGGCACTCATTATATCAGGTGATGCTATCGTATGATTGAAGTCACGAGTGAATATAACATCAAATAATGCTAAATATGATTGTATAGTGTAGCATTGACACTCATTGTATCACGAGATACGATCGTATGATTGAAGTCACGAGTGAATATACTATAAAATGATGTCGATTATGATAGTGTACCACATCATTGGCACTCATAATATCACGTGATACGATCGTATGATTGAAGTCACGAGTGAATATAATATCAAATGATGTTAATTATGATAGTGTTGCGTATTATAAGCACTCATTGTTTCACGTGATACGATCGTATGATTAAAGTTACGATTGGAGATACTAATAAATGATGTTGAATATAATAGTGCACCATATCATTAGCACTTATTGTATCATGTGATGCGATCGTATGATTAAAGTTACAAGTGAATATAACATCAAATGATGTCGATTATAATAGTGTACCGCATCATTGGCACTCATTATATCACGTGATACTATCGTATGATTGAAGTCACGAGTGAATATAACATCAAATAATGCTAAATATGATTGTATAGTGTAGCATTGACACTCATTGTATCACGAGATACGATCGTATGATTGAAGTCACGAGTGAATATAACATCAAATGATGTTGAATATGATTGTATGATGTATCATTAGCACTCATTGTTTCACGTGATACGATCGTATGATTAAAGTTACAGGTGAATATAACATCAAATGATGTCGGTTATGATAGTGTACCGCATCATTGGCACTCATTATATCACGTGATACTATCGTATGATTGAAGTCACGAGTGAATATAAAATCAAATGATGCTAAATATGATTGTATAGTGTATCATTAGCACTCATTGTTTCACGTGATACGATCGTAAGATTAAAGTTACGAGTAAATATAACATCAAATGATGTCGAATATGATAATGTACTGTATCATTAGCACTCATTGTATCACGTGACACGATCGTATGATGAAAGTTACGAGTGAATATAACATCAAATGATGTCGATTATGATAGTGTACCTTATCATTGGCACTCATTATATCACGTGATACGATCGTATAATTAAAGTTACGAGTGAATATACTATTAAATAATGTCGATTATGACAGTGTACCGTACCATTGGCACTCATAGTATCACGTGATACGATCGTATGATTAAAGTTACAGGTGAATATAATATCAATTGATGTCGATTATGATAGTGTACCGCATCATTAGCACACATTGTATCACGTGATACGATCGTATGATTAAAGTTACGAGTGAAGATAACATCAAATGATGTTGAATATGATTGTATAATGTATCATTAGCACTCATTGTTTCACGTGATACGATCGTATGATTGAAGTCACGAATGAATATAACATCAAATGATGTCGATTATGATAGTGTACCGCATCATTAGCACACATTGTATCACGAGATACGATCGTATGATTAAAGTTACAGGTGAATATAACATCAAACAATGTCGATTATGATAGTGTACCGCATCATAGGCACTCAATATATCACGTGATACGATCGTATGATTGAAGTCACGAGTGAATATAACATCAAATAATGTTGAATATGATTGTATAATGTATCATTAGCACTCATTGTTTCACGTGATACGATCGTATGATTAAAGTTACAGGTGAATATAACATCAAATGATGTCGATTATGATAGTGTACCGCATCATTGGCACTCATTATATCACGTGATAATATCGTATGATTGAAGTCACGAGTGAATATAACAGCAAATGATGCTAAATATGATTGTATAGTGTATCATTAGCACTCATTGTTTCACGCGATACGATCGTATGATTTAAGTTACAGGTGAATATAACATCAAATGATGTCGATTATAATAGTGTACCGCATCATTGGCGATCATTATATCACGTGATACTATCGTATTATTGAAGTCACGAGTGAATATAACATCAAATGATGCTAAATATGACTGTATAGTGTATCATTAGCACTCATTGTTTCACGTGATACGATCGTATGATTAAAGTTACGAGTAAATATAACATCAAATGATGTCGAATATGATAATGTACCGTATCATTAGCACTCATTGTATCACGTGATACGATCGTATGATGAAAGTTACGAGTGAATATAACATCAAATGATGTCGATTATGATAGTGTACCGCATCATTGGCACTTATTATATTACGTGATACTATCGTATGATTGAAGTCACGAGTGAATATAACATCAAATAATGCTAAATATGATTGTAAAGTGTAGCATTGACACTCATTGTATCACGAGATACGATCGTATGATTGAAGTCACGAGTGAATATAACATCAAATAATGCTAAATATGATTGTATAGTGTAGCATTGACACTCATTGTATCACGAGAAACGATCGTATGATTAAAGTCACGAGTGAATATAACATCAAATAATGCTAAATATGATTGTATAGTGTAGCATTGACACTCATTGTATCACGAGATACGATCGTATGATTAACGTCACGAGTGAATATAACATCAAATGATGTTGAATATGATTGTTTAATGTATCATTAGCACTCATTGTTTCACGTGATACGATCGTATGATTAAAGTTACGAGTGAATATACTATTAAATGATGTCGATTATGATAGTGTACCGCATCATTGGCACTAATTGTATCACGTGATACGATCGTATGATCAATGCTACGAGTTAACATAATAGGGCAAGAATTATTGTACCAGCTATGAAATACGCATTTTTGTAAAATTCTACTTTTTGACGATATTTTTCTTGTTTTGGTATGAGGAAATCATAATTGTTCAGGAGCTAACGTACCAGCTATAAAATACTCTTATATGTAAAAATTTAACTTTTTGATGACATTTTCCTTGTTTTGGTATCAGGAGAACATAATAAGGCAGGAGCTAACGTACTAGCTGAGAAATACGCATTTTTGTAAAAATTTGAGTTTTCGACGATATTTTCCTTGTTTTGGTATCAGGAGAACATAATAGGGCAGGAGCTAACGTACCAGCTATGAAATACGCAATTTTTGTAAAAATTTGAGTTTTCGACGATATTTTCCTTGTTTTGGTATCAGGAGAACATAATGGAGCAGGAGCTAACGTACTAGCTATGAAATACGCATTTTTGTAAAAATTTGAGTTTTTGACGATATTTTCCTTGATTTCGTATCAGGAGAACATAAAAGAGCAGGAGCTAACGTTCCAGCTACAAAAAACGCATTTTTGTAAAAATTTGAATTTTAGACGATATTTTCCTTGTTTTGGTATCAGGAGAACATAATAAGGCAGGAGCTAACGTACTAGCTGAGAAATACGCATTTTTGTAAAAATTTGAGTTTTCGACGATATTTTCTTTGTTTTGGTATCAGGAGAACATAATGGGACAGGAGCTAACGTACCAGCTATGAGATACCTATTTTTTTTAAATTTGACTTTTTGACGATATTTTCCTGGTTTTCGTATCAGGAGAACATAATGGGGCAGGAGCTAACGTACTAGCTATGAAATACGCATTTTTAAAAAATTCAACTTTTTGACAATATTTTTCTCCTTTTCGTATCAGGAGAACATAATAGGGCAGGAGCTAACCTACTTGCTATGAAATACGCATTTTTAAAAAATTCAACTTTTTGACAATATTCTTCTCCTTTTCGTATCAGGAGAACATAATAGGGCAGGAGCTAACGTACCAGCTATGAAATACGCATTTTTGTAAAAATTTGACTTTTGGACGATATTTTCTTTGTTTTGGTATCAGGAGAACATAATGGGACAGGAGCTAACGTACTAGCTCTAAATACGCATTTTTGTGAAAATTCGACTTTTTGACGTCATTTTTCTTGTTTTGGTATCAGGAGAACATAATGGGGCAGGTGCTAACGTACAAGCTATGAAATACGCATTTTTGTAAAAATTCAACTTTTTTAAAATGTTTTCTTTGTTTTGGTATCAGGAGAACATAAAGGGGCAAGAGCTAACGTACAAGATCATACGATCGTATGATCAAAGTTACGAGTGAATATACTATTAAATGATGTCGATTATGATAGTGTGCCGCATCATTAGCAAACATTGTATCACATGATACGATTGTATGATTGAAGTTACGAGTGAATATAACATCAAATGATGTCGATTATGATAGTGTACTGCATCATTGGCACTCATTATATCACGTGATACTATCGTATGATTGAAGTCACGAGTGAATATAACATCAAATAATGCTAAATATGATTGTATAGTGTAGCATTGACACTCATTGTATCACGAGATACGATCGTATGATTAAAGTCACGAGTGAATATAACATCAAATGATGTTGAATATGATTGTATAATGTATCATTAGCACTCATTGTTTCACGTGATACGATCGTATGATTAAAGTTACAGGTGAATATAACATCAAATGAGGTCGATTATGATAGTGTACCGCATCATTGGCACTCATTATATCACGTGATACTATCGTATGATTGAAGTCACGAGTGAATATAAAATCAAATGATGCTAAATATGATTGTATAGTGTATCATTAGCACTCATTGTTTCACGTGATACGATCGTATGATTAAAGTCACGAGTGAATATAACATCAAATGATGCTAAATATGATTGTATAGTGTATCATTAGCACTCATTGTTTCACGTGATACGATCGTATGATTAAAGTTACGAGTAAATATAACATCAAATGATTTCGAATATGATAATGTACCGTATCATTAGCACTCATATTATGACGTGATACGATCGTATGATAAAAGTTACGAGTGAATATAACATCAAATGATGTTGAATATGATTGTATAATGTATCATTAGCACTCATTGTTTCACGTGATACGATCATAAGATTAAAGTTACGAGTAAATATAACATCAAATGATGTCGAATATGATAATGTACTGTATCATTAGCACTCATTGTTTCACGTGATACGATCGTATGATTAAAGTTACGAGTAAATATAACATCAAATGATTTCGAATATGATAATGTACCGTATCATTAGCACTCATATTATGACGTGATACGATCGTATGATAAAAGTTACGAGTGAATATAACATCAAATGATGTTGAATATGATTGTATAATGTATCATTAGCACTCATTGTTTCACGTGATACGATCATAAGATTAAAGTTACGAGTAAATATAACATCAAATGATGTCGAATATGATAATGTACTGTATCATTAGCACTCATTGTATCACGTGACACGATCGTATGATGAAAGTTACGAGTGAATATAACATCAAATGATGTCGATTATGATAGTGTACCTTATCATTGGCACTCATTATATCACGTGATACGATCGTATAATGAAAGTTACGAGTGAATATACTATTAAATAATGTCGATTATGATAGTGTACCGCATCATTGGCACTCATTATATCACGTGATACGATCGTATGATTGAAGTCACGAGTGAATATAACATCAAATGATTTCAATTATGATAGTGTTCCGTATCATAAGCACTCATTGTATCACGTGATACGATCGTATGATGAAAAATACAAGTAAATATACTATTAAATGATGTCGATTATGACAGTGTACCGTACCATTGGCACTCATAGTATCACGTGATACGATCGTATGATTGAAGTCACGAATGAATATAACATCAAATGATGTCGATTATGATAGTGTACCGCATTATTAGCACACATTGTATCACGTGATACGATCGTATGATTAAAGTTACGAGTGAAGATAACATCAAATGATGTTGAAAATGATTGTATAATGTATCATTAGCACTCATTGTTTCACGTGATACGATCGTATGATTAAAGTTACAGGTGAATATAACATCAAACGATGTCGATTATGATAGTGTACCGCATCATAGGCACTCAATATATCACGTGATACGATCGTATGATTGAAGTCACGAGTGAATATAACATCAAATAATGTTGAATATGATTGTATAATGTATCATTAGCACTCATTGTTTCACGTGATACGATCGTATGATTAAAGTTACAGGTGAATATAACATCAAATGATGTCGATTATGATAGTGTACCGCATCATTGGCACTCATTATATCACGTGATACTATCGTATGATTGAAGTCACCAGTGAATATAACATCGAATGATGCTAAATATGATTGTATAGTGTATCATTAGCACTCATTGTTTCACGCGATACGATCGTATGATTTAAGTTACAGGTGAATATAACATCAAATGATGTCGATTATGATAGTGTACCGCATCATTGGCGATCATTATATCACGTGATACTATCGTATTATTGAAGTCACGAGTGAATATAACATCAAATGATGCTAAATATGATTGTATAGTGTATCATTAGCACTCATTGTTTCACGTGATACGATCGTATGATTAAAGTTACAGGTGAATATAATATCAATTGATGTCGTATATGATAGCGCACCATATCATTAGCACTTATTGTATCATGTGATGTGATCGTATGATTGAAGTCACCAGTGAATATAACATCAAATAATGCTAAATATGATTGTACAGTGTAGCATTGACACTCATTGTATCACGAGATACGATCGTATGATTAAAGTCACGAGTGAATATACTATAAAATGATGTCGATTATGATAGTGTACCACATCATTGGCACTCATTATATCACGTGATACGATCGTATGATTAAAGTTACGATTGGAGATACTAATAAATGATGTTGAATATAATAGTGCACCATATCATTAGCACTTATTGTATCACGAGATACGATCGTATGATTAAAGTTACAGGTGAATATAACATCAAACAATGTCGATTATGATAGTGTACCGCATCATAGGCACTCAATATATCACGTGATACGATCGTATGATTGAAGTCACGAGTGAATATAACATCAAATGATGTTGAATATGATTGTTTAATGTATCATTAGCACTCATTGTTTCACGTGATACGATCGTATGATTAAAGTTACGAGTGAATATACTATTAAATGATGTCGATTATGATAGTGTACCGCATCATTGGCACTAATTGTATCACGTGAAACGATCGTATGATCAATGTTACGAGTTAACATAATAGGGCAAGAATTATTGTACCAGCTATGAAATACGCATTTTTGTAAAATTCTGCTTTTTGACGATATTTTTCTTGTTTTGGTATGAGGAAATCATAATTGTTCAGGAGCTAACGTACCAGCTATAAAATACTCTTATATGTAAAAATTAAACTTTTTGATGACATTTTCCTTGTTTTGGTATCAGGAGAACATAATAAGGCAGGAGCTAACGTACTAGCTGAGAAATACGCATTTTTGTAAAAATTTGAGTTTTCGACGATATTTTCCTTGTTTTGGTATCAGGAGAACATAATGGGGCAGGAGCTAACGTACTAGCTATGAAATACGCATTTTCGAAAAATTCGACTTTTTGACGATATTTTTCTTGATTTTGTATCAGGAGAACATAAAAGAGAAGGAGCTAACGTTCCAGCTATGAAATACGCATTTTTGTAAAAATTTGAGTTTTTGACGATATTTTCCTTGATTTCGTATCAGGAGAACATAAAAGAGCGGGAGCTAACGTTCCAGCTACAAAAAACGCATTTTTGTAAAAATTTGAATTTTAGACGATATTTTCTTTGTTTTGGTATCAGGAGAACATAATGGGACAGGAGCTAACGTTCCAGCTATGAGATACCTATTTTTTTAAAATTTGACTTTTTGACGATATTTTCCTGGTTTTCGTATCAGGAGAACATAATGGGGCAGGAGCTAACGTACTAGCTATGAAATACGCATTTTTGAAAAATTAAACTTTTTGACGATATTTTTCTCTTTTTCGTATCAGGAGAACATAATAGGGCAGGAGCTAACGTACCAGCTATGAAATACGCATTTTTGTAAAAATTTGACTTTTGGACGATATTTTCTTTGTTTTGGTATCAGAAGAACATAATGGGACAGGAGCTAACGTACTAGCTCTAAATACGCATTTTTGTGAAAATTCGACTTTTTGACGTCATTTTTCTTGTTTTGGTATCAGGAGAACATAATGGGGCAGGTGCTAACGTACAAGTTATGAAATACGCATTTTTGTAAAAATTCAACTTTTTTAAAATGTTTTCTTTGTTTTGGTATCAGGAGAACATAAAGGGGCAAGAGCTAACGTACAAGATCATACGATCGTATGATTAAAGTTACGAGTGAATATACTATTAAATGATGTCGATTATGATAGTGTACCGCATCATTGGCACTAATTGTATCACGTGAAACGATCGTATGATCAATGTTACGAGTTAACATAATAGGGCAAGAATTATTGTACCAGCTATGAAATACGCATTTTTGTAAAATTCTGCTTTTTGACGATATTTTTCTTGTTTTGGTATGAGGAAATCATAATTGTTCAGGATCTAACGTACCAGCTATAAAATACTCTTATATGTAAAAATTAAACTTTTTGATGACATTTTCCTTGTTTTGGTATCAGGAGAACATAATAAGGCAGGAGCTAACGTACTAGCTGAGAAATACGCATTTTTGTAAAAATTTGAGTTTTCGACGATATTTTCCTTGTTTTGGTATCAGGAGAACATAATGGGGCAGGAGCTAACGTACTAGCTATGAAATACGCATTTTCGAAAAATTCGACTTTTTGACGATATTTTTCTTGATTTTGTATCAGGAGAACATAAAAGAGAAGGAGCTAACGTTCCAGCTATGAAATACCCATTTTTTAAAAATTCTACTCTTAGACGATATTTTCCTTGTTTTCGTATCAGGAGAACATAATGGGGCAGGAGCTGACGTACTAGCTATGAAATACGCATTTTTTAAAAATTCGACTTTTTGACGATATTTTCCTTGTTTTAGTATCAGGAGAACATAATGGGGCAGGAGCTAACGTACCAGCTATGAAATACGCATTTTTGTAAAAATTTGAGTTTTTGACGATATTTTCCTTGATTTCGTATCAGGAGAACATAAAAGAGCAGGAGCTAACGTTCCAGCTACAAAAAACGCATTTTTGTAAAAATTTGAATTTTAGACGATATTTTCTTTGTTTTGGTATCAGGAGAACATAATGGGACAGGAGCTAACGTACCAGCTATGAGATACCTATTTTTTTAAAATTTGACTTTTTGACGATATTTTCCTGGTTTTCGTATCAGGACAACATAATGGGGCAGGAGCTAACGTACTAGCTATGAAATACGCATTTTTGAAAAATTAAACTTTTTGACGATATTTTTCTCTTTTTCGTATCAGGAGAACATAATAGGGCAGGAGCTAACGTACCAGCTATGAAATACGCATTTTTGTAAAAATTTGACTTTTGGACGATATTTTCTTTGTTTTGGTATCAGGAGAACATAATGGGACAGGAGCTAACGTACTAGCTCTAAATACGCATTTTTGTGAAAATTCGACTTTTTGACGTCATTTTTCTTGTTTTGGTATCAGGAGAACATAATGGGGCAGGTGCTAACGTACAAGCTATGAAATACGCATTTTTGTAAAAATTCAACTTTTTAAAAATGTTTTCTTTGTTTTGGTATCAGGAGAACATAAAGGGGCAAGAGCTAACGTACAAGATCATACGATCGTATGATCAAAGTTACGAGTGAATATGACATCAAATGATGTCAAATATGATAGTGTGCCGTATCATTTGCACTTATTGTATCACGTGATACAATCGTATGATTGAAGTTACAGTGAATATACTATTAAATAATGTCGATTATGACAGTGTACTGTATCATTGGCACTCATTGTATCACGTGATACGATCGTATGATTGAAGTCATGAATGAATATAACATCAAATGATGTCGATTATGATAGTGTGCCGCATCATTAGCACACATTGTATCACATGATACGATTGTATGATTGAAGTTACGAGTGAATATAACATCAAATGATTTCGAATATGATAATGAACCGCATCATTGGCAATCATTATATCACGTGATACCATCATATGATTGAAGTCACGAGTGAATATAACATCAAATGATGTTGGATATGATTGTATAATGTATCATTAGCACTCATTGTTTCACGTGATACGATCGTATGATTAAAGTTACAGGTGAATATAATATCAATTGATGTCGTATATGATAGCGCACCATATCATTAGCACTTATTGTATCATGTGATGTGATCGTATGATTGAAGTCACCAGTGAATATAACATCAAATAATGCTAAATATGATTGTACAGTGTAGCATTGACACTCATTGTATCACGAGATACGATCGTATGATTAAAGTCACGAGTGAATATACTATAAAATGATGTCGATTATGATAGTGTACCACATCATTGGCACTCATTATATCACGTGATACGATCGTATGATTAAAGTTACGATTGGAGATACTAATAAATGATGTTGAATATAATAGTGCACCATATCATTAGCACTTATTGTATCATGTGATGCGATCGTATGATTAAAGTTACAAGTGAATATAACATCAAATAATGTCGATTATAATAGTGTACCGCATCATTGGCACTCATTATATCAGGTGATGCTATCGTATGATTGAAGTCACGAGTGAATATAACATCAAATAATGCTAAATATGATTGTATAGTGTAGCATTGACACTCATTGTATCACGAGATACGATCGTATGATTGAAGTCACGAGTGAATATACTATAAAATGATGTCGATTATGATAGTGTACCACATCATTGGCACTCATAATATCACGTGATACGATCGTATGATTGAAGTCACGAGTGAATATAATATCAAATGATGTTAATTATGATAGTGTTGCGTATTATAAGCACTCATTGTTTCACGTGATACGATCGTATGATTAAAGTTACGATTGGAGATACTAATAAATGATGTTGAATATAATAGTGCACCATATCATTAGCACTTATTGTATCATGTGATGCGATCGTATGATTAAAGTTACAAGTGAATATAACATCAAATGATGTCGATTATAATAGTGTACCGCATCATTGGCACTCATTATATCACGTGATACTATCGTATGATTGAAGTCACGAGTGAATATAACATCAAATAATGCTAAATATGATTGTATAGTGTAGCATTGACACTCATTGTATCACGAGATACGATCGTATGATTGAAGTCACGAGTGAATATAACATCAAATGATGTTGAATATGATTGTATGATGTATCATTAGCACTCATTGTTTCACGTGATACGATCGTATGATTAAAGTTACAGGTGAATATAACATCAAATGATGTCGGTTATGATAGTGTACCGCATCATTGGCACTCATTATATCACGTGATACTATCGTATGATTGAAGTCACGAGTGAATATAAAATCAAATGATGCTAAATATGATTGTATAGTGTATCATTAGCACTCATTGTTTCACGTGATACGATCGTAAGATTAAAGTTACGAGTAAATATAACATCAAATGATGTCGAATATGATAATGTACTGTATCATTAGCACTCATTGTATCACGTGACACGATCGTATGATGAAAGTTACGAGTGAATATAACATCAAATGATGTCGATTATGATAGTGTACCTTATCATTGGCACTCATTATATCACGTGATACGATCGTATAATGAAAGTTACGAGTGAATATACTATTAAATAATGTCGATTATGACAGTGTACCGTACCATTGGCACTCATAGTATCACGTGATACGATCGTATGATTAAAGTTACAGGTGAATATAATATCAATTGATGTCGATTATGATAGTGTACCGCATCATTAGCACACATTGTATCACGTGATACGATCGTATGATTAAAGTTACGAGTGAAGATAACATCAAATGATGTTGAATATGATTGTATAATGTATCATTAGCACTCATTGTTTCACGTGATACGATCGTATGATTGAAGTCACGAATGAATATAACATCAAATGATGTCGATTATGATAGTGTACCGCATCATTAGCACACATTGTATCACGAGATACGATCGTATGATTAAAGTTACAGGTGAATATAACATCAAACAATGTCGATTATGATAGTGTACCGCATCATAGGCACTCAATATATCACGTGATACGATCGTATGATTGAAGTCACGAGTGAATATAACATCAAATAATGTTGAATATGATTGTATAATGTATCATTAGCACTCATTGTTTCACGTGATACGATCGTATGATTAAAGTTACAGGTGAATATAACATCAAATGATGTCGATTATGATAGTGTACCGCATCATTGGCACTCATTATATCACGTGATAATATCGTATGATTGAAGTCACGAGTGAATATAACAGCAAATGATGCTAAATATGATTGTATAGTGTATCATTAGCACTCATTGTTTCACGCGATACGATCGTATGATTTAAGTTACAGGTGAATATAACATCAAATGATGTCGATTATAATAGTGTACCGCATCATTGGCGATCATTATATCACGTGATACTATCGTATTATTGAAGTCACGAGTGAATATAACATCAAATGATGCTAAATATGACTGTATAGTGTATCATTAGCACTCATTGTTTCACGTGATACGATCGTATGATTAAAGTTACGAGTAAATATAACATCAAATGATGTCGAATATGATAATGTACCGTATCATTAGCACTCATTGTATCACGTCATACGATCGTATGATGAAAGTTACGAGTGAATATAACATCAAATGATGTCGATTATGATAGTGTACCGCATCATTGGCACTTATTATATTACGTGATACTATCGTATGATTGAAGTCACGAGTGAATATAACATCAAATAATGCTAAATATGATTGTAAAGTGTAGCATTGACACTCATTGTATCACGAGATACGATCGTATGATTGAAGTCACGAGTGAATATAACATCAAATAATGCTAAATATGATTGTATAGTGTAGCATTGACACTCATTGTATCACGAGAAACGATCGTATGATTAAAGTCACGAGTGAATATAACATCAAATAATGCTAAATATGATTGTATAGTGTAGCATTGACACTCATTGTATCACGAGATACGATCGTATGATTAACGTCACGAGTGAATATAACATCAAATGATGTTGAATATGATTGTTTAATGTATCATTAGCACTCATTGTTTCACGTGATACGATCGTATGATTAAAGTTACGAGTGAATATACTATTAAATGATGTCGATTATGATAGTGTACCGCATCATTGGCACTAATTGTATCACGTGATACGATCGTATGATCAATGCTACGAGTTAACATAATAGGGCAGGAATTATTGTACCAGCTATGAAATACGCATTTTTGTAAAATTCTACTTTTTGACGATATTTTTCTTGTTTTGGTATGAGGAAATCATAATTGTTCAGGAGCTAACGTACCAGCTATAAAATACTCTTATATGTAAAAATTTAACTTTTTGATGACATTTTCCTTGTTTTGGTATCAGGAGAACATAATAAGGCAGGAGCTAACGTACTAGCTGAGAAATACGCATTTTTGTAAAAATTTGAGTTTTCGACGATATTTTCCTTGTTTTGGTATCAGGAGAACATAATAGGGCAGGAGCTAACGTACCAGCTATGAAATACGCAATTTTTGTAAAAATTTGAGTTTTCGACGATATTTTCCTTGTTTTGGTATCAGGAGAACATAATGGAGCAGGAGCTAACGTACTAGCTATGAAATACGCATTTTTGTAAAAATTTGAGTTTTTGACGATATTTTCCTTGATTTCGTATCAGGAGAACATAAAAGAGCAGGAGCTAACGTTCCAGCTACAAAAAACGCATTTTTGTAAAAATTTGAATTTTAGACGATATTTTTCTTGTTTTGGTATCAGGAGAACATAATAAGGCAGGAGCTAACGTACTAGCTGAGAAATACGCATTTTTGTAAAAATTTGAGTTTTCGACGATATTTTCTTTGTTTTGGTATCAGGAGAACATAATGGGACAGGAGCTAACGTACCAGCTATGAGATACCTATTTTTTTTAAATTTGACTTTTTGACGATATTTTCCTGGTTTTCGTATCAGGAGAACATAATGGGGCAGGAGCTAACGTACTAGCTATGAAATACGCATTTTTAAAAAATTCAACTTTTTGACAATATTTTTCTCCTTTTCGTATCAGGAGAACATAATAGGGCAGGAGCTAACCTACTTGCTATGAAATACGCATTTTTAAAAAATTCAACTTTTTGACAATATTCTTCTCCTTTTCGTATCAGGAGAACATAATAGGGCAGGAGCTAACGTACCAGCTATGAAATACGCATTTTTGTAAAAATTTGACTTTTGGACGATATTTTCTTTGTTTTGGTATCAGGAGAACATAATGGGACAGGAGCTAACGTACTAGCTCTAAATACGCATTTTTGTGAAAATTCGACTTTTTGACGTCATTTTTCTTGTTTTGGTATCAGGAGAACATAATGGGGCAGGTGCTAACGTACAAGCTATGAAATACGCATTTTTGTAAAAATTCAACTTTTTTAAAATGTTTTCTTTGTTTTGGTATCAGGAGAACATAAAGGGGCAAGAGCTAACGTACAAGATCATACGATCGTATGATCAAAGTTACGAGTGAATATACTATTAAATGATGTCGATTATGATAGTGTGCCGCATCATTAGCAAACATTGTATCACATGATACGATTGTATGATTGAAGTTACGAGTGAATATAACATCAAATGATGTCGATTATGATAGTGTACTGCATCATTGGCACTCATTATATCACGTGATACTATCGTATGATTGAAGTCACGAGTGAATATAACATCAAATAATGCTAAATATGATTGTATAGTGTAGCATTGACACTCATTGTATCACGAGATACGATCGTATGATTAAAGTCACGAGTGAATATAACATCAAATGATGTTGAATATGATTGTATAATGTATCATTAGCACTCATTGTTTCACGTGATACGATCGTATGATTAAAGTTACAGGTGAATATAACATCAAATGAGGTCGATTATGATAGTGTACCGCATCATTGGCACTCATTATATCACGTGATACTATCGTATGATTGAAGTCACGAGTGAATATAAAATCAAATGATGCTAAATATGATTGTATAGTGTATCATTAGCACTCATTGTTTCACGTGATACGATCGTATGATTAAAGTCACGAGTGAATATAACATCAAATGATGCTAAATATGATTGTATAGTGTATCATTAGCACTCATTGTTTCACGTGATACGATCGTATGATTAAAGTTACGAGTAAATATAACATCAAATGATTTCGAATATGATAATGTACCGTATCATTAGCACTCATATTATGACGTGATACGATCGTATGATAAAAGTTACGAGTGAATATAACATCAAATGATGTTGAATATGATTGTATAATGTATCATTAGCACTCATTGTTTCACGTGATACGATCATAAGATTAAAGTTACGAGTAAATATAACATCAAATGATGTCGAATATGATAATGTACTGTATCATTAGCACTCATTGTTTCACGTGATACGATCGTATGATTAAAGTTACGAGTAAATATAACATCAAATGATTTCGAATATGATAATGTACCGTATCATTAGCACTCATATTATGACGTGATACGATCGTATGATAAAAGTTACGAGTGAATATAACATCAAATGATGTTGAATATGATTGTATAATGTATCATTAGCACTCATTGTTTCACGTGATACGATCATAAGATTAAAGTTACGAGTAAATATAACATCAAATGATGTCGAATATGATAATGTACTGTATCATTAGCACTCATTGTATCACGTGACACGATCGTATGATGAAAGTTACGAGTGAATATAACATCAAATGATGTCGATTATGATAGTGTACCTTATCATTGGCACTCATTATATCACGTGATACGATCGTATAATGAAAGTTACGAGTGAATATACTATTAAATAATGTCGATTATGATAGTGTACCGCATCATTGGCACTCATTATATCACGTGATACGATCGTATGATTGAAGTCACGAGTGAATATAACATCAAATGATTTCAATTATGATAGTGTTCCGTATCATAAGCACTCATTGTATCACGTGATACGATCGTATGATGAAAAATACAAGTAAATATACTATTAAATGATGTCGATTATGACAGTGTACCGTACCATTGGCACTCATAGTATCACGTGATACGATCGTATGATTGAAGTCACGAGTGAATATAACATCAAATGATGTCGATTATGATAGTGTACCGCATTATTAGCACACATTGTATCACGTGATACGATCGTATGATTAAAGTTACGAGTGAAGATAACATCAAATGATGTTGAAAATGATTGTATAATGTATCATTAGCACTCATTGTTTCACGTGATACGATCGTATGATTAAAGTTACAGGTGAATATAACATCAAACGATGTCGATTATGATAGTGTACCGCATCATAGGCACTCAATATATCACGTGATACGATCGTATGATTGAAGTCACGAGTGAATATAACATCAAATAATGTTGAATATGATTGTATAATGTATCATTAGCACTCATTGTTTCACGTGATACGATCGTATGATTAAAGTTACAGGTGAATATAACATCAAATGATGTCGATTATGATAGTGTACCGCATCATTGGCACTCATTATATCACGTGATACTATCGTATGATTGAAGTCACCAGTGAATATAACATCGAATGATGCTAAATATGATTGTATAGTGTATCATTAGCACTCATTGTTTCACGCGATACGATCGTATGATTTAAGTTACAGGTGAATATAACATCAAATGATGTCGATTATGATAGTGTACCGCATCATTGGCGATCATTATATCACGTGATACTATCGTATTATTGAAGTCACGAGTGAATATAACATCAAATGATGCTAAATATGATTGTATAGTGTATCATTAGCACTCATTGTTTCACGTGATACGATCGTATGATTAAAGTTACAGGTGAATATAATATCAATTGATGTCGTATATGATAGCGCACCATATCATTAGCACTTATTGTATCATGTGATGTGATCGTATGATTGAAGTCACCAGTGAATATAACATCAAATAATGCTAAATATGATTGTACAGTGTAGCATTGACACTCATTGTATCACGAGATACGATCGTATGATTAAAGTCACGAGTGAATATACTATAAAATGATGTCGATTATGATAGTGTACCACATCATTGGCACTCATTATATCACGTGATACGATCGTATGATTAAAGTTACGATTGGAGATACTAATAAATGATGTTGAATATAATAGTGCACCATATCATTAGCACTTATTGTATCATGTGATGCGATCGTATGATTAAAGTTACAAGTGAATATAACATCAAATAATGTCGATTATAATAGTGTACCGCATCATTGGCACTCATTATATCAGGTGATGCTATCGTATGATTGAAGTCACGAGTGAATATAACATCAAATAATGCTAAATATAATTGTATAGTGTAGCATTGACACTCATTGTATCACGAGATACGATCGTATGATTGAAGTCACGAGTGAATATACTATAAAATGATGTCGATTATGATAGTGTACCACATCATTGGCACTCATAATATCACGTGATACGATCGTATGATTGAAGTCACGAGTGAATATAATATCAAATGATGTTAATTATGATAGTGTTGCGTATTATAAGCACTCATTGTTTCACGTGATACGATCGTATGATTAAAGTTACGATTGGAGATACTAATAAATGATGTTGAATATAATAGTGCACCATATCATTAGCACTTATTGTATCATGTGATGCGATCGTATGATTAAAGTTACAAGTGAATATAACATCAAATGATGTCGATTATAATAGTGTACCGCATCATTGGCACTCATTATATCACGTGATACTATCGTATGATTGAAGTCACGAGTGAATATAACATCAAATAATGCTAAATATGATTGTATAGTGTAGCATTGACACTCATTGTATCACGAGATACGATCGTATGATTGAAGTCACGAGTGAATATAACATCAAATGATGTTGAATATGATTGTATGATGTATCATTAGCACTCATTGTTTCACGTGATACGATCGTATGATTAAAGTTACAGGTGAATATAACATCAAATGATGTCGGTTATGATAGTGTACCGCATCATTGGCACTCATTATATCACGTGATACTATCGTATGATTGAAGTCACGAGTGAATATAAAATCAAATGATGCTAAATATGATTGTATAGTGTATCATTAGCACTCATTGTTTCACGTGATACGATCGTAAGATTAAAGTTACGAGTAAATATAACATCAAATGATGTCGAATATGATAATGTACTGTATCATTAGCACTCATTGTATCACGTGACACGATCGTATGATGAAAGTTACGAGTGAATATAACATCAAATGATGTCGATTATGATAGTGTACCTTATCATTGGCACTCATTATATCACGTGATACGATCGTATAATGAAAGTTACGAGTGAATATACTATTAAATAATGTCGATTATGACAGTGTACCGTACCATTGGCACTCATAGTATCACGTGATACGATCGTATGATTGAAGTCACGAATGAATATAACATCAAATGATGTCGATTATGATAGTGTACCGCATCATTAGCACACATTGTATCACGTGATACGATCGTATGATTAAAGTTACGAGTGAAGATAACATCAAATGATGTTGAATATGATTGTATAATGTATCATTAGCACTCATTGTTTCACGTGATACGATCGTATGATTGAAGTCACGAATGAATATAACATCAAATGATGTCGATTATGATAGTGTACCGCATCATTAGCACACATTGTATCACGTGATACGATCGTATGATTAAAGTTACAGGTGAATATAACATCAAACAATGTCGATTATGATAGTGTACCGCATCATAGGCACTCAATATATCACGTGATACGATCGTATGATTGAAGTCACGAGTGAATATAACATCAAATAATGTTGAATATGATTGTATAATGTATCATTAGCACTCATTGTTTCACGTGATACGATCGTATGATTAAAGTTACAGGTGAATATAACATCAAATGATGTCGATTATGATAGTGTACCGCATCATTGGCACTCATTATATCACGTGATAATATCGTATGATTGAAGTCACGAGTGAATATAACAGCAAATGATGCTAAATATGATTGTATAGTGTATCATTAGCACTCATTGTTTCACGCGATACGATCGTATGATTTAAGTTACAGGTGAATATAACATCAAATGATGTCGATTATAATAGTGTACCGCATCATTGGCGATCATTATATCACGTGATACTATCGTATTATTGAAGTCACGAGTGAATATAACATCAAATGATGCTAAATATGACTGTATAGTGTATCATTAGCACTCATTGTTTCACGTGATACGATCGTATGATTAAAGTTACGAGTAAATATAACATCAAATGATGTCGAATATGATAATGTACCGTATCATTAGCACTCATTGTATCACGTGATACGATCGTATGATGAAAGTTACGAGTGAATATAACATCAAATGATGTCGATTATGATAGTGTACCGCATCATTGGCACTTATTATATTACGTGATACTATCGTATGATTGAAGTCACGAGTGAATATAACATCAAATAATGCTAAATATGATTGTAAAGTGTAGCATTGACACTCATTGTATCACTAGATACGATCGTATGATTGAAGTCACGAGTGAATATAACATCAAATAATGCTAAATATGATTGTATAGTGTAGCATTGACACTCATTGTATCACGAGAAACGATCGTATGATTAAAGTCACGAGTGAATATAACATCAAATAATGCTAAATATGATTGTATAGTGTAGCATTGACACTCATTGTATCACGAGATACGATCGTATGATTAACGTCACGAGTGAATATAACATCAAATGATGTTGAATATGATTGTTTAATGTATCATTAGCACTCATTGTTTCACGTGATACGATCGTATGATTAAAGTTACGAGTGAATATACTATAAAATGATGTCGATTATGATAGTGTACCACATCATTGGCACTCATTATATCACGTGATACGATCGTATGATTAAAGTTACGATTGGAGATACTAATAAATGATGTTGAATATAATAGTGCACCATATCATTAGCACTTATTGTATCATGTGATGCGATCGTATGATTAAAGTTACAAGTGAATATAACATCAAATAATGTCGATTATAATAGTGTACCGCATCATTGGCACTCATTATATCAGGTGATGCTATCGTATGATTGAAGTCACGAGTGAATATAACATCAAATAATGCTAAATATAATTGTATAGTGTAGCATTGACACTCATTGTATCACGAGATACGATCGTATGATTGAAGTCACGAGTGAATATACTATAAAATGATGTCGATTATAATAGTGTACCACATCATTGGCACTCATAATATCACGTGATACGATCGTATGATTGAAGTCACGAGTGAATATAATATCAAATGATGTTAATTATGATAGTGTTGCGTATTATAAGCACTCTTTGTTTCACGTGATACGATCGTATGATTAAAGTTACGATTGGAGATACTAATAAATGATGTTGAATATAATAGTGCACCATATCATTAGCACTTATTGTATCATGTGATGCGATCGTATGATTAAAGTTACAAGTGAATATAACATCAAATGATGTCGATTATAATAGTGTACCGCATCATTGGCACTCATTATATCACGTGATACTATCGTATGATTGAAGTCACGAGTGAATATAACATCAAATAATGCTAAATATGATTGTATAGTGTAGCATTGACACTCATTGTATCACGAGATACGATCGTATGATTGAAGTCACGAGTGAATATAACATCAAATGATGTTGAATATGATTGTATGATGTATCATTAGCACTCATTGTTTCACGTGATACGATCGTATGATTAAAGTTACAGGTGAATATAACATCAAATGATGTCGGTTATGATAGTGTACCGCATCATTGGCACTCATTATATCACGTGATACTATCGTATGATTGAAGTCACGAGTGAATATAAAATCAAATGATGCTAAATATGATTGTATAGTGTATCATTAGCACTCATTGTTTCACGTGATACGATCGTAAGATTAAAGTTACGAGTAAATATAACATCAAATGATGTCGAATATGATAATGTACTGTATCATTAGCACTCATTGTATCACGTGACACGATCGTATGATGAAAGTTACGAGTGAATATAACATCAAATGATGTCGATTATGATAGTGTACCTTATCATTGGCACTCATTATATCACGTGATACGATCGTATAATGAAAGTTACGAGTGAATATACTATTAAATAATGTCGATTATGACAGTGTACCGTACCATTGGCACTCATAGTATCACGTGATACGATCGTATGATTGAAGTCACGAATGAATATAACATCAAATGATGTCGATTATGATAGTGTACCGCATCATTAGCACACATTGTATCACGTGATACGATCGTATGATTAAAGTTACGAGTGAAGATAACATCAAATGATGTTGAATATGATTGTATAATGTATCATTAGCACTCATTGTTTCACGTGATACGATCGTATGATTGAAGTCACGAATGAATATAACATCAAATGATGTCGATTATGATAGTGTACCGCATCATTAGCACACATTGTATCACGAGATACGATCGTATGATTAAAGTTACAGGTGAATATAACATCAAACAATGTCGATTATGATAGTGTACCGCATCATAGGCACTCAATATATCACGTGATACGATCGTATGATTGAAGTCACGAGTGAATATAACATCAAATAATGTTGAATATGATTGTATAATGTATCATTAGCACTCATTGTTTCACGTGATACGATCGTATGATTAAAGTTACAGGTGAATATAACATCAAATGATGTCGATTATGATAGTGTACCGCATCATTGGCACTCATTATATCACGTGATAATATCGTATGATTGAAGTCACGAGTGAATATAACAGCAAATGATGCTAAATATGATTGTATAGTGTATCATTAGCACTCATTGTTTCACGCGATACGATCGTATGATTTAAGTTACAGGTGAATATAACATCAAATGATGTCGATTATAATAGTGTACCGCATCATTGGCGATCATTATATCACGTGATACTATCGTATTATTGAAGTCACGAGTGAATATAACATCAAATGATGCTAAATATGACTGTATAGTGTATCATTAGCACTCATTGTTTCACGTGATACGATCGTATGATTAAAGTTACGAGTAAATATAACATCAAATGATGTCGAATATGATAATGTACCGTATCATTAGCACTCATTGTATCACGTGATACGATCGTATGATGAAAGTTACGAGTGAATATAACATCAAATGATGTCGATTATGATAGTGTACCGCATCATTGGCACTTATTATATTACGTGATACTATCGTATGATTGAAGTCACGAGTGAATATAACATCAAATAATGCTAAATATGATTGTAAAGTGTAGCATTGACACTCATTGTATCACTAGATACGATCGTATGATTGAAGTCACGAGTGAATATAACATCAAATAATGCTAAATATGATTGTATAGTGTAGCATTGACACTCATTGTATCACGAGAAACGATCGTATGATTAAAGTCACGAGTGAATATAACATCAAATAATGCTAAATATGATTGTATAGTGTAGCATTGACACTCATTGTATCACGAGATACGATCGTATGATTAACGTCACGAGTGAATATAACATCAAATGATGTTGAATATGATTGTTTAATGTATCATTAGCACTCATTGTTTCACGTGATACGATCGTATGATTAAAGTTACGAGTGAATATACTATTAAATGATGTCGATTATGATAGTGTACCGCATCATTGGCACTAATTGTATCACGTGATACGATCGTATGATCAATGCTACGAGTTAACATAATAGGGCAAGAATTATTGTACCAGCTATGAAATACGCATTTTTGTAAAATTCTACTTTTTGACGATATTTTTCTTGTTTTGGTATGAGGAAATCATAATTGTTCAGGAGCTAACGTACCAGCTATAAAATACTCTTATATGTAAAAATTTAACTTTTTGATGACATTTTCCTTGTTTTGGTATCAGGAGAACATAATAAGGCAGGAGCTAACGTACTAGCTGAGAAATACGCATTTTTGTAAAAATTTGAGTTTTCGACGATATTTTCCATGTTTTGGTATCAGGAGAACATAATAGGGCAGGAGCTAACGTACCAGCTATGAAATACGCAATTTTTGTAAAAATTTGAGTTTTCGACGATATTTTCCTTGTTTTGGTATCAGGAGAACATAATGGAGCAGGAGCTAACGTACTAGCTATGAAATACGCATTTTTGTAAAAATTTGAGTTTTTGACGATATTTTCCTTGATTTCGTATCAGGAGAACATAAAAGAGCAGGAGCTAACGTTCCAGCTACAAAAAACGCATTTTTGTAAAAATTTGAATTTTAGACGATATTTTCCTTGTTTTGGTATCAGGAGAACATAATAAGGCAGGAGCTAACGTACTAGCTGAGAAATACGCATTTTTGTAAAAATTTGAGTTTTCGACGATATTTTCTTTGTTTTGGTATCAGGAGAACATAATGGGACAGGAGCTAACGTACCAGCTATGAGATACCTATTTTTTTTAAATTTGACTTTTTGACGATATTTTCCTGGTTTTCGTATCAGGAGAACATAATGGGGCAGGAGCTAACGTACTAGCTATGAAATACGCATTTTTAAAAAATTCAACTTTTTGACAATATTTTTCTCCTTTTCGTATCAGGAGAACATAATAGGGCAGGAGCTAACCTACTTGCTATGAAATACGCATTTTTAAAAAATTCAACTTTTTGACAATATTTTTCTCCTTTTCGTATCAGGAGAACATAATAGGGCAGGAGCTAACGTACCAGCTATGAAATACGCATTTTTGTAAAAATTTGACTTTTGGACGATATTTTCTTTGTTTTGGTATCAGGAGAACATAATGGGACAGGAGCTAACGTACTAGCTCTAAATACGCATTTTTGTGAAAATTCGACTTTTTGACGTCATTTTTCTTGTTTTGGTATCAGGAGAACATAATGGGGCAGGTGCTAACGTACAAGCTATGAAATACGCATTTTTGTAAAAATTCAACTTTTTTAAAATGTTTTCTTTGTTTTGGTATCAGGAGAACATAAAGGGGCAAGAGCTAACGTACAAGATCATACGATCGTATGATCAAAGTTACGAGTGAATATACTATTAAATGATGTCGATTATGATAGTGTGCCGCATCATTAGCAAACATTGTATCACATGATACGATTGTATGATTGAAGTTACGAGTGAATATAACATCAAATGATGTCGATTATGATAGTGTACTGCATCATTGGCACTCATTATATCACGTGATACTATCGTATGATTGAAGTCACGAGTGAATATAACATCAAATAATGCTAAATATGATTGTATAGTGTAGCATTGACACTCATTGTATCACGAGATACGATCGTATGATTAAAGTCACGAGTGAATATAACATCAAATGATGTTGAATATGATTGTATAATGTATCATTAGCACTCATTGTTTCACGTGATACGATCGTATGATTAAAGTTACAGGTGAATATAACATCAAATGATGTCGATTATGATAGTGTACCGCATCATTGGCACTCATTATATCACGTGATACTATCGTATGATTGAAGTCACGAGTGAATATAAAATCAAATGATGCTAAATATGATTGTATAGTGTATCATTAGCACTCATTGTTTCACGTGATACGATCGTATGATTAAAGTCACGAGTGAATATAACATCAAATGATGCTAAATATGATTGTATAGTGTATCATTAGCACTCATTGTTTCACGTGATACGATCGTATGATTAAAGTTACGAGTAAATATAACATCAAATGATTTCGAATATGATAATGTACCGTATCATTAGCACTCATATTATGACGTGATACGATCGTATGATAAAAGTTACGAGTGAATATAACATCAAATGATGTTGAATATGATTGTATAATGTATCATTAGCACTCATTGTTTCACGTGATACGATCATAAGATTAAAGTTACGAGTAAATATAACATCAAATGATGTCGAATATGATAATGTACTGTATCATTAGCACTCATTGTTTCACGTGATACGATCGTATGATTAAAGTTACGAGTAAATATAACATCAAATGATTTCGAATATGATAATGTACCGTATCATTAGCACTCATATTATGACGTGATACGATCGTATGATAAAAGTTACGAGTGAATATAACATCAAATGATGTTGAATATGATTGTATAATGTATCATTAGCACTCATTGTTTCACGTGATACGATCATAAGATTAAAGTTACGAGTAAATATAACATCAAATGATGTCGAATATGATAATGTACTGTATCATTAGCACTCATTGTATCACGTGACACGATCGTATGATGAAAGTTACGAGTGAATATAACATCAAATGATGTCGATTATGATAGTGTACCTTATCATTGGCACTCATTATATCACGTGATACGATCGTATAATGAAAGTTACGAGTGAATATACTATTAAATAATGTCGATTATGATAGTGTACCGCATCATTGGCACTCATTATATCACGTGATACGATCGTATGATTGAAGTCACGAGTGAATATAACATCAAATGATTTCAATTATGATAGTGTTCCGTATCATAAGCACTCATTGTATCACGTGATACGATCGTATGATGAAAAATACAAGTAAATATACTATTAAATGATGTCGATTATGACAGTGTACCGTACCATTGGCACTCATAGTATCACGTGATACGATCGTATGATTGAAGTCACGAATGAATATAACATCAAATGATGTCGATTATGATAGTGTACCGCATTATTAGCACACATTGTATCACGTGATACGATCGTATGATTAAAGTTACGAGTGAAGATAACATCAAATGATGTTGAAAATGATTGTATAATGTATCATTAGCACTCATTGTTTCACGTGATACGATCGTATGATTAAAGTTACAGGTGAATATAACATCAAACGATGTCGATTATGATAGT
Source organism: Acanthosoma haemorrhoidale (assembly GCA_930367205.1). Lineage (NCBI taxonomy): Eukaryota > Metazoa > Arthropoda > Insecta > Hemiptera > Acanthosomatidae > Acanthosoma > Acanthosoma haemorrhoidale. The sequence continues at coordinate 118,293,951 of OV884014.1, forward strand.
GTACCGCATCATAGGCACTCAATATATCACGTGATACGATCGTATGATTGAAGTCACGAGTGAATATAACATCAAATAATGTTGAATATGATTGTATAATGTATCATTAGCACTCATTGTTTCACGTGATACGATCGAATGATTAAAGTTACAGGTGAATATAACATCAAATGATGTCGATTATGATAGTGTACCGCATCATTGGCACTCATTATATCACGTGATACTATCGTATGATTGAAGTCACCAGTGAATATAACATCGAATGATGCTAAATATGATTGTATAGTGTATCATTAGCACTCATTGTTTCACGCGATACGATCGTATGATTTAAGTTACAGGTGAATATAACATCAAATGATGTCGATTATGATAGTGTACCGCATCATTGGCGATCATTATATCACGTGATACTATCGTATTATTGAAGTCACGAGTGAATATAACATCAAATGATGCTAAATATGATTGTATAGTGTATCATTAGCACTCATTGTTTCACGTGATACGATCGTATGATTAAAGTTACAGGTGAATATAATATCAATTGATGTCGTATATGATAGCGCACCATATCATTAGCACTTATTGTATCATGTGATGTGATCGTATGATTGAAGTCACCAGTGAATATAACATCAAATAATGCTAAATATGATTGTACAGTGTAGCATTGACACTCATTGTATCACGAGATACGATCGTATGATTAAAGTCACGAGTGAATATACTATAAAATGATGTCGATTATGATAGTGTACCACATCATTGGCACTCATTATATCACGTGATACGATCGTATGATTAAAGTTACGATTGGAGATACTAATAAATGATGTTGAATATAATAGTGCACCATATCATTAGCACTTATTGTATCATGTGATGCGATCGTATGATTAAAGTTACAATTGAATATAACATCAAATAATGTCGATTATAATAGTGTACCGCATCATTGGCACTCATTATATCAGGTGATGCTATCGTATGATTGAAGTCACGAGTGAATATAACATCAAATAATGCTAAATATAATTGTATAGTGTAGCATTGACACTCATTGTATCACGAGATACGATCGTATGATTGAAGTCACGAGTGAATATACTATAAAATGATGTCGATTATGATAGTGTACCACATCATTGGCACTCATAATATCACGTGATACGATCGTATGATTGAAGTCACGAGTGAATATAATATCAAATGATGTTAATTATGATAGTGTTGCGTATTATAAGCACTCATTGTTTCACGTGATACGATCGTATGATTAAAGTTACGATTGGAGATACTAATAAATGATGTTGAATATAATAGTGCACCATATCATTAGCACTTATTGTATCATGTGATGCGATCGTATGATTAAAGTTACAAGTGAATATAACATCCAATGATGTCGATTATAATAGTGTACCGCATCATTGGCACTCATTATATCACGTGATACTATCGTATGATTGAAGTCACGAGTGAATATAACATCAAATAATGCTAAATATGATTGTATAGTGTAGCATTGACACTCATTGTATCACGAGATACGATCGTATGATTGAAGTCACGAGTGAATATAACATCAAATGATGTTGAATATGATTGTATGATGTATCATTAGCACTCATTGTTTCACGTGATACGATCGTATGATTAAAGTTACAGGTGAATATAACATCAAATGATGTCGGTTATGATAGTGTACCGCATCATTGGCACTCATTATATCACGTGATACTATCGTATGATTGAAGTCACGAGTGAATATAAAATCAAATGATGCTAAATATGATTGTATAGTGTATCATTAGCACTCATTGTTTCACGTGATACGATCGTAAGATTAAAGTTACGAGTAAATATAACATCAAATGATGTCGAATATGATAATGTACTGTATCATTAGCACTCATTGTATCACGTGATACGATCGTATAATGAAAGTTACGAGTGAATATACTATTAAATAATGTCGATTATGACAGTGTACCGTACCATTGGCACTCATAGTATCACGTGATACGATCGTATGATTGAAGTCACGAATGAATATAACATCAAATGATGTCGATTATGATAGTGTACCGCATCATTAGCACACATTGTATCACGTGATACGATCGTATGATTAAAGTTACGAGTGAAGATAACATCAAATGATGTTGAATATGATTGTATAATGTATCATTAGCACTCATTGTTTCACGTGATACGATCGTATGATTGAAGTCACGAATGAATATAACATCAAATGATGTCGATTATGATAGTGTACCGCATCATTAGCACACATTGTATCACGAGATACGATCGTATGATTAAAGTTACAGGTGAATATAACATCAAACAATGTCGATTATGATAGTGTACCGCATCATAGGCACTCAATATATCACGTGATACGATCGTATGATTGAAGTCACGAGTGAATATAACATCAAATAATGTTGAATATGATTGTATAATGTATCATTAGCACTCATTGTTTCACGTGATACGATCGTATGATTAAAGTTACAGGTGAATATAACATCAAATGATGTCGATTATGATAGTGTACCGCATCATTGGCACTCATTATATCACGTGATAATATCGTATGATTGAAGTCACGAGTGAATATAACAGCAAATGATGCTAAATATGATTGTATAGTGTATCATTAGCACTCATTGTTTCACGCGATACGATCGTATGATTTAAGTTACAGGTGAATATAACATCAAATGATGTCGATTATAATAGTGTACCGCATCATTGGCGATCATTATATCACGTGATACTATCGTATTATTGAAGTCACGAGTGAATATAACATCAAATGATGCTAAATATGACTGTATAGTGTATCATTAGCACTCATTGTTTCACGTGATACGATCGTATGATTAAAGTTACGAGTAAATATAACATCAAATGATGTCGAATATGATAATGTACCGTATCATTAGCACTCATTGTATCACGTGATACGATCGTATGATGAAAGTTACGAGTGAATATAACATCAAATGATGTCGATTATGATAGTGTACCGCATCATTGGCACTTATTATATTACGTGATACTATCGTATGATTGAAGTCACGAGTGAATATAACATCAAATAATGCTAAATATGATTGTAAAGTGTAGCATTGACACTCATTGTATCACTAGATACGATCGTATGATTGAAGTCACGAGTGAATATAACATCAAATAATGCTAAATATGATTGTATAGTGTAGCATTGACACTCATTGTATCACGAGAAACGATCGTATGATTAAAGTCACGAGTGAATATAACATCAAATAATGCTAAATATGATTGTATAGTGTAGCATTGACACTCATTGTATCACGAGATACGATCGTATGATTAACGTCACGAGTGAATATAACATCAAATGATGTTGAATATGATTGTTTAATGTATCATTAGCACTCATTGTTTCACGTGATACGATCGTATGATTAAAGTTACGAGTGAATATACTATAAAATGATGTCGATTATGATAGTGTACCACATCATTGGCACTCATTATATCACGTGATACGATCGTATGATTAAAGTTACGATTGGAGATACTAATAAATGATGTTGAATATAATAGTGCACCATATCATTAGCACTTATTGTATCATGTGATGCGATCGTATGATTAAAGTTACAAGTGAATATAACATCAAATAATGTCGATTATAATAGTGTACCGCATCATTGGCACTCATTATATCAGGTGATGCTATCGTATGATTGAAGTCACGAGTGAATATAACATCAAATAATGCTAAATATAATTGTATAGTGTAGCATTGACACTCATTGTATCACGAGATACGATCGTATGATTGAAGTCACGAGTGAATATACTATAAAATGATGTCGATTATGATAGTGTACCACATCATTGGCACTCATAATATCACGTGATACGATCGTATGATTGAAGTCACGAGTGAATATAATATCAAATGATGTTAATTATGATAGTGTTGCGTATTATAAGCACTCATTGTTTCACGTGATACGATCGTATGATTAAAGTTACGATTGGAGATACTAATAAATGATGTTGAATATAATAGTGCACCATATCATTAGCACTTATTGTATCATGTGATGCGATCGTATGATTAAAGTTACAAGTGAATATAACATCAAACAATGTCGATTATGATAGTGTACCGCATCATAGGCACTCAATATATCACGTGATACGATCGTATGATTGAAGTCACGAGTGAATATAACATCAAATAATGTTGAATATGATTGTATAATGTATCATTAGCACTCATTGTTTCACGTGATACGATCGTATGATTAAAGTTACAGGTGAATATAACATCAAATGATGTCGATTATGATAGTGTACCGCATCATTGGCACTCATTATATCACGTGATAATATCGTATGATTGAAGTCACGAGTGAATATAACAGCAAATGATGCTAAATATGATTGTATAGTGTATCATTAGCACTCATTGTTTCACGCGATACGATCGTATGATTTAAGTTACAGGTGAATATAACATCAAATGATGTCGATTATAATAGTGTACCGCATCATTGGCGATCATTATATCACGTGATACTATCGTATTATTGAAGTCACGAGTGAATATAACATCAAATGATGCTAAATATGACTGTATAGTGTATCATTAGCACTCATTGTTTCACGTGATACGATCGTATGATTAAAGTTACGAGTAAATATAACATCAAATGATGTCGAATATGATAATGTACCGTATCATTAGCACTCATTGTATCACGTGATACGATCGTATGATGAAAGTTACGAGTGAATATAACATCAAATGATGTCGATTATGATAGTGTACCGCATCATTGGCACTTATTATATTACGTGATACTATCGTATGATTGAAGTCACGAGTGAATATAACATCAAATAATGCTAAATATGATTGTAAAGTGTAGCATTGACACTCATTGTATCACTAGATACGATCGTATGATTGAAGTCACGAGTGAATATAACATCAAATAATGCTAAATATGATTGTATAGTGTAGCATTGACACTCATTGTATCACGAGAAACGATCGTATGATTAAAGTCACGAGTGAATATAACATCAAATAATGCTAAATATGATTGTATAGTGTAGCATTGACACTCATTGTATCACGAGATACGATCGTATGATTAACGTCACGAGTGAATATAACATCAAATGATGTTGAATATGATTGTTTAATGTATCATTAGCACTCATTGTTTCACGTGATACGATCGTATGATTAAAGTTACGAGTGAATATACTATTAAATGATGTCGATTATGATAGTGTACCGCATCATTGGCACTAATTGTATCACGTGATACGATCGTATGATCAATGCTACGAGTTAACATAATAGGGCAAGAATTATTGTACCAGCTATGAAATACGCATTTTTGTAAAATTCTACTTTTTGACGATATTTTTCTTGTTTTGGTATGAGGAAATCATAATTGTTCAGGTGCTAACGTACCAGCTATAAAATACTCTTATATGTAAAAATTTAACTTTTTGATGACATTTTCCTTGTTTTGGTATCAGGAGAACATAATAAGGCAGGAGCTAACGTACTAGCTGAGAAATACGCATTTTTGTAAAAATTTGAGTTTTCGACGATATTTTCCTTGTTTTGGTATCAGGAGAACATAATAGGGCAGGAGCTAACGTACCAGCTATGAAATACGCAATTTTTGTAAAAATTTGAGTTTTCGACGATATTTTCCTTGTTTTGGTATCAGGAGAACATAATGGAGCAGGAGCTAACGTACTAGCTATGAAATACGCATTTTTGTAAAAATTTGAGTTTTTGACGATATTTTCCTTGATTTCGTATCAGGAGAACATAAAAGAGCAGGAGCTAACGTTCCAGCTACAAAAAACGCATTTTTGTAAAAATTTGAATTTTAGACGATATTTTCCTTGTTTTGGTATCAGGAGAACATAATAAGGCAGGAGCTAACGTACTAGCTGAGAAATACGCATTTTTGTAAAAATTTGAGTTTTCGACGATATTTTCTTTGTTTTGGTATCAGGAGAACATAATGGGACAGGAGCTAACGTACCAGCTATGAGATACCTATTTTTTTTAAATTTGACTTTTTGACGATATTTTCCTGGTTTTCGTATCAGGAGAACATAATGGGGCAGGAGCTAACGTACTAGCTATGAAATACGCATTTTTAAAAAATTCAACTTTTTGACAATATTTTTCTCCTTTTCGTATCAGGAGAACATAATAGGGCAGGAGCTAACCTACTTGCTATGAAATACGCATTTTTAAAAAATTCAACTTTTTGACAATATTTTTCTCCTTTTCGTATCAGGAGAACATAATAGGGCAGGAGCTAACGTACCAGCTATGAAATACGCATTTTTGTAAAAATTTGACTTTTGGACGATATTTTCTTTGTTTTGGTATCAGGAGAACATAATGGGACAGGAGCTAACGTACTAGCTCTAAATACGCATTTTTGTGAAAATTCGACTTTTTGACGTCATTTTTCTTGTTTTGGTATCAGGAGAACATAATGGGGCAGGTGCTAACGTACAAGCTATGAAATACGCATTTTTGTAAAAATTCAACTTTTTTAAAATGTTTTCTTTGTTTTGGTATCAGGAGAACATAAAGGGGCAAGAGCTAACGTACAAGATCATACGATCGTATGATCAAAGTTACGAGTGAATATACTATTAAATGATGTCGATTATGATAGTGTGCCGCATCATTAGCAAACATTGTATCACATGATACGATTGTATGATTGAAGTTACGAGTGAATATAACATCAAATGATGTCGATTATGATAGTGTACTGCATCATTGGCACTCATTATATCACGTGATACTATCGTATGATTGAAGTCACGAGTGAATATAACATCAAATAATGCTGAATATGATTGTATAGTGTAGCATTGACACTCATTGTATCACGAGATACGATCGTATGATTAAAGTCACGAGTGAATATAACATCAAATGATGTTGAATATGATTGTATAATGTATCATTAGCACTCATTGTTTCACGTGATACGATCGTATGATTAAAGTTACAGGTGAATATAACATCAAATGAGGTCGATTATGATAGTGTACCGCATCATTGGCACTCATTATATCACGTGATACTATCGTATGATTGAAGTCACGAGTGAATATAAAATCAAATGATGCTAAATATGATTGTATAGTGTATCATTAGCACTCATTGTTTCACGTGATACGATCGTATGATTAAAGTCACGAGTGAATATAACATCAAATGATGCTAAATATGATTGTATAGTGTATCATTAGCACTCATTGTTTCACGTGATACGATCGTATGATTAAAGTTACGAGTAAATATAACATCAAATGATTTCGAATATGATAATGTACCGTATCATTAGCACTCATATTATGACGTGATACGATCGTATGATAAAAGTTACGAGTGAATATAACATCAAATGATGTTGAATATGATTGTATAATGTATCATTAGCACTCATTGTTTCACGTGATACGATCATAAGATTAAAGTTACGAGTAAATATAACATCAAATGATGTCGAATATGATAATGTACTGTATCATTAGCACTCATTGTATCACGTGACACGATCGTATGATGAAAGTTACGAGTGAATATAACATCAAATGATGTCGATTATGATAGTGTACCTTATCATTGGCACTCATTATATCACGTGATACGATCGTATAATGAAAGTTACGAGTGAATATACTATTAAATAATGTCGATTATGATAGTGTACCGCATCATTGGCACTCATTATATCACGTGATACGATCGTATGATTGAAGTCACGAGTGAATATAACATCAAATGATTTCAATTATGATAGTGTTCCGTATCATAAGCACTCATTGTATCACGTGATACGATCGTATGATGAAAAATACAAGTAAATATACTATTAAATGATGTCGATTATGACAGTGTACCGTACCATTGGCACTCATAGTATCACGTGATACGATCGTATGATTGAAGTCACGAATGAATATAACATCAAATGATGTCGATTATGATAGTGTACCGCATTATTAGCACACATTGTATCACGTGATACGATCGTATGATTAAAGTTACGAGTGAAGATAACATCAAATGATGTTGAAAATGATTGTATAATGTATCATTAGCACTCATTGTTTCACGTGATACGATCGTATGATTAAAGTTACAGGTGAATATAACATCAAACGATGTCGATTATGATAGTGTACCGCATCATAGGCACTCAATATATCACGTGATACGATCGTATGATTGAAGTCACGAGTGAATATAACATCAAATAATGTTGAATATGATTGTATAATGTATCATTAGCACTCATTGTTTCACGTGATACGATCGTATGATTAAAGTTACAGGTGAATATAACATCAAATGATGTCGATTATGATAGTGTACCGCATCATTGGCACTCATTATATCACGTGATACTATCGTATGATTGAAGTCACCAGTGAATATAACATCGAATGATGCTAAATATGATTGTATAGTGTATCATTAGCACTCATTGTTTCACGCGATACGATCGTATGATTTAAGTTACAGGTGAATATAACATCAAATGATGTCGATTATGATAGTGTACCGCATCATTGGCGATCATTATATCACGTGATACTATCGTATTATTGAAGTCACGAGTGAATATAACATCAAATGATGCTAAATATGACTGTATAGTGTATCATTAGCACTCATTGTTTCACGTGATACGATCGTATGATGAAAGTTACGAGTGAATATAACATCAAATGATGTCGATTATGATAGTGTACCGCATCATTGGCACTTATTATATCACGTGATACTATCGTATGATTGAAGTCACGAGTGAATATAACATCAAATAATGCTAAATATGATTGTAAAGTGTAGCATTGACACTCATTGTATCACGAGATACGATCGTATGATTGAAGTCACGAGTGAATATAACATCAAATAATGCTAAATATGATTGTATAGTGTAGCATTGACACTCATTGTATCACGAGAAACGATCGTATGATTAAAGTCACGAGTGAATATAACATCAAATAATGCTAAATATGATTGTATAGTGTAGCATTGACACTCATTGTATCACGAGATACGATCATATGATTAACGTCACGAGTGAATATAACATCAAATGATGTTGAATATGATTGTTTAATGTATCATTAGCACTCATTGTTTCACGTGATACGATCGTATGATTAAAGTTACGAGTGAATATACTATTAAATGATGTCGATTATGATAGTGTACCGCATCATTGGCACTAATTGTATCACGTGATACGATCGTATGATCAATGCTACGAGTTAACATAATAGGGCAAGAATTATTGTACCAGCTATGAAATACGCATTTTTGTAAAATTCTACTTTTAGACGATATTTTTCTTGTTTTGGTATGAGGAAATCATAATTGTTCAGGAGCTAACGTACCAGCTATAAAATACTCTTATATGTAAAAATTTAACTTTTTGATGACATTTTCCTTGTTTTGGAATCAGGAGAACATAATAAGGCAGGAGCTAACGTACTAGCTAAGAAATACACTTTTTTTTTAAAAATTCAACTTTTTGACGATATTTTCTTGTTTAGGTATCAGGAGAACATAATGGGGCAGGAGCTGACGTACTAGCTATGAAATACGAATTTTTTAAAAATTCGACTTTTTGACGATATTTTCCTTGATTTCGTATCAGGAGAACATAAAAGAGCAGGAGCTAACGTTCCAGCTACAAAAAACGCATTTTTGTAAAAATTCGAATTTTAGACGATATTTTCTTTGTTTTGGTATCAGGAGAACATAATGGGACAGGAGCTAACGTACCAGCTATGAGATACCTATTTTTTTTAAATTTGACTTTTTGACGATATTTTCCTGGTTTTCGTATCAGGAGAACATAATGGGGCAGGAGCTAACGTACTAGCTATGAAATACGCATTTTTGAAAAATTCAACTTTTTGACAATATTTTTCTCCTTTTCGTATCAGGAGAACATAATAGGGCAGGAGCTAACGTACCAGCTATGAAATACGCATTTTTGTAAAAATTTGACTTTTGGACGATATTTTCTTTGTTTTGGTATCAGGAGAACATAATGGGACAGGAGCTAACGTACTAGCTCTAAATACGCATTTTTGTGAAAATTCGACTTTTTGACGTCATTTTTCTTGTTTTGGTATCAGGAGAACATAATGGGGCAGGTGCTAACGTACAAGTTATGAAATACGCATTTTTGTAAAAATTCAACTTTTTTAAAATGTTTTCTTTGTTTTGGTATCAGGAGAACATAAAGGGGCAAGAGCTAACGTACAAGATCATACGATCGTATGATCAAAGTTACGAGTGAATATACTATTAAATGATGTCGATTATGATAGTGTGCCGCATCATTAGCAAACATTGTATCACATGATACGATTGTATGATTGAAGTTACGAGTGAATATAACATCAAATGATGTCGATTATGATAGTGTACCGCATCATTGCCACTCATTATATCACGTGATACTATCGTATGATTGAAGTCACGAGTGAATATAACATCAAATAATGCTAAATATGATTGTATAGTGTAGCATTGACACTCATTGTATCACGAGATACGATCGTATGATTAAAGTCACGAGTGAATATAACATCAAATGATGTTGAATATGATTGTATAATGTATCATTAGCACTCATTGTTTCACGTGATACGACCGTATGATTAAAGTTACAGGTGAATATAACATCAAATGATGTCGATTATGATAGTTTACCGCATCATTGGCACTCATTATATCACGTGATACTATCGTATGATTGAAGTCACGAGTGAATATAACATCAAATAATGCTAAATATGATTGTATAGTGTAGCATTGACACTCATTGTATCACGAGATACGATCGTATGATTAAAGTCACGAGTGAATATAACATCAAATGATGTTGAATATGATTGTATAATGTATCATTAGCACTCATTGTTTCACGTGATACGACCGTATGATTAAAGTTACAGGTGAATATAACATCAAATGAGGTCGATTATGATAGTGTACCGCATCATTGGCACTCATTATATCACGTGATACTATCGTATGATTGAAGTCACGAGTGAATATAAAATCAAATGATGCTAAATATGATTGTATAGTGTATCATTAGCGATCATTGTTTCACGTGATACGATCGTATGATTAAAGTCACGAGTGAATATAACATCAAATGATGCTAAATATGATTGTATAGTGTATCATTAGCACTCATTGTTTCACGTGATACGATCGTATGATTAAAGTTACGAGTAAATATAACATCAAATGATTTCGAATATGATAATGTACCGTATCATTAGCACTCATATTATGACGTGATACGATCGTATGATTAACGTCACGAGTGAATATAACATCAAATGATGTTGAATATGATTGTTTAATGTATCATTAGCACTCATTGTTTCACGTGATACGATCGTATGATTAAAGTTACGAGTGAATATACTATTAAATGATGTCGATTATGATAGTGTACCGCATCATTGGCACTAATTGTATCACGTGATACGATCGTATGATCAATGCTACGAGTTAACATAATAGGGCAAGAATTATTGTACCAGCTATGAAATACGCATTTTTGTAAAATTCTACTTTTTGACGATATTTTTCTTGTTTTGGTATGAGGAAATCATAATTGTTCAGGAGCTAACGTACCAGCTATAAAATACTCTTATATGTAAAAATTTAACTTTTTGATGACATTTTCCTTGTTTTGGAATCAGGAGAACATAATAAGGCAGGAGCTAACGTACTAGCTAAGAAATACACTTTTTTTTTAAAAATTCAACTTTTTGACGATATTTTCTTGTTTAGGTATCAGGAGAACATAATGGGGCAGGAGCTGACGTACTAGCTATGAAATACGAATTTTTTAAAAATTCGACTTTTTGACGATATTTTCCTTGATTTCGTATCAGGAGAACATAAAAGAGCAGGAGCTAACGTTCCAGCTACAAAAAACGCATTTTTGTAAAAATTCGAATTTTAGACGATATTTTCTTTGTTTTGGTATCAGGAGAACATAATGGGACAGGAGCTAACGTACCAGCTATGAGATACCTATTTTTTTTAAATTTGACTTTTTGACGATATTTTCCTGGTTTTCGTATCAGGAGAACATAATGGGGCAGGAGCTAACGTACTAGCTATGAAATACGCATTTTTGAAAAATTCAACTTTTTGACAATATTTTTCTCCTTTTCGTATCAGGAGAACATAATAGGGCAGGAGCTAACGTACCAGCTATGAAATACGCATTTTTGTAAAAATTTGACTTTTGGACGATATTTTCTTTGTTTTGGTATCAGGAGAACATAATGGGACAGGAGCTAACGTACTAGCTCTAAATACGCATTTTTGTGAAAATTCGACTTTTTGACGTCATTTTTCTTGTTTTGGTATCAGGAGAACATAATGGGGCAGGTGCTAACGTACAAGTTATGAAATACGCATTTTTGTAAAAATTCAACTTTTTTAAAATGTTTTCTTTGTTTTGGTATCAGGAGAACATAAAGGGGCAAGAGCTAACGTACAAGATCATACGATCGTATGATCAAAGTTACGAGTGAATATACTATTAAATGATGTCGATTATGATAGTGTGCCGCATCATTAGCAAACATTGTATCACATGATACGATTGTATGATTGAAGTTACGAGTGAATATAACATCAAATGATGTCGATTATGATAGTGTACCGCATCATTGGCACTCATTATATCACGTGATACTATCGTATGATTGAAGTCACGAGTGAATATAACATCAAATAATGCTAAATATGATTGTATAGTGTAGCATTGACACTCATTGTATCACGAGATACGATCGTATGATTAAAGTCACGAGTGAATATAACATCAAATGATGTTGAATATGATTGTATAATGTATCATTAGCACTCATTGTTTCACGTGATACGACCGTATGATTAAAGTTACAGGTGAATATAACATCAAATGAGGTCGATTATGATAGTGTACCGCATCATTGGCACTCATTATATCACGTGATACTATCGTATGATTGAAGTCACGAGTGAATATAAAATCAAATGATGCTAAATATGATTGTATAGTGTATCATTAGCGATCATTGTTTCACGTGATACGATCGTATGATTAAAGTCACGAGTGAATATAACATCAAATGATGCTAAATATGATTGTATAGTGTATCATTAGCACTCATTGTTTCACGTGATACGATCGTATGATTAAAGTTACGAGTAAATATAACATCAAATGATTTCGAATATGATAATGTACCGTATCATTAGCACTCATATTATGACGTGATACGATCGTATGATAAAAGTTACGAGTGAATATAACATCAAATGATGTTGAATATGATTGTATAATGTATCATTAGCACTCATTGTTTCACGTGATACGATCATAAGATTAAAGTTACGAGTAAATATAACATCAAATGATGTCGAATATGATAATGTACTGTATCATTAGCACTCATTGTATCACGTGATACGATCGTATGATGAAAGTTACGAGTGAATATAACATCAAATGATGTCGATTATGATAGTGTACCTTATCATTGGCACTCATTATATCACGTGATACGATCGTATAATGAAAGTTACGAGTGAATATACTATTAAATAATGTCGATTATGATAGTGTACCGCATCATTGGCACTCATTATATCACGTGATACGATCGTATGATTGAAGTCACGAGTGAATATAACATCAAATGATGTCAATTATGATAGTGTTCTGTATCATAAGCACTCATTGTATCACGTGATACGATCGTATGATGAAAGTTACAAGTAAATATACTATTAAATGATGTCGATTATGACAGTGTACCGTACCATTGGCACTCATAGTATCACGTGATACGATCGTATGATTGAAGTCACGAATGAATATAACATCAAATGATGTCGATTATGATAGTGTACCGCATCATTAGCACACATTGTATCACGTGATACGATCGTATGATTAAAGTTACGAGTGAAGATAACATCAAATGATGTTGAATATGATTGTATAATGTATCATTAGCACTCATTGTTTCACGTGATACGATCGTATGATTAAAGTTACAGGTGAATATAACATCAAACGATGTCGATTATGATAGTGTACCGCATCATTGGCACTCAATATATCACGTGATACGATCGTATGATTGAAGTCACGAGTGAATATAACATCAAATAATGTTGAATATGATTGTATAATGTATCATTAGCACTCATTGTTTCACGTGATACGATCGTATGATTAAAGTTACAGGTGAATATAACATCAAATGATGTCGATTATGATAGTGTACCGCATCATTGGCGAACATTATATCACGTGATACTATCGTATGATTGAAGTCACGAGTGAATATAACATCAAATGATGCTAAATATGACTGTATAGTGTATCATTAGCACTCATTGTTTCACGTGATACGATCGTATGATTAAAGTTACGAGTAAATATAACATCAAATGATGTCGAATATGATAATGTACCGTATCATTAGCACTCATTGTATCACGTGATACGATCGTATGATGAAAGTTACGAGTGAAAAATAACATCAAATGATGTCGATTATGATAGTGTACCGCATCATTTGCACTTATTATATCACGTGATACTATCGTATGATTGAAGTCACGAGTGAATATAACATCAAATAATGCTAAATATGATTGTATAGTGTAGCATTGACACTCATTGTATCACGAGATACGATCGTATAATGAAAGTTACGAGTGAATATACTATTAAATAATGTCGATTATGATAGTGTACCGCATCATTAGCACTCATTATATCACGTGATACGATCGTATGATTGAAGTCACGAGTGAATATAACATCAAATGATGTCAATTATGATAGTGTTCCGTATCATAAGCACTCATTGTATCACGTGATACGATCGTATGATGAAAGTTACAAGTAAATATACTATTAAATGATGTCGATTATGACAGTGTACCGTACCATTGGCACTCATAGTATCACGTGATACGATCGTATGATTGAAGTCACGAATGAATATAACATCAAATGATGTCGATTATGATAGTGTACCGCATCATTAGCACACATTGTATCACGTGATACGATCGTATGATTAAAGTTACGAGTGAAGATAACATCAAATGATGTTGAAAATGATTGTATAATGTATCATTAGCACTCATTGTTTCACGTGATACGATCGTATGATTAAAGTTACAGGTGAATATAACATCAAACGATGTCGATTATGATAGTGTACCGCATCATAGGCACTCAATATATCACGTGATACGATCGTATGATTGAAGTCACGAATGAATATAACATCAAATAATGTTGAATATGATTGTATAATGTATCATTAGCACTCATTGTTTCACGTGATACGATCGTATGATTAAAGTTACAGGTGAATATAACATCAAATGATGTCGATTATGATAGTGTACCGCATCATTGGCACTCATTATATCACGTGATACTATCGTATGATTGAAGTCACGAGTGAATATAACATCAAATGATGCTAAATATGATTGTATAGTGTATCATTAGCACTCATTGTTTCACGCGATACGATCGTATGATTTAAGTTACAGGTGAATATAACATCAAATGATGTCGATTATGATAGTGTACCGCATCATTGGCGATCATTATATCACGTGATACTATCGTATTATTGAAGTCACGAGTGAATATAACATCAAATGATGTCGATTATGATAGTGTACCTTATCATTGGCACTCATTATATCACGTGATACGATCGTATAATGAAAGTTACGAGTGAATATACTATTAAATAATGTCGATTATGATAGTGTACCGCATCATTAGCACTCATTATATCACGTGATACGATCGTATGATTGAAGTCACGAGTGAATATAACATCAAATGATGTCAATTATGATAGTGTTCCGTATCATAAGCACTCATTGTATCACGTGATACGATCGTATGATGAAAGTTACAAGTAAATATACTATTAAATGATGTCGATTATGACAGTGTACCGTACCATTGGCACTCATAGTATCACGTGATACGATCGTATGATTGAAGTCACGAATGAATATAACATCAAATGATGTCGATTATGATAGTGTACCGCATCATTAGCACACATTGTATCACGTGATACGATCGTATGATTGAAGTCACGAGTGAATATAACATCAAATGATGTCAATTATGATAGTGTTCCGTATCATAAGCACTCATTGTATCACGTGATACGATCGTATGATTAAAGTTACAGGTGAATATAACATCAAACGATGTCGATTATGATAGTGTACCGCATCATAGGCACTCAATATATCACGTGATACGATCGTATGATTGAAGTCACGAGTGAATATAACATCGAATAATGTTGAATATGATTGTATAATGTATCATTAGCACTCATTGTTTCACGTGATACGATCGTATGATTAAAGTTACAGGTGAATATAACATCAAATGATGTCGATTATGATAGTGTTCCGTATCATAAGCACTTATTGTATCACGTGATACGATCGTATGATGAAAGTTACAAGTAAATATACTATTAAATGATGTCGATTATGACAGTGTACCGTACCATTGGCACTCATAGTATCACGTGATACGATCGTATGATTGAAGTCACGAATGAATATAACATCAAATGATGTCGATTATGATAGTGTACCGCATCATTGGCGATCATTATATCACGTGATACTATCGTATTATTGAAGTCACGAGTGAATATAACATCAAATGATGCTAAATATGACTGTATAGTGTATCATTAGCACTCATTGTTTCACGTGATACGATCGTATGATTAATGTTACGAGTAAATATAACATCAAATGATGTCGAATATGATAATGTACTGTATCATTAGCACTCATTGTATCACGTGATACGATCGTATGATGAAAGTTACGAGTGAATATAACATCAAATGATGTCGATTATGATAGTGTACCGCATCATTGGCACTTATTATATCACGTGATATTATCGTATGATTGAAGTCACGAGTGAATATAACATCAAATAATGCTAAATATGATTGTAAAGTGTAGCATTGACACTCATTGTATCACGAGATACGATCGTATGATTGAAGTCACGAGTGAATATAACATCAAATAATGCTAAATATGATTGTATAGTGTAGCATTGACACTCATTGTATCACGAGAAACGATCGTATGATTAAAGTCACGAGTGAATATAACATCAAATAATGCTAAATATGATTGTATATTGTAGCATTGACACTCATTGTATCACGAGATACGATCGTATGATTAACGTCACGAGTGAATATAACATCAAATGATGTTGAATATGATTGTTTAATGTATCATTAGCACTCATTGTTTCACGTGATACGATCGTATGATTAAAGTTACAGGTGAATATAACATCAAATGATGTCGATTATGATAGTGTACCGCATCATTGGCACTCATTATATCACGTGATACTATCGTATGATTGAAGTCACGAGTGAATATAACATCAAATGATGCTAAATATGATTGTATAGTGTATCATTAGCACTCATTGTTTCACGCGATACGATCGTATGATTTAAGTTACAGGTGAATATAACATAAAATGATGTCGATTATGATAGTGTACCGCATCATTGGCGATCATTATATCACGTGATACTATCGTATTATTGAAGTCACGAGTGAATATAACATCAAATGATGCTAAATATGACTGTATAGTGTATCATTAGCACTCATTGTTTCACGTGATACGATCGTATGATTAAAGTTACGAGTAAATATAACATCAAATGATGTCGAATATGATAATGTACCGTATCATTAGCACTCATTGTATCACGTGATACGATCGTATGATGAAAGTTACGAGTGAATATAACATCAAATGATGTCGATTATGATAGTGTACCGCATCATTGGCACTTATTATATCACGTGATACTATCGTATGATTGAAGTCACGAGTGAATATAACATCAAATAATGCTAAATATGATTGTAAAGTGTAGCATTGACACTCATTGTATCACGAGATACGATCGTATGATTGAAGTCACGAGTGAATATAACATCAAATAATGCTAAATATGATTGTATAGTGTAGCATTGACACTCATTGTATCACGTGATACGATCGTATGATTAAAGTTACAGGTGAATATAACATCAAATGATGTCGATTATGATAGTGTTCCGTATCATAAGCACTTATTGTATCACGTGATACGATCGTATGATGAAAGTTACAAGTAAATATACTATTAAATGATGTCGATTATGACAGTGTACCGTACCATTGGCACTCATAGTATCACGTGATACGATCGTATGATTGAAGTCACGAATGAATATAACATCAAATGATGTCGATTATGATAGTGTACCGCATCATTGGCGATCATTATATCACGTGATACTATCGTATTATTGAAGTCACGAGTGAATATAACATCAAATGATGCTAAATATGACTGTATAGTGTATCATTAGCACTCATTGTTTCACGTGATACGATCGTATGATTAATGTTACGAGTAAATATAACATCAAATGATGTCGAATATGATAATGTACTGTATCATTAGCACTCATTGTATCACGTGATACGATCGTATGATGAATGTTACGAGTGAATATAACATCAAATGATGTCGATTATGATAGTGTACCGCATCATTGGCACTCATTATATCACGTGATACTATCGTATGATTGAAGTCACGAGTGAATATAACATCAAATGATGCTAAATATGATTGTATAGTGTATCATTAGCACTCATTGTTTCACGCGATACGATCGTATGATTTAAGTTACAGGTGAATATAACATCAAATGATGTCGATTATGATAGTGTACCGCATCATTGGCGATCATTATATCACGTGATACTATCGTATTATTGAAGTCACGAGTGAATATAACATCAAATGATGTCGATTATGATAGTGTACCTTATCATTGGCACTCATTATATCACGTGATACGATCGTATAATGAAAGTTACGAGTGAATATACTATTAAATAATGTCGATTATGATAGTGTACCGCATCATTAGCACTCATTATATCACGTGATACGATCGTATGATTGAAGTCACGAGTGAATATAACATCAAATGATGTCAATTATGATAGTGTTCCGTATCATAAGCACTCATTGTATCACGTGATACGATCGTATGATGAAAGTTACAAGTAAATATACTATTAAATGATGTCGATTATGACAGTGTACCGTACCATTGGCACTCATAGTATCACGTGATACGATCGTATGATTGAAGTCACGAATGAATATAACATCAAATGATGTCGATTATGATAGTGTACCGCATCATTAGCACACATTGTATCACGTGATACGATCGTATGATTGAAGTCACGAGTGAATATAACATCAAATGATGTCAATTATGATAGTGTTCCGTATCATAAGCACTCATTGTATCACGTGATACGATCGTATGATTAAAGTTACAGGTGAATATAACATCAAACGATGTCGATTATGATAGTGTACCGCATCATAGGCACTCAATATATCACGTGATACGATCGTATGATTGAAGTCACGAGTGAATATAACATCGAATAATGTTGAATATGATTGTATAATGTATCATTAGCACTCATTGTTTCACGTGATACGATCGTATGATTAAAGTTACAGGTGAATATAACATCAAATGATGTCGATTATGATAGTGTTCCGTATCATAAGCACTTATTGTATCACGTGATACGATCGTATGATGAAAGTTACAAGTAAATATACTATTAAATGATGTCGATTATGACAGTGTACCGTACCATTGGCACTCATAGTATCACGTGATACGATCGTATGATTGAAGTCACGAATGAATATAACATCAAATGATGTCGATTATGATAGTGTACCGCATCATTGGCGATCATTATATCACGTGATACTATCGTATTATTGAAGTCACGAGTGAATGTAACATCAAATGATGCTAAATATGACTGTATAGTGTATCATTAGCACTCATTGTTTCACGTGATACGATCGTATGATTAATGTTACGAGTAAATATAACATCAAATGATGTCGAATATGATAATGTACTGTATCATTAGCACTCATTGTATCACGTGATACGATCGTATGATGAAAGTTACGAGTGAATATAACATCAAATGATGTCGATTATGATAGTGTACCGCATCATTGGCACTTATTATATCACGTGATATTATCGTATGATTGAAGTCACGAGTGAATATAACATCAAATAATGCTAAATATGATTGTAAAGTGTAGCATTGACACTCATTGTATCACGAGATACGATCGTATGATTGAAGTCACGAGTGAATATAACATCAAATAATGCTAAATATGATTGTATAGTGTAGCATTGACACTCATTGTATCACGAGAAACGATCGTATGATTAAAGTCACGAGTGAATATAACATCAAATAATGCTAAATATGATTGTATATTGTAGCATTGACACTCATTGTATCACGAGATACGATCGTATGATTAACGTCACGAGTGAATATAACATCAAATGATGTTGAATATGATTGTTTAATGTATCATTAGCACTCATTGTTTCACGTGATACGATCGTATGATTAAAGTTACAGGTGAATATAACATCAAATGATGTCGATTATGATAGTGTACCGCATCATTGGCACTCATTATATCACGTGATACTATCGTATGATTGAAGTCACGAGTGAATATAACATCAAATGATGCTAAAAATGATTGTATAGTGTATCATTAGCACTCATTGTTTCACGCGATACGATCGTATGATTTAAGTTACAGGTGAATATAACATCAAATGATGTCGATTATGATAGTGTACGGCATCATTGGCGATCATTATATCACGTGATACTATCGTATTATTGAAGTCACGAGTGAATATAACATCAAATGATGCTAAATATGACTGTATAGTGTATCATTAGCACTCATTGTTTCACGTGATACGATCGTATGATTAAAGTTACGAGTAAATATAACATCAAATGATGTCGAATATGATAATGTACCGTATCATTAGCACTCATTGTATCACGTGATACGATCGTATGATGAATGTTACGAGTGAATATAACATCAAATGATGTCGATTATGATAGTGTACCGCATCATTGGCACTTATTATATCACGTGATACTATCGTATGATTGAAGTCACGAGTGAATATAACATCAAATAATGCTAAATATGATTGTAAAGTGTAGCATTGACACTCATTGTATCACGAGATACGATCGTATGATTGAAGTCACGAGTGAATATAACATCAAATAATGCTAAATATGATTGTATAGTGTAGCATTGACACTCATTGTATCACGTGATACGATCGTATGATTAAAGTTACAGGTGAATATAACATCAAATGATGTCGATTATGATAGTGTTCCGTATCATAAGCACTTATTGTATCACGTGATACGATCGTATGATGAAAGTTACAAGTAAATATACTATTAAATGATGTCGATTATGACAGTGTACCGTACCATTGGCACTCATAGTATCACGTGATACGATCGTATGATTGAAGTCACGAATGAATATAACATCAAATGATGTCGATTATGATAGTGTACCGCATCATTGGCGATCATTATATCACGTGATACTATCGTATTATTGAAGTCACGAGTGAATATAACATCAAATGATGCTAAATATGACTGTATAGTGTATCATTAGCACTCATTGTTTCACGTGATACGATCGTATGATTAATGTTACGAGTAAATATAACATCAAATGATGTCGAATATGATAATGTACTGTATCATTAGCACTCATTGTATCACGTGATACGATCGTATGATGAATGTTACGAGTGAATATAACATCAAATGATGTCGATTATGATAGTGTACCGCATCATTGGCACTTATTATATCACGTGATACTATCGTATGATTGAAGTCACGAGTGAATATAACATCAAATAATGCTAAATATGATTGTAAAGTGTAGCATTGACACTCATTGTATCACGAGATACGATCGTATGATTGAAGTCACGAGTGAATATAACATCAAATAATGCTAAATATGATTGTATAGTGTAGCATTGACACTCATTGTATCACGAGAAACGATCGTATGATTAAAGTCACGAGTGAATATAACATCAAATAATGCTAAATATGATTGTATATTGTAGCATTGACACTCATTGTATCACGAGATACGATCGTATGATTAACGTCACGAGTGAATATAACATCAAATGATGTTGAATATGATTGTTTAATGTATCATTAGCACTCATATTTTCACGTGATACGATCGTATAATTAAAGTTACAGGTGAATATAACATCAAATGATGTCGATTATGATAGTGTACCGCATCATTGGCGATCATTATATCACGTGATACTATCGTATTATTGAAGTCACGAGTGAATATAACATCAAATGATGCTAAATATGACTGTATAGTGTATCATTAGCACTCATTGTTTCACGTGATACGATCGTATGATTAAAGTTACGAGTAAATATAACATCAAATGATGTCGAATATGATAATGTACCGTATCATTAGCACTCATTGTATCACGTGATACGATCGTATGATGAAAGTTACGAGTGAATATAACATCAAATGATGTCGATTATGATAGTGTACCGCATCATTGGCACTTATTATATCACGTGATACTATCGTATGATTGAATTCACGAGTGAATATAACATCAAATAATGCTAAATATGATTGTAAAGTGTAGCATTGACACTCATTGTATCACGAGATACGATCGTATGATTGAAGTCACGAGTGAATATAACATCAAATAATGCTAAATATGATTGTATAGTGTAGCATTGACACTCATTGTATCACGAGAAACAATCGTATGATTAAAGTCACGAGTGAATATAACATCAAATAATGCTAAATATGATTGTATAGTGTAGCATTGACACTCATTGTATCACGAGATACGATCGTATGATTAACGTCACGAGTGAATATAACATCAAATGATGTTGAATATGATTGTTTAATGTATCATTAGCACTCATTGTTTCACGTGATACGATCGTATGATTAAAGTTACGAGTGAATATACTATTAAATGATGTCGATTATGATAGTGTACCGCATCATTGGCACTAATTGTATCACGTGATACGATCGTATGATCAATGCTACGAGTTAACATAATAGGGCAAGAATTATTGTACCAGCTATGAAATACGCATTTTTGTAAAATTCTACTTTTTGACGATATTTTTCTTGTTTTGGTATGAGGAAATCATAATTGTTCAGGAGCTAACGTACCAGCTATAAAATACTCTTATATGTAAAAATTTAACTTTTTGATGACATTTTCCTTGTTTTGGTATCAGGAGAACATAATAAGGTAGGAGCTAACGTACTAGCTGAGAAATACGCATTTTTGTAAAAATTTGAGTTTTCGACAATATTTTCCTTGTTTTGGTATCAGGAGAACATAATAGGGCAGGAGCTAACGTACCAGCTATGAAATACGCAATTTTTGTAAAAATTTGAGTTTTCGACGATATTTTCCTCTTTTTGGTATCAGGAGAACATAATGGAGCAGGAGCTAACGTACTAGCTATGAAATACGCATTTTTGTAAAAATTTGAGTTTTTGACGATATTTTCCTTGATTTCGTATCAGGAGAACATAAAAGAGCAGGAGCTAACGTTCCAGCTACAAAAAACGCATTTTTGTAAAAATTTGAATTTTAGACGATATTTTCCTTGTTTTGGTATCAGGAGAACATAATAAGGCAGGAGCTAACGTACTAGCTGAGAAATACGCATTTTTGTAAAAATTTGAGTTTTCGACGATATTTTCCTTGTTTTGGTATCAGGAGAACATAATGGGGCAGGAGCTAACGTACTAGCTATGAAATACGCATTTTTGTAAAAATTTGAGTTTTTGACGATATTTTCCTTGATTTCGTATCAGGAGAACATAAAAGAGCAGGAGCTAACGTTCCAGCTACAAAAAACGCATTTTTGTAAAAATTTGAATTTTAGACGATATTTTCCTTGTTTTAGTATCAGGAGAACATAATGGGGCAGGAGCTAACGTATCAGCTATGAAATACGCATTTTTGTAAAAATTTGAGTTTTTGACGATATTTTCCTTGATTTCGTATCAGGAGAACATAAAAGAGCAGGAGCTAACGTTCCAGCTACAAAAAACGCATTTTTGTAAAAATTCGAATTTTAGACGATATTTTCTTTGTTTTGGTATCAGGAGAACATAATGGGACAGGAGCTAACGTACCAGCTATGAGATACCTATTTTTTTTAAATTTGACTTTTTGACGATATTTTCCTGGTTTTCGTATCAGGAGAACATAATGGGGCAGGAGCTAACGTACTAGCTATGAAATACGCATTTTTGAAAAATTCAACTTTTTGACAATATTTTTCTCCTTTTCGTATCAGGAGAACATAATAGGGCAGGAGCTAACGTACCAGCTATGAAATACGCATTTTTGTAAAAATTTGACTTTTGGACGATATTTTCTTTGTTTTGGTATCAGGAGAACATAATGGGACAGGAGCTAACGTACTAGCTCTAAATACGCATTTTTGTGAAAGTTCGACTTTTTGACGTCATTTTTCTTGTTTTGGTATCAGGAGAACATAATGGGGCAGGTGCTAACGTACAAGCTATGAAATACGCATTTTTGTAAAAATTCAACTTTTTTAAAATGTTTTCTTTGTTTTGGTATCAGGAGAACATAAAGGGGCAAGAGCTAACGTACAAGATCATACGATCGTATGATCAAAGTTACGAGTGAATATACTATTAAATGATGTCGATTATGATAGTGTGCCGCATCATTAGCAAACATTGTATCACATGATACGATTGTATGATTGAAGTTACGAGTGAATATAACATCAAATGATGTCGATTATGATAGTGTACCGCATCATTGGCACTCATTATATCACGTGATACTATCGTATGATTGAAGTCACGAGTGAATATAACATCAAATAATGCTAAATATGATTGTATAGTGTAGCATTGACACTCATTGTATCACGAGATACGATCGTATGATTAAAGTCACGAGTGAATATAACATCAAATGATGTTGAATATGATTGTATAATGTATCATTAGCACTCATTGTTTCACGTGATACGATCGTATGATTAAAGTTACAGGTGAATATAACATCAAATGAGGTCGATTATGATAGTGTACCGCATCATTGGCACTCATTATATCACGTGATACTATCGTATGATTGAAGTCACGAGTGAATATAAAATCAAATGATGCTAAATATGATTGTATAGTGTATCATTAGCGATCATTGTTTCACGTGATACGATCGTATGATTAAAGTTACGATTGGAGATACTAATAAATGATGTTGAATATAATAGTGCACCATATCATTAGCACTTATTGTATCATGTGATGCGATCGTATGATTAAAGTTACAAGTGAATATAACATCAAATGATGTCGATTATAATAGTGTACCGCATCATTGGCACTCATTATATCACGTGATACTATCGTATGATTGAAGTCACGAGTGAATATAAAATCAAATGATGCTAAATATGATTGTATAGTGTATCATTAGCACTCATTGTTTCACGTGATACGATCGTAAGATTAAAGTTACGAGTAAATATAACATCAAATGGTGTCGAATATGATAATGTACTGTATCATTAGCACTCATTGTATCACGTGACACGATCGTATGATGAAAGTTACGAGTGAATATAACATCAAATGATGTCGATTATGATAGTGTACCTTATCATTGGCACTCATTATATCACGTGATACGATCGTATAATGAAAGTTACGAGTGAATATACTATTAAATAATGTCGATTATGATAGTGTACCGCATCATTAGCACTCATTATATCACGTGATACGATCGTATGATTGAAGTCACGAGTGAATATAACATCAAATGATGTCAATTATGATAGTGTTCCGTATCATAAGCACTCATTGTATCACGTGATACGATCGTATGATGAAAGTTACAAGTAAATATACTATTAAATGATGTCGATTATGACAGTGTACCGTACCATTGGCACTCATAGTATCACGTGATACGATCGTATGATTGAAGTCACGAATGAATAT
Source organism: Acanthosoma haemorrhoidale (assembly GCA_930367205.1). Classification (NCBI taxonomy): domain Eukaryota; kingdom Metazoa; phylum Arthropoda; class Insecta; order Hemiptera; family Acanthosomatidae; genus Acanthosoma; species Acanthosoma haemorrhoidale. Next base: position 118,320,237 of record OV884014.1, read on the forward strand.
AACATCAAATGATGTCGATTATGATAGTGTACCGCATCATTAGCACACATTGTATCACGTGATACGATCGTATGATTAAAGTTACGAGTGAAGATAACATCAAATGATGTTGAAAATGATTGTATAATGTATCATTAGCACTCATTGTTTCACGTGATACGATCGTATGATTAAAGTTACAGGTGAATATAACATCAAACGATGTCGATTATGATAGTGTACCGCATCATTGGCACTCATTATATCACGTGATACTATCGTATGATTGAAGTCACGAGTGAATATAACATCAAATGATGCTAAATATGATTGTATAGTGTATCATTAGCACTCATTGTTTCACGCGATACGATCGTATGATTTAAGTTACAGGTGAATATAACATCAAATGATGTCGATTATGATAGTGTACCGCATCATAGGCACTCAATATATCACGTGATACGATCGTATGATTGAAGTCACGAATGAATATAACATCAAATAATGTTGAATATGATTGTATAATGTATCATTAGCACTCATTGTTTCACGTGATACGATCGTATGATTAAAGTTACAGGTGAATATAACATCAAATGATGTCGATTATGATAGTGTACCGCATCATTGGCACTCATTATATCACGTGATACTATCGTATGATTGAAGTCACGAGTGAATATAACATCAAATGATGCTAAATATGATTGTATAGTGTATCATTAGCACTCATTGTTTCACGCGATACGATCGTATGATTTAAGTTACAGGTGAATATAACATCAAATGATGTCGATTATGATAGTGTACCGCATCATTGGCGATCATTATATCACGTGATACTATCGTATTATTGAAGTCACGAGTGAATATAACATCAAATGATGTCGATTATGATAGTGTACCTTATCATTGGCACTCATTATATCACGTGATACGATCGTATAATGAAAGTTACGAGTGAATATACTATTAAATAATGTCGATTATGATAGTGTACCGCATCATTAGCACTCATTATATCACGTGATACGATCGTATGATTGAAGTCACGAGTGAATATAACATCAAATGATGTCAATTATGATAGTGTTCCGTATCATAAGCACTCATTGTATCACGTGATACGATCGTATGATGAAAGTTACAAGTAAATATACTATTAAATGATGTCGATTATGACAGTGTACCGTACCATTGGCACTCATAGTATCACGTGATACGATCGTATGATTGAAGTCACGAATGAATATAACATCAAATGATGTCGATTATGATAGTGTACCGCATCATTAGCACACATTGTATCACGTGATACGATCGTATGATTGAAGTCACGAGTGAATATAACATCAAATGATGTCAATTATGATAGTGTTCCGTATCATAAGCACTCATTGTATCACGTGATACGATCGTATGATTAAAGTTACAGGTGAATATAACATCAAACGATGTCGATTATGATAGTGTACCGCATCATAGGCACTCAATATATCACGTGATACGATCGTATGATTGAAGTCACGAGTGAATATAACATCGAATAATGTTGAATATGATTGTATAATGTATCATTAGCACTCATTGTTTCACGTGATACGATCGTATGATTAAAGTTACAGGTGAATATAACATCAAATGATGTCGATTATGATAGTGTTCCGTATCATAAGCACTTATTGTATCACGTGATACGATCGTATGATTAAAGTTACGAGTAAATATACTATTAAATGATGTCGATTATGACAGTGTACCGTACCATTGGCACTCATAGTATCACGTGATACGATCGTATGATTGAAGTCACGAATGAATATAACATCAAATGATGTCGATTATGATAGTGTACCGCATCATTGGCGATCATTATATCACGTGATACTATCGTATTATTGAAGTCACGAGTGAATGTAACATCAAATGATGCTAAATATGACTGTATAGTGTATCATTAGCACTCATTGTTTCACGTGATACGATCGTATGATTAATGTTACGAGTAAATATAACATCAAATGATGTCGAATATGATAATGTACTGTATCATTAGCACTCATTGTATCACGTGATACGATCGTATGATGAAAGTTACGAGTGAATATAACATCAAATGATGTCGATTATGATAGTGTACCGCATCATTGGCACTTATTATATCACGTGATATTATCGTATGATTGAAGTCACGAGTGAATATAACATCAAATAATGCTAAATATGATTGTAAAGTGTAGCATTGACACTCATTGTATCACGAGATACGATCGTATGATTGAAGTCACGAGTGAATATAACATCAAATAATGCTAAATATGATTGTATAGTGTAGCATTGACACTCATTGTATCACGAGAAACGATCGTATGATTAAAGTCACGAGTGAATATAACATCAAATAATGCTAAATATGATTGTATATTGTAGCATTGACACTCATTTTATCACGAGATACGATCGTATGATTAACGTCACGAGTGAATATAACATCAAATGATGTTGAATATGATTGTTTAATGTATCATTAGCACTCATTGTTTCACGTGATACGATCGTATGATTAAAGTTACAGGTGAATATAACATCAAATGATGTCGATTATGATAGTGTAACGCATCATTGGCACTCATTATATCACGTGATACTATCGTATTATTGAAGTCACGAGTGAATATAACATCAAATGATGTCGATTATGATAGTGTACCTTATCATTGGCACTCATTATATCACGTGATACGATCGTATAATGAAAGTTACGAGTGAATATACTATTAAATAATGTCGATTATGATAGTGTACCGCATCATTAGCACTCATTATATCACGTGATACGATCGTATGATTGAAGTCACGAGTGAATATAACATCAAATGATGTCAATTATGATAGTGTTCCGTATCATAAGCACTCATTGTATCACGTGATACGATCGTATGATGAAAGTTACAAGTAAATATACTAATAAATGATGTCGATTATGACAGTGTACCGTACCATTGGCACTCATAGTATCACGTGATACGATCGTATGATTGAAGTCACGAATGAATATAACATCAAATGATGTCGATTATGATAGTGTACCGCATCATTAGCACACATTGTATCACGTGATACGATCGTATGATTGAAGTCACGAGTGAATATAACATCAAATGATGTCAATTATGATAGTGTTCCGTATCATAAGCACTCATTGTATCACGTGATACGATCGTATGATTAAAGTTACAGGTGAATATAACATCAAACGATGTCGATTATGATAGTGTACCGCATCATAGGCACTCAATATATCACGTGATACGATCGTATGATTGAAGTCACGAGTGAATATAACATCGAATAATGTTGAATATGATTGTATAATGTATCATTAGCACTCATTGTTTCACGTGATACGATCGTATGATTAAAGTTACAGGTGAATATAACATCAAATGATGTCGATTATGATAGTGTTCCGTATCATAAGCACTTATTGTATCACGTGATACGATCGTATGATGAAAGTTACAAGTAAATATACTATTAAATGATGTCGATTATGACAGTGTACCGTACCATTGGCACTCATAGTATCACGTGATACGATCGTATGATTGAAGTCACGAATGAATATAACATCAAATGATGTCGATTATGATAGTGTACCGCATCATTGGCGATCATTATATCACGTGATACTATCGTATTATTGAAGTCACGAGTGAATGTAACATCAAATGATGCTAAATATGACTGTATAGTGTATCATTAGCACTCATTGTTTCACGTGATACGATCGTATGATTAATGTTACGAGTAAATATAACATCAAATGATGTCGAATATGATAATGTACTGTATCATTAGCACTCATTGTATCACGTGATACGATCGTATGATGAAAGTTACGAGTGAATATAACATCAAATGATGTCGATTATGATAGTGTACCGCATCATTGGCACTTATTATATCACGTGATATTATCGTATGATTGAAGTCACGAGTGAATATAACATCAAATAATGCTAAATATGATTGTAAAGTGTAGCATTGACACTCATTGTATCACGAGATACGATCGTATGATTGAAGTCACGAGTGAATATAACATCAAATAATGCTAAATATGATTGTATAGTGTAGCATTGACACTCATTGTATCACGAGAAACGATCGTATGATTAAAGTCACGAGTGAATATAACATCAAATAATGCTAAATATGATTGTATATTGTAGCATTGACACTCATTTTATCACGAGATACGATCGTATGATTAACGTCACGAGTGAATATAACATCAAATGATGTTGAATATGATTGTTTAATGTATCATTAGCACTCATTGTTTCACGTGATACGATCGTATGATTAAAGTTACAGGTGAATATAACATCAAATGATGTCGATTATGATAGTGTAACGCATCATTGGCACTCATTATATCACGTGATACTATCGTATGATTGAAGTCACGAGTGAATATAACATCAAATGATGCTAAATATGATTGTATAGTGTATCATTAGCACTCATTGTTTCACGTGATACGATCGTATGATTAAAGTTACGAGTAAATATACCATCAAATGATGTCGAATATGATAATGTACCGTATCATTAGCACTCATTGTATCACGTGATACGATCGTATGATGAAAGTTACGAGTGAATATAACATCAAATGATGTCGATTATGATAGTGTACCGCATCATTGGCACTTATTATATCACGTGATACTATCGTATGATTGAAGTCACGAGTGAATATAACATCAAATAATGCTAAATATGATTGTAAAGTGTAGCATTGACACTCATTGTATCACGAGATACGATCGTATGATTGAAGTCACGAGTGAATATAACATCAAATAATGCTAAATATGATTGTATAGTGTAGCATTGACACTCATTGTATCACGTGATACGATCGTATGATTAAAGTTACAGGTGAATATAACATCAAATGATGTCGATTATGATAGTGTTCCGTATCATAAGCACTTATTGTATCACGTGATACGATCGTATGATGAAAGTTACAAGTAAATATACTATTAAATGATGTCGATTATGACAGTGTACCGTACCATTGGCACTCATAGTATCACGTGATACGATCGTATGATTGAAGTCACGAATGAATATAACATCAAATGATGTCGATTATGATAGTGTACCGCATCATTGGCGATCATTATATCACGTGATACTATCGTATTATTGAAGTCACGAGTGAATATAACATCAAATGATGCTAAATATGACTGTATAGTGTATCATTAGCACTCATTGTTTCACGTGATACGATCGTATGATTGATGTTACGAGTAAATATAACATCAAATGATGTCGAATATGATAATGTACTGTATCATTAGCACTCATTGTATCACGTGATACGATCGTATGATGAATGTTACGAGTGAATATAACATCAAATGATGTCGATTATGATAGTGTACCGCATCATTGGCACTTATTATATCACGTGATACTATCGTATGATTGAAGTCACGAGTGAATATAACATCAAATAATGCTAAATATGATTGTAAAGTGTAGCATTGACACTCATTGTATCACGAGATACGATCGTATGATTGAAGTCACGAGTGAATATAACATCAAATAATGCTAAATATGATTGTATAGTGTAGCATTGACACTCATTGTATCACGAGATACGATCGTATGATTAACGTCACGAGTGAATATAACATCAAATGATGTTGAATATGATTGTTTAATGTATCATTAGCACTCATATTTTCACGTGATACGATCGTATGATTAAAGTTACAGGTGAATATAACATCAAATGATGTCGATTATGATAGTGTACCGCATCATTGGCGATCATTATATCACGTGATACTATCGTATTATTGAAGTCACGAGTGAATATAACATCAAATGATGCTAAATATGACTGTATAGTGTATCATTAGCACTCATTGTTTCACGTGATACGATCGTATGATTAAAGTTACGAGTAAATATAACATCAAATAATGCTAAATATGATTGTATAGTGTAGCATTGACACTCATTGTATCACGAGAAACGATCGTATGATTAAAGTCACGAGTGAATATAACATCAAATAATGCTAAATATGATTGTATAGTGTAGCATTGACACTCATTGTATCACGAGATACGATCGTATGATTAACGTCACGAGTGAATATAACATCAAATGATGTTGAATATGATTGTTTAATGTATCATTAGCACTCATTGTTTCACGTGATACGATCGTATGATTAAAGTTACGAGTGAATATACTATTAAATGATGTCGATTATGATAGTGTACCGCATCATTGGCACTAATTGTATCACTTGATACGATCGTATGATCAATGCTACGAGTTAACATAATAGGGCAAGAATTATTGTACCAGCTATGAAATACGCATTTTTGTAAAATTCTACTTTTTGACGATATTTTTCTTGTTTTGGTATGAGGAAATCATAATTGTTCAGGAGCTAACGTACCAGCTATAAAATACTCTTATATGTAAAAATTTAACTTTTTGATGACATTTTCCTTGTTTTGGTATCAGGAGAACATAATAAGGTAGGAGCTAACGTACTAGCTGAGAAATACGCATTTTTGTAAAAATTTGAGTTTTCGACAATATTTTCCTTGTTTTGGTATCAGGAGAACATAATAGGGCAGGAGCTAACGTACCAGCTATGAAATACGCAATTTTTGTAAAAATTTGAGTTTTCGACGATATTTTCCTCTTTTTGGTATCAGGAGAACATAATGGAGCAGGAGCTAACGTACTAGCTATGAAATACGCATTTTTGTAAAAATTTGAGTTTTTGACGATATTTTCCTTGATTTCGTATCAGGAGAACATAAAAGAGCAGGAGCTAACGTTCCAGCTACAAAAAACGCATTTTTGTAAAAATTTGAATTTTAGACGATATTTTCCTTGTTTTGGTATCAGGAGAACATAATAAGGCAGGAGCTAACGTACTAGCTGAGAAATACGCATTTTTGTAAAAATTTGAGTTTTCGACGATATTTTCCTTGTTTTGGTATCAGGAGAACATAATGGGGCAGGAGCTAACGTACTAGCTATGAAATACGCATTTTTGTAAAAATTTGAGTTTTTGACGATATTTTCCTTGATTTCGTATCAGGAGAACATAAAAGAGCAGGAGCTAACGTTCCAGCTACAAAAAACGCATTTTTGTAAAAATTCGAATTTTAGACGATATTTTCTTTGTTTTGGTATCAGGAGAACATAATGGGACAGGAGCTAACGTACCAGCTATGAGATACCTATTTTTTTTAAATTTGACTTTTTGACGATATTTTCCTGGTTTTCGTATCAGGAGAACATAATGGGGCAGGAGCTAACGTACTAGCTATGAAATACGCATTTTTGAAAAATTCAACTTTTTGACAATATTTTTCTCCTTTTCGTATCAGGAGAACATAATAGGGCAGGAGCTAACGTACCAGCTATGAAATACGCATTTTTGTAAAAATTTGACTTTTGGACGATATTTTCTTTGTTTTGGTATCAGGAGAACATAATGGGACAGGAGCTAACGTACTAGCTCTAAATACGCATTTTTGTGAAAGTTCGACTTTTTGACGTCATTTTTCTTGTTTTGGTATCAGGAGAACATAATGGGGCAGGTGCTAACGTACAAGCTATGAAATACGCATTTTTGTAAAAATTCAACTTTTTTAAAATGTTTTCTTTGTTTTGGTATCAGGAGAACATAAAGGGGCAAGAGCTAACGTACAAGATCATACGATCGTATGATCAAAGTTACGAGTGAATATACTATTAAATGATGTCGATTATGATAGTGTGCCGCATCATTAGCAAACATTGTATCACATGATACGATTGTATGATTGAAGTTACGAGTGAATATAACATCAAATGATGTCGATTATGATAGTGTACCGCATCATTGGCACTCATTATATCACGTGATACTATCGTATGATTGAAGTCACGAGTGAATATAACATCAAATAATGCTAAATATGATTGTATAGTGTAGCATTGACACTCATTGTATCACGAGATACGATCGTATGATTAAAGTCACGAGTGAATATAACATCAAATGATGTTGAATATGATTGTATAATGTATCATTAGCACTCATTGTTTCACGTGATACGATCGTATGATTAAAGTTACAGGTGAATATAACATCAAATGAGGTCGATTATGATAGTGTACCGCATCATTGGCACTCATTATATCACGTGATACTATCGTATGATTGAAGTCACGAGTGAATATAAAATCAAATGATGCTAAATATGATTGTATAGTGTATCATTAGCGATCATTGTTTCACGTGATACGATCGTATGATTAACGTCACGAGTGAATATAACATCAAATGATGCTAAATATGATTGTATAGTGTATCATTAGCACTCATTGTTTCACGTGATACGATCGTATGATTAAAGTTACGAGTAAATATAACATCAAATGATTTCGAATATGATAATGTACCGTATCATTAGCACTCATATTATGACGTGATACGATCGTATGATAAAAGTTACGAGTGAATATAACATCAAATGATGTTGAATATGATTGTATAATGTATCATTAGCACTCATTGTTTCACGTGATACGATCATAAGATTAAAGTTACGAGTAAATATAACATCAAATGATGTTGAATATGATAATGTACTGTATCATTAGCACTCATTGTATCACGTGATACGATCGTATGATGAAAGTTACGAGTGAATATAACATCAAATGATGTCGATTATGATAGTGTACCTTATCATTGGCACTCATTATATCACGTGATACGATCGTATAATGAAAGTTACGAGTGAATATACTATTAAATAATGTCGATTATGATAGTGTACCGCATCATTGGCACTCATTATATCACGTGATACGATCGTATGATTGAAGTCACGAGTGAATATAACATCAAATGATGTCGATTATGATAGTGTACCGCATCATTGGCACTCATTATATCACGTGATACAATCGTATGATTGAAGTCACGAGTGAATATAACATTAAATGATGCTAAATATGATTGTATAGTGTATCATTAGCACTCATTGTTTCACGTGATATGATGGTATGATTAAAGTTACGAGTAAATATAACATCAAATGATGTTGAATACGATTGTACAATGTATCATTAGCACTCATTGTTTCACGTGATACTATCGTATGATTAAAGTTACAGGTGAATATAACATCAAATGATGTCGATTATGATAGTGTACCGCATCATTGGCACTCATTATATCACGTGATACTATCGTATGATTGAAGTCACGAGTGAATATAACATCAAATGATGCTAAATATGACTGTATAGTGTATCATTAGCACTCATTGTTTCACGTGATACGATCGTATGATTAAAGTTACGAGTAAATATAACATCAAATGATGTCGAATATGATAATGTACCGTATCATTAGCACTCATTGTATCACGTGATACGATCGTATGATGAAAGTTACGAGTGAATATAACATCAAATGATGTCGATTATGATAGTGTACCGCATCATTTGCACTTATTATATCACGTGATACTATCGTATGATTGAAGTCACGAGTGAATATAACATCAAATAATGCTAAATATGATTGTAAAGTGTAGCATTGACACTCATTGTTTCACGTGATACGATCGTATGATTAAAGTCACGAGTGAATATAACATCAAATGATGCTAAATATGATTGTATAGTGTATCATTAGCACTCATTGTTTCACGTGATACGATCGTATGATTAAAGTTACGAGTAAATATAACATCAAATGATTTCGAATATGATAATGTACCGTATCATTAGCACTCATATTATGACGTGATACGATCGTATGATAAAAGTTACGAGTGAAGATAACATCAAATGATGTTGAATATGATTGTATAATGTATCATTAGCACTCATTGTTTCACGTGATACGATCATAAGATTAAAGTTACGAGTAAATATAACATCAAATGATGTCGAATATGATAATGTACTGTATCATTAGCACTCATTGTATCACGTGATACGATCGTATGATGAAAGTTACGAGTGAATATAACATCAAATGATGTCGATTATGATAGTGTACCTTATCATTGGCACTCATTATATCACGTGATACGATCGTATAATGAAAGTTACGAGTGAATATACTATTAAATAATGTCGATTATGATAGTGTACCGCATCATTGGCACTCATTATATCACGTGATACGATCGTATGATTGAAGTCACGAGTGAATATAACATCAAATGATGTCAATTATGATAGTGTTCCGTATCATAAGCACTCATTGTATCACGTGATACGATCGTATGATTAAAGTTACGAGTAAATATAACATCAAATGATTTCGAATATGATAATGTACCGTATCATTAGCACTCATATTATGACGTGATACGATCGTATGATAAAAGTTACGAGTGAATATAACATCAAATGATGTTGAATATGATTGTATAATGTATCATTAGCACTCATTGTTTCACGTGATACGATCATAAGATTAAAGTTACGAGTAAATATAACATCAAATGATGTTGAATATGATAATGTACTGTATCATTAGCACTCATTGTATCACGTGATACGATCGTATGATGAAAGTTACGAGTGAATATAACATCAAATGATGTCGATTATGATAGTGTACCTTATCATTGGCACTCATTATATCACGTGATACGATCGTATAATGAAAGTTACGAGTGAATATACTATTAAATAATGTCGATTATGATAGTGTACCGCATCATTGGCACTCATTATATCACGTGATACGATCGTATGATTGAAGTCACGAGTGAATATAACATCAAATGATGTCGATTATGATAGTGTACCGCATCATTGGCACTCATTATATCACGTGATACAATCGTATGATTGAAGTCACGAGTGAATATAACATTAAATGATGCTAAATATGATTGTATAGTGTATCATTAGCACTCATTGTTTCACGTGATATGATGGTATGATTAAAGTTACGAGTAAATATAACATCAAATGATGTTGAATACGATTGTACAATGTATCATTAGCACTCATTGTTTCACGTGATACTATCGTATGATTAAAGTTACAGGTGAATATAACATCAAATGATGTCGATTATGATAGTGTACCGCATCATTGGCACTCATTATATCACGTGATACTATCGTATGATTGAAGTCACGAGTGAATATAACATCAAATGATGCTAAATATGACTGTATAGTGTATCATTAGCACTCATTGTTTCACGTGATACGATCGTATGATTAAAGTTACGAGTAAATATAACATCAAATGATGTCGAATATGATAATGTACCGTATCATTAGCACTCATTGTATCACGTGATACGATCGTATGATGAAAGTTACGAGTGAATATAACATCAAATGATGTCGATTATGATAGTGTACCGCATCATTTGCACTTATTATATCACGTGATACTATCGTATGATTGAAGTCACGAGTGAATATAACATCAAATAATGCTAAATATGATTGTAAAGTGTAGCATTGACACTCATTGTTTCACGTGATACGATCGTATGATTAAAGTCACGAGTGAATATAACATCAAATGATGCTAAATATGATTGTATAGTGTATCATTAGCACTCATTGTTTCACGTGATACGATCGTATGATTAAAGTTACGAGTAAATATAACATCAAATGATTTCGAATATGATAATGTACCGTATCATTAGCACTCATATTATGACGTGATACGATCGTATGATAAAAGTTACGAGTGAAGATAACATCAAATGATGTTGAATATGATTGTATAATGTATCATTAGCACTCATTGTTTCACGTGATACGATCATAAGATTAAAGTTACGAGTAAATATAACATCAAATGATGTCGAATATGATAATGTACTGTATCATTAGCACTCATTGTATCACGTGATACGATCGTATGATGAAAGTTACGAGTGAATATAACATCAAATGATGTCGATTATGATAGTGTACCTTATCATTGGCACTCATTATATCACGTGATACGATCGTATAATGAAAGTTACGAGTGAATATACTATTAAATAATGTCGATTATGATAGTGTACCGCATCATTGGCACTCATTATATCACGTGATACGATCGTATGATTGAAGTCACGAGTGAATATAACATCAAATGATGTCAATTATGATAGTGTTCCGTATCATAAGCACTCATTGTATCACGTGATACGATCGTATGATTAAAGTTACGAGTAAATATAACATCAAATGATTTCGAATATGATAATGTACCGTATCATTAGCACTCATATTATGACGTGATACGATCGTATGATAAAAGTTACGAGTGAATATAACATCAAATGATGTTGAATATGATTGTATAATGTATCATTAGCACTCATTGTTTCACGTGATACGATCATAAGATTAAAGTTACGAGTAAATATAACATCAAATGATGTTGAATATGATAATGTACTGTATCATTAGCACTCATTGTATCACGTGATACGATCGTATGATGAAAGTTACGAGTGAATATAACATCAAATGATGTCGATTATGATAGTGTACCTTATCATTGGCACTCATTATATCACGTGATACGATCGTATAATGAAAGTTACGAGTGAATATACTATTAAATAATGTCGATTATGATAGTGTACCGCATCATTGGCACTCATTATATCACGTGATACGATCGTATGATTGAAGTCACGAGTGAATATAACATCAAATGATGTCGATTATGATAGTGTACCGCATCATTGGCACTCATTATATCACGTGATACAATCGTATGATTGAAGTCACGAGTGAATATAACATTAAATGATGCTAAATATGATTGTATAGTGTATCATTAGCACTCATTGTTTCACGTGATATGATGGTATGATTAAAGTTACGAGTAAATATAACATCAAATGATGTTGAATACGATTGTACAATGTATCATTAGCACTCATTGTTTCACGTGATACTATCGTATGATTAAAGTTACAGGTGAATATAACATCAAATGATGTCGATTATGATAGTGTACCGCATCATTGGCACTCATTATATCACGTGATACTATCGTATGATTGAAGTCACGAGTGAATATAACATCAAATGATGCTAAATATGACTGTATAGTGTATCATTAGCACTCATTGTTTCACGTGATACGATCGTATGATTAAAGTTACGAGTAAATATAACATCAAATGATGTCGAATATGATAATGTACCGTATCATTAGCACTCATTGTATCACGTGATACGATCGTATGATGAAAGTTACGAGTGAATATAACATCAAATGATGTCGATTATGATAGTGTACCGCATCATTTGCACTTATTATATCACGTGATACTATCGTATGATTTAAGTCACGAGTGAATATAACATCAAATAATGCTAAATATGATTGTAAAGTGTAGCATTGACACTCATTGTTTCACGTGATACGATCGTATGATTAAAGTCACGAGTGAATATAACATCAAATGATGCTAAATATGATTGTATAGTGTATCATTAGCACTCATTGTTTCACGTGATACGATCGTATGATTAAAGTTACGAGTAAATATAACATCAAATGATTTCGAATATGATAATGTACCGTATCATTAGCACTCATATTATGACGTGATACGATCGTATGATAAAAGTTACGAGTGAAGATAACATCAAATGATGTTGAATATGATTGTATAATGTATCATTAGCACTCATTGTTTCACGTGATACGATCATAAGATTAAAGTTACGAGTAAATATAACATCAAATGATGTCGAATATGATAATGTACTGTATCATTAGCACTCATTGTATCACGTGATACGATCGTATGATGAAAGTTACGAGTGAATATAACATCAAATGATGTCGATTATGATAGTGTACCTTATCATTGGCACTCATTATATCACGTGATACGATCGTATAATGAAAGTTACGAGTGAATATACTATTAAATAATGTCGATTATGATAGTGTACCGCATCATTGGCACTCATTATATCACGTGATACGATCGTATGATTGAAGTCACGAGTGAATATAACATCAAATGATGTCAATTATGATAGTGTTCCGTATCATAAGCACTCATTGTATCACGTGATACGATCGTATGATGAAAGTTACAAGTAAATATACTATTAAATGATGTCGATTATGACAGTGTACCGTACCATTGGCACTCATAGTATCACGTGATACGATCGTATGATTGAAGTCACGAATGAATATAACATCAAATGATGTCGATTATGATAGTGTACCGCATCATTAGCACACATTGTATCACGTGATACGATCGTATGATTAAAGTTACGAGTGAAGATAACATCAAATGATGTTGAATATGATTGTATAATGTATCATTAGCACTCATTGTTTCACGTGATACGATCGTATGATTAAAGTTACAGGTGAATATAACATAAACGATGTCGATTATGATAGTGTACCGCATCATTGGCACTCAATATATCACGTGATACGATCATATGATTGAAGTCACGAGTGAATATAACATCAAATAATGTTGAATATGATTGTATAATGTATCATTAGAACTCATTGTTTCACGTGATACGATCGTATGATTAAAGTTACAGGTGAATATAACATCAAATGATGTCAATTATGATAGTGTACCGCATCATTGGCACTCATTATATTACGTGATACAATCGTATGATTGAAGTCACGAGTGAATATAACATTAAATGATGCTAAATATGATTGTATAGTGTATCATTAGCACTCATTGTTTCACGTGATATGATGGTATGATTAAAGTTACGAGTAAATATAACATCAAATGATGTTGAATACGATTGTACAATGTATCATTAGCACTCATTGTTTCACGTGATACTATCGTATGATTAAAGTTACAGGTGAATATAACATCAAATGATGTCGATTATGATAGTGTACCGCATCATTGGCACTCATTATATCACGTGATACTATCGTATGATTGAAGTCACGAGTGAATATAACATCAAATGATGCTAAATATGACTGTATAGTGTATCATTAGCACTCATTGTTTCACGTGATACGATCGTATGATTAAAGTTACGAGTAAATATAACATCAAATGATGTCGAATATGATAATGTACCGTATCATTAGCACTCATTGTATCACGTGATACGATCGTATGATGAAAGTTACGAGTGAATATAACATCAAATGATGTCGATTATGATAGTGTACCGCATCATTTGCACTTATTATATCACGTGATACTATCGTATGATTGAAGTCACGAGTGAATATAACATCAAATAATGCTAAATATGATTGTAAAGTGTAGCATTGACACTCATTGTATCACGAGATACGATCGTATGATTGAAGTCACGAGTGAATATAACATCAAATAATGCTAAATATGATTGTATAGTGTAGCATTGACACTCATTGTATCACGAGATACGATCGTATGATTTAAGTCACGAGTGAATATAACATCAAATGATGTTGAATATGATTGTTTAATGTATCATTAGCACTCATTGTTTCACGTGATACGATCGTATGATTAAAGTTACGAGTGAATATACTATTAAATGATGTCGATTATGATAGTGTACCGCATCATTGGCACTAATTGTATCACGTGAAACGATCGTATGATCAATGTTACGAGTTAACATAATAGGGCAAGAATTATTGTACCAGCTATGAAATACGCATTTTTGAAAAATTAAACTTTTTGACGATATTTTTCTCTTTTTCGTATCAGGAGAACATAATAGGGCAGGAGCTAACGTACCAGCTATGAAATACGCATTTTTGTAAAAATTTGACTTTTGGACGATATTTTCTTTGTTTTGGTATCAGGAGAACATAATGGGACAGGAGCTAACGTACTAGCTCTAAATACGCATTTTTGTGAAAATTCGACTTTTTGAAGTCATTTTTCTTGTTTTGGTATCAGGAGAACATAATGGGGCAGGTGCTAACGTACAAGTTATGAAATACGCATTTTTGTAAAAATTCAACTTTTTAAAAATGTTTTCTTTGTTTTGGTATCAGGAGAACATAAAGGGGCAAGAGCTAACGTACAAGATCATACAATCGTATGATCAAAGTTACGAGTGAATATGACATCAAATGATGTCAAATATGATAGTGTGCCGTATCATTTGCACTTATTGTATCACGTGATACAATCGTATGATTGAAGTTACAGTGAATATACTATTAAATAATGTCGATTATGACAGTGTACTGTATCATTGGCACTCATTGTATCACGTGATACGATCGTATGATTGAAGTCATGAATGAATATAACATCAAATGATGTCGATTATGATAGTGTGCCGCATCATTAGCACACATTGTATCACATGATACGATTGTATGATTGAAGTTACGAGTGAATATAACATCAAATGATTTCGAATATGATAATGAACCGCATCATTGGCAATCATTATATCACGTGATACCATCATATGATTGAAGTCACGAGTGAATATAACATCAAATGATGTTGGATATGATTGTATAATGTATCATTAGCACTCATTGTTTCACGTGATACGATCGTATGATTAAAGTTACAGGTGAATATAATATCAATTGATGTCGTATATGATAGCGCACCATATCATTAGCACTTATTGTATCATGTGATGTGATCGTATGATTGAAGTCACCAGTGAATATAACATCAAATAATGCTAAATATGATTGTACAGTGTAGCATTGACACTCATTGTATCACGAGATACGATCGTATGATTAAAGTCACGAGTGAATATACTATAAAATGATGTCGATTATGATAGTGTACCACATCATTGGCACTCATTATATCACGTGATACGATCGTATGATTAAAGTTACGATTGGAGATACTAATAAATGATGTTGAATATAATAGTGCACCATATCATTAGCACTTATTGTATCATGTGATGCGATCGTATGATTAAAGTTACAAGTGAATATAACATCAAATGATGTCGATTATAATAGTGTACCGCATCATTGGCACTCATTATATCACGTGATACGATCGTATGATTAAAGTTACGATTGGAGATACTAATAAATGATGTTGAATATAATAGTGCACCATATCATTAGCACTTATTGTATCATGTGATGCGATCGTATGATTAAAGTTACGAGTAAATATAACATCAAATGATGTTGAATATGATTGTTTAATGTATCATTAGCACTCATTGTTTCACGTGATACGATCGTATGATTAAAGTTACGAGTGAATATACTATTAAATGATGTCGATTATGATAGTGTACCGCATCATTGGCACTAATTGTATCACGTGATACGATCGTATGATCAAAGCTACGAGTTAACATAATAGGGCCAGAATTATTGGACCAGCTATGAAATACGCATTTTTGTAAAATTCTACTTTTTGACGATATTTTTCTTGTTTTGGTATGAGGAAATCATAATTGTTCAAGAGCTAACGTACCAGCTATAAAATACTCTTATATGTAAAAATTAAACTTTTTGATGACATTTTCCTTGTTTTGGTATCAGGAGAACATAATAAGGCAGGAGCTAACGTACTAGCTGAGAAATACGCATTTTTGTAAAAATTTGAGTTTTCGACGATATTTTCCTTGTTTTGGTATCAGGAGAACATAATGGGGCAGGAGCTAACGTACTAGCTATGAAATACGCATTTTCGAAAAATTTGAGTTTTTGACGATATTTTCCTTGATTTCGTATCAGGAGAACATAAAAGAGCAGGAGCTAACGTTCCAGCTACAATAAACGCATTTTTGTAAAAATTTGAATTTTAGACGATATTTTCCTTGTTTTGGTATCAGGAGAACATAATGGGGCAGGAGCTAACGTATCAGCTATGAAATACGCATTTTTGTAAAAATTTGAGTTTTTGACGATATTTTCCTTGATTTCGTATCAGGAGAACATAAAAGAGCAGGAGCTAACGTTCCAGCTACAAAAAACGCATTTTTGTAAAAATTCGAATTTTAGACGATATTTTCTTTGTTTTGGTATCAGGAGAACATAATGGGACAGGAGCTAACGTACTAGCTATGAAATACGCATTTTTTAAAAATTAAACTTTTTGACGATATTTTTTTTCTTTTTCGTATCAGGAGAACATAATAGGGCAGGAGCTAACGTACCAGCTATGAAATACGCATTTTTGTAAAAATTTGACTTTTGGACGATATTTTCTTTTTTTTGGTATCAGGAGAACATAATGGGACAGGAGCTAACGTACTAGCTCTAAATACGCATTTTTGTGAAAGTTCGACTTTTTGACGTCATTTTTCTTGTTTTGGTATCAGGAGAACATAATGGGGCAGGTGCTAACGTACAAGCTATGAAATACGCATTTTTGTAAAAATTCAACTTTTTTAAAATGTTTTCTTTGTTTTGGTATCAGGAGAACATAAAGGGGCAAGAGCTAACGTACAAGATCATACGATCGTATGATCAAAGTTACGAGTGAATATACTATTAAATGATGTCGATTATGATAGTGTGCCGCATCATTAGCAAACATTGTATCACATGATACGATTGTATGATTGAAGTTACGAGTGAATATAACATCAAATGATGTCGATTATGATAGTGTACCGCATCATTGGCACTCATTATATCACGTGATACTATCGTATGATTGAAGTCACGAGTGAATATAACATCAAATAATGCTAAATATGATTGTATAGTGTAGCATTGACACTCATTGTATCACGAGATACGATCGTATGATTAAAGTCACGAGTGAATATAACATCAAATGATGTTGAATATGATTGTATAATGTATCATTAGCACTCATTGTTTCACGTGATACGATCGTATGATTAAAGTTACAGGTGAATATAACATCAAATGAGGTCGATTATGATAGTGTACCGCATCATTGGCACTCATTATGTCACGTGATACTATCGTATGATTGAAGTCACGAGTGAATATAAAATCAAATGATGCTAAATATGATTGTATAGTGTATCATTAGCGATCATTGTTTCACGTGATACGATCGTATGATTAAAGTCACGAGTGAATATAACATCAAATGATGCTAAATATGATTGTATAGTGTATCATTAGCACTCATTGTTTCACGTGATACGATCGTATGATTAAAGTTACGAGTAAATATAACATCAAATGATTTCGAATATGATAATGTACCGTATCATTAGCACTCATATTATGACGCGATACGATCGTATGATAAAAGTTACGAGTGAATATAACATCAAATGATGTTGAATATGATTGTATAATGTATCATTAGCACTCATTGTTTCACGTGATACGATCATAAGATTAAAGTTACGAGTAAATATAACATCAAATGATGTCGAACATGATAATGTACTGTATCATTAACACTCATTGTATCACGTGATACGATCGTATGATGAAAGTTACGAGTGAATACAACATCAAATGATGTCGATTATGATAGTGTACCTTATCATTGGCACTCATTGTTTCACGTGATACGATCGTATGATTAAAGTTACGAGTGAATATACTATTAAATGATGTCGATTATGATAGTGTACCGCATCATTGGCACTAATTGTATCACGTGATACGATCGTATGATCAAAGCTACGAGTTAACATAATAGGGCCAGAATTATTGGACCAGCTATGAAATACGCATTTTTGTAAAATTCTACTTTTTGACGATATTTTTCTTGTTTTGGTATGAGGAAATCATAATTGTTCAAGAGCTAACGTACCAGCTATAAAATACTCTTATATGTAAAAATTAAACTTTTTGATGACATTTTCCTTGTTTTGGTATCAGGAGAACATAATAAGGCAGGAGCTAACGTACTAGCTGAGAAATACGCATTTTTGTAAAAATTTGAGTTTTCGACGATATTTTCCTTGTTTTGGTATCAGGAGAACATAATGGGGCAGGAGCTAACGTACTAGCTATGAAATACGCATTTTCGAAAAATTTGAGTTTTTGACGATATTTTCCTTGATTTCGTATCAGGAGAACATAAAAGAGCAGGAGCTAACGTTCCAGCTACAATAAACGCATTTTTGTAAAAATTTGAATTTTAGACGATATTTTCCTTGTTTTGGTATCAGGAGAACATAATGGGGCAGGAGCTAACGTATCAGCTATGAAATACGCATTTTTGTAAAAATTTGAGTTTTTGACGATATTTTCCTTGATTTCGTATCAGGAGAACATAAAAGAGCAGGAGCTAACGTTCCAGCTACAAAAAACGCATTTTTGTAAAAATTCGAATTTTAGACGATATTTTCTTTGTTTTGGTATCAGGAGAACATAATGGGACAGGAGCTAACGTACCAGCTATGAGATACCTATTTTTTTTAAATTTGACTTTTTGACGATATTTTCCTGGTTTTCGTATCAGGAGAACATAATGGGGCAGGAGCTAACGTACTAGCTATGAAATACGCATTTTTTAAAAATTAAACTTTTTGACGATATTTTTCTCTTTTTCGTATCAGGAGAACATAATAGGGCAGGAGCTAACGTACCAGCTATGAAATACGCATTTTTGTAAAAATTTGACTTTTGGACGATATTTTCTTTTTTTTGGTATCAGGAGAACATAATGGGACAGGAGCTAACGTACTAGCTCTAAATACGCATTTTTGTGAAAGTTCGACTTTTTGACGTCATTTTTCTTGTTTTGGTATCAGGAGAACATAATGGGGCAGGTGCTAACGTACAAGCTATGAAATACGCATTTTTGTAAAAATTCAACTTTTTTAAAATGTTTTCTTTGTTTTGGTATCAGGAGAACATAAAGGGGCAAGAGCTAACGTACAAGATCATACGATCGTATGATCAAAGTTACGAGTGAATATACTATTAAATGATGTCGATTATGATAGTGTGCCGCATCATTAGCAAACATTGTATCACATGATACGATTGTATGATTGAAGTTACGAGTGAATATAACATCAAATGATGTCGATTATGATAGTGTACCGCATCATTGGCACTCATTATATCACGTGATACTATCGTATGATTGAAGTCACGAGTGAATATAACATCAAATAATGCTAAATATGATTGTATAGTGTAGCATTGACACTCATTGTATCACGAGATACGATCGTATGATTAATGTCACGAGTGAATATAACATCAAATGATGTTGAATATGATTGTATAATGTATCATTAGCACTCATTGTTTCACGTGATACGATCGTATGATTAAAGTTACAGGTGAATATAACATCAAATGAGGTCGATTATGATATTGTACCGCATCATTGGCACTCATTATGTCACGTGATACTATCGTATGATTGAAGTCACGAGTGAATATAAAATCAAATGATGCTAAATATGATTGTATAGTGTATCATTAGCGATCATTGTTTCACGTGATACGATCGTATGATTAAAGTCACGAGTGAATATAACATCAAATGATGCTAAATATGATTGTATAGTGTATCATTAGCACTCATTGTTTCACGTGATACGATCGTATGATTAAAGTTACGAGTAAATATAACATCAAATGATTTCGAATATGATAATGTACCGTATCATTAGCACTCATATTATGACGCGATACGATCGTATGATAAAAGTTACGAGTGAATATAACATCAAATGATGTTGAATATGATTGTATAATGTATCATTAGCACTCATTGTTTCACGTGATACGATCATAAGATTAAAGTTACGAGTAAATATAACATCAAATGATGTCGAACATGATAATGTACTGTATCATTAACACTCATTGTATCACGTGATACGATCGTATGATGAAAGTTACGAGTGAATACAACATCAAATGATGTCGATTATGATAGTGTACCTTATCATTGGCACTCATTATATCACGTGATACGATCGTATAATGAAAGTTACGAGTGAATATACTATTAAATAATGTCGATTATGATAGTGTACCGCATCATTGGCACTCATTATATCACGTGATACGATCGTATGATTGAAGTCACGAGTGAATATAACATCAAATGATGTCAATTATGATAGTGTTCCGTATCATAAGCACTCATTGTATCACGTGATACGATCGTATGATGAAAGTTACAAGTAAATATACTATTAAATGATGTCGATTATGACAGTGTACCGTACCATTGGCACTCATAGTATCACGTGATACGATCGTATGATTGAAGTCACGAATGAATATAACATCAAATGATGTCGATTATGATAGTGTACCGCATCATTAGCACACATTGTATCACGTGATACGATCGTATGATTAAAGTTACGAGTGAAGATAACATCAAATGATGTTGAATATGATTGTATAATGTATCATTAGCACTCATTGTTTCACGTGATACGATCGTATGATTAAAGTTACAGGTGAATATAACATCAAACGATGTCGATTATGATAGTGTACCGCATCATTGGCACTCAATATATCACGTGATACGATCGTATGATTGAAGTCACGAGTGAATATAACATCAAATAATGTTGAATATGATTGTATAATGTATCATTAGCACTCATTGTTTCACGTGATACGATCGTATGATTAAAGTTACAGGTGAATATAACATCAAATGATGTCGATTATGATAGTGTACCGCATCATTGGCACTCATTATATTACGTGATACAATCGTATGATTGAAGTCACGAGTGAATATAACATTAAATGATGCTAAATATGATTGTATAGTGTATCATTAGCACTCATTGTTTCACGTGATATGATGGTATGATTAAAGTTACGAGTAAATATAACATCAAATGATGTCGAATATGATAATGTACCGTATCATTAGCACTCATTGTATCACGTGATACGATCGTATGATGAAAGTTACGAGTGAATATAACATCAAACGATGTCGATTATGATAGTGTACCGCATCATAGGCACTCAATATATCACGTGATACGATCGTATGATTGAAGTCACGAGTGAATATAACATCAAATAATGTTGAATATGATTGTATAATGTATCATTAGCACTCATTGTTTCACGTGATACGATCGTATGATTAAAGTTACAGGTGAATATAACATCAAATGATGTCGATTATGATAGTGTACCGCATCATTGGCGCTAATTATATCACGTGATACTATCGTATGATTGAAGTCACGAGTGAATATAACATCAAATGATGCTAAATATGATTGTATATTGTATCATTAGCACTCATTGTTTCACGTGATACGATCGTATGATTAAAGTTACGAGTAAATATAAAATCAAATGATGTCGAATATGATAATGTACCGTATCATTAGCACTCATATCATCACGTGATACGATCGTATGATGAAAGTTACGAGTGAATATAACATCAAATGATGTTGAATATGATTGTATAATGTATCATTAGCACTCATTGTTTCACGTGATACGATCGTATGATTAAAGTTATGATTGAAGATAACATCAAATGATGTTGAATATGATTGTATAATGTATCATTAGCACTCATTGTATCACGAGATAAGATCGTATGATTGAAGTCACGAGTGAATATACTATAAAATGATGTCGATTATGATAGTGTACCACATCATTGGCACTCATTATATCACGTGATACGATCGTATGATTGAAGTCACGAGTGAATATAATATCAAATGATGTCAATTATGATAGTGTTGCGTATCATAAGCACTGCTTGTTTTACGTGATACGATCGTATGATTAAAGTTACGATTGGAGATACTAATAAATGATGTTGAATATAATAGTGCACCATATCATTGGCACTCATAGTATCACGTAGTACGATCGTATGATTGAAGTCACGAATGAATATAACATCAAATGATGTCGATTATGATAGTGTACCGCATCATTAGCACACATTGTATCACGTGATACGATCGTATGATTAAAGTTACGAGTGAAGATAACATCAAATGATGTTGAATATGATTGTATAATGTATCATTAGCACTCATTGTTTCACGTGATACGATCGTATGATTACAGCTACGAGTGAATACAACATCAAAAGATGTCGATTATGATAGTGTACCGCATCATTGGCACTCATTATATCACGTGATACGATCGTATGATGAAAGTTACGAGTGAATATAACATCAAATGATGTCGAATGGGATTGTATAATGTATCATTAGCACTCATTGTTTCACGTTATACGATCGTATGATTAAAGTTACAAGTGAATATAACATCAAATGATGTCGATTATAATAGTGTACCGCATCATTGGCACTCATTATATCACGTGATACTATCGTATGATTGAAGTCACGAGTGAATATAACATCAAATAATGCTAAATATGATTGTATAGTGTAGCATTGACACTCATTGTATCACGAGATACGATCGTATGATTAAAGTCACGAGTGAATATAACATCAAATGATGTTGAATATGATTGTATAATGTCTCATTAGCAGTCATTGTTTCACGTGATACGATCGTATGATTAAAGTTACGAGTGAATATACTATATAATGATGTCGATTATGATAGTGTACCCCATCATTGGCACTCATTATATCACGTGATACGATCGTATAATGAAAGTTACGAGTGAATATAACATCAAATGATGTCGATTATAATAGTGTACCGCATCATTGGCACTCATTATATCACGTGATACTATCGTATGATTGAAGTCACGAGTGAATATAACATAAAATAATGCTAAATATGATTGTATAGTGTAGCATTGACACTCATTGTATCACGAGATACGATGGTATGATTGAAGTCACGAGTGAATATAACATCAAATAATGCTAAATATGATTGTATAGTGTAGCATTGACACTCATTGTATCACGAGATGCGATCGTATGATTAAAGTCACGAGTGAATATAACATCAAATGATGTCGATTATGATAGTGTACCGCATCATTAGCACACATTGTATCACGTGATACGATCGTATGATTAAAGTTACGAGTGAAGATAACATCAAATGATGTTGAATATGATTGTATAATGTATCATTAGCACTCATTGTTTCACGTGATACGATCGTATGATTAAAGTTACGAGTGAATACAACATCAAAAGATGTCGATTATAATAGTGTACCGCATCATTGGCACTCATTATATCACGTGATACTATCGTATGATTGAAGTCACGAGTGAATATAACATCAAATAATGCTAAATATGATTGTATAGTGTAGCATTGACACTCATTGTATCACGAGATACGATCGTATGATTAAAGTCACGAGTGAATATAACATCAAATGATGTTGAATATGATTGTATAATGTCTCATTAGCAGTCATTGTTTCACGTGATACGATCGTATGATTAAAGTTACGAGTGAATATACTATATAATGATGTCGATTATGATAGTGTACCACATCATTGGCACTCATTATATCACGTGATACGATCGTATAATGAAAGTTACGAGTGAATATAACATCAAATGATGTCGATTATAATAGTGTACCGCATCATTGGCACTCATTATATCACGTGATACTATCGTATGATTGAAGTCACGAGTGAATATAACATAAAATAATGCTAAATATGATTGTATAGTGTAGCATTGACACTCATTGTATCACGAGATACGATGGTATGATTGAAGTCACGAGTGAATATAACATCAAATAATGCTAAATATGATTGTATAGTGTAGCATTGACACTCATTGTATCACGAGATACGATCGTATGATTAAAGTCACGAGTGAATATAACATCAAATGATGTCGATTATAATAGTGTACCGCATCATTGGCACTCATTATATCACGTGATACTATCGTATGATTGAAGTCACGAGTGAATATAACATCAAATGATGTCGATTATGATAGTGTACCGCATCATTAGCACACATTGTATCACGTGATACGATCGTATGATTAAAGTTACGAGTGAAGATAACATCAAATGATGTTGAATATGATTGTATAATGTATCATTAGCACTCATTGTTTCACGTGATACGATCGTATGATTAAAGTTACGAGTAAATATAACATCAAATGATGTCGAATATGATAATGTACTGTATCATTAGCACTCATTGTATCACGTGATACGATCGTATGATGAAAGTTACGAGTGACTATAACATCAAATGATGTCGAATAGGATTGTATAGTATATCATTAGCACTTATTGTTTCACGTGATACGATCGTATGATTAAAGTTACGATTGGAGATACTAATAAATGATGTTGAATATAATAGTGCACCATATCATTAGCACTTATTGTATCATGTGATGCGATCGTATGATTAAAGTTACAAGTGAATATAACATCAAATGATGTCGATTATAATAGTGTACCGCATCATTGGCACTAATTATATCACGTGATACGATCGTATGATTGAAGTCACGAGTGAATATAACATCAAATGATGCTAAATATGATTGTATAGTGTATCATTAGCACTCATTGTTTCACGTGATACGATCGTATGATTAAAGTTACAGGTGAATATAACATCAAATGATGTCGATTATAATAGTGTACCGCATCATTGGCACTAATTATATCACGTGATACTATCGTATGATTGAAGTCACGGGTGAATATAACATCAAATGATGCTAAATATGATTGTATAGTGTATCATTAGCACTCATTGTTTCACGTGATACGATCGTATGATTAAAGTTACGAGTAAATATAACATCAAATGATGTCGAATATGATAATGTACCGTATCATTAGCACTCATATCATCACGTGATACGATCGTATGATTGAAGTCACGAGTGAATATAACATAAAATAATGCTAAATATGATTGTATAGTGTAGCATTGACACTCATTGTATCACGAGATACGATGGTATGATTGAAGTCACGAGTGAATATAACATCAAATAATGCTAAATATGATTGTATAGTGTAGCATTGACACTCATTGTATCACGAGATACGATCGTATGATTAAAGTCACGAGTGAATATACTATAAAATGATGTATATTATGATAGTGTACCACATCATTGGCACTCATTATATCACGTGATACGATCGTATGATTGAAGTCACGAGTGAATATAATATCAAATGATGTCAATTATGATAGTGTTGCGTATCATAAGCACTCACTGTATCACGTGATACGATCGTATGATGAAAGTTACCAGTGAATATAACATCAAATGATGTCGAATAGGATTGTATAATGTATCATTAGCACTTATTGTTTCACGTGATACGATCGTATGATTAAAGTTACGATTGAAGTTACTAATAAATGATGTTGAATATAATAGTGCACCATATCATTAGCACTTATTGTATCATGTGATGCGATCGTATGATTAAAGTTACAAGTGAATATAACATCAAATGATGTCGATTATAATAGTGTACCGCATCATTGGCACTCATTATATCACGTGATACTATCGTATGATTGAAGTCACGAGTGAATATAACATAAAATAATGCTAAATATGATTGTATAGTGTAGCATTGACACTCTTTGTATCACGAGATACGATGGTATGATTGAAGTCACGAGTGAATATAACATCAAATAATGCTAAATATGATTGTATAGTGTAGCATTGACACTCATTGTATCACGAGATACGATCGTATGATTAAAGTCACGAGTGAATATACTATAAAATGATGTATATTATGATAGTGTACCACATCATTGGCACTCATTATATCACGTGATACGATCGTATGATTGAAGTCACGAGTGAATATAATATCAAATGATGTCAATTATGATAGTGTTGCGTATCATAAGCACTCACTGTATCACGTGATACGATCGTATGATGAAAGTTACGAGTGAATATAACATCAAATGATGTCGAATAGGATTGTATAATGTATCATTAGCACTTATTGTTTCACGTGATACGATCGTATGATTAAAGTTACGATTGAAGTTACTAATAAATGATGTTGAATATAATAGTGCACCATATCATTAGCACTTATTGTATCATGTGATGCGATCGTATGATTAAAGTTACAAGTGAATATAACATCAAATGATGTCGATTATAATAGTGTACCGCATCATTGGCACTCATTATATCACGTGATGCTATCGTATGATTGAAGTCACGAGTGAATATTACATCAAATAATGCTAAATATGATCGTATAGTGTAGCATTGACACTCATTATATCACGAGATACGATCGTATGATTGAAGTAACGAGTGAATATAACATCAAATGATGTTGAATATGATTGTATAATGTATCATTAGCACTCATTGTTTCACGTGATACGATCGTATAATCAATGTTACGAGTTAACATAATAGGGCAAGAATTATTGTACCAGCTATGAAATACGCATTTTTGTAAAATTCTACTTTTTGACGATATTTTTCTTGTTTTGGTATGAGGAAATCATAATTGTTCAGGAGCTAACGTACCAGCTATAAAATACTCTTATATGTAAAAATTAAACTTTTTGATGACATTTTCCTTGTTTTGGTATCAGGAGAACATAATAAGGCAGGAGCTAACGTACTAGCTGAGAAATACGCATTTTTGTAAAAATTTGAGTTTTCGACGATATTTTCCTTGTTTTGGTATCAGGAGAACATAATGGGGCAGGAGCTAACGTACTAGCTATGAAATACGCATTTTGGAAAAATTCGACTTTTTGACGATATTTTCCTTGATTTTGTATCAGGAGAACATAAAAGAGAAGGAGCTAACGTTCCAGCTATGAAATACCCATTTTTTAAAAATTCGACTCTTAGACGATATTTTCCTTGTTTTCGTATCAGGAGAACATAATGGGGCAGGAGCTGACGTACTAGCTATGAAATACGCATTTTTTAAAAATTCGACTTTTTGACGATATTTTCCTGGTTTTCGTATCAGGAGAACATAATAGGGCAGGAGCTAACGTACCAGCTATGAAATACGCAATTTTTGTAAAAATTTGAGTTTTCGACGATATTTTCCTTGTTTTGGTATCAGGAGAACATAATGGGGCAGGAGCTAACGTACTAGCTATGAAATACGCATTTTTGTAAAAATTTGAGTTTTTGACGATATTTTCCTTGATTTCGTATCAGGAGAACATAAAAGAGCAGGAGCTAACGTTCCAGCTACAAAAAACGCATTTTTGTAAAAATTTGAATTTTAGACGATATTTTCCTTGTTTTAGTATCAGGAGAACATAATGGGGCAGGAGCTAACGTACCAGCTATGAAATACGCATTTTTGTAAAAATTTGAGTTTTTGACGATATTTTCCTTGATTTCGTATCAGGAGAACATAAAAGAGCAGGAGCTAACGTTCCAGCTACAAAAAACGCATTTTTGTAAAAATTTGAATTTTAGACGATATTTTCTTTGTTTTGGTATCAGGAGAACATAATGGGACAGGAGCTAACGTACCAGCTATGAGATAACTATTTTTTTAAAATTTGACTTTTTGACGATATTTTCCTGGTTTTCGTATCAGGAGAACATAATGGGGCAGGAGCTAACGTACTAGCTATGAAATACGCATTTTTGAAAAATTAAACTTTTTGACGATATTTTTCTCTTTTTCGTATCAGGAGAACATAATAGGGCAGGAGCTAACGTACCAGCTATGAAATACGCATTTTTGTAAAACTTTGACTTTTGGACGATATTTTCTTTGTTTTGGTATCAGGAGAACATAATGGGACAGGAGCTAACGTACAAGTTATGAAATACACATTTTTGTAAAAATTCAACTTTTTAAAAATGTTTTCTTTGTTTTGGTATCAGGAGAACATAAAGGGGCAAGAGCTAACGTACAAGATCATACGATCGTATGATCAAAGTTACGAGTGAATATGACATCAAATGATGTCAAATATGATAGTGTGCCGTATCATTTGCACTTATTGTATCACGTGATACAATCGTATGATTGAAGTTACAGTGAATATACTATTAAATAATGTCGATGCTGACAGTGTACTGTATCATTAGCACTCATTGTATCACGTGATACGATCGTATGATTGAAGTCATGAATGAATATAACATCAAATGATGTCGATTATGATAGTGTGCCGCATCATTAGCACACATTGTATCACATGATACGATTGTATGATTGAAGTTACGAGTGAATATAACATCAAATGATTTCGAATATGATAATGAACCGCATCATTGGCAATCATTATATCACGTGATACCATCATATGATTGAAGTCACGAGTGAATATAACATCAAATGATGTTGGATATGATTGTATAATGTATCATTAGCACTCATTGTTTCACGTGATACGATCGTATGATTAAAGTTACAGGTGAATATAATATCAATTGATGTCGTATATGATAGCGCACCATATCATTAGCACTTATTGTATCATGTGATGTGATCGTATGATTGAAGTCACCAGTGAATATAACATCAAATAATGCTAAATATGATTGTACAGTGTAGCATTGACACTCATTGTATCACGAGATACGATCGTATGATTAAAGTCACGAGTGAATATACTATAAAATGATTTAAATTATGATAGTGTACCACATCATTGGCACTCATTATATCACGTGATACGATCGTATGATTAAAGTTACGATTGGAGATACTAATAAATGATGTTGAATATAATAGTGCACCATATCATTAGCACTTATTGTATCATGTGATGCGATCGTATGATTAAAGTTAAAAGTGAATATAACATCAAATGATGTCGATTATAATAGTGTACCGCATCATTGGCACTCATTATATCAGGTGATGCTATCGTATGATTAAAGTCACGAGTGAATATAACATCAAATAATGCTAAATATGATTGTATAGTGTAGCATTGACACTCATTGTATCACGAGATACGATCGTATGATTGAAGTCACGAGTGAATATACTATAAAATGATGTCGATTATGATAGTGTTGCGTATTATAAGCACTCATTGTTTCACGTGATACGATCGTATGATTAAAGTTACGATTGGAGATACTAATAAATGATGTTGAATATAATAGTGCACCATATCATTAGCACTTATTGTATCATGTGATGCGATCGTATGATTAAAGTTACAAGTGAATATAACATCAAATGATGTCGATTATAATAGTGTACCGCATCATTGGCACTCATTATATCACGTGATACTATCGTATGATTGAAGTCACGAGTGAATATAACATCAAATAATGCTAAATATGATTGTATAGTGTAGCATTGACACTCATTGTATCACGAGATACGATCGTATGATTGAAGTCACGAGTGAATATAACATCAAATGATGTTGAATATGATTGTATGATGTATCATTAGCACTCATTGTTTCAGGTGATACGATCGTATGATTAAAGTTACAGGTGAATATAACATCAAATGATGTCGATTATGATAGTGTACCGCATCATTGGCACTCATTATATCACGTGATACTATCGTATGATTGAAGTCACGAGTGAATATAAAATCAAATGATGCTAAATATGATTGTATAGTGTATCATTAGCACTCATTGTTTCACGTGATACGATCGTAAGATTAAAGTTACGAGTAAATATAACATCAAATGATGTCGAATGTGATAATGTACTGTATCATTAGCACTCATTGTATCACGTGACACGATCGTATGATGAAAGTTACGAGTGAATATAACATCAAATGATGTCGATTATGATAGTGTACCTTATCATTGGCACTCATTATATCACGTGATACGATCGTATAATGAAAGTTACGAGTGAATATACTATTAAATAATGTCGATTATGATAGTGTACCGCATCATTGGCACTCATTATATCACGTGATACGATCGTATGATGAAAGTTACGAGTGAATATAGAATCAAATGATGTCGAATAGGATTGTATAATGTATCATTAGCACTTATTGTTTCACGTGATACGATCGTATGATTAAAGTTACGATTGAAGTTACTAATAAATGATGTTGAATATAATAGTGCACCATATCATTAGCACTTATTGTATCATGTGATGCGATCGTATGATTAAAGTTACAAGTGAATATAACATCAAATGTTGTCGATTATAATAGTGTACCGCATCATTGGCACTCATTATATCACGTGATGCTATCGTATGATTGAAGTCACGAGTGAATATAACATCAAATAATGCTAAATATGATCGTATAGTGTAGCATTGACACTCATTATATCACGAGATACGATCGTATGATTGAAGTAACGAGTGAATATAACATCAAATGATGTTGAATATGATTGTATAATGTATCATTAGCACTCATTGTTTCACGTGATACGATCGTATGATTTAAGTTACGATTGGAGATACTAATAAATGATGTTGAATATAATAGTGCACCATATCATTAGCACTTATTGTATCATGTGATGCGATCGTATGATTAAAGTTACAAGTGAATATAACATCAAATGATGTCGATTATAATAGTGTACCGCATCATTGGCACTCATTATATCACGTGATACTATCGTATGATTGAAGTCACGAGTGAATATAACATCAAATAATGCTAAATATGATTGTATAGTGTAGCATTGACACTCATTGTAGCACGAGATACGATCGTATGATTGAAGTCACGAGTGAATATAACATCAAATGATGTTGAATATGATTGTATGATGTCTCATTAGCAGTCATTGTTTCACGTGATACGATCGTATGATTAAAGTTACAAGTGAATATAACATCAAATGTTGTCGATTATAATAGTGTACCGCATCATTGGCACTCATTATATCACGTGATGCTATCGTATGATTGAAGTCACGAGTGAATATAACATCAAATAATGCTAAATATGATCGTATAGTGTAGCATTGACACTCATTATATCACGAGATACGATCGTATGATTGAAGTAACGAGTGAATATAACATCAAATGATGTTGAATATGATTGTATAATGTATCATTAGCACTCATTGTTTCACGTGATACGATCGTATGATTAAAGTTACGATTGGAGATACTAATAAATGATGTTGAATATAATAGTGCACCATATCATTAGCACTTATTGTATCATGTGATGCGATCGTATGATTAAAGTTACAAGTGAATATAACATCAAATGATGTCACGAGTGAATATAAAATCAAATGATGCTAAATATGATTGTGTAGTGTATCATTAGCACTCATTGTTTCACGTGATACGATCGTAAGATTAAAGTTACGAGTAAATATAACATCAAATGATGTCGAATATGATAATGTACTGTATCATTAGCACTCATTGTATCACGTGACACGATCGTATGATGAAAGTTACAAGTAAATATACTATTAAATGATGTCGATTATGACAGTGTACCGTACCATTGGCACTCATAGTATCACGTGATACGATCGTATGATTGAAGTCACGAATGAATATAACATCAAATGATGTCGATTATGATAGTGTACCGCATCATTGGCACTCATTATATCACGTGATACTATCGTATAATGAAAGTTACGAGTGAATATACTATTAAATGATGTCGATTATGATAGTGTACCGCATTATTGGCACTAATTGTATCACGTGATACGATCGTATGATCAAAGCTACGAGTTAACATAATAGGGCAGGAATTATTGTACCAGCTATGAAATACGCATTTTTGTAAAATTCTACTTTTTGACGATATTTTTCTTGTTTTGGTATGAGGAAATCATAATTGTTCAGGAGCTAACGTACCAGCTATAAAATACTCTTATATGTAAAAATTTAACTTTTCGACGATATTTTCCTTGTTTTGGTATCAGGAGAACATAATAAGGCAGGAGCTAACGTACTAGCTGAGAAATACGCATTTTTGTAAAAATTTGAATTTTAGACGATATTTTCCTTGATTTCGTATCAGGAGAACATAATGGGGCAGGAGCTAACGTTCCAGCTATGAAATACCTATTTTTTAAAAATTCGACTTTTTGACAATATTTTCCTTGTTTTCGTATCAGGAGAACACAATGGGGCAGGAGCTAACGTACCAGCTATGAAATACGCAATTTTTGTAAAAATTTGAGTTTTCGACGATATTTTCCTTGTTTTCGTATCAGGAGAACATAATGGGGCAGGAGCTGACGTACTAGCTATGAAATACGCATTTTTTAAAAATTAGACTTTTTGACGATATTTTCGTATCAGGAGAACATAATGGGGAAGGAGCTGACGTACCAGCTATGAAATACGCAATTTTTGTAAAAATTTGAGTTTTCGACGATATTTTCCTTGTTTTAGTATCAGGAGAACATAATGGGGCAGGAGCTAACGTACTAGCTATGAAATACGCATTTTCGAAAAATTCGACTTTTTGACGATATTTTCTTTGATTTCGTATCAGGAGAACATAAAAGAGCAGGAGCTAACGTTCCAGCTATAAAATACCCATTTTTTAAAAATTCAACTTTTTGACGATATTTTCCTTGTTTTCGTATCAGGAGAACATAATAGGGTTGGAGCTAATGTACCAGCTATGAAATACGCATTTTTTGTAAAAATTTGAGTTTTCGACGATATTTTTCTTGTTTTGGTATCAGGAGAACATAATGGGGCAGGAGCTAACATACTAGCTATGAAATACGCATTTTCGAAAAATTCGACTTTTTGACGATATTTTCCTTGATTTCGTATCAGGAGAACATAAAAGAGCAGGAGCTAACGTTCCAACTATGAAATACCCATTTTTTAAAAATTCGACTTTTTGACGATATTTTCCTTGTTTTCGTATCAGGAGAACATAATGGGGCAGAAGCTGACGTACTAGCTATGAAATACGCATTTTTTAAAAATTCGACTTTTATACGATATTTTCCTGGTTTTCGTATCAGGAGAACATAATAGGGCAGGAGCTAACGTACCAGCTATGAAATACGCAATTTTTGTAAAAATTTGAGTTTTCGACGATATTTTCCTTGTTTTGGTATCAGGCGAACATAATGGGGCTGGAGCTAACGTACTAGCTATGAAATACGCATTTTCGAAAAATTCGACTTTTTGACGATATTTTCTTTGATTTCGTATCAGGAGAACATAAAAGAGCAGGAGCTAACGTTCCAGCTATGAAATACCCATTTTTTAAAAATTCGACTTTTTGACGATATTTTCCTTGTTTTCGTATCAGGAGAACATGATGGGGCAGGAGCTGACGTACTAGCTATGAAATACGCATTTTTGTAAAATTCTACTTTTTGACGATATTTTTCTTGTTTTGGTATGAGGAAATCATAATTGTTCAGGAGCTAACGTACCAGCTATAAAATACTCTTATATGTAAAAATTAAACTTTTTGATGATATTTTCCTTGTTTTGGTATCAGGAGAACATAATGGGGCAGGAGCTAACGTACTAGCTATGAAATACGCATTTTTGTAAAAATTTGAGTTTTTGACGATATTTTCTTTGTTTTGGTATCAGGAGAACATAATGGGACAGGAGCTAACGTACCAGCTATGAGATACCTATTTTTTTTAAATTTGACTTTTTGACGATATTTTCCTGGTTTTCGTATCAGGAGAACATAATGGGGCAGGAGCTAACGTACTAGCTATGAAATACGCATTTTTAAAAAATTCAACTTTTTGACAATATTTTTCTCCTTTTCGTATCAGGAGAACATAATAGGGCAGGAGCTAACCTACTAGCTATGAAATACGCATTTTTAAAAAATTCAACTTTTTGACAATATTTTTCTCCTTTTCGTATCAGGAGAACATAATAGGGCAGGAGCTAACGTACCAGCTATGAAATACGCATTTTTGTAAAAATTTGACTTTTGGACGATATTTTCCTTGTTTTCGTATCAGGAGAACATGATGGGGCAGGAGCTGACGTACTAGCTATGAAATACGCATTTTCGAAAAATTCGACTTTTTGACGATATTTTCTTTGATTTCGTATCAGGAGAACATAAAAGAGCAGGAGCTAACGTTCCAGCTATGAAATACCCATTTTTTAAAAATTCGACTTTTTGACGATATTTTCCTTGTTTTCGTATCAGGAGAACATGATGGGGCAGGAGCTGACGTACTAGCTATGAAATACGCATTTTTGTAAAATTCTACTTTTTGACGATATTTTTCTTGTTTTGGTATGAGGAAATCATAATTGTTCAGGAACTAACGTACCAGCTATAAAATACTCTTATATGTAAAAATTAAACTTTTTGATGATATTTGCTTGTTTTGGTATCAGGAGAACATAATGGGGCAGGAGCTAACGTACTAGCTATGAAATACGCATTTTTGTAAAAATTTGAGTTTTTGACGATATTTTCCTTGATTTCGTATCAGGAGAACATAAAAGAGCAGGAGCTAACGTTCCAGCTACAAAAAACGCATTTTTGTAAAAATTCGAATTTTAGACGATATTTTCTTTGTTTTTGTATCAGGAGAACATAATGGGACAGGAGCTAACGTACCAGCTATGAGATACCTATTTTTTTTAAATTTGACTTTTTGACGATATTTTCCTGGTTATCGTATCAGGAGAACATAATGGGGCAGGAGCTAACGTACTAGCTATGAAATACGCATTTTTAAAAAATTCAACTTTTTGACAATATTTTTCTCCTTTTCGTATCAGGAGAACATAATAGGGCAGGAGCTAACGTACCAGCTATGAAATACGCATTTTTGTAAAAATTCAACTTTTTTAAAATGTTTTCTTTGTTTTGGTATCAGGAGAACATAAAGGGGCAAGAGCTAACGTACAAGATCATACGATCGTATGATCAAAGTTACGAGTGAATATACTATTAAATGATGTCGATTATGATAGTGTGCCGCATCATTAGCAAACATTGTATCACATGATACGATTGTATGATTGAAGTTACGAGTGAATATAACATCAAATGATGTCGATTATGATAGTGTACCGCATCATTGGCACTCATTATATCACGTTATACTATCGTATGATTGAAGTCACGAGTGAATATAACATCAAATAATGCTAAATATGATTGTATAGTGTAGCATTGACACTTATTGTATCACGAGATACGATCGTATGATTAAAGTCACGAGTGAATATAACATCAAATGATGTTGAATATGATTGTATAATGTATCATTAGCACTCATTGTTTCACGTGATACGATCGTATGATTAAAGTTACAGGTGAATATAACATCAAATGAGGTCGATTATGATAGTGTACCGCACCATTGGCACTCATTATATCACGTGATACTATCGTATGATTAAAGTCACGAGTGAATATAAAATCAAATGATGCTAAATATGATTGTATAGTGTATCATTAGCACTCATTGTTTCACGTGATACGATCGTATGATTAAAGTCACGAGTGAATATAACATCAAATGATGCTAAATATGATTGTATAGTGTATCATTAGCACTCATTGTTTCACGTGATACGATCGTATGATTAAAGTTACGAGTAAATATAACATCAAATGATTTCGAATATGATAATGTACCGTATCATTAGCACTCATATTATGACGTGATACGATCGTATGATAAAAGTTACGAGTGAATATAACATCAAATGATGTTGAATATGATTGTATAATGTATCATTAGCACTCATTGTTTCACGTGATACGATCATAAGATTAAAGTTACAGGTGAATATAACATCAAATGAGGTCGATTATGATAGTGTACCGCATCATTGGCACTCATTATATCACGTGATACTATCGTATGATTGAAGTCACGAGTGAATATAAAATCAAATGATGCTAAATATGATTGTATAGTGTATCATTAGCACTCATTGTTTCACGTGATACGATCGTATGATGAAAGTTACGAGTGAATATAACATCAAATGATGTCGATTATGATAGTGTACCTTATCATTGGCACTCATTATATCACGTGATACGATCGTATAATGAAAGTTACGAGTGAATATACTATTAAATAATGTCGATTATGATAGTGTACCGCATCATTGGCACTCATTATATCACGTGATACGATCGTATGATTGAAGTCACGAGTGAATATAACATCAAATGATGTCAATTATGATAGTGTTCCGTATCATAAGCACTCATTGTATCACGTGATACGATCGTATGATGAAAAATACAAGTAAATATACTATTAAATGATGTCGATTATGACAGTGTACCGTACCATTGGCACTCATAGTATCACGTGATACGATCGTATGATTGAAGTCACGAATGAATATAACATCAAATGATGTCGATTATGACAGTGTACCGCATTATTAGCACACATTGTATCACGTGATACGATCGTATGATTAAAGTTACGAGTGAAGATAACATCAAATGATGTTGAAAATGATTGTATAATGTATCATTAGCACTCATTGTTTCACGTGATACGATCGTATGATTAAAGTTACAGGTGAATATAACATCAAACGATGTCGATTATGATAGTGTACCGCATCATAGGCACTCAATATATCACGTGATACGATCGTATGATTGAAGTCACGAGTGAATATAACATCAAATAATGTTGAATATGATTGTATAATGTATCATTAGCACTCATTGTTTCACGTGATACGATCGTATGATTAAAGTTACAGGTGAATATAACATCAAATGATGTCGATTATGATAGTGTACCGCATCATTGGCGATCATTATATCACGTGATACTATCGTATGATTGAAGTCACGAGTGAATATAACATCGAATGATGCTAAATATGATTGTATAGTGTATCATTAGCATTCATTGTTTCACGCGATACGATCGTATGATTTAAGTTACAGGTGAATATAACATCAAATGATGTCGATTATGATAGTGTACCGCATCATTGGCGATCATTATATCACGTGATACTATCGTATTATTGAAGTCACGAGTGAATATAACATCAAATGATGCTAAATATGACTGTATAGTGTATCATTAGCACTCATTGTTTCACGTGATACGATCGTATGATTAAAGTTACGAGTAAATATAACATCAAATGATGTCGAATATGATAATGTACCGTATCATTAGCACTCATTGTATCACGTGATACGATCGTATGATGAAAGTTACGAGTGAATATAACATCAAATGATGTCGATTATGATAGTGTACCGCATCATTGGCACTTATTATATCACGTGATACTATCGTATGATTGAATTCACGAGTGAATATAACATCAAATAATGCTAAATATGATTGTAAAGTGTAGCATTGACACTCATTGTATCACGAGATACGATCGTATGATTGAAGTCACGAGTGAATATAACATCAAATAATGCTAAATATGATTGTATAGTGTAGCATTGACACTCATTGTATCAAGAGAAACGATCGTATGATTAAAGTCACGAGTGAATATAACATCAAATAATGCTAAATATGATTGTATAGTGTAGCATTGACACTCATTGTATCACGAGATACGATCGTATGATTAACGTCACGAGTGAATATAACATCAAATGATGTTGAATATGATTGTTTAATGTATCATTAGCACTCATTGTTTCACGTGATACGATCGTATGATTAAAGTTACGAGTGAATATACTATTAAATGATGTCGATTATGATATTGTACCGCATCATTGGCACTAATTGTATCACGTGATACGATCGTATGATCAATGCTACGAGTTAACATAATAGGGCAAGAATTATTGTACCAGCTATGAAATACGCATTTTTGTAAAATTCTACTTTTTGACGATATTTTTCTTGTTTTGGTATGAGGAAATCATAATTGTTCAGGAGCTAACGTACCAGCTATAAAATACTCTTATATGTAAAAATTCGACTTTTTGACGATATTTTCCTTGTTTTCGTATCAGGAGAACATAATGGGGCAGAAGCTGACGTACTAGCTATGAAATACGCATTTTTTAAAAATTCGACTTTTATACGATATTTTCCTGGTTTTCGTATCAGGAGAACATAATAGGGCAGGAGCTAACGTACCAGCTATGAAATACGCAATTTTTGTAAAAATTTGAGTTTTCGACGATATTTTCCTTGTTTTGGTATCAGGCGAACATAATGGGGCAGGAGCTAACGTACTAGCTATGAAATACGCATTTTCGAAAAATTCGACTTTTTGACGATATTTTCTTTGATTTCGTATCAGGAGAACATAAAAGAGCAGGAGCTAACGTTCCAGCTATGAAATACCCATTTTTTTAAAATTCGACTTTTTGACGATATTTTCCTTGTTTTCGTATCAGGAGAACATGATGGGGCAGGAGCTGACGTACTAGCTATGAAATACGCATTTTTGTAAAATTCTACTTTTTGACGATATTTTTCTTGTTTTGGTATGAGGAAATCATAATTGTTCAGGAGCTAACGTACCAGCTATAAAATACTCTTATATGTAAAAATTAAACTTTTTGATGATATTTTCCTTGTTTTGGTATCAGGAGAACATAATGGGGCAGGAGCTAACGTACTAGCTATGAAATACGCATTTTTGTAAAAATTTGAGTTTTTGACGATATTTTCCTTGATTTCGTATCAGGAGAACATAAAAGAGCAGGAGCTAACGTTCCAGCTACAAAAAACGCATTTTTGTAAAAATTCGAATTTTAGACGATATTTTCTTTGTTTTTGTATCAGGAGAACATAATGGGACAGGAGCTAACGTACCAGCTATGAGATACCTATTTTTTTTAAATTTGACTTTTTGACGATATTTTCCTGGTTATCGTATCAGGAGAACATAATGGGGCAGGAGCTAACGTACTAGCTATGAAATACGCATTTTTAAAAAATTCAACTTTTTGACAATATTTTTCTCCTTTTCGTATCAGGAGAACATAATAGGGCAGGAGCTAACCTACTAGCTATGAAATACGCATTTTTAAAAAATTCAACTTTTTGACAATATTTTTCTCCTTTTCGTATCAGGAGAACATAATAGGGCAGGAGCTAACGTACCAGCTATGAAATACGCATTTTTGTAAAAATTTGACTTTTGGACGATATTTTCTTTGTTTTGGTATCAGGAGAACATAATGGGACAGGAGCTAACGTACTAGCTCTAAATACGCATTTTTGTGAAAATTCGACTTTTTGACGTCATTTTTCTTGTTTTGGTATCAGGAGAACATAATGGGGCAGGAGCTAACGTACAAGCTATGAAATACGCATTTTTGTAAAAATTCAACTTTTT
Organism: Acanthosoma haemorrhoidale; assembly: GCA_930367205.1. NCBI lineage: Eukaryota > Metazoa > Arthropoda > Insecta > Hemiptera > Acanthosomatidae > Acanthosoma > Acanthosoma haemorrhoidale. The sequence goes on from OV884014.1 coordinate 118,361,329, forward strand.
TAAAATGTTTTCTTTGTTTTAGTATCAGGAGAACATAAAGGGGCAAGAGCTAACGTACAAGATCATACGATCGTATGATCAAAGTTACGAGTGAATATACTATTAAATGATGTCGATTATGATAGTGTGCCGCATCATTAGCAAACATTGTATCACATGATACGATTGTATGATTGAAGTTACGAGTGAATATAACATCAAATGATGTCGATTATGATAGTGTACCGCATCATTGGCACTCATTATATCACGTTATACTATCGTATGATTGAAGTCACGAGTGAATATAACATCAAATTATGCTAAATATGATTGTATAGTGTAGCATTGACACTCATTGTATCACGAGATACGATCGTATGATTAAAGTCACGAGTGAATATAACATCAAATGATGTTGAATATGATTGTATAATGTATCATTAGCACTCATTGTTCCACGTGATACGATCGTATGATTAAAGTTACAGGTGAATATAACATCAAATGAGGTCGATTATGATAGTGTACCGCATCATTGGCACTCATTATATCACGTGATACTATCGTATGATTGAAGTCACGAGTGAATATAAAATCAAATGATGCTAAATATGATTGTATAGTGTATCATTAGCACTCATTGTTTCACGTGATACGATCGTATGATTAAAGTCACGAGTGAATATAACATCAAATGATGCTAAATATGATTGTATAGTGTATCATTAGCACTCATTGTTTCACGTGATACGATCGTATGATTAAAGTTACGAGTAAATATAACATCAAATGATTTCGAATATGATAATGTACCGTATCATTAGCACTCATATTATGACGTGATACGATCGTATGATAAAAGTTACGAGTGAATATAACATCAAATGATGTTGAATATGATTGTATAATGTATCATTAGCACTCATTGTTTCACGTGATACGATCATAAGATTAAAGTTACGAGTAAATATAACATCAAATGATGTCGAATATGATAATGTACTGTATCATTAGCACTCATTGTATCACGTGACACGATCGTATGATGAAAGTTACGAGTGAATATAACATCAAATGATGTCGATTATGATAGTGTACCTTATCATTGGCACTCATTATATCACGTGATACGATCGTATAATGAAAGTTACGAGTGAATATACTATTAAATAATGTCGATTATGATAGTGTTTCGTATCATAAGCACTCATTGTATCACGTGATACGATCGTATGATGAAAAATACAAGTAAATATACTATTAAATGATGTCGATTATGACAGTGTACCGTACCATTGGCACTCATAGTATCACGTGATACGATCGTATGATTGAAGTCACGAATGAATATAACATCAAATGATGTCGATTATGATAGTGTACCGCATTATTAGCACACATTGTATCACGTGATACGATCGTATGATTAAAGTTACGAGTGAAGATAACATCAAATGATGTTGAAAATGATTGTATAATGTATCATTAGCACTCATTGTTTCACGTGATACGATCGTATGATTAAAGTTACAGGTGAATATAACATCAAACGATGTCGATTATGATAGTGTACCGCATCATAGGCACTCAATATATCACGTGATACGATCGTATGATTGAAGTCACGAGTGAATATAACATCAAATAATGTTGAATATGATTGTATAATGTATCATTAGCACTCATTGTTTCACGTGATACGATCGTATGATTAAAGTTACAGGTGAATATAACATCAAATGATGTCGATTATGATAGTGTACCGCATCATTGGCGATCATTATATCACGTGATACTATCGTATGATTGAAGTCACGAGTGAATATAACATCGAATGATGCTAAATATGATTGTATAGTGTATCATTAGCACTCATTGTTTCACGCGATACGATCGTATGATTTAAGTTACAGGTGAATATAACATCAAATGATGTCGATTATGATAGTGTACCGCATCATTGGCGATCATTATATCACGTGATACTATCGTATTATTGAAGTCACGAGTGAATATAACATCAAATGATGCTAAATATGACTGTATAGTGTATCATTAGCACTCATTGTTTCACGTGATACGATCGTATGATTAAAGTTACGAGTAAATATAACATCAAATGATGTCGAATATGATAATGTACCGTATCATTAGCACTCATTGTATCACGTGATACGATCGTATGATGAAAGTTACGAGTGAATATAACATAAAATGATGTCGATTATGATAGTGTACCGCATCATTGGCACTTATTATATCACGTGATACTATCGTATGATTGAAGTCACGAGTGAATATAACATCAAATAATGCTAAATATGATTGTAAAGTGTAGCATTGACACTCATTGTATCACGAGATACGATCGTATGATTGAAGTCACGAGTGAATATAACATCAAATAATGCTAAATATGATTGTATAGTGTAGCATTGACACTCATTGTATCAAGAGAAACGATCGTATGATTAAAGTCACGAGTGAATATAACATCAAATAATGCTAAATATGATTGTATAGTGTAGCATTGACACTCATTGTATCACGAGATACGATCGTATGATTAACGTCACGAGTGAATATAACATCAAATGATGTTGAATATGATTGTTTAATGTATCATTAGCACTCATTGTTTCACGTGATACGATCGTATGATTAAAGTTACGAGTGAATATACTATTAAATGATGTCGATTATGATAGTGTACCGCATCATTGGCACTAATTGTATCACGTGATACGATCGTATGATCAATGCTACGAGTTAACATAATAGGGCAAGAATTATTGTACCAGCTATGAAATACGCATTTTTGTAAAATTCTACTTTTTGACGATATTTTTCTTGTTTTGGTATGAGGAAATCATAATTGTTCAGGAGCTAACGTACCAGCTATAAAATACTCTTATATGTAAAAATTTAACTTTTTGATGACATTTTCCTTGTTTTGGAATCAGGAGAACATAATAAGGCAGGAGCTAACGTACTAGCTAAGAAATACACTTTTTTTTTAAAAATTCAACTTTTTGACGATATTTTCTTGTTTAGGTATCAGGAGAACATAATGGGGCAGGAGCTGACGTACTAGCTATGAAATACGAATTTTTTAAAAATTCGACTTTTTGACGATATTTTCCTTGATTTCGTATCAGGAGAACATAAAAGAGCAGGAGCTAACGTTCCAGCTACAAAAAACGCATTTTTGTAAAAATTCGAATTTTAGACGATATTTTCTTTGTTTTGGTATCAGGAGAACATAATGGGACAGGAGCTAACGTACCAGCTATGAGATACCTATTTTTTTTAAATTTGACTTTTTGACGATATTTTCCTGGTTTTCGTATCAGGAGAACATAATGGGGCAGGAGCTAACGTACTAGCTATGAAATACGCATTTTTGAAAAATTCAACTTTTTGACAATATTTTTCTCCTTTTCGTATCAGGAGAACATAATAGGGCAGGAGCTAACGTACCAGCTATGAAATACGCATTTTTGTAAAAATTTGACTTTTGGACGATATTTTCTTTGTTTTGGTATCAGGAGAACATAATGGGACAGGAGCTAACGTACTAGCTCTAAATACGCATTTTTGTGAAAATTCGACTTTTTGACGTCATTTTTCTTGTTTTGGTATCAGGAGAACATAATGGGGCAGGTGCTAACGTACAAGTTATGAAATACGCATTTTTGTAAAAATTCAACTTTTTTAAAATGTTTTCTTTGTTTTGGTATCAGGAGAACATAAAGGGGCAAGAGCTAACGTACAAGATCATAAGATCGTATGATCAAAGTTACGAGTGAATATACTATTAAATGATGTCGATTATGATAGTGTGCCGCATCATTAGCAAACATTGTATCACATGATACGATTGTATGATTAAAGTTACAGGTGAATATAACATCAAATGAGGTCGATTATGATAGTGTACCGCATCATTGGCACTCATTATATCACGTGATACTATCGTATGATTGAAGTCACGAGTGAATATAAAATCAAATGATGCTAAATATGATTGTATAGTGTATCATTAGCACTCATTGTTTCACGTGATACGATCGTATGATTAAAGTTACGAGTAAATATAACATCAAATGATTTCGAATATGATAATGTACCGTATCATTAGCACTCATATTATGACGTGATACGATCGTATGATAAAAGTTACGAGTGAATATAACATCAAATGATGTTGAATATGATTGTATAATGTATCATTAGCACTCATTGTTTCACGTGATACGATCATAAGATTAAAGTTACGAGTAAATATAACATCAAATGATGTCGAATATGATAATGTACTGTATCATTAGCACTCATTGTATCACGTGACACGATCGTATGATGAAAGTTACGAGTGAATATAACATCAAATGATGTCGATTATGATAGTGTACCTTATCATTGGCACTCATTATATCACGTGATACGATCGTATAATGAAAGTTACGAGTGAATATACTATTAAATAATGTCGATTATGATAGTGTACCGCATCATTGGCACTCATTATATCACGTGATACGATCGTATGATTGAAGTCACGAGTGAATATAACATCAAATGATGTCAATTATGATAGTGTTCCGTATCATAAGCACTCATTGTATCACGTGATACGATCGTATGATGAAAAATACAAGTAAATATACTATTAAATGATGTCGATTATGACAGTGTACCGTACCATTGGCACTCATAGTATCACGTGATACGATCGTATGATTGAAGTCACGAATGAATATAACATCAAATGATGTCGATTATGATAGTGTACCGCATTATTAGCACACATTGTATCACGTGATACGATCGTATGATTAAAGTTACGAGTGAAGATAACATCAAATGATGTTGAAAATGATTGTATAATGTATCATTAGCACTCATTGTTTCACGTGATACGATCGTATGATTAATGTTACAGGTGAATATAACATCAAACGATGTCGATTATGATAGTGTACCGCATCATAGGCACTCAATATATCACGTGATACGATCGTATGATTGAAGTCACGAGTGAATGTAACATCAAATAATGTTGAATATGATTGTATAATGTATCATTAGCACTCATTGTTTCACGTGATACGATCGTATGATTAAAGTTACAGGTGAATATAACATCAAATGATGTCGATTATGATAGTGTACCGCATCATTGGCACTCATTATATCACGTGATACTATCGTATGATTGAAGTCACGAGTGAATATAACATCGAATGATGCTAAATATGATTGTATAGTGTATCATTAGCACTCATTGTTTCACGCGATACGATCGTATGATTTAAGTTACAGGTGAATATAACATCAAATGATGTCGATTATGATAGTGTACCGCATCATTGGCGATCATTATATCACGTGATACTATCGTATTATTGAAGTCACGAGTGAATATAACATCAAATGATGCTAAATATGACTGTATAGTGTATCATTAGCACTCATTGTTTCACGTGATACGATCGTATGATTAAAGTTACGAGTAAATATAACATCAAATGATGTCGAATATGATAATGTACCGTATCATTAGCACTCATTGTATCACGTGATACGATCGTATGATGAAAGTTACGAGTGAATATAACATCAAATGATGTCGATTATGATAGTGTACCGCATCATTGGCACTTATTATATCACGTGATACTATCGTATGATTGAAGTCACGAGTGAATATAACATCAAATAATGCTAAATATGATTGTAAAGTGTAGCATTGACATTCATTGTATCACGAGATACGATCGTATGATTGAAGTCACGAGTGAATATAACATCAAATAATGCTAAATATGATTGTATAGTGTAGCATTGACACTCATTGTATCAAGAGAAACGATCGTATGATTAAAGTCACGAGTGAATATAACATCAAATAATGCTAAATATGATTGTATAGTGTAGCATTGACACTCATTGTATCACGAGATACGATCGTATGATTAACGTCACGAGTGAATATAACATCAAATGATGTTGAATATGATTGTTTAATGTATCATTAGCACTCATTGTTTCACGTGATACGATCGTATGATTAAAGTTACGAGTGAATATACTATTAAATGATGTCGATTATGATAGTGTACCGCATCATTGGCACTAATTGTATCACGTGATACGATCGTATGATCAATGCTACGAGTTAACATAATAGGGCAAGAATTATTGTACCAGCTATGAAATACGCATTTTTGTAAAATTCTACTTTTTGACGATATTTTTCTTGTTTTGGTATGAGGAAATCATAATTGTTCAGGAGCTAACGTACCAGCTATAAAATACTCTTATATGTAAAAATTTAACTTTTTGATGACATTTTCCTTGTTTTGGAATCAGGAGAACATAATAAGGCAGGAGCTAACGTACTAGCTAAGAAATACACTTTTTTTTTAAAAATTCAACTTTTTGACGATATTTTCTTGTTTAGGTATCAGGAGAACATAATGGGGCAGGAGCTGACGTACTAGCTATGAAATACGAATTTTTTAAAAATTCGACTTTTTGACGATATTTTCCTTGATTTCGTATCAGGAGAACATAAAAGAGCAGGAGCTAACGTTCCAGCTACAAAAAACGCATTTTTGTAAAAATTCGAATTTTAGACGATATTTTCTTTGTTTTGGTATCAGGAGAACATAATGGGACAGGAGCTAACGTACCAGCTATGAGATACCTATTTTTTTTAAATTTGACTTTTTGACGATATTTTCCTGGTTTTCGTATCAGGAGAACATAATGGGGCAGGAGCTAACGTACTAGCTATGAAATACGCATTTTTGAAAAATTCAACTTTTTGACAATATTTTTCTCCTTTTCGTATCAGGAGAACATAATAGGGCAGGAGCTAACGTACCAGCTATGAAATACGCATTTTTGTAAAAATTTGACTTTTGGACGATATTTTCTTTGTTTTGGTATCAGGAGAACATAATGGGACAGGAGCTAACGTACTAGCTCTAAATACGCATTTTTGTGAAAATTCGACTTTTTGACGTCATTTTTCTTGTTTTGGTATCAGGAGAACATAATGGGGCAGGTGCTAACGTACAAGTTATGAAATACGCATTTTTGTAAAAATTCAACTTTTTTAAAATGTTTTCTTTGTTTTGGTATCAGGAGAACATAAAGGGGCAAGAGCTAACGTACAAGATCATACGATTGTATGATCAAAGTTACGAGTGAATATGACATCAAATGATGTCGATTATGATAGTGTACCGCATTATTAGCACACATTGTATCACGTGATACGATCGTATGATTAAAGTTACGAGTGAAGATAACATCAAATGATGTTGAAAATGATTGTATAATGTATCATTAGCACTCATTGTATCACGAGATACGATCGTATGATTAAAGTCACGAGTGAATATAACATCAAATGATGTTGAATATGATTGTATAATGTATCATTAGCACTCATTGTTTCACGTGATACGATCGTATGATTAAAGTTACAGGTGAATATAACATCAAATGAGGTCGATTATGATAGTGTACCGCATCATTGGCACTCATTATATCACGTGATACTATCGTATGATTGAAGTCACGAGTGAATATAAAATCAAATAATGCTAAATATGATTGTATAGTGTATCATTAGCGATCATTGTTTCACGTGATACGATCGTATGATTAAAGTCACGAGTGAATATAACATCAAATGATTTCGAATATGATAATGTACCGTATCATTAGCACTCATATTATGACGTGATACGATCGTATGATAAAAGTTACGAGTGAATATAACATCAAATGATGTTGAATATGATTGTATAATGTATCATTAGCACTCATTGTTTCACGTGATACGATCATAAGATTAAAGTTACGAGTAAATATAACATCAAATGATGTCGAATATGATAATGTACTGTATCATTAGCACTCATTGTATCACGTGATACGATCGTATGATGAAAGTTACGAGTGAATATAACATCAAATGATGTCGATTATGATAGTGTACCTTATCATTGGCACTCATTATATCACGTGATACGATCGTATAATGAAAGTTACGAGTGAATATACTATTAAATAATGTCGATTATGATAGTGTACCGCATCATTGGCACTCATTATATCACGTGATACGATCGTATGATTGAAGTCACGAGTGAATATAACATCAAATGATGTCAATTATGATAGTGTTCTGTATCATAAGCACTCATTGTATCACGTGATACGATCGTATGATGAAAGTTACAAGTAAATATACTATTAAATGATGTCGATTATGACAGTGTACCGTACCATTGGCACTCATAGTATCACGTGATACGATCGTATGATTGAAGTCACGAATGAATATAACATCAAATGATGTCGATTATGATAGTGTACCGCATCATTAGCACACATTGTATCACGTGATACGATCGTATGATTAAAGTTACGAGTGAAGATAACATCAAATGATGTTGAATATGATTGTATAATGTATCATTAGCACTCATTGTTTCACGTGATACGATCGTATGATTAAAGTTACAGGTGAATATAACATCAAACGATGTCGATTATGATAGTGTACCGCATCATTGGCACTCAATATATCACGTGATACGATCGTATGATTGAAGTCACGAGTGAATATAACATCAAATAATGTTGAATATGATTGTATAATGTATCATTAGCACTCATTGTTTCACGTGATACGATCGTATGATTAAAGTTACAGGTGAATATAACATCAAATGATGTCGATTATGATAGTGTACCGCATCATTGGCACTCATTATATCACGTGATACAATCGTATGATTGAAGTCACGAGTGAATATAACATCAAATGATGCTAAATATGATTGTATAGTGTATCATTAGCACTCATTGTTTCACGTGATATGATGGTATGATTAAAGTTACGAGTAAATATAACATCAAATGATGTTGAATACGATTGTACAATGTATCATTAGCACTCATTGTTTCACGTGATACGATCGTATGATTAAAGTTATAGGTGAATATAACATCAAATGATGTCGATTATGATAGTGTACCGCATCATTGGCACTCATTATATCACGTGATACTATCGTATGATTGAAGTCACGAGTGAATATAACATCAAATGATGCTAAATATGACTGTATAGTGTATCATTAGCACTCATTGTTTCACGTGATACGATCGTATGATTAAAGTTACGAGTAAATATAACATCAAATGATGTCGAATATGATAATGTACCGTATCATTAGCACTCATTGTATCACGTGATACGATCGTATGATGAAAGTTACGAGTGAATATAACATCAAATGATGTCGATTATGATAGTGTTCCGCATCATTTGCACTTATTATATCACGTGATACTATCGTATGATTGAAGTCACGAGTGAATATAACATCAAATAATGCTAAATATGATTGTAAAGTGTAGCATTGACACTCATTGTATCACGAAATACGTTCGTATGATTGAAGTCACGAGTGAATATAACATCAAATAATGCTAAATATGATTGTATAGTGTAGCATTGACACTCATTGTATCACGAGATACGATCGTATGATTAAAGTCACGAGTGAATATAACATCAAATGATGTTGAATATGATTGTTTAATGTATCATTAGCACTCATTGTTTCACGTGATACGATCGTATGATTAAAGTTACGAGTGAATATACTATTAAATGATGTCGATTATGATAGTGTACCGCATCATTGGCACTAATTGTATCACGTGAAACGATCGTATGATCAATGTTACGAGTTAACATAATAGGGCAAGAATTATTGTACCAGCTATGAAATACGCATTTTTGTAAAATTCTACTTTTTGACGATATTTTTCTTGTTTTGGTATGAGGAAATCATAATTGTTCAAGAGCTAACGTACCAGCTATAAAATACTCTTATATGTAAAAATTAAACTTTTTGATGACATTTTCCTTGTTTTGGTATCAGGAGAACATAATATGGCAGGAGCTAACGTACTAGCTGAGAAATACGCATTTTTGTAAAAATTTGAGTTTTCGACGATATTTTCCTTGTTTTGGTATCAGGAGAACATAATGGGGCAGGAGCTAACGTACTAGCTATGAAATACGCATTTTCGAAAAATTCGACTTTTTGACGATATTTTCCTTGATTTTGTATCAGGAGAACATAAAAGAGAAGGAGCTAACGTTCCAGCTATGAAATACCCATTTTTTAAAAATTCGACTCTTAGACGATATTTTCCTTGTTTTCGTATCAGGAGAACATAATGGGGCAGGAGCTGACGTACTAGCTATGAAATACGCATTTTTTAAAAATTCGACTTTTTGACGATATTTTCCTTGTTTTAGTATCAGGAGAACATAATGGGGCAGGAGCTAACGTACCAGCTATGAAATACGCATTTTTGTAAAAATTTGAGTTTTTGACGATATTTTCCTTGATTTCGTATCAGGAGAACATAAAAGAGCAGGAGCTAACGTTCCAGCTACAAAAAACGCATTTTTGTAAAAATTTGAATTTTAGACGATATTTTCTTTGTTTTGGTATCAGGAGAACATAATGGGACAGGAGCTAACGTACCAGCTATGAGATACCTATTTTTTTAAAATTTGACTTTTTGACGATATTTTCCTGGTTTTCGTATCAGGAGAACATAATGGGGCAGGAGCTAACGTACTAGCTATGAAATACGCATTTTTGAAAAATTAAACTTTTTGACGATATTTTTCTCTTTTTCGTATCAGGAGAACATAATAGGGCAGGAGCTAACGTACCAGCTATGAAATACGCATTTTTGTAAAAATTTGACTTTTGGACGATATTTTCTTTGTTTTGGTATCAGGAGAACATAATGGGACAGGAGCTAACGTACTAGCTCTAAATACGCATTTTTGTGAAAATTCGACTTTTTGAAGTCATTTTTCTTGTTTTGGTATCAGGAGAACATAATGGGGCAGGTGCTAACGTACAAGTTATGAAATACGCATTTTTGTAAAAATTCAACTTTTTAAAAATGTTTTCTTTGTTTTGGTATCAGGAGAACATAAAGGGGCAAGAGCTAACGTACAAGATCATACGATCGTATGATCAAAGTTACGAGTGAAGATAACATCAAATGATGTTGAAAATGATTGTATAATGTATCATTAGCACTCATTGTTTCACGTGATACGATCGTATGATTAAAGTTACAGGTGAATATAACATCAAACGATGTCGATTATGATAGTGTACCGCATCATAGGCACTCAATATATCACGTGATACGATCGTATGATTGAAGTCACGAGTGAATATAACATCAAATAATGTTGAATATGATTGTATAATGTATCATTAGCACTCATTGTTTCACGTGATACGATCGTATGATTAAAGTTACAGGTGAATATAACATCAAATGATGTCGATTATGATAGTGTACCGCATCATTGGCGATCATTATATCACGTGATACTATCGTATTATTGAAGTCACGAGTGAATATAACATCAAATGATGCTAAATATGACTGTATAGTGTATCATTAGCACTCATTGTTTCACGTGATACGATCGTATGATTAAAGTTACGAGTAAATATACTATTAAATGATGTCGAATATGATAATGTACCGTATCATTAGCACTCATTGTATCACGTGATACGATCGTATGATGAAAGTTACGAGTGAATATAACATCAAATGATGTCGATTATGATAGTGTACCGCATCATTGGCACTTATTATATCACGTGATACTATCGTATGATTGAAGTCACGAGTGAATATAACATCAAATAATGCTAAATATGATTGTAAAGTGTAGCATTGACACTCATTGTATCACGAGATACGATCGTATGATTGAAGTCACGAGTGAATATAATATCAAATAATGCTAAATATGATTGTATAGTGTAGCATTGACACTCATTGTATCACGAGAAACGATCGTATGATTAAAGTCACGAGTGAATATAACATCAAATAATGCTAAATATGATTGTATAGTGTAGCATTGACACTCATTGTATCACGAGATACGATCGTATGATTAACGTCACGAGTGAATATAACATCAAATGATGTTGAATATGATTGTTTAATGTATCATTAGCACTCATTGTTTCACGTGATACGATCGTATGATTAAAGTTACGAGTGAATATACTATTAAATGATGTCGATTATGATAGTGTACCGCATCATTGGCACTAATTGTATCACGTGATACGATCGTATGATCAATGCTACGAGTTAACATAATAGGGCAAGAATTATTGTACCAGCTATGAAATACGCATTTTTGTAAAATTCTACTTTTTGACGATATTTTTCTTGTTTTGGTATGAGGAAATCATAATTGTTCAGGAGCTAACGTACCAGCTATAAAATACTCTTATATGTAAAAATTTAACTTTTTGATGACATTTTCCTTGTTTTGGTATCAGGAGAACATAATAAGGCAGGAGCTAACGTACTAGCTGAGAAATACGCATTTTTGTAAAAATTTGAGTTTTCGACAATATTTTCCTTGTTTTGGTATCAGGAGAACATAATAGGGCAGGAGCTAACGTACCAGCTATGAAATACGCAATTTTTGTAAAAATTTGAGTTTTCGACAATATTTTCCTTGTTTTGGTATCAGGAGAACATAATGGAGCAGGAGCTAACGTACTAGCTATGAAATACGCATTTTTGTAAAAATTTGAGTTTTTGACGATATTTTCCTTGATTTCGTATCAGGAGAACATAAAAGAGCAGGAGCTAACGTTCCAGCTACAAAAAACGCATTTTTGTAAAAATTTGAATTTTAGTTGATATTTTCCTTGTTTTGGTATCAGGAGAACATAATAAGGCAGGAGCTAACGTACTAGCTGAGAAATACGCATTTTTGTAAAAATTTGAGTTTTCGACGATATTTTCCTTGTTTTGGTATCAGGAGAACATAATGGGGCAGGAGCTAACGTACTAGCTATGAAATACGCATTTTTGTAAAAATTTGAGTTTTTGACGATATTTTCCTTGATTTCGTATCAGGAGAACATAAAAGAGCAGGACCTAACGTTCCAGCTACAAAAAACGCATTTTTGTAAAAATTTGAATTTTAGACGATATTTTCCTTGTTTTCGTATCAGGAGAACATAATGGGGCAGGAGCTGACGTACTAGCTATGAAATACGAATTTTTTAAAAATTCGACTTTTTGACGATATTTTCCTTGATTTCGTATCAGGAGAACATAAAAGAGCAGGAGCTAACGTTCCAGCTACAAAAAACGCATTTTTGTAAAAATTCGAATTTTAGACGATATTTTCTTTGTTTTGGTATCAGGAGAACATAATGGGACAGGAGCTAACGTACCAGCTATGAGATACCTATTTTTTTTAAATTTGACTTTTTGACGATATTTTCCTGGTTTTCGTATCAGGAGAACATAATGGGGCAGGAGCTAACGTACTAGCTATGAAATACGCATTTTTGAAAAATTCAACTTTTTGACAATATTTTTCTCCTTTTCGTATCAGGAGAACATAATAGGGCAGGAGCTAACGTACCAGCTATGAAATACGCATTTTTGTAAAAATTTGACTTTTGGACGATATTTTCTTTGTTTTGGTATCAGGAGAACATAATGGGACAGGAGCTAACGTACTAGCTCTAAATACGCATTTTTGTGAAAATTCGACTTTTTGACGTCATTTTTCTTGTTTTGGTATCAGGAGAACATAATGGGGCAGGTGCTAACGTACAAGCTATGAAATACGCATTTTTGTAAAAATTCAACTTTTTTAAAATGTTTTCTTTGTTTTGGTATCAGGAGAACATAAAGGGGCAAGAGCTAACGTACAAGATCATACGATCGTATGATCAAAGTTACGAGTGAATATACTATTAAATGATGTCGATTATGATAGTGTGCCGCATCATTAGCAAACATTGTATCACATGATACGATTGTATGATTGAAGTTACGAGTGAATATAACATCAAATGATGTCGATTATGATAGTGTACCGCATCATTGGCACTCATTATATCACGTGATACTATCGTATGATTGAAGTCACGAGTGAATATAACATCAAATAATGCTAAATATGATTGTATAGTGTAGCATTGACACTCATTGTATCACGAGATACGATCGTATGATTAAAGTCACGAGTGAATATAACATCAAATGATGTTGAATATGATTGTATTATGTATCATTAGCACTCATTGTTTCACGTGATACGATCGTATGTTTAAAGTTACAGGTGAATATAACATCAAATGAGGTCGATTATGATAGTGTACCGCATCATTGGCACTCATTATATCACGTGATACTATCGTATGATTGAAGTCACGAGTGAATATAAAATCAAATGATGCTAAATATGATTGTATAGTGTATCATTAGCGATCATTGTTTCACGTGATACGATCGTATGATTAAAGTCACGAGTGAATATAACATCAAATGATGCTAAATATGATTGTATAGTGTATCATAAGCACTCATTGTTTCACGTGATACGATCGTATGATTAAAGTTACGAGTAAATATAACATCAAATGATTTCGAATATGATAATGTACCGTATCATTAGCACTCATATTATGACGTGATACGATCGTATGATAAAAGTTACGAGTGAATATAACATCAAATGATGTTGAATATGATTGTATAATGTATCATTAGCACTCATTGTTTCACGTGATACGATCATAAGATTAAAGTTACGAGTAAATATAACATCAAATGATGTCGAATATGATAATGTACTGTATCATTAGCACTCATTGTATCACGTGATACGATCGTATGATGAAAGTTACGAGTGAATATAACATCAAATGATGTCGATTATGATAGTGTACCTTATCATTGGCACTCATTATATCACGTGATACGATCGTATAATGAAAGTTACGAGTGAATATACTATTAAATAATGTCGATTATGATAGTGTACCGCATCATTGGCACTCATTATATCACGTGATACGATCGTATGATTGAAGTCACGAGTGAATATAACATCAAATGATGTCAATTATGATAGTGTTCTGTATCATAAGCACTCATTGTATCACGTGATACGATCGTATGATGAAAGTTACAAGTAAATATACTATTAAATGATGTCGATTATGACAGTGTACCGTACCATTGGCACTCATAGTATCACGTGATACGATCGTATGATTGAAGTCACGAATGAATATAACATCAAATGATGTCGATTATGATAGTGTACCGCATCATTTGCACACATTGTATCACGTGATACGATCGTATGATTAAAGTTACGAGTGAAGATAACATCAAATGATGTTGAATATGATTGTATAATGTATCATTAGCACTCATTGTTTCACGTAATACGATCGTATGATTAAAGTTACAGGTGAATATAACATCAAACGATGTCGATTATGATAGTGTACCGCATCATTGGCACTCAATATATCACGTGATACGATCGTATGATTGAAGTCACGAGTGAATATAACATCAAATAATGTTGAATATGATTGTATAATGTATCATTAGCACTCATTGTTTCACGTGATACGATCGTATGATTAAAGTTACAGGTGAATATAACATCAAATGATGTCGATTATGATAGTGTACCGCATCATTGGCACTCATTATATCACGTGATACAATCGTATGATTGAAGTCACGAGTGAATATAACATCAAATGATGCTAAATATGATTGTATAGTGTATCATTAGCACTCATTGTTTCACGTGATATGATCGTATGATTAAAGTTACGAGTGAAGATAACATCAAATGATGTTGAATATGATTGTATAATGTATCATTAGCACTCATTGTTTCACGTGATACGATCGTATGATTAAAGTTACAGGTGAATATAACATCAAACGATGTCGATTATGATAGTGTACCGCATCATTGGCACTCATTATATCACGTGATACTATCGTATGATTGAAGTCACGAGTGAATATAACATCAAATGATGTCGATTATGATAGTGTACCGCATCATTGGCACTCATTATATCACGTGATACTATCGTATGATTGAAGTCACGAGTGAATATAACATCAAATAATGCTAAATATGATTGTATAGTGTAGCATTGACACTCATTGTATCACGAGATACGATCGTATGATTAAAGTCACGAGTGAATATAACATCAAATGATGTTGAATATGATTGTATTATGTATCATTAGCACTCATTGTTTCACGTGATACGATCGTATGATTAAAGTTACAGGTGAATATAACATCAAATGAGGTCGATTATGATAGTGTACCGCATCATTGGCACTCATTATATCACGTGATACTATCGTATGATTGAAGTCACGAGTGAATATAAAATCAAATGATGCTAAATATGATTGTATAGTGTATCATTAGCGATCATTGTTTCACGTGATACGATCGTATGATTAAAGTCACGAGTGAATATAACATCAAATGATGCTAAATATGATTGTATAGTGTATCATAAGCACTCATTGTTTCACGTGATACGATCGTATGATTAAAGTTACGAGTAAATATAACATCAAATGATTTCGAATATGATAATGTACCGTATCATTAGCACTCATATTATGACGTGATACGATCGTATGATAAAAGTTACGAGTGAATATAACATCAAATGATGTTGAATATGATTGTATAATGTATCATTAGCACTCATTGTTTCACGTGATACGATCATAAGATTAAAGTTACGAGTAAATATAACATCAAATGATGTCGAATATGATAATGTACTGTATCATTAGCACTCATTGTATCACGTGATACGATCGTATGATGAAAGTTACGAGTGAATATAACATCAAATGATGTCGATTATGATAGTGTACCTTATCATTGGCACTCATTATATCACGTGATACGATCGTATAATGAAAGTTACGAGTGAATATACTATTAAATAATGTCGATTATGATAGTGTACCGCATCATTGGCACTCATTATATCACGTGATACGATCGTATGATTGAAGTCACGAGTGAATATAACATCAAATGATGTCAATTATGATAGTGTTCTGTATCATAAGCACTCATTGTATCACGTGATACGATCGTATGATGAAAGTTACAAGTAAATATACTATTAAATGATGTCGATTATGACAGTGTACCGTACCATTGGCACTCATAGTATCACGTGATACGATCGTATGATTGAAGTCACGAATGAATATAACATCAAATGATGTCGATTATGATAGTGTACCGCATCATTTGCACACATTGTATCACGTGATACGATCGTATGATTAAAGTTACGAGTGAAGATAACATCAAATGATGTTGAATATGATTGTATAATGTATCATTAGCACTCATTGTTTCACGTAATACGATCGTATGATTAAAGTTACAGGTGAATATAACATCAAACGATGTCGATTATGATAGTGTACCGCATCATTGGCACTCAATATATCACGTGATACGATCGTATGATTGAAGTCACGAGTGAATATAACATCAAATAATGTTGAATATGATTGTATAATGTATCATTAGCACTCATTGTTTCACGTGATACGATCGTATGATTAAAGTTACAGGTGAATATAACATCAAATGATGTCGATTATGATAGTGTACCGCATCATTGGCACTCATTATATCACGTGATACAATCGTATGATTGAAGTCACGAGTGAATATAACATCAAATGATGCTAAATATGATTGTATAGTGTATCATTAGCACTCATTGTTTCACGTGATATGATCGTATGATTAAAGTTACGAGTGAAGATAACATCAAATGATGTTGAATATGATTGTATAATGTATCATTAGCACTCATTGTTTCACGTGATACGATCGTATGATTAAAGTTACAGGTGAATATAACATCAAACGATGTCGATTATGATAGTGTACCGCATCATTGGCACTCATTATATCACGTGATACTATCGTATGATTGAAGTCACGAGTGAATATAACATCAAATGATGCTAAATATGATTGTATAGTGTATCATTAGCACTCATTGTTTCACGTGATATGATGGTATGATTAAAGTTACGAGTAAATATAACATCAAATGATGTTGAATACGATTTTACAACGTATCATTAGCACTCATTGTTTCACGTGATACGATCGTATGATTAAAGTTACAGGTGAATATAACATCAAATGATGTCGATTATGATAGTGTACCGCATCATTTGCACTTATTATATCACGTGATACTATCGTATGATTGAAGTCACGAGTGAATATAACATCAAATAATGCTAAATATGATTGTAAAGTGTAGCATTGACACTCATTGTATCACGAGATACGATCGTATGATTGAAGTCACGAGTGAATATAACATCAAATAATGCTAAATATGATTGTATAGTGTAGCATTGACACTCATTGTATCACGAGATACGATCGTATGATTAAAGTCACGAGTGAATATAACATCAAATGATGTTGAATATGATTGTTTAATGTATCATTAGCACTCATTGTTTCACGTGATACGATCGTATGATTAAAGTTACGAGTGAATATACTATTAAATGATGTCGATTATGATAGTGTACCACATCATTGGCACTAATTGTATCACGTGAAACGATCGTATGATCAATGTTACGAGTTAACATAATAGGGCAAGAATTATTGTACCAGCTATGAAATACGCATTTTTGTAAAATTCTACTTTTTGACGATATTTTTCTTGTTTTGGTATGAGGAAATCATAATTGTTCAAGAGCTTACGTACCAGCTATAAAATACTCTTATATGTAAAAATTAAACTTTTTGATGACATTTTCCTTGTTTTGGTATCAGGAGAACATAATATGGCAGGAGCTAACGTACTAGCTGAGAAATACGCATTTTTGTAAAAATTTGAGTTTTCGACGATATTTTCCTTGTTTTGGTATCAGGAGAACATAATGGGGCAGGAGCTAACGTACTAGCTATGAAATACGCATTTTCGAAAAATTCGACTTTTTGACGATATTTTCCTTGATTTTGTATCAGGAGAACATAAAAGAGAAGGAGCTAACGTTCCAGCTATGAAATACCCATTTTTTAAAAATTCGACTCTTAGACGATATTTTCCTTGTTTTCGTATCAGGAGAACATAATGGGGCAGGAGCTGACGTACTAGCTATGAAATACGCATTTTTTAAAAATTCGACTTTTTGACGATATTTTCCTTGTTTTAGTATCAGGAGAACATAATGGGGCAGGAGCTAACGTACCAGCTATGAAATACGCATTTTTGTAAAAATTTGACTTTTGGACGATATTTTCTTTGTTTTGGTATCAGGAGAACATAATGGGACAGGAGCTAACGTACTAGCTCTAAATACGCATTTTTGTGAAAATTCGACTTTTTGAAGTCATTTTTCTTGTTTTAGTATCAGGAGAACATAATGGGGCAGGTGCTAACGTACAAGTTATGAAATACGCATTTTTGTAAAAATTCAACTTTTTAAAAATGTTTTCTTTGTTTTGGTATCAGGAGAACATAAAGGGGCAAGAGCTAACGTACAAGATCATACGATCGTATGATCAAAGTTACGAGTGAATATGACATCAAATGATGTCAAATATGATAGTGTACCGTATCATTTGCACTTATTGTATCACGTGATACAATCGTATGATTGAAGTTACAGTGAATATACTATTAAATAATGTCGATTATGACAGTGTACTGTATCATTGGCACTCATTGTATCACGTGATACGATCGTATGATTGAAGTCATGAATGAATATAACATCAAATGATGTCGATTATGATAGTGTGCCGCATCATTAGCACACATTGTATCACATGATACGATTGTATGATTGAAGTTACGAGTGAATATAACATCAAATGATTTCGAATATGATAATGAACCGCATCATTGGCAGTCATTATATCACGTGATACCATCATATGATTGAAGTCACGAGTGAATATAACATCAAATGATGTTGGATATGATTGTATAATGTATCATTAGCACTCATTGTTTCACGTGATACGATCGTATGATTAAAGTTACAGGTGAATATAATATCAATTGATGTCGTATATGATAGCGCACCATATCATTAGCACTTATTGTATCATGTGATGTGATCGTATGATTGAAGTCACGAGTGAATATAACATCAAATAATGCTAAATATGATTGTACAGTGTAGCATTGACACTCATTGTATCACGAGATACGATCGTATGATTAAAGTCACGAGTGAATATACTATAAAATGATGTCGATTATGATAGTGTACCACATCATTGGCACTCATTATATCACGTGATACGATTGTATGATTAAAGTTACGATTGGAGATACCAATAAATGATGTTGAATATAATAGTGCACCATATCATTAGCACTTATTGTATCATGTGATGCGATCGTATGATTAAAGTTACAAGTGAATATAACATCAAATGATGTCGATTATAATAGTGTACCGCATCATTGGCACTCATTATATCAGGTGATGCTATCGTATGATTGAAGTCACGAGTGAATATAACATCAAATAATGCTAAATATGATTGTATAGTGTAGCATTGACACTCATTGTATCACGAGATACGATCGTATGATTGAAGTCACGAGTGAATATACTATAAAATGATGTCGATTATGATAGTGTACCACATCATTGGCACTCATAATATCACGTGATACGATCGTATGATTGAAGTCACGAGTGAATATAATATCAAATGATGTCAATTATGATAGTGTTGCGTATTATAAGCACTCATTGTTTCACGTGATACGATCGTATGATTAAAGTTACGATTGGAGATACTAATAAATGATGTTGAATATAATAGTGCACCATATCATTAGCACTTATTGTATCATGTGATGCGATCGTATGATTAAAGTTACAAGTGAATATAACATCAAATGATGTCGATTATAATAGTGTACCGCATCATTGGCACTCATTATATCACGTGATACTATCGTATGATTGAAGTCACGAGTGAATATAACATCAAATAATGCTAAATATGATTGTATAGTGTAGCATTGACACTCATTGTATCACGAGATACGATCGTATGATTGAAGTCACGAGTGAATATAACATCAAATGATGTTGAATATGATTGTATGATGTATCATTAGCACTCATTGTTTCACGTGATACGATCATATGATTAAAGTTACAGGTGAATATAACATCAAATGATGTCGATTATGATAGTGTACCGCATCATTGGCACTCATTATATCACGTGATACTATCGTATGATTGAAGTCACGAGTGAATATAAAATCAAATGATGCTAAATATGATTGTATAGTGTATCATTAGCACTCATTGTTTCACGTGATACGATCGTAAGATTAAAGTTACGAGTGAATATAACATCAAATGGTGTCGAATATGATAATGTACTGTATCATTAGCACTCATTGTATCACGTGACACGATCGTATGATGAAAGTTACGAGTGAATATAACATCAAATGATGTCGATTATGATAGTGTACCTTATCATTGGCACTCATTATATCACGTGATACGATCGTATAATGAAAGTTACGAGTGAATATACTATTAAATAATGTCGATTATGATAGTGTACCGCATCATTAGCACTCATTATATCACGTGATACGATCGTATGATTGAAGTCACGAGTGAATATAACATCAAATGATGTCAATTATGATAGTGTTCCGTATCATAAGCACTCATTGTATCACGTGATACGATCGTATGATGAAAGTTACAAGTAAATATACTATTAAATGATGTCGATTATGACAGTGTACCGTACCATTGGCACTCATAGTATCACGTGATACGATCGTATGATTGAAGTCACGAATGAATATAACATCAAACGATGTCGATTATGATAGTGTGCCGCATCATTGGCACTCATTATATCACGTGATACGATCGTATGATTAAAGTTACGAGTGAAGATAACATCAAATGATGTTGAATATGATTGTATAATGTATCATTAGCACTCATTGTTTCACGTGATACGATCGTATGATTAAAGTTACAGGTGAATATAACATCAAACGATGTCGATTATGATAGTGTACCGCATCATTGGCACTCAATATATCACGTGATACGATCGTATGATTGAAGTCACGAGTGAATATAACATCAAATGATGCTAAATATGATTGTATAGTGTATCATTAGCACTCATTGTTTCACGTGATATGATGGTATGATTAAAGTTACGAGTAAATATAACATCAAATGATGTTGAATACGATTTTACAACGTATCATTAGCACTCATTGTTTCACGTGATACGATCGTATGATTAAAGTTACAGGTGAATATAACATCAAATGATGTCGATTATGATAGTGTACCGCATCATTTGCACTTATTATATCACGTGATACTATCGTATGATTGAAGTCACGAGTGAATATAACATCAAATAATGCTAAATATGATTGTAAAGTGTAGCATTGACACTCATTCTTTCACGAGATACGATCGTATGATTGAAGTCACGAGTGAATATAACATCAAATAATGCTAAATATGATTGTATAGTGTAGCATTGACACTCATTGTATCACGAGATACGATCGTATGATTAAAGTCACGAGTGAATATAACATCAAATGATGTTGAATATGATTGTTTAATGTATCATTAGCACTCATTGTTTCACGTGATACGATCGTATGATTAAAGTTACGAGTGAATATACTATTAAATGATGTCGATTATGATAGTGTACCACATCATTGGCACTAATTGTATCACGTGAAACGATCGTATGATCAATGTTACGAGTTAACATAATAGGGCAAGAATTATTGTACCAGCTATGAAATACGCATTTTTGTAAAATTCTACTTTTTGACGATATTTTTCTTGTTTTGGTATGAGGAAATCATAATTGTTCAAGAGCTAACGTACCAGCTATAAAATACTCTTATATGTAAAAATTAAACTTTTTGATGACATTTTCCTTGTTTTGGTATCAGGAGAACATAATATGGCAGGAGCTAACGTACTAGCTGAGAAATACGCATTTTTGTAAAAATTTGAGTTTTCGACGATATTTTCCTTGTTTTGGTATCAGGAGAACATAATGGGGCAGGAGCTAACGTACTAGCTATGAAATACGCATTTTCGAAAAATTCGACTTTTTGACGATATTTTCCTTGATTTTGTATCAGGAGAACATAAAAGAGAAGGAGCTAACGTTCCAGCTATGAAATACCCATTTTTTAAAAATTCGACTCTTAGACGATATTTTCCTTGTTTTCGTATCAGGAGAACATAATGGGGCAGGAGCTGACGTACTAGCTATGAAATACGCATTTTTTAAAAATTCGACTTTTTGACGATATTTTCCTTGTTTTAGTATCAGGAGAACATAATGGGGCAGGAGCTAACGTACCAGCTATGAAATACGCATTTTTGTAAAAATTTGACTTTTGGACGATATTTTCTTTGTTTTGGTATCAGGAGAACATAATGGGACAGGAGCTAACGTACTAGCTCTAAATACGCATTTTTGTGAAAATTCGACTTTTTGAAGTCATTTTTCTTGTTTTAGTATCAGGAGAACATAATGGGGCAGGTGCTAACGTACAAGTTATGAAATACGCATTTTTGTAAAAATTCAACTTTTTAAAAATGTTTTCTTTGTTTTGGTATCAGGAGAACATAAAGGGGCAAGAGCTAACGTACAAGATCATACGATCGTATGATCAAAGTTACGAGTGAATATGACATCAAATGATGTCAAATATGATAGTGTACCGTATCATTTGCACTTATTGTATCACGTGATACAATCGTATGATTGAAGTTACAGTGAATATACTATTAAATAATGTCGATTATGACAGTGTACTGTATCATTGGCACTCATTGTATCACGTGATACGATCGTATGATTGAAGTCATGAATGAATATAACATCAAATGATGTCGATTATGATAGTGTGCCGCATCATTAGCACACATTGTATCACATGATACGATTGTATGATCAAAGTTACGAGTGAATATAACATCAAATGATTTCGAATATGATAATGAACCGCATCATTGGCAGTCATTATATCACGTGATACCATCATATGATTGAAGTCACGAGTGAATATAACATCAAATGATGTTGGATATGATTGTATAATGTATCATTAGCACTCATTGTTTCACGTGATACGATCGTATGATTAAAGTTACAGGTGAATATAATATCAATTGATGTCGTATATGATAGCGCACCATATCATTAGCACTTATTGTATCATGTGATGTGATCGTATGATTGAAGTCACCAGTGAATATAACATCAAATAATGCTAAATATGATTGTACAGTGTAGCATTGACACTCATTGTATCACGAGATACGATCGTATGATTAAAGTCACGAGTGAATATACTATAAAATGATGTCGATTATGATAGTGTACCACATCATTGGCACTCATTATATCACGTGATACGATTGTATGATTAAAGTTACGATTGGAGATACCAATAAATGATGTTGAATATAATAGTGCACCATATCATTAGCACTTATTGTATCATGTGATGCGATCGTATGATTAAAGTTACAAGTGAATATAACATCAAATGATGTCGATTATAATAGTGTACCGCATCATTGGCACTCATTATATCAGGTGATGCTATCGTATGATTGAAGTCACGAGTGAATATAACATCAAATAATGCTAAATATGATTGTATAGTGTAGCATTGACACTCATTGTATCACGAGATACGATCGTATGATTGAAGTCACGAGTGAATATACTATAAAATGATGTCGATTATGATAGTGTACCACATCATTGGCACTCATAATATCACGTGATACGATCGTATGATTGAAGTCACGAGTGAATATAATATCAAATGATGTCAATTATGATAGTGTTGCGTATTATAAGCACTCATTGTTTCACGTGATACGATCGTATGATTAAAGTTACGATTGGAGATACTAATAAATGATGTTGAATATAATAGTGCACCATATCATTAGCACTTATTGTATCATGTGATGCGATCGTATGATTAAAGTTACAAGTGAATATAACATCAAATGATGTCGATTATAATAGTGTACCGCATCATTGGCACTCATTATATCACGTGATACTATCGTATGATTGAAGTCACGAGTGAATATAACATCAAATAATGCTAAATATGATTGTATAGTGTAGCATTGACACTCATTGTATCACGAGATACGATCGTATGATTGAAGTCACGAGTGAATATAACATCAAATGATGTTGAATATGATTGTATGATGTATCATTAGCACTCATTGTTTCACGTGATACGATCATATGATTAAAGTTACAGGTGAATATAACATCAAATGATGTCGATTATGATAGTGTACCGCATCATTGGCACTCATTATATCACGTGATACTATCGTATGATTGAAGTCACGAGTGAATATAAAATCAAATGATGCTAAATATGATTGTATAGTGTATCATTAGCACTCATTGTTTCACGTGATACGATCGTAAGATTAAAGTTACGAGTAAATATAACATCAAATGGTGTCGAATATGATAATGTACTGTATCATTAGCACTCATTGTATCACGTGACACGATCGTATGATGAAAGTTACGAGTGAATATAACATCAAATGATGTCGATTATGATAGTGTACCTTATCATTGGCACTCATTATATCACGTGATACGATCGTATAATGAAAGTTACGAGTGAATATACTATTAAATAATGTCGATTATGATAGTGTACCGCATCATTAGCAC
Organism: Acanthosoma haemorrhoidale; assembly: GCA_930367205.1. NCBI lineage: Eukaryota > Metazoa > Arthropoda > Insecta > Hemiptera > Acanthosomatidae > Acanthosoma > Acanthosoma haemorrhoidale. The sequence continues at coordinate 118,387,093 of OV884014.1, forward strand.
TCATTATATCACGTGATACGATCGTATGATTGAAGTCACGAGTGAATATAACATCAAATGATGTCAATTATGATAGTGTTCCGTATCATAAGCACTCATTGTATCACGTGATACGATCGTATGATGAAAGTTACAAGTAAATATACTATTAAATGATGTCGATTATGACAGTGTACCGTACCATTGGCACTCATAGTATCACGTGATACGATCGTATGATTGAAGTCACGAATGAATATAACATCAAACGATGTCGATTATGATAGTGTGCCGCATCATAGGCACTCAATATATCACGTGATACGATCGTATGATTGAAGTCACGAGTGAATATAACATCAAATAATGTTGAATATGATTGTATAATGTATCATTAGCACTCATTGTTTCACGTGATACGATCGTATGATTAAAGTTACAGGTGAATATAACATCAAATGATGTCGATTATGATAGTGTACCGCATCATTGGCACTCATTATATCACGTGATACTATCGTATGATTGAAGTCACGAGTGAATATAACATCAAATGATGCTAAATATGATTGTATAGTGTATCATTAGCACTCATTGTTTCACGCGATACGATCGTATGATTTAAGTTACAGGTGAATATAACATCAAATGATGTCGATTATGATAGTGTACCGCATCATTGGCGATCATTATATCACGTGATACTATCGTATTATTGAAGTCACGAGTGAATATAACATCAAATGATGCTAAATATGACTGTATAGTGTATCATTAGCACTCATTGTTTCACGTGATACGATCGTATGATTAAAGTTACGAGTAAATATAACATCAAATGATGTCGAATATGATAATGTACTGTATCATTAGCACTCATTGTATCACGTGATACGATCGTATGATGAAAGTTACGAGTGAATATAACATCAAATGATGTCGATTATGATAGTGTACCGCATCATTGGCACTCATTATATCACGTGATACTATCGTATGATTGAAGTCACGAGTGAATATAAAATCAAATGATGCTAAATATGATTGTATAGTGTATCATTAGCACTCATTGTTTCACGTGATACGATCGTAAGATTAAAGTTACGAGTAAATATAACATCAAATGGTGTCGAATATGATAATGTACTGTATCATTAGCACTCATTGTATCACGTGACACGATCGTATGATGAAAGTTACGAGTGAATATAACATCAAATGATGTCGATTATGATAGTGTACCTTATCATTGGCACTCATTATATCACGTGATACGATCGTATAATGAAAGTTACGAGTGAATATACTATTAAATAATGTCGATTATGATAGTGTACCGCATCATTAGCACTCATTATATCACGTGATACGATCGTATGATTGAAGTCACGAGTGAATATAACATCAAATAATGTTGAATATGATTGTATAATGTATCATTAGCACTCATTGTTTCACGTGATACGATCGTATGATTAAAGTTACAGGTGAATATAACATCAAATGATGTCGATTATGATAGTGTTCCGTATCATAAGCACTCATTGTATCACGTGATACGATCGTATGATGAAAGTTACAAGTAAATATACTATTAAATGATGTCGATTATGACAGTGTACCGTACCATTGGCACTCATAGTATCACGTGATACGATCGTATGATTGAAGTCACGAATGAATATAACATCAAATGATGTCGATTATGATAGTGTACCGCATCATTGGCGATCATTATATCACGTAATACTATCGTATTATTGAAGTCACGAGTGAATATAACATCAAATGATGCTAAATATGACTGTATAGTGTATCATTAGCACTCATTGTTTCACGTGATACGATCGTATGATTAAAGTTACGAGTAAATATAACATCAAATGATGTCGAATATGATAATGTACTGTATCATTAGCACTCATTGTATCACGTGATACGATCGTATGATGAAAGTTACGAGTGAATATAACATCAAATGATGTCGATTATGATAGTGTACCGCATCATTGGCACTTATTATATCACGTGATACTATCGTATGATTGAAGTCACGAGTGAATATAACATCAAATAATGCTAAATATGATTGTAAAGTGTAGCATTGACACTCATTGTATCACGAGATACGATCGTATGATTGAAGTCACGAGTGAATATAACATCAAATAATGCTAAATATGATTGTATAGTGTAGCATTGACACTCATTGTATCACGAGAAACGATCGTATGATTAAAGTCACGAGTGAATATAACATCAAATAATGCTAAATATGATTGTATATTGTAGCATTGACACTCATTGTATCACGAGATACGATCGTATGATTAACGTCACGAGTGAATATAACATCAAATGATGTTGAATATGATTGTTTAATGTATCATTAGCACTCATTGTTTCACGTGATACGATCGTATGATTAAAGTTACAGGTGAATATAACATCAAATGATGTCGATTATGATAGTGTACCGCATCATTGGCACTCATTATATCACGTGATACTATCGTATGATTGAAGTCACGAGTGAATATAACATCAAATGATGCTAAATATGATTGTATAGTGTATCATTAGCACTCATTGTTTCACGCGATACGATCGTATGATTTAAGTTACAGGTGAATATAACATCAAATGATGTCGATTATGATAGTGTACCGCATCATTGGCGATCATTATATCACGTGATACTATCGTATAATGAAAGTTACGAGTGAATATACTATTAAATAATGTCGATTATGATAGTGTACCGCATCATTGGCACTCATTATATCACGTGATACGATCGTATGATTGAAGTCACGAGTGAATATAACATCAAATGATGTCAATTATGATAGTGTTCTGTATCATAAGCACTCATTGTATCACGTGATACGATCGTATGATGAAAGTTACAAGTAAATATACTATTAAATGATGTCGATTATGACAGTGTACCGTACCATTGGCACTCATAGTATCACGTGATACGATCGTATGATTGAAGTCACGAATGAATATAACATCAAATGATGTCGATTATGATAGTGTACCGCATCATTAGCACACATTGTATCACGTGATACGATCGTATGATTAAAGTTACGAGTGAAGATAACATCAAATGATGTTGAATATGATTGTATAATGTATCATTAGCACTCATTGTTTCACGTGATACGATCGTATGATTAAAGTTACAGGTGAATATAACATCAAACGATGTCGATTATGATAGTGTACCGCATCATTGGCACTCAATATATCACGTGATACGATCGTATGATTGAAGTCACGAGTGAATATAACATCAAATAATGTTGAATATGATTGTATAATGTATCATTAGCACTCATTGTTTCACGTGATACGATCGTATGATTAAAGTTACGAGTAAATATAACATCAAATGATGTCGATTATGATAGTGTACCGCATCATTGGCACTCATTATATCACGTGATACAATCGTATGATTGAAGTCACGAGTGAATATAACATCAAATGATGCTAAATATGATTGTATAGTGTATCATTAGCACTCATTGTTTCACGTGATATGATGGTATGATTAAAGTTACGAGTAAATATAACATCAAATGATGTTGAATACGATTGTACAATGTATCATTAGCACTCATTGTTTCACGTGATACGATCGTATGATTAAAGTTACAGGTGAATATAACATCAAATAATGCTAAATATGATTGTATAGTGTAGCATTGACACTCATTGTATCACGAGATACGATCGTATGATTGAAGTCACGAGTGAATATACTATAAAATGATGTCGATTATGATAGTGTACCACATCATTGGCACTCATAATATCACGTGATACGATCGTATGATTGAAGTCACGAGTGAATATAATATCAAATGATGTCAATTATGATAGTGTTGCGTATTATAAGCACTCATTGTTTCACGTGATACGATCGTATGATTAAAGTTACGATTGGAGATACTAATAAATGATGTTGAATATAATAGTGCACCATATCATTAGCACTTATTGTATCATGTGATGCGATCGTATGATTAAAGTTACAAGTGAATATAACATCAAATGATGTCGATTATAATAGTGTACCGCATCATTGGCACTCATTATATCACGTGATACTATCGTATGATTGAAGTCACGAGTGAATATAACATCAAATAATGCTAAATATGATTGTATAGTGTAGCATTGACACTCATTGTATCACGAGATACGATCGTATGATTGAAGTCACGAGTGAATATAACATCAAATGATGTTGAATATGATTGTATGATGTATCATTAGCACTCATTGTTTCACGTGATACGATCATATGATTAAAGTTACAGGTGAATATAACATCAAATGATGTCGATTATGATAGTGTACCGCATCATTGGCACTCATTATATCACGTGATACTATCGTATGATTGAAGTCACGAGTGAATATAAAATCAAATGATGCTAAATATGATTGTATAGTGTATCATTAGCACTCATTGTTTCACGTGATACGATCGTAAGATTAAAGTTACGAGTAAATATAACATCAAATGGTGTCGAATATGATAATGTACTGTATCATTAGCACTCATTGTATCACGTGACACGATCGTATGATGAAAGTTACGAGTGAATATAACATCAAATGATGTCGATTATGATAGTGTACCTTATCATTGGCACTCATTATATCACGTGATACGATCGTATAATGAAAGTTACGAGTGAATATACTATTAAATAATGTCGATTATGATAGTGTACCGCATCATTAGCACTCATTATATCACGTGATACGATCGTATGATTGAAGTCACGAGTGAATATAACATCAAATGATGTCAATTATGATAGTGTTCCGTATCATAAGCACTCATTGTATCACGTGATACGATCGTATGATGAAAGTTACAAGTAAATATACTATTAAATGATGTCGATTATGACAGTGTACCGTACCATTGGCACTCATAGTATCACGTGATACGATCGTATGATTGAAGTCACGAATGAATATAACATCAAACGATGTCGATTATGATAGTGTGCTGCATCATAGGCACTCAATATATCACGTGATACGATCGTATGATTGAAGTCACGAGTGAATATAACATCAAATAATGTTGAATATGATTGTATAATGTATCATTAGCACTCATTGTTTCACGTGATACGATCGTATGATTAAAGTTACAGGTGAATATAACATCAAATGATGTCGATTATGATAGTGTACCGCATCATTGGCACTCATTATATCACGTGATACTATCGTATGATTGAAGTCACGAGTGAATATAACATCAAATGATGCTAAATATGATTGTATAGTGTATCATTAGCACTCATTGTTTCACGCGATACGATCGTATGATTTAAGTTACAGGTGAATATAACATCAAATGATGTCGATTATGATAGTGTACCGCATCATTGGCGATCATTATATCACGTGATACTATCGTATTATTGAAGTCACGAGTGAATATAACATCAAATGATGCTAAATATGACTGTATAGTGTATCATTAGCACTCATTGTTTCACGTGATACGATCGTATGATTAAAGTTACGAGTAAATATAACATCAAATGATGTCGAATATGATAATGTACTGTATCATTAGCACTCATTGTATCACGTGATACGATCGTATGATGAAAGTTACGAGTGAATATAACATCAAATGATGTCGATTATGATAGTGTACCGCATCATTGGCACTCATTATATCACGTGATACTATCGTATGATTGAAGTCACGAGTGAATATAAAATCAAATGATGCTAAATATGATTGTATAGTGTATCATTAGCACTCATTGTTTCACGTGATACGATCGTAAGATTAAAGTTACGAGTAAATATAACATCAAATGGTGTCGAATATGATAATGTACTGTATCATTAGCACTCATTGTATCACGTGACACGATCGTATGATGAAAGTTACGAGTGAATATAACATCAAATGATGTCGATTATGATAGTGTACCTTATCATTGGCACTCATTATATCACGTGATACGATCGTATAATGAAAGTTACGAGTGAATATACTATTAAATAATGTCGATTATGATAGTGTACCGCATCATTAGCACTCATTATATCACGTGATACGATCGTATGATTGAAGTCACGAGTGAATATAACATCAAATAATGTTGAATATGATTGTATAATGTATCATTAGCACTCATTGTTTCACGTGATACGATCGTATGATTAAAGTTACAGGTGAATATAACATCAAATGATGTCGATTATGATAGTGTTCCGTATCATAAGCACTCATTGTATCACGTGATACGATCGTATGATGAAAGTTACAAGTAAATATACTATTAAATGATGTCGATTATGACAGTGTACCGTACCATTGGCACTCATAGTATCACGTGATACGATCGTATGATTGAAGTCACGAATGAATATAACATCAAATGATGTCGATTATGATAGTGTACCGCATCATTGGCGATCATTATATCACGTAATACTATCGTATTATTGAAGTCACGAGTGAATATAACATCAAATGATGCTAAATATGACTGTATAGTGTATCATTAGCACTCATTGTTTCACGTGATACGATCGTATGATTAAAGTTACGAGTAAATATAACATCAAATGATGTCGAATATGATAATGTACTGTATCATTAGCACTCATTGTATCACGTGATACGATCGTATGATGAAAGTTACGAGTGAATATAACATCAAATGATGTCGATTATGATAGTGTACCGCATCATTGGCACTTATTATATCACGTGATACTATCGTATGATTGAAGTCACGAGTGAATATAACATCAAATAATGCTAAATATGATTGTAAAGTGTAGCATTGACACTCATTGTATCACGAGATACGATCGTATGATTGAAGTCACGAGTGAATATAACATCAAATAATGCTAAATATGATTGTATAGTGTAGCATTGACACTCATTGTATCACGAGAAACGATCGTATGATTAAAGTCACGAGTGAATATAACATCAAATAATGCTAAATATGATTGTATATTGTAGCATTGACACTCATTGTATCACGAGATACGATCGTATGATTAACGTCACGAGTGAATATAACATCAAATGATGTTGAATATGATTGTTTAATGTATCATTAGCACTCATTGTTTCACGTGATACGATCGTATGATTAAAGTTACAGGTGAATATAACATCAAATGATGTCGATTATGATAGTGTACCGCATCATTGGCACTCATTATATCACGTGATACTATCGTATGATTGAAGTCACGAGTGAATATAACATCAAATGATGCTAAATATGATTGTATAGTGTATCATTAGCACTCATTGTTTCACGCGATACGATCGTATGATTTAAGTTACAGGTGAATATAACATCAAATGATGTCGATTATGATAGTGTACCGCATCATTGGCGATCATTATATCACGTGATACTATCGTATAATGAAAGTTACGAGTGAATATACTATTAAATAATGTCGATTATGATAGTGTACCGCATCATTGGCACTCATTATATCACGTGATACGATCGTATGATTGAAGTCACGAGTGAATATAACATCAAATGATGTCAATTATGATAGTGTTCTGTATCATAAGCACTCATTGTATCACGTGATACGATCGTATGATGAAAGTTACAAGTAAATATACTATTAAATGATGTCGATTATGACAGTGTACCGTACCATTGGCACTCATAGTATCACGTGATACGATCGTATGATTGAAGTCACGAATGAATATAACATCAAATGATGTCGATTATGATAGTGTACCGCATCATTAGCACACATTGTATCACGTGATACGATCGTATGATTAAAGTTACGAGTGAAGATAACATCAAATGATGTTGAATATGATTGTATAATGTATCATTAGCACTCATTGTTTCACGTGATACGATCGTATGATTAAAGTTACAGGTGAATATAACATCAAACGATGTCGATTATGATAGTGTACCGCATCATTGGCACTCAATATATCACGTGATACGATCGTATGATTGAAGTCACGAGTGAATATAACATCAAATAATGTTGAATATGATTGTATAATGTATCATTAGCACTCATTGTTTCACGTGATACGATCGTATGATTAAAGTTACAGGTGAATATAACATCAAATGATGTCGATTATGATAGTGTACCGCATCATTGGCACTCATTATATCACGTGATACAATCGTATGATTGAAGTCACGAGTGAATATAACATCAAATGATGCTAAATATGATTGTATAGTGTATCATTAGCACTCATTGTTTCACGTGATATGATGGTATGATTAAAGTTACGAGTAAATATAACATCAAATGATGTTGAATACGATTGTACAATGTATCATTAGCACTCATTGTTTCACGTGATACGATCGTATGATTAAAGTTACAGGTGAATATAACATCAAATAATGCTAAATATGATTGTAAAGTGTAGCATTGACACTCATTGTATCACGAGATACGATCGTATGATTGAAGTCACGAGTGAATATAACATCAAATAATGCTAAATATGATTGTATAGTGTAGCATTGACACTCATTGTATCACGAGATACGATCGTATGATTAAAGTCACGAGTGAATATAACATCAAATGATGTTGAATATGATTGTTTAATGTATCATTAGCACTCATTGCTTCACGTGATACGATCGTATGATTAAAGTTACGAGTGAATATACTATTAAATGATGTCGATTATGATAGTGTACCACATCATTGGCACTAATTGTATCACGTGAAACGATCGTATGATCAATGTTACGAGTTAACATAATAGGGCAAGAATTATTGTACCAGCTATGAAATACGCATTTTTGTAAAATTCTACTTTTTGACGATATTTTTCTTGTTTTGGTATGAGGAAATCATAATTGTTCAAGAGCTAACGTACCAGCTATAAAATACTCTTATATGTAAAAATTAAACTTTTTGATGACATTTTCCTTGTTTTGGTATCAGGAGAACATAATATGGCAGGAGCTAACGTACTAGCTGAGAAATACGCATTTTTGTAAAAATTTGAGTTTTCGACGATATTTTCCTTGTTTTGGTATCAGGAGAACATAATGGGGCAGGAGCTAACGTACTAGCTATGAAATACGCATTTTCGAAAAATTCGACTTTTTGACGATATTTTCCTTGATTTTGTATCAGGAGAACATAAAAGAGAAGGAGCTACCGTTCCAGCTATGAAATACCCATTTTTTAAAAATTCGACTCTTAGACGATATTTTCCTTGTTTTCGTATCAGGAGAACATAATGGGGCAGGAGCTGACGTACTAGCTATGAAATACGCATTTTTTAAAAATTCGACTTTTTGACGATATTTTCCTTGTTTTAGTATCAGGAGAACATAATGGGGCAGGAGCTAACGTACCAGCTATGAAATACGCATTTTTGTAAAAATTTGACTTTTGGACGATATTTTCTTTGTTTTGGTATCAGGAGAACATAATGGGACAGGAGCTAACGTACTAGCTCTAAATACGCATTTTTGTGAAAATTCGACTTTTTGAAGTCATTTTTCTTTGTTTTGGTATCAGGAGAACATAAAGGGGCAAGAGCTAACGTACAAGATCATACGATCGTATGATCAAAGTTACGAGTGAATATGACATCAAATGATGTCAAATATGATAGTGTGCCGTATCATTTGCACTTATTGTATCACGTGATACAATCGTATGATTGAAGTTACAGTGAATATACTATTAAATAATGTCGATTATGACAGTGTACTGTATCATTGGCACTCATTGTATCACGTGATACGATCGTATGATTGAAGTCATGAATGAATATAACATCAAATGATGTCGATTATGATAGTGTGCCGCATCATTAGCACACATTGTATCACATGATACGATTGTATGATTGAAGTTACGAGTGAATATAACATCAAATGATTTCGAATATGATAATGAACCGCATCATTGGCAATCATTATATCACGTGATACCATCATATGATTGAAGTCACGAGTGAATATAACATCAAATGATGTTGGATATGATTGTATAATGTATCATTAGCACTCATTGTTTCACGTGATACGATCGTATGATTAAAGTTACAGGTGAATATAATATCAATTGATGTCGTATATGATAGCGCACCATATCATTAGCACTTATTGTATCATGTGATGTGATCGTATGATTGAAGTCACCAGTGAATATAACATCAAATAATGCTAAATATGATTGTACAGTGTAGCATTGACACTCATTGTATCACGAGATACGATCGTATGATTAAAGTCACGAGTGAATATACTATAAAATGATGTCGATTATGATAGTGTACCACATCATCGGCACTCATTATATCACGTGATACGATCGTATGATTAAAGTTACGATTAGAGATACTAATAAATGATGTTGAATATAATAGTGCACCATATCATTAGCACTTATTGTATCATGTGATGCGATCGTATGATTAAAGTTACAAGTGAATATAACATCAAATGATGTCGATTATAATAGTGTACCGCATCATTGGCACTCATTATATCAGGTGATGCTATCGTATGATTGAAGTCACGAGTGAATATAACATCAAATAATGCTAAATATGATTGTATAGTGTAGCATTGACACTCATTGTATCACGAGATACGATCGTATGATTGAAGTCACGAGTGAATATACTATAAAATGATGTCGATTATGATAGTGTACCACATCATTGGCACTCATAATATCACGTGATACGATCGTATGATTGAAGTCACGAGTGAATATAATATCAAATGATGTCGATTATAATAGTGTACCGCATCATTGGCACTCATTATATCACGTGATACTATCGTATGATTGAAGTCACGAGTGAATATAACATCAAATAATGCTAAATATGATTGTATAGTGTAGCATTGACACTCATTGTATCACGAGATACGATCGTATGATTGAAGTCACGAGTGAATATAACATCAAATGATGTTGAATATGATTGTATGATGTATCATTAGCACTCATTGTTTCACGTGATACGATCATATGATTAAAGTTACAGGTGAATATAACATCAAATGATGTCGATTATGATAGTGTACCGCATCATTGGCACTCATTATATCACGTGATACTATCGTATGATTGAAGTCACGAGTGAATATAAAATCAAATGATGCTAAATATGATTGTATAGTGTATCATTAGCACTCATTGTTTCACGTGATACGATCGTAAGATTAAAGTTACGAGTAAATATAACATCAAATGGTGTCGAATATGATAATGTACTGTATCATTAGCACTCATTGTATCACGTGACACGATCGTATGATGAAAGTTAAAGTGAATATAACATCAAATGATGTCGATTATGATAGTGTACCTTATCATTGGCACTCATTATATCACGTGATACGATCGTATAATGAAAGTTACGAGTGAATATACTATTAAATAATGTCGATTATGATAGTGTACCGCATCATTAGCACTCATTATATCACGTGATACGATCGTATGATTGAAGTCACGAGTGAATATAACATCAAATGATGTCAATTATGATAGTGTTCCGTATCATAAGCACTCATTGTATCACGTGATACGATCGTATGATGAAAGTTACAAGTAAATATACTATTAAATGATGTCGATTATGACAGTGTACCGTACCATTGGCACTCATAGTATCACGTGATACGATCGTATGATTGAAGTCACGAATGAATATAACATCAAATGATGTCGATTATGATAGTGTACCGCATCATTAGCACACATTGTATCACGTGATACGATCGTATGATTAAAGTTACGAGTGAAGATAACATCAAATGATGTTGAAAATGATTGTATAATGTATCATTAGCACTCATTGTTTCACGTGATACGATCGTATGATTAAAGTTACACGTGAATATAACATCAAACGATGTCGATTATGATAGTGTACCGCATCATAGGCACTCAATATATCACGTGATACGATCGTATGATTGAAGTCACGAGTGAATATAACATCAAATAATGTTGAATATGATTGTATAATGTATCATTAGCACTCATTGTTTCACGTGATACGATCGTATGATTAAAGTTACAGGTGAATATAACATCAAATGATGTCGATTATGATAGTGTACCGCATCATTGGCACTCATTATATCACGTGATACTATCGTATGATTGAAGTCACGAGTGAATATAACATCAAATGATGCTAAATATGACTGTATAGTGTATCATTAGCACTCATTGTTTCACGTGATACGATCGTATGATTAAAGTTACGAGTAAATATAACATCAAATGATGTCGAATATGATAATGTACTGTATCATTAGCACTCATTGTATCACGTGATACGATCGTATGATGAAAGTTACGAGTGAATATAACATCAAATGATGTCGATTATGATAGTGTACCGCATCATTGGCACTCATTATATCACGTGATACTATCGTATGATTGAAGTCACGAGTGAATATAAAATCAAATGATGCTAAATATGATTGTATAGTGTATCATTAGCACTCATTGTTTCACGTGATACGATCGTAAGATTAAAGTTACGAGTAAATATAACATCAAATGGTGTCGAATATGATAATGTACTGTATCATTAGCACTCATTGTATCACGTGACACGATCGTATGATGAAAGTTACGAGTGAATATAACATCAAATGATGTCGATTATGATAGTGTACCTTATCATTGGCACTTATTATATCACGTGATACGATCGTTTAATGAAAGTTACGAGTGAATATACTATTAAATAATGTCGATTATGATAGTGTACCGCATCATTAGCACTCATTATATCACGTGATACGATCGTATGATTGAAGTCACGAGTGAATATAACATCAAATGATGTCAATTATGATAGTGTTCCGTATCATAAGCACTCATTGTATCACGTGATACGATCGTATGATGAAAGTTACAAGTAAATATACTATTAAATGATGTCGATTATGACAGTGTACCGTACCATTGGCACTCATAGTATCACGTGATACGATCGTATGATTGAAGTCACGAATGAATATAACATCAAATGATGTCGATTATGATAGTGTACCGCATCATTAGCACACATTGTATCACGTGATACGATCGTATGATTGAAGTCACGAGTGAATATAACATCAAATGATGTCAATTATGATAGTGTTCCGTATCATAAGCACTCATTGTATCACGTGATACGATCGTATGATTAAAGTTACAGGTGAATATAACATCAAACGATGTCGATTATGATAGTGTACCGCATCATAGGCACTCAATATATCACGTGATACGATCGTATGATTGAAGTCACGAGTGAATATAACATCAAATAATGTTGAATATGATTGTATAATGTATCATTAGCACTCATTGTTTCACGTGATACGATCGTATGATTAAAGTTACAGGTGAATATAACATCAAATGATGTCGATTATGATAGTGTTCCGTATCATAAGCACTCATTGTATCACGTGATACGATCGTATGATGAAAGTTACAAGTAAATATACTATTAAATGATGTCGATTATGACAGTGTACCGTACCATTGGCACTCATAGTATCACGTGATACGATCGTATGATTGAAGTCACGAATGAATATAACATCAAATGATGTCGATTATGATAGTGTACCGCATCATTGGCGATCATTATATCACGTGATACTATCGTATTATTGAAGTCACGAGTGAATATAACATCAAATGATGCTAAATATGACTGTATAGTGTATCATTAGCACTCATTGTTTCACGTGATACGATCGTATGATTAAAGTTACGAGTAAATATAACATCAAATGATGTCGAATATGATAATGTACTGTATCATTAGCACTCATTGTATCACGTGATACGATCGTATGATGAAAGTTACGAGTGAATATAACATCAAATGATGACGATTATGATAGTGTACCGCATCATTGGCACTTATTATATCACGTGATACTATCGTATGATTGAAGTCACGAGTGAATATAACATCAAATAATGCTAAATATGATTGTAAAGTGTAGCATTGACACTCATTGTATCACGAGATACGATCGTATGATTGAAGTCACGAGTGAATATAACATCAAATAATGCTAAATATGATTGTATAGTGTAGCATTGACACTCATTGTATCACGAGAAACGATCGTATGATTAAAGTTACGAGTAAATATAACATCAAATGGTGTCGAATATGATAATGTACTGTATCATTAGCACTCATTGTATCACGTGACACGATCGTATGATGAAAGTTACGAGTGAATATAACATCAAATGATGTCGATTATGATAGTGTACCTTATCATTGGCACTCATTGTATCACGAGATACGATCGTATGATTAACGTCACGAGTGAATATAACATCAAATGATGTTGAATATGATTGTTTAATGTATCATTAGCACTCATTGTTTCACGTGATACGATCGTATGATTAAAGTTACAGGTGAATATAACATCAAATGATGTCGATTATGATAGTGTACCGCATCATTGGCACTCATTATATCACGTGATACTATCGTATGATTGAAGTCACGAGTGAATATAACATCAAATGATGCTAAATATGATTGTATAGTGTATCATTAGCACTCATTGTTTCACGCGATACGATCGTATGATTTAAGTTACAGGTGAATATAACATCAAATGATGTCGATTATGATTGTGTACCGCATCATTGGCGATCATTATATCACGTGATACTATCGTATAATGAAAGTTACGAGTGAATATACTATTAAATAATGTCGATTATGATAGTGTACCGCATCATTGGCACTCATTATATCACGTGATACGATCGTATGATTGAAGTCACGAGTGAATATAACATCAAATGATGTCAATTATGATAGTGTTCTGTATCATAAGCACTCATTGTATCACGTGATACGATCGTATGATGAAAGTTACAAGTAAATATACTATTAAATGATGTCGATTATGACAGTGTACCGTACCATTGGCACTCATAGTATCACGTGATACGATCGTATGATTGAAGTCACGAATGAATATAACATCAAATGATGTCGATTATGATAGTGTACCGCATCATTAGCACACATTGTATCACGTGATACGATCGTATGATTAAAGTTACGAGTGAAGATAACATCAAATGATGTTGAATATGATTGTATAATGTATCATTAGCACTCATTGTTTCACGTGATACGATCGTATGATTAAAGTTACAGGTGAATATAACATCAAACGATGTCGATTATGATAGTGTACCGCATCATTGGCACTCAATATATCACGTGATACGATCGTATGATTGAAGTCACGAGTGAATATAACATCAAATAATGTTGAATATGATTGTATAATGTATCATTAGCACTCATTGTTTCACGTGATACGATCGTATGATTAAAGTTACAGGTGAATATAACATCAAATGATGTCGATTATGATAGTGTACCGCATCATTGGCACTCATTATATCACGTGATACAATCGTATGATTGAAGTCACGAGTGAATATAACATCAAATGATGCTAAATATGATTGTATAGTGTATCATTAGCACTCATTGTTTCACGTGATATGATGGTATGATTAAAGTTACGAGTAAATATAACATCAAATGATGTTGAATACGATTGTACAATGTATCATTAGCACTCATTGTTTCACGTGATACGATCGTATGATTAAAGTTACAGGTGAATATAACATCAAATGATGTCGATTATGATAGTGTACCGCATCATTGGCACTCATTATATCACATGATACTATCGTATGATTGAAGTCACGAGTGAATATAACATCAAATGATGTCGAATATGATAATGTACCGTATCATTAGCACTCATTGTATCACGTGATACGATCGTATGATGAAAGTTACGAGTGAATATAACATCAAATGATGTCGATTATGATAGTGTACCGCATCATTTGCACTTATTATATCACGTGATACTATCGTATGATTGAAGTCACGAGTGAATATAACATCAAATAATGCTAAATATGATTGTAAAGTGTAGCATTGACACTCATTGTATCACGAGATACGATCGTATGATTGAAGTCACGAGTGAATATAACATCAAATAATGCTAAATATGATTGTATAGTGTAGCATTGACACTCATTGTATCACGAGATACGATCGTATGATTAAAGTCACGAGTGAATATAACATCAAATGATGTTGAATATGATTGTTTAATGTATCATTAGCACTCATTGTTTCACGTGATACGATCGTATGATTAAAGTTACGAGTGAATATACTATTAAATGATGTCGATTATGATAGTGTACTACATCATTGGCACTAATTGTATCACGTGAAACGATCGTATGATCAATGTTACGAGTTAACATAATAGGGCAAGAATTATTGTACCAGCTATGAAATACGCATTTTTGTAAAATTCTACTTTTTGACGATATTTTTCTTGTTTTGGTATGAGGAAATCATAATTGTTCAAGAGCTAACGTACCAGCTATAAAATACTCTTATATGTAAAAATTAAACTATTTGATGACATTTTCCTTGTTTTGGTATCAGGAGAACATAATATGGCAGGAGCTAACGTACTAGCTGAGAAATACGCATTTTTGTAAAAATTTGAGTTTTCGACGATATTTTCCTTGTTTTGGTATCAGGAGAACATAATGGGGCAGGAGCTAACGTACTAGCTATGAAATACGCATTTTCGAAAAATTCGACTTTTTGACGATATTTTCCTTGATTTTGTATCAGGAGAACATAAAAGAGAAGGAGCTAACGTTCCAGCTATGAAATACCCATTTTTTAAAAATTCGACTTTTTGACGATATTTTCCAATTTTCGTATCAGGAGAAAATAATGGGGCAGGAGCTGACGTACTAGCTATGAAATACGCATTTTTTAAAAATTCGACTTTTTGACGATATTTTCCTTGTTTTAGTATCAGGAGAACATAATGGGGCAGGAGCTAACGTACCAGCTATGAAATACGCATTTTTGTAAAAATTTGACTTTTGGACGATATTTTCTTTGTTTTGGTATCAGGAGAACATAATGGGACAGGAGCTAACGTACTAGCTCTAAATACGCATTTTTGTGAAAATTCGACTTTTTGAAGTCATTTTTCTTTGTTTTGGTATCAGGAGAACATAAAGGGGCAAGAGCTAACGTACAAGATCATACGAACGTATGATCAAAGTTACGAGTGAATATGACATCAAATGATGTCAAATATGATAGTGTGCCGTATCATTTGCACTTATTGTATCACGTGATACAATCGTATGATTGAAGTTACAGTGAATATACTATTAAATAATGTCAATTATGACAGTGTACTGTATCATTGGCACTCATTGTATCACGTGATACGATCGTATGATTGAAGTCATGAATGAATATAACATCAAATGATGTCGATTATGATAGTGTGCCGCATCATTAGCACACATTGTATCACATGATACGATTGTATGATTGAAGTTACGAGTGAATATAACATCAAATGATTTCGAATATGATAATGAACCGCATCATTGGCAATCATTATATCACGTGATACCATCATATGATTGAAGTCACGAGTGAATATAACATCAAATGATGTTGGATATGATTGTATAATGTATCATTAGCACTCATTGTTTCACGTGATACGATCGTATGATTAAAGTTACAGGTGAATATAATATCAATTGATGTCGTATATGATAGCGCACCATATCATTAGCACTCATTGTATCATGTGATGTGATCGTATGATTGAAGTCACCAGTGAATATAACATCAAATAATGCTAAATATGATTGTACAGTGTAGCATTGACACTCATTGTATCACGAGATACGATCGTATGATTAAAGTCACGAGTGAATATACTATAAAATGATGTCGATTATGATAGTGTACCACATCATTGGCACTCATTATATCACGTGATACGATCGTATGATTAAAGTTACGATTGGAGATACTAATAAATGATGTTGAATATAATAGTGCACCATATCATTAGCACTTATTGTATCATGTGATGCGATCGTATGATTAAAGTTACAAGTGAATATAACATCAAATGATGTCGATTATAATAGTGTACCGCATCATTGGCACTCATTATATCAGGTGATGCTATCGTATGATTGAAGTCACGAGTGAATATAACATCAAATAATGCTAAATATGATTGTATAGTGTAGCATTGACACTCATTGTATCACGAGATACGATCGTATGATTGAAGTCACGAGTGAATATACTATAAAATGATGTCGATTATGATAGTGTACCACATCATTGGCACTCATAATATCACGTGATACGATCGTATGATTGAAGTCACGAGTGAATATAATATCAAATGATGTCAATTATGATAGTGTTGCGTATTATAAGCACTCATTGTTTCACGTGATACGATCGTATGATTAAAGTTACGATTGGAGATACTAATAAATGATGTTGAATATAATAGTGCACCATATCATTAGCACTTATTGTATCATGTGATGCGATCGTATGATTAAAGTTACAAGTGAATATAACATCAAATGATGTCGATTATAATAGTGTACCGCATCATTGGCACTCATTATATCACGTGATACTATCGTATGATTGAAGTCACGAGTGAATATAACATCAAATAATGCTAAATATGATTGTATAGTGTAGCATTGACACTCATTGTATCACGAGATACGATCGTATGATTGAAGTCACGAGTGAATATAACATCAAATGATGTTGAATATGATTGTATGATGTATCATTAGCACTCATTGTTTCACGTGATACGATCATATGATTAAAGTTACAGGTGAATATAACATCAAATGATGTCGATTATGATAGTGTACCGCATCATTGGCACTCATTATATCACGTGATACTATCGTATGATTGAAGTCACGAGTGAATATAAAATCAAATGATGCTAAATATGATTGTATAGTGTATCATTAGCACTCATTGTTTCACGTGATACGATCGTAATATTAAAGTTACGAGTAAATATAACATCAAATGGTGTCGAATATGATAATGTACTGTATCATTAGCACTCATTGTATCACGTGACACGATCGTATGATGAAAGTTACGAGTGAATATAACATCAAATGATGTCGATTATGATAGTGTACCTTATCATTGGCACTCATTATATCACGTGATACGATCGTATAATGAAAGTTACGAGTGAATATACTATTAAATAATGTCGATTATGATAGTGTACCGCATCATTAGCACTCATTATATCACGTGATACGATCGTATGATTGAAGTCACGAGTGAATATAACATCAAATGATGTCAATTATGATAGTGTTCCGTATCATAAGCACTCATTGTATCACGTGATACGATCGTATGATGAAAGTTACAAGTAAATATACTATTAAATGATGTCGATTATGACAGTGTACCGTACCATTGGCACTCATAGTATCACGTGATACGATCGTATGATTGAAGTCACGAATGAATATAACATCAAATGATGTCGATTATGATAGTGTACCGCATCATTAGCACACATTGTATCACGTGATACGATCGTATGATTAAAGTTACGAGTGAAGATAACATCAAATGATGTTGAAAATGATTGTATAATGTATCATTAGCACTCATTGTTTCACGTGATACGATCGTATGATTAAAGTTACAGGTGAATATAACATCAAATGATGTCGATTATGATAGTGTACCGCATCATTGGCACTCATTATATCACGTGATACTATCGTATGATTGAAGTCACGAGTGAATATAACATCAAATGATGCTAAATATGATTGTATAGTGTATCATTAGCACTCATTGTTTCACGCGATACGATCGTATGATTTAAGTTACAGGTGAATATAACATCAAATGATGTCGATTATGATAGTGTACCGCATCATTGGCGATCATTATATCACGTGATACTATCGTATTATTGAAGTCACGAGTGAATATAACATCAAATGATGCTAAATATGACTGTATAGTGTATCATTAGCACTCATTGTTTCACGTGATACGATCGTATGATTAAAGTTACGAGTAAATATAACATCAAATGATGTTGAAAATGATTGTATAATGTATCATTAGCACTCATTGTTTCACGTGATACGATCGTATGATTAAAGTTACAGGTGAATATAACATCAAATGATGTCGATTATGATAGTGTACCGCATCATTGGCACTCATTATATCACGTGATACTATCGTATGATTGAAGTCACGAGTGAATATAACATCAAATGATGCTAAATATGATTGTATAGTGTATCATTAGCACTCATTGTTTCACGCGATACGATCGTATGATTTAAGTTACAGGTGAATATAACATCAAATGATGTCGATTATGATAGTGTACCGCATCATTGGCGATCATTATATCACGTGATACTATCGTATTATTGAAGTCACGAGTGAATATAACATCAAATGATGCTAAATATGACTGTATAGTGTATCATTAGCACTCATTGTTTCACGTGATACGATCGTATGATTAAAGTTACGAGTAAATATAACATCAAATGATGTCGAATATGATAATGTACTGTATCATTAGCACTCATTGTATCACGTGATACGATCGTATGATGAAAGTTACGAGTGAATATAACATCAAATGATGTCGATTATGATAGTGTACCACATCATTGGCACTCATTATATCACGTGATACGATCGTATGATTAAAGTTACGATTGGAGATACTAATAAATGATGTTGAATATAATAGTGCACCATATCATTAGCACTTATTGTATCATGTGATGCGATCGTATGATTAAAGTTACAAGTGAATATAACATCAAATGATGTCGATTATAATAGTGTACCGCATCATTGGCACTCATTATATCAGGTGATGCTATCGTATGATTGAAGTCACGAGTGAATATAACATCAAATAATGCTAAATATGATTGTATAGTGTAGCATTGACACTCATTGTATCACGAGATACGATCGTATGATTGAAGTCACGAGTAAATATACTATAAAATGATGTCGATTATGATAGTGTACCACATCATTGGCACTCATAATATCACGTGATACGATCGTATGATTGAAGTCACGAGTGAATATAATATCAAATGATGTCAATTATGATAGTGTTGCGTATTATAAGCACTCATTGTTTCACGTGATACGATCGTATGATTAAAGTTACGATTGGAGATACTAATAAATGATGTTGAATATAATAGTGCACCATATCATTAGCACTTATTGTATCATGTGATGCGATCGTATGATTAAAGTTACAAGTGAATATAACATCAAATGATGTCGATTATAATAGTGTACCGCATCATTGGCACTCATTATATCACGTGATACTATCGTATGATTGAAGTCACGAGTGAATATAACATCAAATAATGCTAAATATGATTGTATGATGTATCATTAGCACTCATTGTTTCACGTGATACGATCATATGATTAAAGTTACAGGTGAATATAACATCAAATGATGTCGATTATGATAGTGTACCGCATCATTGGCACTCATTATATCACGTGATACTATCGTATGATTGAAGTCACGAGTGAATATAAAATCAAATGATGCTAAATATGATTGTATAGTGTATCATTAGCACTCATTGTTTCACGTGATACGATCGTAAGATTAAAGTTACGAGTAAATATAACATCAAATGGTGTCGAATATGATAATGTACTGTATCATTAGCACTCATTGTATCACGTGACACGATCGTATGATGAAAGTTACGAGTGAATATAACATCAAATGATGTCGATTATGATAGTGTACCTTATCATTGGCACTCATTATATCACGTGATACGATCGTATAATGAAAGTTACGAGTGAATATACTATTAAATAATGTCGATTATGATAGTGTACCGCATCATAAGCACTCATTGTATCACGTGATACGATCGTATGATGAAAGTTACAAGTAAATATACTATTAAATGATGTCGATTATGACAGTGTACCGTACCATTGGCACTCATAGTATCACGTGATACGATCGTATGATTGAAGTCACGAATGAATATAACATCAAATGATGTCGATTATGATAGTGTACCGCATCATTAGCACACATTGTATCACGTGATACGATCGTATGATTAAAGTTACGAGTGAAGATAACATCAAATGATGTTGAAAATGATTGTATAATGTATCATTAGCACTCATTGTTTCACGTGATACGATCGTATGATTAAGGTTACAGGTGAATATAACATCAAATGATGTCGATTATGATAGTGTACCGCATCATTGGCACTCATTATATCACGTGATACTATCGTATGATTGAAGTCACGAGTGAATATAACATCAAATGATGCTAAATATGATTGTATAGTGTATCATTAGCACTCATTGTTTCACGCGATACGATCGTATGATTTAAGTTACAGGTGAATATAACATCAAATGATGTCGATTATGATAGTGTACCGCATCATTGGCGATCATTATATCACGTGATACTATCGTATTATTGAAGTCACGAGTGAATATAACATCAAATGATGCTAAATATGACTGTATAGTGTATCATTAGCACTCATTGTTTCACGTGATACGATCGTATGATTAAAGTTACGAGTAAATATAACATCAAATGATGTCGAATATGATAATGTACTGTATTATTAGCACTCATTGTATCACGTGATACGATCGTATGATGAAAGTTACGAGTGAATATAACATCAAATGATGTCGATTATGATAGTGTACCGCATCATTGGCACTCATTATATCACGTGATACTATCGTATGATTGAAGTCACGAGTGAATATAAAATCAAATGATGCTAAATATGATTGTATAGTGTATCATTAGCACTCATTGTTTCACGTGATACGATCGTAAGATTAAAGTTACGAGTAAATATAACATCAAATGGTGTCGAATATGATAATGTACTGTATCATTAGCACTCATTGTATCACGTGACACGATCGTATGATGAAAGTTACGAGTGAATATAACATCAAATGATGTCGATTATGATAGTGTACCTTATCATTGGCACTCATTATATCACGTGATACGATCGTATAATGAAAGTTACGAGTGAATATACTATTAAATAATGTCGATTATGATAGTGTACCGCATCATTAGCACTCATTATATCGCGTGATACGATCGTATGATTGAAGTCACGAGTGAATATAACATCAAATGATGTCAATTATGATAGTGTTCCGTATCATAAGCACTCATTGTATCACGTGATACGATCGTATGATGAAAGTTACAAGTAAATATACTATTAAATGATGTCGATTATGACAGTGTACCGTACCATTGGCACTCATAGTATCACGTGATACGATCGTATGATTGAAGTCACGAATGAATATAACATCAAATAATGTTGAATATGATTGTATAATGTATCATTAGCACTCATTGTTTCACGTGATACGATCGTATGATTAAAGTTACAGGTGAATATAACATCAAATGATGTCGATTATGATAGTGTTCCGTATCATAAGCACTCATTGTATCACGTGATACGATCGTATGATGAAAGTTACAAGTAAATATACTATTAAATGATGTCGATTATGACAGTGTACCGTACCATTGGCACTCATAGTATCACGTGATACGATCGTATGATTGAAGTCACGAATGAATATAATATCAAATGATGTCAATTATGATAGTGTTGCGTATTATAAGCACTCATTGTTTCACGTGATACGATCGTATGATTAAAGTTACGATTGGAGATACTAATAAATGATGTTGAATATAATAGTGCACCATATCATTAGCACTTATTGTATCATGTGATGCGATCGTATGATTAAAGTTACAAGTGAATATAACATCAAATGATGTCGATTATAATAGTGTACCGCATCATTGGCACTCATTATATCACGTGATACTATCGTATGATTGAAGTCACGAGTGAATATAACATCAAATAATGCTAAATATGATTGTATAGTGTAGCATTGACACTCATTGTATCACGAGATACGATCGTATGATTGAAGTCACGAGTGAATATAACATCAAATGATGTTGAATATGATTGTATGATGTATCATTAGCACTCATTGTTTCACGTGATACGATCATATGATTAAAGTTACAGGTGAATATAACATCAAATGATGTCGATTATGATAGTGTACCGCATCATTGGCACTCATTATATCACGTGATACTATCGTATGATTGAAGTCACGAGTGAATATAAAATCAAATGATGCTAAATATGATTGTATAGTGTATCATTAGCACTCATTGTTTCACGTGATACGATCGTAATATTAAAGTTACGAGTAAATATAACATCAAATGGTGTCGAATATGATAATGTACTGTATCATTAGCACTCATTGTATCACGTGACACGATCGTATGATGAAAGTTACGAGTGAATATAACATCAAATGATGTCGATTATGATAGTGTACCTTATCATTGGCACTCATTATATCACGTGATACGATCGTATAATGAAAGTTACGAGTGAATATACTATTAAATAATGTCGATTATGATAGTGTACCGCATCATTAGCACTCATTATATCACGTGATACGATCGTATGATTGAAGTCACGAGTGAATATAACATCAAATGATGTCAATTATGATAGTGTTCCGTATCATAAGCACTCATTGTATCACGTGATACGATCGTATGATGAAAGTTACAAGTAAATATACTATTAAATGATGTCGATTATGACAGTGTACCGTACCATTGGCACTCATAGTATCACGTGATACGATCGTATGATTGAAGTCACGAATGAATATAACATCAAATGATGTCGATTATGATAGTGTACCGCATCATTAGCACACATTGTATCACGTGATACGATCGTATGATTAAAGTTACGAGTGAAGATAACATCAAATGATGTTGAAAATGATTGTATAATGTATCATTAGCACTCATTGTTTCACGTGATACGATCGTATGATTAAAGTTACAGGTGAATATAACATCAAATGATGTCGATTATGATAGTGTACCGCATCATTGGCACTCATTATATCACGTGATACTATCGTATGATTGAAGTCACGAGTGAATATAACATCAAATGATGCTAAATATGATTGTATAGTGTATCATTAGCACTCATTGTTTCACGCGATACGATCGTATGATTTAAGTTACAGGTGAATATAACATCAAATGATGTCGATTATGATAGTGTACCGCATCATTGGCGATCATTATATCACGTGATACTATCGTATTATTGAAGTCACGAGTGAATATAACATCAAATGATGCTAAATATGACTGTATAGTGTATCATTAGCACTCATTGTTTCACGTGATACGATCGTATGATTAAAGTTACGAGTAAATATAACATCAAATGATGTTGAAAATGATTGTATAATGTATCATTAGCACTCATTGTTTCACGTGATACGATCGTATGATTAAAGTTACAGGTGAATATAACATCAAATGATGTCGATTATGATAGTGTACCGCATCATTGGCACTCATTATATCACGTGATACTATCGTATGATTGAAGTCACGAGTGAATATAACATCAAATGATGCTAAATATGATTGTATAGTGTATCATTAGCACTCATTGTTTCACGCGATACGATCGTATGATTTAAGTTACAGGTGAATATAACATCAAATGATGTCGATTATGATAGTGTACCGCATCATTGGCGATCATTATATCACGTGATACTATCGTATTATTGAAGTCACGAGTGAATATAACATCAAATGATGCTAAATATGACTGTATAGTGTATCATTAGCACTCATTGTTTCACGTGATACGATCGTATGATTAAAGTTACGAGTAAATATAACATCAAATGATGTCGAATATGATAATGTACTGTATCATTAGCACTCATTGTATCACGTGATACGATCGTATGATGAAAGTTACGAGTGAATATAACATCAAATGATGTCGATTATGATAGTGTACCACATCATTGGCACTCATTATATCACGTGATACGATCGTATGATTAAAGTTACGATTGGAGATACTAATAAATGATGTTGAATATAATAGTGCACCATATCATTAGCACTTATTGTATCATGTGATGCGATCGTATGATTAAAGTTACAAGTGAATATAACATCAAATGATGTCGATTATAATAGTGTACCGCATCATTGGCACTCATTATATCAGGTGATGCTATCGTATGATTGAAGTCACGAGTGAATATAACATCAAATAATGCTAAATATGATTGTATAGTGTAGCATTGACACTCATTGTATCACGAGATACGATCGTATGATTGAAGTCACGAGTAAATATACTATAAAATGATGTCGATTATGATAGTGTACCACATCATTGGCACTCATAATATCACGTGATACGATCGTATGATTGAAGTCACGAGTGAATATAATATCAAATGATGTCAATTATGATAGTGTTGCGTATTATAAGCACTCATTGTTTCACGTGATACGATCGTATGATTAAAGTTACGATTGGAGATACTAATAAATGATGTTGAATATAATAGTGCACCATATCATTAGCACTTATTGTATCATGTGATGCGATCGTATGATTAAAGTTACAAGTGAATATAACATCAAATGATGTCGATTATAATAGTGTACCGCATCATTGGCACTCATTATATCACGTGATACTATCGTATGATTGAAGTCACGAGTGAATATAACATCAAATAATGCTAAATATGATTGTATGATGTATCATTAGCACTCATTGTTTCACGTGATACGATCATATGATTAAAGTTACAGGTGAATATAACATCAAATGATGTCGATTATGATAGTGTACCGCATCATTGGCACTCATTATATCACGTGATACTATCGTATGATTGAAGTCACGAGTGAATATAAAATCAAATGATGCTAAATATGATTGTATAGTGTATCATTAGCACTCATTGTTTCACGTGATACGATCGTAAGATTAAAGTTACGAGTAAATATAACATCAAATGGTGTCGAATATGATAATGTACTGTATCATTAGCACTCATTGTATCACGTGACACGATCGTATGATGAAAGTTACGAGTGAATATAACATCAAATGATGTCGATTATGATAGTGTACCTTATCATTGGCACTCATTATATCACGTGATACGATCGTATAATGAAAGTTACGAGTGAATATACTATTAAATAATGTCGATTATGATAGTGTACCGCATCATAAGCACTCATTGTATCACGTGATACGATCGTATGATGAAAGTTACAAGTAAATATACTATTAAATGATGTCGATTATGACAGTGTACCGTACCATTGGCACTCATAGTATCACGTGATACGATCGTATGATTGAAGTCACGAATGAATATAACATCAAATGATGTCGATTATGATAGTGTACCGCATCATTAGCACACATTGTATCACGTGATACGATCGTATGATTAAAGTTACGAGTGAAGATAACATCAAATGATGTTGAAAATGATTGTATAATGTATCATTAGCACTCATTGTTTCACGTGATACGATCGTATGATTAAGGTTACAGGTGAATATAACATCAAATGATGTCGATTATGATAGTGTACCGCATCATTGGCACTCATTATATCACGTGATACTATCGTATGATTGAAGTCACGAGTGAATATAACATCAAATGATGCTAAATATGATTGTATAGTGTATCATTAGCACTCATTGTTTCACGCGATACGATCGTATGATTTAAGTTACAGGTGAATATAACATCAAATGATGTCGATTATGATAGTGTACCGCATCATTGGCGATCATTATATCACGTGATACTATCGTATTATTGAAGTCACGAGTGAATATAACATCAAATGATGCTAAATATGACTGTATAGTGTATCATTAGCACTCATTGTTTCACGTGATACGATCGTATGATTAAAGTTACGAGTAAATATAACATCAAATGATGTCGAATATGATAATGTACTGTATTATTAGCACTCATTGTATCACGTGATACGATCGTATGATGAAAGTTACGAGTGAATATAACATCAAATGATGTCGATTATGATAGTGTACCGCATCATTGGCACTCATTATATCACGTGATACTATCGTATGATTGAAGTCACGAGTGAATATAAAATCAAATGATGCTAAATATGATTGTATAGTGTATCATTAGCACTCATTGTTTCACGTGATACGATCGTAAGATTAAAGTTACGAGTAAATATAACATCAAATGGTGTCGAATATGATAATGTACTGTATCATTAGCACTCATTGTATCACGTGACACGATCGTATGATGAAAGTTACGAGTGAATATAACATCAAATGATGTCGATTATGATAGTGTACCTTATCATTGGCACTCATTATATCACGTGATACGATCGTATAATGAAAGTTACGAGTGAATATACTATTAAATAATGTCGATTATGATAGTGTACCGCATCATTAGCACTCATTATATCGCGTGATACGATCGTATGATTGAAGTCACGAGTGAATATAACATCAAATGATGTCAATTATGATAGTGTTCCGTATCATAAGCACTCATTGTATCACGTGATACGATCGTATGATGAAAGTTACAAGTAAATATACTATTAAATGATGTCGATTATGACAGTGTACCGTACCATTGGCACTCATAGTATCACGTGATACGATCGTATGATTGAAGTCACGAATGAATATAACATCAAATAATGTTGAATATGATTGTATAATGTATCATTAGCACTCATTGTTTCACGTGATACGATCGTATGATTAAAGTTACAGGTGAATATAACATCAAATGATGTCGATTATGATAGTGTTCCGTATCATAAGCACTCATTGTATCACGTGATACGATCGTATGATGAAAGTTACAAGTAAATATACTATTAAATGATGTCGATTATGACAGTGTACCGTACCATTGGCACTCATAGTATCACGTGATACGATCGTATGATTGAAGTCACGAATGAATATAACATCAAATGATGTCGATTATGATAGTGTACCGCATCATAGGCGATCATTATATCACGTGATACTATCGTATTATTGAAGTCACGAGTGAATATAACATCAAATGATGCTAAATATGACTGTATAGTGTATCATTAGCACTCATTGTTTCACGTGATACGATCGTATGATTAAAGTTACGAGTAAATATAACATCAAATGATGTCGAATATGATAATGTACTGTATCATTAGCACTCATTGTATCACGTGATACGATCGTATGATGAAAGTTACGAGTGAATATAACATCAAATGATGTCGATTATGATAGTGTACCGCATCATTGGCACTTATTATATCACGTGATACTATCGTATGATTGAAGTCACGAGTGAATATAACATCAAATAATGCTAAATATGATTGTAAAGTGTAGCATTGACACTCATTGTATCACGAGATACGATCGTATGAATGAAGTCACGAGTGAATATAACATCAAATAATGCTAAATATGATTGTATAGTGTAGCATTGACACTCATTGTATCACGAGAAACGATCGTATGATTAAAGTCACGAGTGAATATAACATCAAATAATGCTAAATATGATTGTATATTGTAGCATTGACACTCATTGTATCACGAGATACGATCGTATGATTAACGTCACGAGTGAATATAACATCAAATGATGTTGAATATGATTGTTTAATGTATCATTAGCACTCATTGTTTCACGTGATACGATCGTATGATTAAAGTTACAGGTGAATATAACATCAAATGATGTCGATTATGATAGTGTACCGCATCATTGGCGATCATTATATCACGTGATACTATCGTATTATTGAAGTCACGAGTGAATATAACATCAAATGATGCTAAATATGACTGTATAGTGTATCATTAGCACTCATTGTTTCACGTGATACGATCGTATGATTAAAGTTACGAGTAAATATAACATCAAATGATGTCGAATATGATAATGTACCGTATCATTAGCACTCATTGTATCACGTGATACGATCGTATGATGAAAGTTACGAGTGAATATAACATCAAATGATGTCGATTATGATAGTGTACCGCATCATTGGCACTTATTATATCACGTGATACTATCGTATGATTGAAGTCACGAGTGAATATAACATCAAATAATGCTAAATATGATTGTAAAGTGTAGCATTGACACTCATTGCATCACGAGATACGATCGTATGATTGAAGTCACGAGTGAATATAACATCAAATAATGCTAAATATGATTGTATAGTGTAGCATTGACACTCATTGTATCACGAGAAACGATCGTATGATTAAAGTCACGAGTGAATATAACATCAAATAATGCTAAATATGATTGTATAGTGTAGCATTGACACTCATTGTATCACGAGATACGATCGTATGATTAACGTCACGAGTGAATATAACATCAAATGATGTTGAATATGATTGTTTAATGTATCATTAGCACTCATTGTTTCACGTGATACGATCGTATGATTAAAGTTACGAGTGAATATACTATTAAATGATGTCGATTATGATAGTGTACCGCATCATTGGCACTAATTGTATCACGTGATACGATCGTATGATCAATGCTACGAGTTAACATAATAGGGCAAGAATTATTGTACCAGCTATGAAATACGCATTTTTGTAAAATTCTACTTTTTGACGATATTTTTCTTGTTTTGGTATGAGGAAATCATAATTGTTCAGGAGCTAACGTACCAGCTATAAAATACTCTTATATGTAAAAATTTAACTTTTTGATGACATTTTCCTTGTTTTGGTATCAGGAGAACATAATAAGGTAGGAGCTAACGTACCAGCTATGAAATACGCAATTTTTGTAAAAATTTGAGTTTTCGACGATATATTCCTTGTTTTGGTATCAGGAGAACATAATGGAGCAGGAGCTAACGTACTAGCTATGAAATACGCATTTTTGTAAAAATTTGAGTTTTCGACGATATTTTCCTTGATTTCGTATCAGGAGAACATAAAAGAGCAGGAGCTAACGTTCCAGCTACAAAAAACGCATTTTTGTAAAAATTTGAATTTTAGACGATATTTTCCTTGTTTTGGTATCAGGAGAACATAATAAGGCAGGAGCTAACGTACTAGCTGAGAAATACGCATTTTTGTAAAAATTTTAGTTTTCGACGATATTTTCCTTGTTTTGGTATCAGGAGAACATAATGGGGCAGGAGCTAACGTACTAGCTATGAAATACGCATTTTTGTAAAAATTTGAGTTTTTGACGATATTTTCCTTGATTTCGTATCAGGAGAACATAAAAGAGCAGGAGCTAACGTTCCAGCTACAAAAAACGCATTTTTGTAAAAATTTGAATTTTAGACGATATTTTCCTTGTTTTGGTATCAGGAGAACATAATGGGGCAGGAGCTAACGTATCAGCTATGAAATACGCATTTTTGTAAAAATTTGAGTTTTTGACGATATTTTCCTTGATTTCGTATCAGGAGAACATAAAAGAGCAGGAGCTAACGTTCCAGCTACAAAAAACGCATTTTTGTAAAAATTCGAATTTTAGACGATATTTTCTTTGTTTTGGTATCAGGAGAACATAATGGGACAGGAGCTAACGTACCAGCTATGAGATACCAATTTTTTTTAAATTTGACTTTTTGACGATATTTTCCTGGTTTTCGTATCAGGAGAACATAATGGGGCAGGAGCTAACGTACTAGCTATGAAATACGCATTTTTGAAAAATTCAACTTTTTGACAATATTTTTCTCCTTTTCGTATCAGGAGAACATAATAGGGCAGGAGCTAACGTACCAGCTATGAAATACGCATTTTTGTAAAAATTTGACTTTTGGACGATATTTTCTTTGTTTTGGTATCAGGAGAACATAATGGGACAGGAGCTAACGTACTAGCTCTAAATACGCATTTTTGTGAAAGTTCGACTTTTTGACGTCATTTTTCTTGTTTTGGTATCAGGAGAACATAATGGGGCAGGTGCTAACGTACAAGCTATGAAATACGAATTTTTGTAAAAATTCAACTTTTTTAAAATGTTTTCTTTGTTTTGGTATCAGGAGAACATAAAGGGGCAAGAGCTAACGTACAAGATCATACGATCGTATGATCAAAGTTACGAGTGAATATACTATTAAATGATGTCGATTATGATAGTGTGCCGCATCATTAGCACTCATTATATCACGTGATACTATCGTATGATTGAAGTCACGAGTGAATATAACATCAAATAATGCTAAATATGATTGTATAGTGTAGCATTGACACTCATTGTATCACGAGATACGATCGTATGATTAAAGTCACGAGTGAATATAACATCAAATGATGTTGAATATGATTGTATAATGTATCATTAGCACTCATTGTTTCACGTGATACGATCGTATGATTAAAGTTACAGGTGAATATAACATCAAATGATGCTAAATATGATTGTATAGTGTATCAT
This sequence comes from Acanthosoma haemorrhoidale, assembly GCA_930367205.1. Lineage (NCBI taxonomy): Eukaryota > Metazoa > Arthropoda > Insecta > Hemiptera > Acanthosomatidae > Acanthosoma > Acanthosoma haemorrhoidale. Next base: position 118,419,556 of record OV884014.1, read on the forward strand.
TAGCGATCATTGTTTCACGTGATACGATCGTATGATTAAAGTCACGAGTGAATATAACATCAAATGATGCTAAATATGATTGTATAGTGTATCATTAGCACTCATTGTTTCACGTGATACGATCGTATGATTAAAGTTACGAGTAAATATAACATCAAATGATTTCGAATATGATAATGTACCGTATCATTAGCACTCATATTATGACATGATACGATCGTATGATAAAAGTTACGAGTGAATATAACATCAAATGATGTTGAATATGATTGTATAATGTATCATTAGCACTCATTGTTTCACGTGATACGATCATAAGATTAAAGTTACGAGTAAATATAACATCAAATGATGTCGAATATGATAATGTACTGTATCATTAGCACTCATTGTATCACGTGATACGATCGTATGATGAAAGTTACGAGTGAATATAACATCAAATGATGTCGATTATGATAGTGTACCTTATCATTGGCACTCATTATATCACGTGATACGATCGTATAATGAAAGTTACGAGTGAATATACTATTAAATAATGTCGATTATGATAGTGTACCGCATCATTGGCACTCATTATATCACGTGATACGATCGTATGATTGAAGTCACGAGTGAATATAACATCAAATGATGTCAATTATGATAGTGTTCCGTATCATAAGTACTCATTGTATCACGTGATACGATCGTATGATGAAAGTTACAAGTAAATATACTATTAAATGATGTCGATTATGACAGTGTACCGTACCATTGGCACTTATTATATCACGTGATACTATCGTATGATTGAAGTCACGAGTGAATATAACATCAAATAATGCTAAATATGATTGTAAAGTGTAGCATTGACACTCATTGCATCACGAGATACGATCGTATGATTGAAGTCACGAGTGAATATAACATCAAATAATGCTAAATATGATTGTATAGTGTATCATTAGCACTCATTGTTTCACGTGATACGATCGTATGATTAAAGTTACGAGTAAATATAACATCAAATGATTTCGAATATGATAATGTACCGTATCATTAGCACTCATATTATGACATGATACGATCGTATGATAAAAGTTACGAGTGAATATAACATCAAATGATGTTGAATATGATTGTATAATGTATCATTAGCACTCATTGTTTCACGTGATACGATCATAAGATTAAAGTTACGAGTAAATATAACATCAAATGATGTCGAATATGATAATGTACCTTATCATTGGCACTCATTATATCACGTGATACGATCGTATAATGAAAGTTACGAGTGAATATACTATTAAATAATGTCGATTATGATAGTGTACCGCATCATTGGCACTCATTATATCACGTGATACGATCGTATGATTGAAGTCACGAGTGAATATAACATCAAATGATGTCAATTATGATAGTATTCCGTATCATAAGTACTCATTGTATCACGTGATACGATCGTATGATGAAAGTTACAAGTAAATATACTATTAAATGATGTCGATTATGACAGTGTACCGTACCATTGGCACTCATAGTATCACGTGATACGATCGTATGATTGAAGTCACGAATGAATATAACATCAAATGATGTCGATTATGATAGTGTACCGCATCATTAGCACACATTGTATCACGTGATACGATCGTATGATTAAAGTTACGAGTGAAGATAACATCAAATGATGTTGAATATGATTGTATAATGTATCATTAGCACTCATTGTTTCACGTGATACGATCGTATGATTAAAGTTACAGGTGAATATAACATCAAACGATGTCGATTATGATAGTGTACTGCATCATTGGCACTCAATATATCACGTGATACGATCGTATGATTGAAGTCACGAGTGAATATAACATCAAATAATGTTGAATATGATTGTATAATGTATCATTAGCACTCATTGTTTCACGTGATACGATCGTATGATTAAAGTTACAGGTGAATATAACATCAAATGATGTCGATTATGATAGTGTACCGCATCATTGGCACTCATTATATTACGTGATACAATCGTATGATTGAAGTCACGAGTGAATATAACATTAAATGATGCTAAATATGATTGTATAGTGTATCATTAGCACTCATTGTTTCACGTGATAGGATGGTATGATTAAAGTTACGAGTAAATATAACATCAAATGATGTTGAATACGATTGTACAATGTATCATTAGCACTCATTGTTTCACGTGATACTATCGTATGATTAAAGTTGCAGGTGAATATAACATCAAATGATGTCGATTATGATAGTGTACCGCATCATTGGCACTCATTATATCACGTGATACTATCGTATGATTGAAGTCACGAGTGAATATAACATCAAATGATGCTAAATATGACTGTATAGTGTATCATTAGCACTCATTGTTTCACGTGATACGATCGTATGATTAAAGTTACGAGTAAATATAACATCAAATGATGTCGAATATGATAATGTACCGTATCATTAGCACTCATTGTATCACGTGATACGATCGTATGATGAAAGTTACGAGTGAATATAACATCAAATGATGTCGATTATGATAGTGTACCGCATCATTTGCACTTATTATATCACGTGATACTATCGTATGATTGAAGTCACGAGTGAATATAACATCAAATAATGCTAAATATGATTGTAAAGTGTAGCATTGACACTCATTGTATCACGAGATACGATCGTATGATTGAAGTCACGAGTGAATATAACATCAAATAATGCTAAATATGATTGTATAGTGTAGCATTGACACTCATTGTATCACGAGATACGATCGTATGATTTAAGTCACGAGTGAATATAACATCAAATGATGTTGAATATGATTGTATAATGTATCATTAGCACTCATTGTTTCACGTGATACGATCGTATGATTAAAGTTACGAGTGAATATACTATTAAATGATGTCGATTATGATAGTGTACCGCATCATTGGCACTAATTGTATCACGTGAAACGATCGTATGATCAATGTTACGAGTTAACATAATAGGGCAAGAATTATTGTACCAGCTATGAAATACGCATTTTTGTAAAATTCTACTTTTTGACGATATTTTTCTTGTTTTGGTATGAGGAAATCATAATTGTTCAAGAGCTAACGTACCAGCTATAAAATACTCTTATATGTAAAAATTTAACTTTTTGATGACATTTTCCTTGTTTTGGTATCAGGAGAACATAATAAGGCAGGAGCTAACGTACTAGCTGAGAAATACGCATTTTTGTAAAAATTTGAGTTTTCGACGATATTTTCCTTGTTTTGGTATCAGGAGAACATAATGGGGCAGGAGCTAACGTACTAGCTATGAAATACGCATTTTCGAAAAATTCGACTTTTTGACGATATTTTCCTTGATTTTGTATTAGGAGAACATAATGGGGCAGGAGCTGACGTACTAGCTATGAAATACGCATTTTTTAAAAATTCGACTTTTTGACGATATTTTCCTTGTTTTAGTATCAGGAGAACATAATGGGGCAGGAGCTAACGTACCAGCTATGAAATACGCATTTTTGTAAAAATTTGAGTTTTTGACGATATTTTCCTTGATTTCGTATCAGGAGAACATAAAAGAGCAGGAGCTAACGTTCCAGCTACAAAAAACGCATTTTTGTAAAAATTTGAATTTTAGACGATATTTTCTTTGTTTTGGTATCAGGAGAACATAATGGGACAGGAGCTAACGTACCAGCTATGAGATACCTATTTTTTTAAAATTTGACTTTTTGACGATATTTTCCTGGTTTTCGTATCAGGAGAACATAATGGGGCAGGAGCTAACGTACTAGCTATGAAATACGCATTTTTGAAAAATTAAACTTTTTGACGATATTTTTTTCTTTTTCGTATCAGGAGAACATAATAGGGCAGGAGCTAACGTACCAGCTATGAAATACGCATTTTTGTAAAAATTTGACTTTTGGACGATATTTTCTTTGTTTTGGTATCAGGAGAACATAATGGGATTGGAGGTAACGTACTAGCTCTAAATACGCATTTTTGTGAAAATTCGACTTTTTGAAGTCATTTTTCTTGTTTTGGTATCAGGAGAACATAAAGGGGCAAGAGCTAACGTACAAGATCATACGATCGTATGATCAAAGTTACGAGTGAATATACTATTAAATGATGTCGATTATGATAGTGTGCCGCATCATTAGCAAACATTGTATCACATGATACGATTGTATGATTGAAGTTACGAGTGAATATAACATCAAATGATGTCGATTATGATAGTGTACCGCATCATTGGCACTCATTATATCACGTGATACGATCGTATGATTAAAGTTACGATTGGAGATACTAATAAATGATGTTGAATATAATAGTGCACCATATCATTAGCACTTATTGTATCATGTGATACGATCGTATGATTAAAGTCACGAGTGAATATAACATCAAATGATGTTGAATATGATTGTATAATGTATCATTAGCACTCATTGTTTCACGTGATACGATCGTATGATTAAAGTTACAGGTGAATATAACATCAAATGATGCTAAATATGATTGTATAGTGTATCATTAGCGATCATTGTTTCACGTGATACGATCGTATGATTAAAGTCACGAGTGAATATAACATCAAATGATGCTAAATATGATTGTATAGTGTATCATTAGCACTCATTGTTTCACGTGATACGATCGTATGATTAAAGTTACGAGTAAATATAACATCAAATGATTTCGAATATGATAATGTACCGTATCATTAGCACTCATATTATGACATGATACGATCGTATGATAAAAGTTACGAGTGAATATAACATCAAATGATGTTGAATATGATTGTATTATGTATCATTAGCACTCATTGTTTCACGTGATACGATCATAAGATTAAAGTTACGAGTAAATATAACATCAAATGATGTCGAATATGATAATGTACTGTATCATTAGCACTCATTGTATCACGTGATACGATCGTATGATGAAAGTTACGAGTGAATATAACATCAAATGATGTCGATTATGATAGTGTACCTTATCATTGGCACTCATTATATCACGTGATACGATCGTATAATGAAAGTTACGAGTGAATATACTATTAAATAATGTCGATTATGATAGTGTACCGCATCATTGGCACTCATTATATCACGTGATACGATCGTATGATTGAAGTCACGAGTGAATATAACATCAAATGATGTCAATTATGATAGTGTTCCGTATCATAAGTACTCATTGTATCACGTGATACGATCGTATGATGAAAGTTACAAGTAAATATACTATTAAATGATGTCGATTATGACAGTGTACCGTACCATTGGCACTTATTATATCACGTGATACTATCGTATGATTGAAGTCACGAGTGAATATAACATCAAATAATGCTAAATATGATTGTAAAGTGTAGCATTGACACTCATTGCATCACGAGATACGATCGTATGATTGAAGTCACGAGTGAATATAACATCAAATAATGCTAAATATGATTTTATAGTGTATCATTAGCACTCATTGTTTCACGTGATACGATCGTATGATTAAAGTTACGAGTAAATATAACATCAAATGATTTCGAATATGATAATGTACCGTATCATTAGCACTCATATTATGACATGATACGATCGTATGATAAAAGTTACGAGTGAATATAACATCAAATGATGTTGAATATGATTGTATAATGTATCATTAGCACTCATTGTTTCACGTGATACGATCATAAGATTAAAGTTACGAGTAAATATAACATCAAATGATGTCGAATATGATAATGTACTGTATCATTAGCACTCATTGTATCACGTGATACGATCGTATGATGAAAGTTACGAGTGAATATAACATCAAATGATGTCGATTATGATAGTGTACCTTATCATTGGCACTCATTATATCACGTGATACGATCGTATAATGAAAGTTACGAGTGAATATACTATTAAATAATGTCGATTATGATAGTGTACCGCATCATTGGCACTCATTATATCACGTGATACGATCGTATGATTGAAGTCACGAGTGAATATAACATCAAATGATGTCAATTATGATAGTGTTCCGTATCATAAGTACTCATTGTATCACGTGATACGATCGTATGATGAAAGTTACAAGTAAATATACTATTAAATGATGTCGATTATGACAGTGTACCGTACCATTGGCACTTATTATATCACGTGATACTATCGTATGATTGAAGTCACGAGTGAATATAACATCAAATAATGCTAAATATGATTGTAAAGTGTAGCATTGACACTCATTGCATCACGAGATACGATCGTATGATTGAAGTCACGAGTGAATATAACATCAAATAATGCTAAATATGATTGTATAGTGTATCATTAGCACTCATTGTTTCACGTGATACGATCGTATGATTAAAGTTACGAGTAAATATAACATCAAATGATTTCGAATATGATAATGTACCGTATCATTAGCACTCATATTATGACATGATACGATCGTATGATAAAAGTTACGAGTGAATATAACATCAAATGATGTTGAATATGATTGTATAATGTATCATTAGCACTCATTGTTTCACGTGATACGATCATAAGATTAAAGTTACGAGTAAATATAACATCAAATGATGTCGAATATGATAATGTACTGTATCATTAGCACTCATTGTATCACGTGATACGATCGTATGATGAAAGTTACGAGTGAATATAACATCAAATGATGTCGATTATGATAGTGTACCTTATCATTGGCACTCATTATATCACGTGATACGATCGTATAATGAAAGTTACGAGTGAATATACTATTAAATAATGTCGATTATGATAGTGTACCGCATCATTGGCACTCATTATATCACGTGATACGATCGTATGATTGAAGTCACGAGTGAATATAACATCAAATGATGTCAATTATGATAGTATTCCGTATCATAAGTACTCATTGTATCACGTGATACGATCGTATGATGAAAGTTACAAGTAAATATACTATTAAATGATGTCGATTATGACAGTGTACCGTACCATTGGCACTCATAGTATCACGTGATACGATCGTATGATTGAAGTCACGAATGAATATAACATCAAATGATGTCGATTATGATAGTGTACCGCATCATTAGCACACATTGTATCACGTGATACGATCGTATGATTAAAGTTACGAGTGAAGATAACATCAAATGATGTTGAATATGATTGTATAATGTATCATTAGCACTCATTGTTTCACGTGATACGATCGTATGATTAAAGTTACAGGTGAATATAACATCAAACGATGTCGATTATGATAGTGTACTGCATCATTGGCACTCAATATATCACGTGATACGATCGTATGATTGAAGTCACGAGTGAATATAACATCAAATAATGTTGAATATGATTGTATAATGTATCATTAGCACTCATTGTTTCACGTGATACGATCGTATGATTAAAGTTACAGGTGAATATAACATCAAATGATGTCGATTATGATAGTGTACCGCATCATTGGCACTCATTATATTACGTGATACAATCGTATGATTGAAGTCACGAGTGAATATAACATTAAATGATGCTAAATATGATTGTATAGTGTATCATTAGCACTCATTGTTTCACGTGATAGGATGGTATGATTAAAGTTACGAGTAAATATAACATCAAATGATGTTGAATACGATTGTACAATGTATCATTAGCACTCATTGTTTCACGTGATACTATCGTATGATTAAAGTTGCAGGTGAATATAACATCAAATGATGTCGATTATGATAGTGTACCGCATCATTGGCACTCATTATATCACGTGATACTATCGTATGATTGAAGTCACGAGTGAATATAACATCAAATGATGCTAAATATGACTGTATAGTGTATCATTAGCACTCATTGTTTCACGTGATACGATCGTATGATTAAAGTTACGAGTAAATATAACATCAAATGATGTCGAATATGATAATGTACCGTATCATTAGCACTCATTGTATCACGTGATACGATCGTATGATGAAAGTTACGAGTGAATATAACATCAAATGATGTCGATTATGATAGTGTACCGCATCATTTGCACTTATTATATCACGTGATACTATCGTATGATTGAAGTCACGAGTGAATATAACATCAAATAATGCTAAATATGATTGTAAAGTGTAGCATTGACACTCATTGTATCACGAGATACGATCGTATGATTGAAGTCACGAGTGAATATAACATCAAATAATGCTAAATATGATTGTATAGTGTAGCATTGACACTCATTGTATCACGAGATACGATCGTATGATTTAAGTCACGAGTGAATATAACATCAAATGATGTTGAATATGATTGTATAATGTATCATTAGCACTCATTGTTTCACGTGATACGATCGTATGATTAAAGTTACGAGTGAATATACTATTAAATGATGTCGATTATGATAGTGTACCGCATCATTGGCACTAATTGTATCACGTGAAACGATCGTATGATCAATGTTACGAGTTAACATAATAGGGCAAGAATTATTGTACCAGCTATGAAATACGCATTTTTGTAAAATTCTACTTTTTGACGATATTTTTCTTGTTTTGGTATGAGGAAATCATAATTGTTCAAGAGCTAACGTACCAGCTATAAAATACTCTTATATGTAAAAATTTAACTTTTTGATGACATTTTCCTTGTTTTGGTATCAGGAGAACATAATAAGGCAGGAGCTAACGTACTAGCTGAGAAATACGCATTTTTGTAAAAATTTGAGTTTTCGACGATATTTTCCTTGTTTTGGTATCAGGAGAACATAATGGGGCAGGAGCTAACGTACTAGCTATGAAATACGCATTTTCGAAAAATTCGACTTTTTGACGATATTTTCCTTGATTTTGTATTAGGAGAACATAATGGGGCAGGAGCTGACGTACTAGCTATGAAATACGCATTTTTTAAAAATTCGACTTTTTGACGATATTTTCCTTGTTTTAGTATCAGGAGAACATAATGGGGCAGGAGCTAACGTACCAGCTATGAAATACGCATTTTTGTAAAAATTTGAGTTTTTGACGATATTTTCCTTGATTTCGTATCAGGAGAACATAAAAGAGCAGGAGCTAACGTTCCAGCTACAAAAAACGCATTTTTGTAAAAATTTGAATTTTAGACGATATTTTCTTTGTTTTGGTATCAGGAGAACATAATGGGACAGGAGCTAACGTACCAGCTATGAGATACCTATTTTTTTAAAATTTGACTTTTTGACGATATTTTCCTGGTTTTCGTATCAGGAGAACATAATGGGGCAGGAGCTAACGTACTAGCTATGAAATACGCATTTTTGAAAAATTAAACTTTTTGACGATATTTTTTTCTTTTTCGTATCAGGAGAACATAATAGGGCAGGAGCTAACGTACCAGCTATGAAATACGCATTTTTGTAAAAATTTGACTTTTGGACGATATTTTCTTTGTTTTGGTATCAGGAGAACATAATGGGATTGGAGGTAACGTACTAGCTCTAAATACGCATTTTTGTGAAAATTCGACTTTTTGAAGTCATTTTTCTTGTTTTGGTATCAGGAGAACATAATGGGGCAGGTGCTAACGTACAAGTTATGAAATACGCATTTTTGTAAAAATTCAACTTTTTTAAAATGTTTTCTTTGTTTTGGTATCAGGAGAACATAAAGGGGCAAGAGCTAACGTACAAGATCATACGATCGTATGATCAAAGTTACGAGTGAATATGACATCAAATGATGTCAAATATGATAGTGTGCCGTATCATTTGCACTTATTGTATCACGTGATACAATCGTATGATTGAAGTTACAGTGAATATACTATTAAATAATGTCGATTATGACAGTGTACTGTATCATTGGCACTCATTGTATCACGTGATACGATCGTATGATTGAAGTCATGAATGAATATAACATCAAATGATGTCGATTATGATAGTGTGCCGCATCATTAGCACACATTGTATCACATGATACGATTGTATGATTGAAGTTACGAGTGAATATAACATCAAATGATTTCGAATATGATAATGAACCGCATCATTGGCAATCATTATATCACGTGATACCATCATATGATTGAAGTCACGAGTGAATATAACATCAAATGATGTTGGATATGATTGTATAATGTATCATTAGCACTCATTGTTTCACGTGATACGATCGTATGATTAAAGTTACAGGTGAATATAATATCAATTGATGTCGTATATGATAGCGCACCATATCATTAGCACTTATTGTATCATGTGATGTGATCGTATGATTGAAGTCACCAGTGAATATAACATCAAATAATGCTAAATATGATTGTACAGTGTAGCATTGACACTCATTGTATCACGAGATACGATCGTATGATTAAAGTCACGAGTGAATATACTATAAAATGATGTCGATTATGATAGTGTACCACATCATTGGCACTCATTATATCACGTGATACGATCGTATGATTAAAGTTACGATTGGAGATACTAATAAATGATGTTGAATATAATAGTGCACCATATCATTAGCACTTATTGTATCATGTGATGCGATCGTATGATTAAAGTTACAAGTGAATATAACATCAAATGATGTCGATTATAATAGTGTACCGCATCATTGGCACTCATTATATCACGTGATACGATCGTATGATTAAAGTTACGATTGGAGATACTAATAAATGATGTTGAATATAATAGTGCACCATATCATTAGCACTTATTGTATCATGTGATGCGATCGTATGATTAAAGTTACGAGTGAATATAACATCAAATGATGTTGAATATGATTGTTTAATGTATCATTAGCACTCATTGTTTCACGTGATACGATCGTATGATTAAAGTTACGAGTGAATATACTATTAAATGATGTCGATTATGATAGTGTACCGCATCATTGGCACTAATTGTATCACGTGATACGATCGTATGATCAAAGCTACGAGTTAACATAATAGGGCAAGAATTATTGGACCAGCTATGAAATACGCATTTTTGTAAAATTCTACTTTTTGACGATATTTTTCTTGTTTTGGTATGAGGAAATCATAATTGTTCAAGAGCTAACGTACCAGCTATAAAATACTCTTATATGTAAAAATTAAACTTTTTGATGACATTTTCCTTGTTTTGGTATCAGGAGAACATAATAAGGCAGGAGCTAACGTACTAGCTGAGAAATACGCATTTTTGTAAAAATTTGAGTTTTCGACGATATTTTCCTTGTTTTGGTATCAGGAGAACATAATGGGGCAGGAGCTAACGTACTAGCTATGAAATACGCATTTTCGAAAAATTTGAGTTTTTGACGATATTTTCCTTGATTTCGTACCAGGAGAACATAAAAGAGCAGGAGCTAACGTTCCAGCTACAAAAAACGCATTTTTGTAAAAATTTGAATTTTAGACGATATTTTCCTTGTTTTGGTATCAGGAGAACATAATGGGGCAGGAGCTAACGTATCAGCTATGAAATACGCATTTTTGTAAAAATTTGAGTTTTTGACGATATTTTCCTTGATTTCGTATCAGGAGAACATAAAAGAGCAGGAGCTAACGTTCCAGCTACAAAAAACGCATTTTTGTAAAAATTCGAATTTTAGACGATATTTTCTTTGTTTTGGTATCAGGAGAACATAATGGGACAGGAGCTAACGTACCAGCTATGAGATACCTATTTTTTTTAAATTTGACTTTTTGACGATATTTTCCTGGTTTTCGTATCAGGAGAACATAATGGGGCAGGAGCTAACGTACTAGCTATGAAATACGCATTTTTGAAAAATTAAACTTTTTGACGATATTTTTCTCTTTTTCGTATCAGGAGAACATAATAGGGCAGGAGCTAACGTACCAGCTATGAAATACGCATTTTTGTAAAAATTTGACTTTTGGACGATATTTTCTTTGTTTTGGTATCAGGAGAACATAATGGGACAGGAGCTAACGTACTAGCTCTAAATACGCATTTTTGTGAAAGTTCGACTTTTTGACGTCATTTTTCTTGTTTTGGTATCAGGAGAACATAATGGGGCAGGTGCTAACGTACAAGCTATGAAATACGCATTTTTGTAAAAATTCAACTTTTTTAAAATGTTTTCTTTGTTTTGGTATCAGGAGAACATAAAGGGGCAAGAGCTAACGTACAAGATCATACGATCGTATGATCAAAGTTACGAGTGAATATACTATTAAATGATGTCGATTATGATAGTTTGCCGCATCATTAGCAAACATTGTATCACATGATACGATTGTATGATTGAAGTTACGAGTGAATATAACATCAAATGATGTCGATTATGATAGTGTACCGCATCATTGGCACTCATTATATCACGTGATACTATCGTATGATTGAAGTCACGAGTGAATATAACATCAAATAATGCTAAATATGATTGTATAGTGTAGCATTGACACTCATTGTATCACGAGATACGATCGTATGATTAAAGTCACGAGTGAATATAACATCAAATGATGTTGAATATGATTGTATAATGTATCATTAGCACTCATTGTTTCACGTGATACGATCGTATGATTAAAGTTACAGGTGAATATAACATCAAATGAGGTCGATTATGATAGTGTACCGCATCATTGGCACTCATTATATCACGTGATACTATCGTATGATTGAAGTCACGAGTGAATATAAAATCAAATGATGCTAAATATGATTGTATAGTGTATCATTAGCGATCATTGTTTCACGTGATACGATCGTATGATTAAAGTCACGAGTGAATATAACATCAAATGATGCTAAATATGATTGTATAGTGTATCATTAGCACTCATTATTTCACGTGATACGATCGTATGATTAAAGTTACGAGTAAATATTACATCAAATGATTTCGAATATGATAATGTACCGTATCATTAGCACTCATATTATGACGTGATACGATCGTATGATAAAAGTTACGAGTGAATATAACATCAAATGATGTTGAATATGATTGTATAATGTATCATTAGCACTCATTGTTTCACGTGATACGATCATAAGATTAAAGTTACGAGTAAATATAACATCAAATGATGTCGAATATGATAATGTACTGTATCATTAGCACTCATTGTATCACGTGATACGATCGTATGATGAAAGTTACGAGTGAATATAACATCAAATGATGTCGATTATGATAGTGTACCTTATCATTGGCACTCATTATATCACGTGATACGATCGTATAATGAAAGTTACGAGTGAATATACTATTAAATAATGTCGATTATGATAGTGTACCGCATCATTGGCACTCATTATATCACGTGATACGATCGTATGATTGAAGTCACGAGTGAATATAACATCAAATGATGTCAATTATGATAGTGTTCCGTATCATAAGCACTCATTGTATCACGTGATACGATCGTATGATGAAAGTTACAAGTAAATATACTATTAAATGATGTCGATTATGACAGTGTACCGTACCATTGGCACTCATAGTATCACGTGATACGATCGTATGATTGAAGTCACGAATGAATATAACATCAAATGATGTCGATTATAATAGTGTACCGCATCATTGGCACTCATTATATCACGTGATACAATCGTATGATTAAAGTTACGATTGGAGATACTAATAAATGATGTTGAATATAATAGTGCACCATATCATTAGCACTTATTGTATCATGTGATGCGATCGTATGATTAAAGTTACGAGTAAATATAACATCAAATGATGTTGAATATGATTGTTTAATGTATCATTAGCACTCATTGTTTCACGTGATACGATCGTATGATTAAAGTTACGAGTGAATATACTATTAAATGATGTCGATTATGATAGTGTACCGCATCATTGGCACTAATTGTATCACGTGATACGATCGTATGATCAAAGCTACGAGTTAACATAATAGGGCAAGAATTATTGGACCAGCTATGAAATACGCATTTTTGTAAAATTCTACTTTTTGACGATATTTTTCTTGTTTTGGTATGAGGAAATCATAATTGTTCAAGAGCTAACGTACCAGCTATAAAATACTCTTATATGTAAAAATTAAACTTTTTGATGACATTTTCCTTGTTTTGGTATCAGGAGAACATAATAAGGCAGGAGCTAACGTACTAGCTGAGAAATACGCATTTTTGTAAAAATTTGAGTTTTCGACGATATTTTCCTTGTTTTGGTATCAGGAGAACATAATGGGGCAGGAGCTAACGTACTAGCTATGAAATACGCATTTTCGAAAAATTTGAGTTTTTGACGATATTTTCCTTGATTTCGTATCAGGAGAACATAAAAGAGCAGGAGCTAACGTTCCAGCTACAAAAAACGCATTTTTGTAAAAATTTGAATTTTAGACGATATTTTCCTTGTTTTGGTATCAGGAGAACATAATGGGGCAGGAGCTAACGTATCAGCTATGAAATACGCATTTTTGTAAAAATTTGAGTTTTTGACGATATTTTCCTTGATTTCGTATCAGGAGAACATAAAAGAGCAGGAGCTAACGTTCCAGCTACAAAAAACGCATTTTTGTAAAAATTTGACTTTTGGACGATATTTTCTTTGTTTTGGTATCAGGAGAACATAATGGGACAGGAGCTAACGTACTAGCTCTAAATACGCATTTTTGTGAAAGTTCGACTTTTTGACGTCATTTTTCTTGTTTTGGTATCAGGAGAACATAATGGGGCAGGTGCTAACGTACAAGCTATGAAATACGCATTTTTGTAAAAATTCAACTTTTTTAAAATGTTTTCTTTGTTTTGGTATCAGGAGAACATAAAGGGGCAAGAGCTAACGTACAAGATCATACGATCGTATGATCAAAGTTACGAGTGAATATACTATTAAATGATGTCAATTATGATAGTTTGCCGCATCATTAGCAAACATTGTATCACATGATACGATTGTATGATTGAAGTTACGAGTGAATATAACATCAAATGATGTCGATTATGATAGTGTACCGCATCATTGGCACTCATTATATCACGTGATACTATCGTATGATCAAAGCTACGAGTTAACATAATAGGGCAAGAATTATTGGACCAGCTATGAAATACGCATTTTTGTAAAATTCTACTTTTTGACGATATTTTTCTTGTTTTGGTATGAGGAAATCATAATTGTTCAAGAGCTAACGTACCAGCTATAAAATACTCTTATATGTAAAAATTAAACTTTTTGATGACATTTTCCTTGTTTTGGTATCAGGAGAACATAATAAGGCAGGAGCTAACGTACTAGCTGAGAAATACGCATTTTTGTAAAAATTTGAGTTTTCGACGATATTTTCCTTGTTTTGGTATCAGGAGAACATAATGGGGCAGGAGCTAACGTACTAGCTATGAAATACGCATTTTCGAAAAATTTGAGTTTTTGACGATATTTTCCTTGATTTCGTATCAGGAGAACATAAAAGAGCAGGAGCTAACGTTCCAGCTACAAAAAACGCATTTTTGTAAAAATTTGAATTTTAGACGATATTTTCCTTGTTTTGGTATCAGGAGAACATAATGGGGCAGGAGCTAACGTATCAGCTATGAAATACGCATTTTTGTAAAAATTTGAGTTTTTGACGATATTTTCCTTGATTTCGTATCAGGAGAACATAAAAGAGCAGGAGCTAACGTTCCAGCTACAAAAAACGCATTTTTGTAAAAATTCGAATTTTAGACGATATTTTCTTTGTTTTGGTATCAGGAGAACATAATGGGACAGGAGCTAACGTACCAGCTATGAGATACCTATTTTTTTTAAATTTGACTTTTTGACGATATTTTCCTGGTTTTCGTATCAGGAGAACATAATGGGGCAGGAGCTAACGTACTAGCTATGAAATACGCATTTTTGAAAAATTAAACTTTTTGACGATATTTTTCTCTTTTTCGTATCAGGAGAACATAATAGGGCAGGAGCTAACGTACCAGCTATGAAATACGCATTTTTGTAAAAATTTGACTTTTGGACGATATTTTCTTTGTTTTGGTATCAGGAGAACATAATGGGACAGGAGCTAACGTACTAGCTCTAAATACGCATTTTTGTGAAAGTTCGACTTTTTGACGTCATTTTTCTTGTTTTGGTATCAGGAGAACATAATGGGGCAGGTGCTAACGTACAAGCTATGAAATACGCATTTTTGTAAAAATTCAACTTTTTTAAAATGTTTTCTTTGTTTTGGTATCAGGAGAACATAAAGGGGCAAGAGCTAACGTACAAGATCATACGATCGTATGATCAAAGTTACGAGTGAATATACTATTAAATGATGTCGATTATGATAGTTTGCCGCATCATTAGCAAACATTGTATCACATGATACGATTGTATGATTGAAGTTACGAGTGAATATAACATCAAATGATGTCGATTATGATAGTGTACCGCATCATTGGCACTCATTATATCACGTGATACTATCGTATGATTGAAGTCACGAGTGAATATAACATCAAATAATGCTAAATATGATTGTATAGTGTAGCATTGACACTCATTGTATCACGTGATACGATCGTATGATTAAAGTCACGAGTGAATATAACATCAAATGATGTTGAATATGATTGTATAATGTATCATTAGCACTCATTGTTTCACGTGATACGATCGTATGATTAAAGTTACAGGTGAATATAACATCAAATGAGGTCGATTATGATAGTGTACCGCATCATTGGCACTCATTATATCACGTGATACTATCGTATGATTGAAGTCACGAGTGAATATAAAATCAAATGATGCTAAATATGATTGTATAGTGTATCATTAGCGATCATTGTTTCACGTGATACGATCGTATGATTAAAGTCACGAGTGAATATAACATCAAATGATGCTAAATATGATTGTATAGTGTATCATTAGCACTCATTGTTTCACGTGATACGATCGTATGATTAAAGTTACGAGTAAATATAACATCAAATGATTTCGAATATGATAATGTACCGTATCATTAGCACTCATATTATGACGTGATACGATCGTATGATAAAAGTTACGAGTGAATATAACATCAAATGATGTTGAATATGATTGTATAATGTATCATTAGCACTCATTGTTTCACGTGATACGATCATAAGATTAAAGTTACGAGTAAATATAACATCAAATGATGTCGAATATGATAATGTACTGTATCATTAGCACTCATTGTATCACGTGATACGATCGTATGATGAAAGTTACGAGTGAATATAACATCAAATGATGTCGATTATGATAGTGTACCTTATCATTGGCACTCATTATATCACGTGATACGATCGTATAATGAAAGTTACGAGTGAATATACTATTAAATAATGTCGATTATGATAGTGTACCGCATCATTGGCACTCATTATATCACGTGATACGATCGTATGATTGAAGTCACGATTGGAGATACTAATAAATGATGTCGAATATAATAGTGCACCATATCATTAGCACTTATTGTATCATGTGATGCGATCGTATGATTAAAGTTACAAGTGAATATAACATCAAATGATGTCGATTATAATAGTGTACCGCATCATTGGCACTCATTATATCACGTGATACGATCGTATGATTAAAGTTACGATTGGAGATACTAATAAATGATGTTGAATATAATAGTGCACCATATCATTAGCACTTATTGTATCATGTGATGCGATCGTATGATTAAAGTTACGAGTAAATATAACATCAAATGATGTTGAATATGATTGTTTAATGTATCATTAGCACTCATTGTTTCACGTGATACGATCGTATGATTAAAGTTACGAGTGAATATACTATTAAATGATGTCGATTATGATAGTGTACCGCATCATTGGCACTAATTGTATCACGTGATACGATCGTATGATCAAAGCTACGAGTTAACATAATAGGGCAAGAATTATTGGACCAGCTATGAAATACGCATTTTTGTAAAATTCTACTTTTTGACGATATTTTTCTTGTTTTGGTATGAGGAAATCATAATTGTTCAAGAGCTAACGTACCAGCTATAAAATACTCTTATATGTAAAAATTAAACTTTTTGATGACATTTTCCTTGTTTTGGTATCAGGAGAACATAATAAGGCAGGAGCTAACGTACTAGCTGAGAAATACGCATTTTTGTAAAAATTTGAGTTTTCGACGATATTTTCCTTGTTTTGGTATCAGGAGAACATAATGGGGCAGGAGCTAACGTACTAGCTATGAAATACGCATTTTCGAAAAATTTGAGTTTTTGACGATATTTTCCTTGATTTCGTACCAGGAGAACATAAAAGAGCAGGAGCTAACGTTCCAGCTACAAAAAACGCATTTTTGTAAAAATTTGAATTTTAGACGATATTTTCCTTGTTTTGGTATCAGGAGAACATAATGGGGCAGGAGCTAACGTATCAGCTATGAAATACGCATTTTTGTAAAAATTTGAGTTTTTGACGATATTTTCCTTGATTTCGTATCAGGAGAACATAAAAGAGCAGGAGCTAACGTTCCAGCTACAAAAAACGCATTTTTGTAAAAATTCGAATTTTAGACGATATTTTCTTTGTTTTGGTATCAGGAGAACATAATGGGACAGGAGCTAACGTACCAGCTATGAGATACCTATTTTTTTTAAATTTGACTTTTTGACGATATTTTCCTGGTTTTCGTATCAGGAGAACATAATGGGGCAGGAGCTAACGTACTAGCTATGAAATACGCATTTTTGAAAAATTAAACTTTTTGACGATATTTTTCTCTTTTTCGTATCAGGAGAACATAATAGGGCAGGAGCTAACGTACCAGCTATGAAATACGCATTTTTGTAAAAATTTGACTTTTGGACGATATTTTCTTTGTTTTGGTATCAGGAGAACATAATGGGACAGGAGCTAACGTACTAGCTCTAAATACGCATTTTTGTGAAAGTTCGACTTTTTGACGTCATTTTTCTTGTTTTGGTATCAGGAGAACATAATGGGACAGGTGCTAACGTACAAGCTATGAAATACGCATTTTTGTAAAAATTCAACTTTTTTAAAATGTTTTCTTTGTTTTGGTATCAGGAGAACATAAAGGGGCAAGAGCTAACGTACAAGATCATACGATCGTATGATCAAAGTTACGAGTGAATATACTATTAAATGATGTCGATTATGATAGTTTGCCGCATCATTAGCAAACATTGTATCACATGATACGATTGTATGATTGAAGTTACGAGTGAATATAACATCAAATGATGTCGATTATGATAGTGTACCGCATCATTGGCACTCATTATATCACGTGATACTATCGTATGATTGAAGTCACGAGTGAATATAACATCAAATAATGCTAAATATGATTGTATAGTGTAGCATTGACACTCATTGTATCACGAGATACGATCGTATGATTAAAGTCACGAGTGAATATAACATCAAATGATGTTGAATATGATTGTATAATGTATCATTAGCACTCATTGTTTCACGTGATACGATCGTATGATTAAAGTTACAGGTGAATATAACATCAAATGAGGTCGATTATGATAGTGTACCGCATCATTGGCACTCATTATATCACGTGATACTATCGTATGATTGAAGTCACAAGTGAATATAAAATCAAATGATGCTAAATATGATTGTATAGTGTATCATTAGCGATCATTGTTTCACGTGATACGATCGTATGATTAAAGTCACGAGTGAATATAACATCAAATGATGCTAAATATGATTGTATAGTGTATCATTAGCACTCATTGTTTCACGTGATACGATCGTATGATTAATGTTACGAGTAAATATAACATCAAATGATTTCGAATATGATAATGTACCGTATCATTAGCACTCATATTATGACGTGATACGATCGTATGATAAAAGTTACGAGTGAATATAACATCAAATGATGTTGAATATGATTGTATAATGTATCATTAGCACTCATTGTTTCACGTGATACGATCATAAGATTAAAGTTACGATTAAATATAACATCAAATGATGTCGAATATGATAATGTACTGTATCATTAGCACTCATTGTATCACGTGATACGATCGTATGATGAAAGTTACGAGTGAATATAACATCAAATGATGTCGATTATGATAGTGTACCTTATCATTGGCACTCATTATATCACGTGATACGATCGTATAATGAAAGTTACGAGTGAATATACTATTAAATAATGTCGATTATGATAGTGTACCGCATCATTGGCACTCATTCTATCACGTGATACGATCGTATGATTGAAGTCACGAGTGAATATAACATCAAATGATGTCAATTATGATAGTGTTCCGTATCATAAGCACTCATTGTATCACGTGATACGATCGTATGATGAAAGTTACAATTAAATATACTATTAAATGATGTCGATTATGACAGTGTACCGTACCATTGGCACTCATAGTATCACGTGATACGATCGTATGATTGAAGTCACAAATGAATATAACATCAAATGATGTCGATTATAATAGTGTACCGCATCATTGGCACTCATTATATCACGTGATACGATCGTATGATTAAAGTTACGATTGGAGATACTAATAAATGATGTTGAATATAATAGTGCACCATATCATTAGCACTTATTGTATCATGTGATGCGATCGTATGATTAAAGTTACGAGTAAATATAACATCAAATGATGTTGAATATGATTGTTTAATGTATCATTAGCACTCATTGTTTCACGTGATACGATCGTATGATTAAAGTTACGAGTGAATATACTATTAAATGATGTCGATTATGATAGTGTACCGCATCATTGGCACTAATTGTATCACGTGATACGATCGTATGATCAAAGCTACGAGTTAACATAATAGGGCAAGAATTATTGGACCAGCTATGAAATACGCATTTTTGTAAAATTCTACTTTTTGACGATATTTTTCTTGTTTTGGTATGAGGAAATCATAATTGTTCAAGAGCTAACGTACCAGCTATAAAATACTCTTATATGTAAAAATTAAACTTTTTGATGACATTTTCCTTGTTTTGGTATCAGGAGAACATAATAAGGCAGGAGCTAACGTACTAGCTGAGAAATACGCATTTTTGTAAAAATTTGAGTTTTCGACGATATTTTCCTTGTTTTGGTATCAGGAGAACATAATGGGGCAGGAGCTAACGTACTAGCTATGAAATACGCATTTTCGAAAAATTTGAGTTTTTGACGATATTTTCCTTGATTTCGTATCAGGAGAACATAAAAGAGCAGGAGCTAACGTTCCAGCTACAAAAAACGCATTTTTGTAAAAATTTGAATTTTAGACGATATTTTCCTTGTTTTGGTATCAGGAGAACATAATGGGGCAGGAGCTAACGTATCAGCTATGAAATACGCATTTTTGTAAAAATTTGAGTTTTTGACGATATTTTCCTTGATTTCGTATCAGGAGAACATAAAAGAGCAGGAGCTAACGTTCCAGCTACAAAAAACGCATTTTTGTAAAAATTCGAATTTTAGACGATATTTTCTTTGTTTTGGTATCAGGAGAACATAATGGGACAGGAGCTAACGTACCAGCTATGAGATACCTATTTTTTTTAAATTTGACTTTTTGACGATATTTTCCTGGTTTTCGTATCAGGAGAACATAATGGGGCAGGAGCTAACGTACTAGCTATGAAATACGCATTTTTGAAAAATTAAACTTTTTGACGATATTTTTCTCTTTTTCGTATCAGGAGAACATAATAGGGCAGGAGCTAACGTACCAGCTATGAAATACGCATTTTTGTAAAAATTTGACTTTTGGACGATATTTTCTTTGTTTTGGTATCAGGAGAACATAATGGGACAGGAGCTAACGTACTAGCTCTAAATACGCATTTTTGTGAAAGTTCGACTTTTTGACGTCATTTTTCTTGTTTTGGTATCAGGAGAACATAATGGGGCAGGTGCTAACGTACAAGCTATGAAATACGCATTTTTGTAAAAATTCAACTTTTTTAAAATGTTTTCTTTGTTTTGGTATCAGGAGAACATAAAGGGGCAAGAGCTAACGTACAAGATCATACGATCGTATGATCAAAGTTACGAGTGAATATACTATTAAATGATGTCGATTATGATAGTTTGCCGCATCATTAGCAAACATTGTATCACATGATACGATTGTATGATTGAAGTTACGAGTGAATATAACATCAAATGATGTCGATTATGATAGTGTACCGCATCATTGGCACTCATTATATCACGTGATACTATCGTATGATCAAAGCTACGAGTTAACATAATAGGGCAAGAATTATTGGACCAGCTATGAAATACGCATTTTTGTAAAATTCTACTTTTTGACGATATTTTTCTTGTTTTGGTATGAGGAAATCATAATTGTTCAAGAGCTAACGTACCAGCTATAAAATACTCTTATATGTAAAAATTAAACTTTTTGATGACATTTTCCTTGTTTTGGTATCAGGAGAACATAATAAGGCAGGAGCTAACGTACTAGCTGAGAAATACGCATTTTTGTAAAAATTTGAGTTTTAGACGATATTTTCCTTGTTTTGGTATCAGGAGAACATAATGGGGCAGGAGCTAACGTACTAGCTATGAAATACGCATTTTCGAAAAATTTGAGTTTTTGACGATATTTTCCTTGATTTCGTATCAGGAGAACATAAAAGAGCAGGAGCTAACGTTCCAGCTACAAAAAACGCATTTTTGTAAAAATTTGAATTTTAGACGATATTTTCCTTGTTTTGGTATCAGGAGAACATAATGGGGCAGGAGCTAACGTATCAGCTATGAAATACGCATTTTTGTAAAAATTTGAGTTTTTGACGATATTTTCCTTGATTTCGTATCAGGAGAACATAAAAGAGCAGGAGCTAACGTTCCAGCTACAAAAAACGCATTTTTGTAAAAATTCGAATTTTAGACGATATTTTCTTTGTTTTGGTATCAGGAGAACATAATGGGACAGGAGCTAACGTACCAGCTATGAGATACCTATTTTTTTTAAATTTGACTTTTTGACGATATTTTCCTGGTTTTCGTATCAGGAGAACATAATGGGGCAGGAGCTAACGTACTAGCTATGAAATACGCATTTTTGAAAAATTAAACTTTTTGACGATATTTTTCTCTTTTTCGTATCAGGAGAACATAATAGGGCAGGAGCTAACGTACCAGCTATGAAATACGCATTTTTGTAAAAATTTGACTTTTGGACGATATTTTCTTTGTTTTGGTATCAGGAGAACATAATGGGACAGGAGCTAACGTACTAGCTCTAAATACGCATTTTTGTGAAAGTTCGACTTTTTGACGTCATTTTTCTTGTTTTGGTATCAGGAGAACATAATGGGGCAGGTGCTAACGTACAAGCTATGAAATACGCATTTTTGTAAAAATTCAACTTTTTTAAAATGTTTTCTTTGTTTTGGTATCAGGAGAACATAAAGGGGCAAGAGCTAACTTACAAGATCATACGATCGTATGATCAAAGTTACGAGTGAATATACTATTAAATGATGTCGATTATGATAGTTTGCCGCATCATTAGCAAACATTGTATCACATGATACGATTGTATGATTGAAGTTACGAGTGAATATAACATCAAATGATGTCGATTATGATAGTGTACCGCATCATTGGCACTCATTATATCACGTGATACTATCGTATGATCAAAGCTACGAGTTAACATAATAGGGCAAGAATTATTGGACCAGCTATGAAATACGCATTTTTGTAAAATTCTACTTTTTGACGATATTTTTCTTGTTTTGGTATGAGGAAATCATAATTGTTCAAGAGCTAACGTACCAGCTATAAAATACTCTTATATGTAAAAATTAAACTTTTTGATGACATTTTCCTTGTTTTGGTATCAGGAGAACATAATAAGGCAGGAGCTAACGTACTAGCTGAGAAATACGCATTTTTGTAAAAATTTGAGTTTTCGACGATATTTTCCTTGTTTTGGTATCAGGAGAACATAATGGGGCAGGAGCTAACGTACTAGCTATGAAATACGCATTTTCGAAAAATTTGAGTTTTTGACGATATTTTCCTTGATTTCGTATCAGGAGAACATAAAAGAGCAGGAGCTAACGTTCCAGCTACAAAAAACGCATTTTTGTAAAAATTTGAATTTTAGACGATATTTTCCTTGTTTTGGTATCAGGAGAACATAATGGGGCAGGAGCTAACGTATCAGCTATGAAATACGCATTTTTGTAAAAATTTGAGTTTTTGACGATATTTTCCTTGATTTCGTATCAGGAGAACATAAAAGAGCAGGAGCTAACGTTCCAGCTACAAAAAACGCATTTTTGTAAAAATTCGAATTTTAGACGATATTTTCTTTGTTTTGGTATCAGGAGAACATAATGGGACAGGAGCTAACGTACCAGCTATGAGATACCTATTTTTTTTAAATTTGACTTTTTGACGATATTTTCCTGGTTTTCGTATCAGGAGAACATAATGGGGCAGGAGCTAACGTACTAGCTATGAAATACGCATTTTTGAAAAATTAAACTTTTTGACGATATTTTTCTCTTTTTCGTATCAGGAGAACATAATAGGGCAGGAGCTAACGTACCAGCTATGAAATACGCATTTTTGTAAAAATTTGACTTTTGGACGATATTTTCTTTGTTTTGGTATCAGGAGAACATAATGGGACAGGAGCTAACGTACTAGCTCTAAATACGCATTTTTGTGAAAGTTCGACTTTTTGACGTCATTTTTCTTGTTTTGGTATCAGGAGAACATAATGGGGCAGGTGCTAACGTACAAGCTATGAAATACGCATTTTTGTAAAAATTCAACTTTTTTAAAATGTTTTCTATGTTTTGGTATCAGGAGAACATAAAGGGGCAAGAGCTAACGTACAAGATCATACGATCGTATGATCAAAGTTACGAGTGAATATACTATTAAATGATGTCGATTATGATAGTTTGCCGCATCATTAGCAAACATTGTATCACATGATACGATTGTATGATTGAAGTTACGAGTGAATATAACATCAAATGATGTCGATTATGATAGTGTACCGCATCATTGGCACTCATTATATCACGTGATACTATCGTATGATCAAAGCTACGAGTTAACATAATAGGGCAAGAATTATTGGACCAGCTATGAAATACGCATTTTTGTAAAATTCTACTTTTTGACGATATTTTTCTTGTTTTGGTATGAGGAAATCATAATTGTTCAAGAGCTAACGTACCAGCTATAAAATACTCTTATATGTAAAAATTAAACTTTTTGATGACATTTTCCTTGTTTTGGTATCAGGAGAACATAATAAGGCAGGAGCTAACGTACTAGCTGAGAAATACGCATTTTTGTAAAAATTTGAGTTTTCGACGATATTTTCCTTGTTTTGGTATCAGGAGAACATAATGGGGCAGGAGCTAACGTACTAGCTATGAAATACGCATTTTCGAAAAATTTGAGTTTTTGACGATATTTTCCTTGATTTCGTATCAGGAGAACATAAAAGAGCAGGAGCTAACGTTCCAGCTACAAAAAACGCATTTTTGTAAAAATTTGAATTTTAGACGATATTTTCCTTGTTTTGGTATCAGGAGAACATAATGGGGCAGGAGCTAACGTACCAGCTATGAAATACGCATTTTTGTAAAAATTTGAGTTTTTGACGATATTTTCCTTGATTTCGTATCAGGAGAACATAAAAGAGCAGGAGCTAACGTTCCAGCTACAAAAAACGCATTTTTGTAAAAATTCGAATTTTAGACGATATTTTCTTTGTTTTGGTATCAGGAGAACATAATGGGACAGGAGCTAACGTACCAGCTATGAGATACCTATTTTTTTTAAATTTGACTTTTTGACGATATTTTCCTGGTTTTCGTATCAGGAGAACATAATGGGGCAGGAGCTAACGTACTAGCTATGAAATACGCATTTTTGAAAAATTAAACTTTTTGACGATATTTTTCTCTTTTTCGTATCAGGAGAACATAATAGGGCAGGAGCTAACGTACCAGCTATGAAATACGCATTTTTGTAAAAATTTGACTTTTGGACGATATTTTCTTTGTTTTGGTATCAGGAGAACATAATGGGACAGGAGCTAACGTACTAGCTCTAAATACGCATTTTTGTGAAAGTTCGACTTTTTGACGTCATTTTTCTTGTTTTGGTATCAGGAGAACATAATGGGGCAGGTGCTAACGTACAAGCTATGAAATACGCATTTTTGTAAAAATTCAACTTTTTTAAAATGTTTTCTTTGTTTTGGTATCAGGAGAACATAAAGGGGCAAGAGCTAACGTACAAGATCATACGATCGTATGATCAAAGTTACGAGTGAATATACTATTAAATGATGTCGATTATGATAGTTTGCCGCATCATTAGCAAACATTGTATCACATGATACGATTGTATGATTGAAGTTACGAGTGAATATAACATCAAATGATGTCGATTATGATAGTGTACCGCATCATTGGCACTCATTATATCACGTGATACTATCGTATGATTGAAGTCACAAGTGAATATAAAATCAAATGATGCTAAATATGATTGTATAATGTATCATTAGCACTC
Organism: Acanthosoma haemorrhoidale; assembly: GCA_930367205.1. Lineage (NCBI taxonomy): Eukaryota > Metazoa > Arthropoda > Insecta > Hemiptera > Acanthosomatidae > Acanthosoma > Acanthosoma haemorrhoidale. The sequence continues at coordinate 118,446,131 of OV884014.1, forward strand.
ATTGTTTCACGTGATACGATCGTATGATTAAAGTTACAGGTGAATATAACATCAAATGAGGTCGATTATGATAGTGTACCGCATCATTGGCACTCATTATATCACGTGATACTATCGTATGATTGAAGTCACAAGTGAATATAAAATCAAATGATGCTAAATATGATTGTATAGTGTATCATTAGCGATCATTGTTTCACGTGATACGATCGTATGATTAAAGTCACGAGTGAATATAACATCAAATGATGCTAAATATGATTGTATAGTGTATCATTAGCACTCATTGTTTCACGTGATACGATCGTATGATTAAAGTTACGAGTAAATATAACATCAAATGATTTCGAATATGATAATGTACCGTATCATTAGCACTCATATTATGACGTGATACGATCGTATGATAAAAGTTACGAGTGAATATAACATCAAATGATGTTGAATATGATTGTATAATGTATCATTAGCACTCATTGTTTCACGTGATACGATCATAAGATTAAAGTTACGAGTAAATATAACATCAAATGATGTCGAATATGATAATTTACTGTATCATTAGCACTCATTGTATCACGTGATACGATCGTATGATGAAAGTTACGAGTGAATATAACATCAAATGATGTCGATTATGATAGTGTACCTTATCATTGGCACTCATTATATCACGTGATACGATCGTATAATGAAAGTTACGAGTGAATATACTATTAAATAATGTCGATTATGATAGTGTACCGCATCATTGGCACTTATATATCACGTGATACGATCGTATGATTGAAGTCACGAGTGAATATAACATCAAATGATGTCAATTATGATAGTGTTCCGTATCATAAGCACTCATTGTATCACGTGATACGATCGTATGATGAAAGTTACAAGTAAATATACTATTAAATGATGTCGATTATGACAGTGTACCGTACCATTGGCACTCATAGTATCACGTGATACGATCGTATGATTGAAGTCACGAATGAATATAACATCAAATGATGTCGATTATAATAGTGTACCGCATCATTGGCACTCATTATATCACGTGATACGATCGTATGATTAAAGTTACGATTGGAGATACTAATAAATGATGTTGAATATAATAGTGCACCATATCATTAGCACTTATTGTATCATGTGATGCGATCGTATGATTAAAGTTACGAGTAAATATAACATCAAATGATGTTGAATATGATTGTTTAATGTATCATTAGCACTCATTGTTTCACGTGATACGATCGTATGATTAAAGTTACGAGTGAATATACTATTAAATGATGTCGATTATGATAGTGTACCGCATCATTGGCACTAATTGTATCACGTGATACGATCGTATGATCAAAGCTACGAGTTAACATAATAGGGCAAGAATTATTGGACCAGCTATGAAATACGCATTTTTGTAAAATTCTACTTTTTGACGATATTTTTCTTGTTTTGGTATGAGGAAATCATAATTGTTCAAGAGCTAACGTACCAGCTATAAAATACTCTTATATGTAAAAATTAAACTTTTTGATGACATTTTCCTTGTTTTGGTATCAGGAGAACATAATAAGGCAGGAGCTAACGTACTAGCTGAGAAATACGCATTTTTGTAAAAATTTAAGTTTTCGACGATATTTTCCTTGTTTTGGTATCAGGAGAACATAATGGGGCAGGAGCTAACGTACTAGCTATGAAATACGCATTTTCGAAAAATTTGAGTTTTTGACGATATTTTCCTTGATTTCGTATCAGGAGAACATAATAGGGCAGGAGCTAACGTACCAGCTATGAAATACGCATTTTTGTAAAAATTTGACTTTTGGACGATATTTTCTTTGTTTTGGTATCAGGAGAACATAATGGGACAGGAGCTAACGTACTAGCTCTAAATACGCATTTTTGTGAAAGTTCGACTTTTTGACGTCATTTTTCTTGTTTTGGTATCAGGAGAACATAATGGGGCAGGTGCTAACGTACAAGCTATGAAATACGCATTTTTGTAAAAATTCAACTTTTTTAAAATGTTTTCTTTGTTTTGGTATCAGGAGAACATAAAGGGGCAAGAGCTAACGTACAAGATCATACGATCGTATGATCAAAGTTACGAGTGAATATACTATTAAATGATGTCGATTATGATAGTTTGCCGCATCATTAGCAAACATTGTATCACATGATACGATTGTATGATTGAAGTTACGAGTGAATATAACATCAAATGATGTCGATTATGATAGTGTACCGCATCATTGGCACTCATTATATCACGTGATACTATCGTATGATTGAAGTCACAAGTGAATATAAAATCAAATGATGCTAAATATGATTGTATAATGTATCATTAGCACTCATTGTTTCACGTGATACGATCGTATGATTAAAGTTACAGGTGAATATAACATCAAATGAGGTCGATTATGATAGTGTACCGCATCATTGGCACTCATTATATCACGTGATACTATCGTATGATTGAAGTCACAAGTGAATATAAAATCAAATGATGCTAAATATGATTGTATAGTGTATCATTAGCGATCATTGTTTCACGTGATACGATCGTATGATTAAAGTCACGAGTGAATATAACATCAAATGATGCTAAATATGATTGTATAGTGTATCATTAGCACTCATTGTTTCACGTGATACGATCGTATGATTAAAGTTACGAGTAAATATAACATCAAATGATTTCGAATATGATAATGTACCGTATCATTAGCACTCATATTATGACGTGATACGATCGTATGATAAAAGTTACGAGTGAATATAACATCAAATGATGTTGAATATGATTGTATAATGTATCATTAGCACTCATTGTTTCACGTGATACGATCATAAGATTAAAGTTACGAGTAAATATAACATCAAATGATGTCGAATATGATAATTTACTGTATCATTAGCACTCATTGTATCACGTGATACGATCGTATGATGAAAGTTACGAGTGAATATAACATCAAATGATGTCGATTATGATAGTGTACCTTATCATTGGCACTCATTATATCACGTGATACGATCGTATAATGAAAGTTACGAGTGAATATACTATTAAATAATGTCGATTATGATAGTGTACCGCATCATTGGCACTTATATATCACGTGATACGATCGTATGATTGAAGTCACGAGTGAATATAACATCAAATGATGTCAATTATGATAGTGTTCCGTATCATAAGCACTCATTGTATCACGTGATACGATCGTATGATGAAAGTTACAAGTAAATATACTATTAAATGATGTCGATTATGACAGTGTACCGTACCATTGGCACTCATAGTATCACGTGATACGATCGTATGATTGAAGTCACGAATGAATATAACATCAAATGATGTCGATTATAATAGTGTACCGCATCATTGGCACTCATTATATCACGTGATACGATCGTATGATTAAAGTTACGATTGGAGATACTAATAAATGATGTTGAATATAATAGTGCACCATATCATTAGCACTTATTGTATCATGTGATGCGATCGTATGATTAAAGTTACGAGTAAATATAACATCAAATGATGTTGAATATGATTGTATAATGTATCATTAGCACTCATTGTTTCACGTGATACGATCGTATGATTAAAGTTACGAGTGAATATACTATTAAATGATGTCGATTATGATAGTGTACCGCATCATTGGCACTAATTGTATCACGTGATACGATCGTATGATCAAAGCTACGAGTTAACATAATAGGGCAAGAATTATTGGACCAGCTATGAAATACGCATTTTTGTAAAATTCTACTTTTTGACGATATTTTTCTTGTTTTGGTATGAGGAAATCATAATTGTTCAAGAGCTAACGTACCAGCTATAAAATACTCTTATATGTAAAAATTAAACTTTTTGATGACATTTTCCTTGTTTTGGTATCAGGAGAACATAATAAGGCAGGAGCTAACGTACTAGCTGAGAAATACGCATTTTTGTAAAAATTTAAGTTTTCGACGATATTTTCCTTGTTTTGGTATCAGGAGAACATAATGGGGCAGGAGCTAACGTACTAGCTATGAAATACGCATTTTCGAAAAATTTGAGTTTTTGACGATATTTTCCTTGATTTCGTATCAGGAGAACATAAAAGAGCAGGAGCTAACGTTCCAGCTACAAAAAACGCATTTTTGTAAAAATTTGAATTTTAGACGATATTTTCCTTGTTTTGGTATCAGGAGAACATAATGGGGCAGGAGCTAACGTATCAGCTATGAAATACGCATTTTTGTAAAAATTTGAGTTTTTGACGATATTTTCCTTGATTTCGTATCAGGAGAACATAAAAGAGCAGGAGCTAACGTTCCAGCTACAAAAAACGCATTTTTGTAAAAATTCGAATTTTAGACGATATTTTCTTTGTTTTGGTATCAGGAGAACATAATGGGACAGGAGCTAACGTACCAGCTATGAGATACCTATTTTTTTTAAATTTGACTTTTTGACGATATTTTCCTGGTTTTCGTATCAGGAGAACATAATGGGGCAGGAGCTAACGTACTAGCTATGAAATACGCATTTTTGAAAAATTAAACTTTTTGACGATATTTTTCTCTTTTTCGTATCAGGAGAACATAATAGGGCAGGAGCTAACGTACCAGCTATGAAATACGCATTTTTGTAAAAATTTGACTTTTGGACGATATTTTCTTTGTTTTGGTATCAGGAGAACATAATGGGACAGGAGCTAACGTACTAGCTCTAAATACGCATTTTTGTGAAAGTTCGACTTTTTGACGTCATTTTTCTTGTTTTGGTATCAGGAGAACATAATGGGGCAGGTGCTAACGTACAAGCTATGAAATACGCATTTTTGTAAAAATTCAACTTTTTTAAAATGTTTTCTTTGTTTTGGTATCAGGAGAACATAAAGGGGCAAGAGCTAACGTACAAGATCATACGATCGTATGATCAAAGTTACGAGTGAATATACTATTAAATGATGTCGATTATGATAGTTTGCCGCATCATTAGCAAACATTGTATCACATGATACGATTGTATGATTGAAGTTACGAGTGAATATAACATCAAATGATGTCGATTATGATAGTGTACCGCATCATTGGCACTCATTATATCACGTGATACTATCGTATGATTGAAGTCACGAGTGAATATAACATCAAATAATGCTAAATATGATTGTATAGTGTAGCATTGACACTCATTGTATCACGAGATACGATCGTATGATTAAAGTCACGAGTGAATATAACATCAAATGATGTTGAATATGATTGTATAATGTATCATTAGCACTCATTGTTTCACGTGATACGATCGTATGATTAAAGTTACAGGTGAATATAACATCAAATGAGGTCGATTATGATAGTGTACCGCATCATTGGCACTCATTATATCACGTGATACTATCGTATGATTGAAGTCACGAGTGAATATAAAATCAAATGATGCTAAATATGATTGTATAGTGTATCATTAGCGATTATTGTTTCACGTGATACGATCGTATGATTAAAGTCACGAGTGAATATAACATCAAATGATGCTAAATATGATTGTATAGTGTATCATTAGCACTCATTGTTTCACGTGATACGATCGTATGATTAAAGTTACGAGTAAATATAACATCAAATGATTTCGAATATGATAATGTACCGTATCATTAGCACTCATATTATGACGTGATACGATCGTATGATAAAAGTTACGAGTGAATATAACATCAAATGATGTTGAATATGATTGTATAATGTATCATTAGCACTCATTGTTTCACGTGATACGATCATAAGATTAAAGTTACGAGTAAATATAACATCAAATGATGTCGAATATGATAATGTACTGTATCATTAGCACTCATTGTATCACGTGATACGATCGTATGATGAAAGTTACGAGTGAATATAACATCAAATGATGTCGATTATGATAGTGTACCTTATCATTGGCACTCATTATATCACGTGATACGATCGTATAATGAAAGTTACGAGTGAATATACTATTAAATAATGTCGATTATGATAGTGTACCGCATCATTGGCACTCATTATATCACGTGATACGATCGTATGATTGAAGTCACGAGTGAATATAACATCAAATGATGTCAATTATGATAGTGTTCCGTATCATAAGCACTCATTGTATCACGTGATACGATCGTATGATGAAAGTTACAAGTAAATATACTATTAAATGATGTCGATTATGACAGTGTACCGTACCATTGGCACTCATAGTATCACGTGATACGATCGTATGATTGAAGTCACGAATGAATATAACATCAAATGATGTCGATTATAATAGTGTACCGCATCATTGGCACTCATTATATCACGTGATACGATCGTATGATTAAAGTTACGATTGGAGATACTAATAAATGATGTTGAATATAATAGTGCACCATATCATTAGCACTTATTGTATCATGTGATGCGATCGTATGATTAAAGTTACGAGTAAATATAACATCAAATGATGTTGAATATGATTGTTTAATGTATCATTAGCACTCATTGTTTCACGTGATACGATCGTATGATTAAAGTTACGAGTGAATATACTATTAAATGATGTCGATTATGATAGTGTACCGCATCATTGGCACTAATTGTATCACGTGATACGATCGTATGATCAAAGCTACGAGTTAACATAATAGGGCAAGAATTATTAGACCAGCTATGAAATACGCATTTTTGTAAAATTCTACTTTTTGACGATATTTTTCTTGTTTTGGTATGAGGAAATCATAATTGTTCAAGAGCTAACGTACCAGCTATAAAATACTCTTATATGTAAAAATTAAACTTTTTGATGACATTTTCCTTGTTTTGGTATCAGGAGAACATAATAAGGCAGGAGCTAACGTACTAGCTGAGAAATACGCATTTTTGTAAAAATTTGAGTTTTCGACGATACTTTCCTTGTTTTGGTATCAGGAGAACATAATGGGGCAGGAGCTAACGTACTAGCTATGAAATACGCATTTTCGAAAAATTTGAGTTTTTGACGATATTTTCCTTGATTTCGTATCAGGAGAACATAAAAGAGCAGGAGCTAACGTTCCAGCTACAAAAAACGCATTTTTGTAAAAATTTGAATTTTAGACGATATTTTCCTTGTTTTGGTATCAGGAGAACATAATGGGGCAGGAGCTAACGTATCAGCTATGAAATACGCATTTTTGTAAAAATTTGAGTTTTTGACGATATTTTCCTTGATTTCGTATCAGGAGAACATAAAAGAGCAGGAGCTAACGTTCCAGCTACAAAAAACGCATTTTTGTAAAAATTCGAATTTTAGACGATATTTTCTTTGTTTTGGTATCAGGAGAACATAATGGGACAGGAGCTAACGTACCAGCTATGAGATACCTATTTTTTTTAAATTTGACTTTTTGACGATATTTTCCTGGTTTTCGTATCAGGAGAACATAATGGGGCAGGAGCTATGAAATACGCATTTTTGAAAAATTAAACTTTTTGACGATATTTTTCTCTTTTTCGTATCAGGAGAACATAATAGGGCAGGAGCTAACGTACCAGCTATGAAATACGCATTTTTGTAAAAATTTGACTTTTGGACGATATTTTCTTTGTTTTGGTATCAGGAGAACATAATGGGACAGGAGCTAACGTACTAGCTCTAAATACGCATTTTTGTGAAAGTTCGACTTTTTGACGTCATTTTTCTTGTTTTGGTATCAGGAGAACATAATGGGGCAGGTGCTAACGTACAAGCTATGAAATACGCATTTTTGTAAAAATTCAACTTATTTAAAATGTTTTCTTTGTTTTGGTATCAGGAGAACATAAAGGGGCAAGAGCTAACGTACAAGATCATACGATCGTATGATCAAAGTTACGAGTGAATATACTATTAAATGATGTCGATTATGATAGTTTGCCGCATCATTAGCAAACATTGTATCACATGATACGATTGTATGATTGAAGTTACGAGTGAATATAACATCAAATGATGTCGATTATGATAGTGTACCGCATCATTGGCACTCATTATATCACGTGATACTATCGTATGATTGAAGTCACGAGTGAATATAACATCAAATAATGCTAAATATGATTGTATAGTGTAGCATTGACACTCATTGTATCACGAGATACGATCGTATGATTAAAGTCACGAGTGAATATAACATCAAATGATGTTGAATATGATTGTATAATGTATCATTAGCACTCATTGTTTCACGTGATACGATCGTATGATTAAAGTTACAGGTGAATATAACATCAAATGAGGTCGATTATGATAGTGTACCGCATCATTGGCACTCATTATATCACGTGATACTATCGTATGATTGAAGTCACGAGTGAATATAAAATCAAATGATGCTAAATATGATTGTATAGTGTATCATTAGCGATCATTGTTTCACGTGATACGATCGTATGATTAAAGTCACGAGTGAATATAACATCAAATGATGCTAAATATGATTGTATAGTGTATCATTAGCACTCATTGTTTCACGTGATACGATCGTATGATTAAAGTTACGAGTAAATATAACATCAAATGATTTCGAATATGATAATGTACCGTATCATTAGCACTCATATTATGACGTGATACGATCGTATGATAAAAGTTACGAGTGAATATAACATCAAATGATGTTGAATATGATTGTATAATGTATCATTAGCACTCATTGTTTCACGTGATACGATCATAAGATTAAAGTTACGAGTAAATATAACATCAAATGATGTCGAATATGATAATGTACTGTATCATTAGCACTCATTGTATCACGTGATACGATCGTATGATGAAAGTTACGAGTGAATATAACATCAAATGATGTCGATTATGATAGTGTACCTTATCATTGGCACTCATTATATCACGTGATACGATCGTATAATGAAAGTTACGAGTGAATATACTATTAAATAATGTCGATTATGATAGTGTACCGCATCATTGGCACTCATTATATCACGTGATACGATCGTATGATTGAAGTCACGAGTGAATATAACATCAAATGATGTCAATTATGATAGTGTTCCGTATCATAAGCACTCATTGTATCACGTGATACGATCGTATGATGAAAGTTACAAGTAAATATACTATTAAATGATGTCGATTATGACAGTGTACCGTACCATTGGCACTCATAGTATCACGTGATACGATCGTATGATTGAAGTCACGAGTGAATATAACATCAAATGATGTCGATTATAATAGTGTACCGCATCATTGGCACTCATTATATCACGTGATACGATCGTATGATTAAAGTTACGATTGGAGATACTAATAAATGATGTTGAATATAATAGTGCACCATATCATTAGCACTTATTGTATCATGTGATGCGATCGTATGATTAAAGTTACGAGTAAATATAACATCAAATGATGTTGAATATGATTGTTTAATGTATCATTAGCACTCATTGTTTCACGTGATACGATCGTATGATTAAAGTTACGAGTGAATATACTATTAAATGATGTCGATTATGATATTGTACCGCATCATTGGCACTAATTGTATCACGTGATACGATCGTATGATCAAAGCTACGAGTTAACATAATAGGGCAAGAATTATTGGACCAGCTATGAAATACGCATTTTTGTAAAATTCTACTTTTTGACGATATTTTTCTTGTTTTGGTATGAGGAAATCATAATTGTTCAAGAGCTAACGTACCAGCTATAAAATACTCTTATATGTAAAAATTAAACTTTTTGATGACATTTTCCTTGTTTTGGTATCAGGAGAACATAATAAGGCAGGAGCTAACGTACTAGCTGAGAAATACGCATTTTTGTAAAAATTTGAGTTTTTGACGATATTTTCCTTGATTTCGTATCAGGAGAACATAAAAGAGCAGGAGCTAACGTTCCAGCTACAAAAAACGCATTTTTGTAAAAATTTGAATTTTAGACGATATTTTCCTTGTTTTGGTATCAGGAGAACATAATGGGGCAGGAGCTAACGTATCAGCTATGAAATACGCATTTTTGTAAAAATTTGAGTTTTTGACGATATTTTCCTTGTTTTCGTATCAGGAGAACATAAAAGAGCAGGAGCTAACGTTCCAGCTACAAAAAACGCATTTTTGTAAAAATTCGAATTTTAGACGATATTTTCTTTGTTTTGGTATCAGGAGAACATAATGGGACAGGAGCTAACGTACCAGCTATGAGATACCTATTTTTTTTAAATTTGACTTTTTGACGATATTTTCCTGGTTTTCGTATCAGGAGAACATAATGGGGCAGGAGCTAACGTACTAGCTATGAAATACGCATTTTTGAAAAATTAAACTTTTTGACGATATTTTTCTCTTTTTCGTATCAGGAGAACATAATAGGGCAGGAGCTAACGTACCAGCTATGAAATACGCATTTTTGTAAAAATTTGACTTTTGGACGATATTTTCTTTGTTTTGGTATCAGGAGAACATAATGGGACAGGAGCTAACGTACTAGCTCTAAATACACATTTTTGTGAAAGTTCGACTTTTTGACGTCATTTTTCTTGTTTTGGTATCAGGAGAACATAATGGGGCAGGTGCTAACGTACAAGCTATGAAATACGCATTTTTGTAAAAATTCAACTTTTTTAAAATGTTTTCATTGTTTTGGTATCAGGAGAACATAAAGGGGCAAGAGCTAACGTACAAGATCATACGATCGTATGATCAAAGTTACGAGTGAATATACTATTAAATGATGTCGATTATGATAGTTTGCCGCATCATTAGCACACATTGTATCACGTGATACGATCGTATGATTAAAGTTACGAGTGAAGATAACATCAAATGATGTTGAATATGATTGTATAATGTATCATTAGCACTCATTGTTTCACGTGATACGATCGTATGATTAAAGTTACAGGTGAATATAACATCAAACGATGTCGATTATGATAGTGTACCGCATCATTGGCACTCAATATATCACGTGATACGATCGTATGATTGAAGTCACGAGTGAATATAACATCAAATAATGTTGAATATGATTGTATAATGTATCATTAGCACTCATTGTTTCACGTGATACGATCGTATGATTAAAGTTACAGGTGAATATAACATCAAATGATGTCGATTATGATAGTGTACCGCATCATTGGCACTCATTATATTACGTGATACAATCGTATGATTGAAGTCACGAGTGAATATAACATTAAATGATGCTAAATATGATTGTATAGTGTATCATTAGCACTCATTGTTTCACGTGATATGATGGTATGATTAAAGTTACGAGTAAATATAACATCAAATGATGTTGAATACGATTGTACAATGTATCATTAGCACTCATTGTTTCACGTGATACGATCGTATGATTAAAGTTACAGGTGAATATAACATCAAATGATGTCGATTATGATAGTGTACCGCATCATTGGCACTCATTATATCACGTGATACTATCGTATGATTGAAGTCACGAGTGAATATAACATCAAATGATGCTAAATATGACTGTATAGTGTATCATTAGCACTCATTGTTTCACGTGATACGATCGTATGATTAAAGTTACGAGTAAATATAACATCAAATGATGTCGAATATGATAATGTACCGTATCATTAGCACTCATTGTATCACGTGATACGATCGTATGATGAAAGTTACGAGTGAATATAACATCAAATGATGTCGATTATGATAGTGTACCGCATCATTTGCACTTATTATATCACGTGATACTATCGTATGATTGAAGTCACGAGTGAATATAACATCAAATAATGCTAAATATGATTGTAAAGTGTAGCATTGACACTCATTGTATCACGAGATACGATCGTATGATTGAAGTCACGAGTGAATATAACATCAAATAATGCTAAATATGATTGTAAAGTGTAGCATTGACACTCATTGTATCACGAGATACGATCGTATGATTGAAGTCACGAGTGAATATAACATCAAATAATGCTAAATATGATTGTATAGTGTAGCATTGACACTCACTGTATCACGAGATACGATCGTATGATTAAAGTCACGAGTGAATATAACATCAAATGATGTTGAATATGATTATTTAATGTATCATTAGCACTCATTGTTTCACGTGATACGATCGTATGATTAAAGTTACGAGTGAATATACTATTAAATGATGTCGATTATGATAGTGTACCGCATCATTGGCACTAATTGTATCACGTGAAACGATCGTATGATCAATGTTACGAGTTAACATAATAGGGCAAGAATTATTGTACCAGCTATGAAATACGCATTTTTGTAAAATTCTACTTTTTGACGATATTTTTCTTGTTTTGGTATGAGGAAATCATAATTGTTCAAGAGCTAACGTACCAGCTATAAAATACTCTTATATGTAAAAATTAAACTTTTTGATGACATTTTCCTTGTTTTGGTATCAGGAGAACATAATAAGGCAGGAGCTAACGTACTGCTGAGAAATACGCATTTTTGTAAAAATTTGAGTTTTCGACGATATTTTCCTTGTTTTGGTATCAGGAGAACATAATGGGGCAGGAGCTAACGTACTAGCTATGAAATACGCATTTTCGAAAAATTTGACTTTTTGACGATATTTTCCTTGATTTTGTATCAGGAGAACATAATGGGGCAGGAGCTGACGTACTAGCTATGAAATACGCATTTTTTAAAAATTCGACTTTTTGACGATATTTTCCTTGTTTTAGTATCAGGAGAACATAATGGGGCAGGAGCTAACGTACCAGCTATGAAATACGCATTTTTGTAAAAATTTGAGTTTTTGACGATATTTTCCTTGATTTCGTATCAGGAGAACATAAAAGAGCAGGAGCTAACGTTCCAGCTACAAAAAACGCATTTTTGTAAAAATTTGAATTTTAGACGATATTTTCTTTGTTTTGGTATCAGGAGAACATAATGGGACAGGAGCTAACGTACCAGCTATGAGATACCTATTTTTTTAAAATTTGACTTTTTGACGATATTTTCCTGGTTTTCGTATCAGGAGAACATAATGGGGCAGGAGCTAACGTACTAGCTATGAAATACGCATTTTTGAAAAATTAAACTTTTTGACGATATTTTTCTCTTTTTCGTATCAGGAGAACATAATAGGGCAGGAGCTAACGTACCAGCTATGAAATACGCATTTTTGTAAAAATTTGACTTTTGGACGATATTTTCTTTGTTTTGGTATCAGGAGAACATAATGGGACAGGAGCTAACGTACTAGCTCTAAATACGCATTTTTGTGAAAATTTGACTTTTTGAAGTCATTTTTCTTGTTTTGGTATCAGGAGAACATAATGGGGCAGGTGCTAACGTACAAGTTATGAAATACGCATTTTTGTAAAAATTCAACTTTTTAAAAATGTTTTCTTTGTTTCGGTATCAGGAGAACATAAAGGGGCAAGAGCTAACGTACAAGATCATACGATCGTATGATCAAAGTTACGAGTGAATATGACATCAAATGATGTCAAATATGATAGTGTGCCGTATCATTTGCACTTATTGTATCACGTGATACAATCGTATGATTGAAGTTACAGTGAATATACTATTAAATAATGTCGATTATGACAGTGTACTGTATCATTGGCACTCATTGTATCACGTGATACGATCGTATGATTGAAGTCATGAATGAATATAACATCAAATGATGTCGATTATGATAGTGTGCCGCATCATTAGCACACATTGTATCACATGATACGATTGTATGATTGAAGTTACGAGTGAATAAAACATCAAATGATTTCGAATATGATAATGAACCGCATCATTGGCAATCATTATATCACGTGATACCATCATATGATTGAAGTCACGAGTGAATATAACATCAAATGATGTTGGATATGATTGTATAATGTATCATTAGCACTCATTGTTTCACGTGATACGATCGTATGATTAAAGTTACAGGTGAATATAATATCAATTGATGTCGTATATGAAAGCGCACCATATCATTAGCACTTATTGTATCATGTGATGTGATCGTATGATTGAAGTCACCAGTGAATATAACATCAAATAATGCTAAATATGATTGTACAGTGTAGCATTGACACTCATTGTATCACGAGATACGATCGTATGATTAAAGTCACGAGTGAATATACTATAAAATGATGTCGATTATGATAGTGTACCACATCATTGGCACTCATTATATCACGTGATACGATCGTATGATTAAAGTTACGATTGGAGATACTAATAAATGATGATGAATATAATAGTGCACCATATCATTAGCACTTATTGTATCATGTGATGCGATCGTATGATTAAAGTTACAAGTGAATATAACATCAAATGATGTCGATTATAATAGTGTACCGCATCATTGGCACTCATTATATCAGGTGATGCTATCGTATGATTGAAGTCACGAGTGAATATAACATCAAATAATGCTAAATATGATTGTATAGTGTAGCATTGACACTCATTGTTTCACGTGATACGATCGTATGATTAAAGTTACGAGTGAATATACTATTAAATGATGTCGATTATGATAGTGTACCGCATCATTGGCACTAATTGTATCACGTGATACGATCGTATGATCAATGCTACGAGTTAACATAATAGGGCAAGAATTATTGTACCAGCTATGAAATACGCATTTTTGTAAAATTCTACTTTTTGACGATATTTTTCTTGTTTTGGTATGAGGAAATCATAATTGTTCAGGAGCTAACGTACCAGCTATAAAATACTCTTATTTTAATTTATTATTATTTAAAAATTTAACTTTTTGATGACATTTTCCTTGTTTTGGTATCAGGAGAACATAATAAGGCAGGAGCTAACGTACTAGCTGAGAAATACGCATTTTTGTAAAAATTTGAGTTTTCGACGTTATTTTCCTTGTTTTGGTATCAGGAGAACATAAAAGAGCAGGAGCTAACGTTCCAGCTACAAAAAACGCATTTTTGTAAAAATTTGAATTTTAAACGATATTTTCCTTGTTTTGGTATCAGGAGAACATAATGGGGCAGGAGCTAACGTATCAGCTATGAAATACGCATTTTTGTAAAAATTTGAGTTTTTGACGATATTTTCCTTGATTTCGTATCAGGAGAACATAAAAGAGCAGGAACTAACGTTCCAGCTACAAAAAACGCATTTTTGTAAAAATTTGAATTTTAGACGATATTTTCTTTGTTTTCGTATCAGGAGAACATAATGGGGCAGGAGCTAACGTACTAGCTATGAAATACGCATTTTTGAAAAATTCAACTTTTTGACAATATTTTTCTCCTTTTCGTATCAGGAGAACATAATAGGGCAGGAGCTAACGTACCAGCTATGAAATACGCATTTTTGTAAAAATTTGACTTTTGGACGATATTTTCTTTGTTTTGGTATCAGGAGAACATAATGGGACAGGAGCTAACGTACTAGCTCTAAATACGCATTTTTGTGAAAATTCGACTTTTTGACGTAATTTTTCTTGTTTTGGTATCAGGAGAACATATTGGGGCAGGTGCTAACGTACAAGCTATGAAATACGCATTTTTGTAAAAATTCAACTTTTTTAAAATGTTTTCTTTGTTTTGGTATCAGGAGAACATAAAGGGGCAAGAGCTAACGTACAAGATCATACGATCGTATGATCAAAGTTACGAGTGAATATACTGTTAAATGATGTCGATTATGATAGTGTGCCGCATCATTAGCAAACATTGTATCACATGATACGATTGTATGATTGAAGTTACGAGTGAATATAACATCAAATGATTTCGAATATGATAATGAACCGCATTATTGGCAATCATTATATCACGTGATACCATCATATGATTGAAGTCACGAGTGAATATAACATCAAATGATGTTGGATATGATTGTATAATGTATCATTAGCACTCATTGTTTCACGTGATACGATCGTATGATTAAAGTTACAGGTGAATATAATATCAATTGATGTCGTATATGATAGCGCACCATATCATTAGCACTTATTGTATCATGTGATGTGATCGTATGATTGAAGTCACGAGTGAATATAACATGAATAATGCTAAATATGATTGTATAGTGTAGCATTGACACTCATTGTATCACGAGATACGATCGTATGATTAAAGTCACGAGTGAATATACTATAAAATGATGTCGATTATGATAGTGTACCACATCATTGGCACTCATTATATCAGGTGATACGATCGTATGATTAAAGTTACGTTTGGAGATACTAATAAATGATGTTGAATATAATAGTGCACCATATCATTAGCACTTATTGTATCATGTGATGCGATCGTATGATTAAAGTTACAAGTGAATATAACATCAAATGATGTCGATTATAATAGTGTACCGCATCATTGGCACTCATTATATCACGTGATACTATCGTATGATTGAAGTCACGAGTGAATATAACATCAAATAATGTTAAATATGATTGTATAGTGTAGCATTGACACTCATTGTATCACGAGATACGATCGTATGATTGAAGTCACGAGTGAATATAACATCAAATGATGTTGAATATGATTGTATAATGTATCATTAGCACTCATTGTTTCACGTGATACGATCGTATGATTAAAGTTACAGGTGAATATATCATCAAATGATGTCGATTATGATAGTGTACCGCATCATTGGCACTCATTATATCACATGATACTATCGTATGATTGAAGTCACGAGTGAATATAAAATCAAATGATGCTAAATATGATTGTATAGTGTATCATTAGCACTCATTGTTTCACGTGATACGATCGTATGATTAAAGTCACGAGTGAATATAACATCAAATGATGATAAATATGATTGTATAGTGTATCATTAGCACTTATTGTTTCACGTGATACGATCGTATGTTTAAAGTTACGAGTAAATATAACATCAAATGATGTCGAATATGATAATGTACCGTATCATTAGCACTCATATTATCACGTGATGCTATCGTATGATTGAAGTCACGAGTGAATATAACATTATATAATGCTAAATATGATTGTACAGTGTAGCATTGACACTCATTGTATCACGAGATACGATGGTATGATTGAAGTCACGAGTGAATATACTATAAAATGATGTCGAATATGATAATGTACTGTATCATTAGCACTCATAATATCACGTGATACGATCGTATGATTGAAGTCACGAGTGAATATAATATCAAATGATGTCAATTATGATAGTGTTGCGTATCATAAGCACTTATTGTTTCACGTGATACGATCGTATGATTAAAGTTACGATTGGAGATACTAATAAATGATGTTGAATATAATAGTGCACCATATCATTAGCACTTATTGTATCATGTGATGCGATCGTATGATTAAAGTTACAAGTGAATATAACATCAAATGATGTCGATTATAATAGTGTACCGCATCATTGGCACTCATTATATCACGTGATACTATCGTATGATTGAAGTCACGAGTGAATATAACATCAAATAATGCTAAATATGATTGTATAGTGTAGCATTGACACTCATTGTATCACGAGATACGATCGTATGATTAAAGTCACGAGTGAATATAACATCAAATGATGTTGAATATGATTGTATAATGTATCATTAGCACTCATTGTTTCACGTGATACGATCGTATGATTAAAGTTACAGGTGAATATAACATCAAATGAGGTCGATTATGATAGTGTACCGCATCATTGGCACTCATTATATCACGTGATACTATCGTATGATTGAAGTCACGAGTGAATATAAAATCAAATGATGCTAAATATGATTGTATAGTGTATCATTAGCACTCATGTTTTCACGTGATACGATTGTATGATTAAAGTCACGAGTAAATATAACATCAAATGATGCTAAATATGATTGTATAGTGTATCATTAGCACTCATTGTTTCATGTGATACGATCGTATGATTAAACTTACGAGTAAATATAACATCAAATGATTTCGAATATGATAATGTACCGTATCATTAGCACTCATATTATGACGTGATACGATCGTATGATAAAAGTTACGAGTGAATATAACATCAAATGATGTTGAATATGATTGTATAATGTATCATTAGCACTCATTGTTTCACGTGATACGATCGTATGATTAAAGTTACAGGTGAATATAACATCAAATGAGGTCGATTATGATAGTGTACCGCATCATTGGCACTCATTATATCACGTGATACTATCGTATGATTGAAGTCACGAGTGAATATAAAATCAAATGATGCTAAATATGATTGTATAGTGTATCATTAGCACTCATTGTTTCACGTGATACGATTGTATGATTAAAGTCACGAGTAAATATAACATCAAATGATGCTAAATATGATTGTATAGTGTATCATTAGCACTCATTGTTTCACGTGATACGATCGTATGATTAAACTTACGAGTAAATATAACATCAAATGATTTCGAATATGATAATGTACCGTATCATTAGCACTCATATTATGACGTGATACGATCGTATGATAAAAGTTACGAGTGAATATAACATCAAATGATGTTGAATATGATTGTATAATGTATCATTAGCACTCATTGTTTCACGTGATACGATCATAAGATTAAAGTTACGAGTAAATATAACATAAAATGATGTCGAATATGATAATGTACTGTATCATTAGCACTCATTGTATCACGTGATACGATCGTATGATGAAAGTTACGAGTGACTATAACATCAAATGATGTCGAATAGGATTGTATAGTATATCATTAGCACTTATTGTTTCACGTGATACGATCGTATGATTAAAGTTACGATTGGAGATACTAATAAATGATGTTGAATATAATAGTGCACCATATCATTAGCACTTATTGTATCATGTGATGCGATCGTATGATTAAAGATACAAGTGAATATAACATCAAATGATGTCGATTATAATAGTGTACCGCATCATTGGCACTAATTATATCACGTGATACGATCGTATGATTGAAGTCACGAGTGAATATAACATCAAATGATGCTAAATATGATTGTATAGTGTATCATTAGCACTCATTGTTTCACGTGATACGATCGTATGATTAAAGTTACAGGTGAATATAACATCAAATGATGTCGATTATAATAGTGTACCGCATCATTGGCACTAATTATATCACGTGATACTATCGTATGATTGAAGTCACGAGTGAATATAACATCAAATGATGCTAAATATGATTGTATAGTGTATCATTAGCACTCATTGTTTCACGTGATACGATCGTATGATTAAAGTTACGAGTAAATATAACATCAAATGATGTCGAATATGATAATGTACCGTATCATTAGCACTTATATCATCACGTGATACGATCGTATGATGAAAGTTACGAGTGAATATAACATCAAATGATGTTGAATATGATTGTATAATGTATCATTAGCACTCATTGTTTCACGTGATACGATCGTATGATTAAAGTTATGAGTGAAGATAACATCAAATGATGTTGAATATGATTGTATAATGTATCATTAGCACTCATTGTATCACGAGATAAGATCGTATGATTGAAGTCACGAGTGAATATACTATAAAATGATGTCGATTATGATAGTGTACCACATCATTGGCACTCATTATATCACGTGATACGATCGTATGATTGAAGTCACGAGTGAATATAATATCAAATGATGTCAATTATGATAGTGTTGCGTATCATAAGCACTCCTTGTTTCACGTGATACGATCGTATGATTAAAGTTACGATTGGAGATACTAATAAATGATGTTGAATATAATAGTGCACCATTATTGGCACTCATAGTATCACGTGATACGATCGTATGATTGAAGTCACGAATGAATATAACATCAAATGATGTCGATTATGATAGTGTACCACATCATTGGCACTCATTATATCACGTGATACGATCGTATAATGAAAGTTACGAGTGAATATAACATCAAATAATGCTAAATATGATTGTATAGTGTAGCATTGACACTCATTGTATCACGAGATACGATGGTATGATTGAAGTCACGAGTGAATATAACATCAAATAATGCTAAATATGATTGTATAGTGTAGCATTGACACTCATTGTATCACGAGATGCGATCGTATGATTAAAGTCACGAGTGAATATAACATCAAATGATGTCGATTATAATAGTGTACCGCATCATTGGCACTCATTATATCACGTGATACTATCGTATGATTGAAGTCACGAGTGAATATAACATCAAATGATGTCGATTATGATAGTGTACCGCATCATTAGCACACATTGTATCACGTGATACGATCGTATGATTAAAGTTACGAGTGAAGATAACATCAAATGATGTTGAATATGATTGTATAATGTATCATTAGCACTCATTGTTTCACGTGATACGATCGTATGATTAAAGTTACGAGTGAATACAACATCAAAAGATGTCGATTATAATAGTGTACCGCATCATTGGCACTCATTATATCACGTGATACCATCGTATGATTGAAGTCACGAGTGAATATAACATCAAATAATGCTAAATATGATTGTATAGTGTAGCATTGACACTCATTGTATCACGAGATACGATCGTATGATTAAAGTCACGAGTGAATATAACATCAAATGATGTTGAATATGATTGTATAATGTCTCATTAGCAGTCATTGTTTCACGTGATACGATCGTATGATTAAAGTTACGAGTGAATACACTATATAATGATGTCGATTATGATAGTGTACCACATCATTGGCACTCATTATATCACGTGATACGATCGTATAATGAAAGTTACGAGTGAATATAACATCAAATGATGTTGAATATGATTGTATAATGTATCATTAGCACTCATTGTTTCACGTGATACGATCGTATGATTGAAGTCACGAGTGAATATAACATCAAATAATGCTAAATATGATTGTATAGTGTAGCATTGACACTCATTGTATCACGAGATACGATGGTATGATTGAAGTCACGAGTGAATATAACATCAAATAATGCTAAATATGATTGTATAGTGTAGCATTGACACTCATTGTATCACGAGATACGATCGTATGATTAAAGTCACGAGTGAATATAACATCAAATGATGTCGATTATAATAGTGTACCGCATCATTGGCACTCATTATATCACGTGATACTATCGTATGATTGAAGTCACGAGTGAATATAACATCAAATGATGTCGATTATGATAGTGTACCGCATCATTAGCACACATTGTATCACGTGATACGATCGTATGATTAAAGTTACGAGTGAAGATAACATCAAATGATGTCGATTATAATAGTGTACCGCATCATTGGCACTCATTATATCACGTGATACTATCGTATGATTGAAGTCACGAGTGAATATAACATAAAATAATGCTAAATATGATTGTATAGTGTAGCATTGACACTCATTGTATCACGAGATACGATGGTATGATTGAAGTCACGAGTGAATACAACATCAAAAGATGTCGATTATAATAGTGTACCGCATCATTGGCACTCATTGTATCACGTGATACGATCGTATGATTAATGTTATGAGTGAAGATAACATCAAATGATGTTGAATATGATTGTATAATGTATCATTAGCACTCATTGTATCACGAGATAAGATCGTATGATTGAAGTCACGAGTGAATATACTATAAAATGATGTCGATTATGATAGTGTACCACATCATTGGCACTCATTATATCACGTGATACGATCGTATGATTGAAGTCACGAGTGAATATAATATCAAATGATGTCAATTATGATAGTGTTGCGTATCATAAGCACTCCTTGTTTCACGTGATACGATCGTATGATTAAAGTTACGAGTGAATATAACATCAAATGATGTTGAATATGATTGTATAATGTATCATTAGCACTCATTGTTTCACGTGATACGATCGTATGATTAAAGTTATGAGTGAAGATAACATCAAATGATGTTGAATATGATTGTATAATGTATCATTAGCACTCATTGTATCACGAGATAAGATCGTATGATTGAAGTCACGAGTGAATATACTATAAAATGATGTCGATTATGATAGTGTACCACATCATTGGCACTCATTATATCACGTGATACGATCGTATGATTGAAGTCACGAGTGAATATAATATCAAATGATGTCAATTATGATAGTGTTGCGTATCATAAGCACTCCTTGTTTCACGTGATACGATCGTATGATTAAAGTTACGATTGGAGATACTAATAAATGATGTTGAATATAATAGTGCACCATTATTGGCACTCATAGTATCACGTGATACGATCGTATGATTGAAGTCACGAATGAATATAACATCAAATGATGTCGATTATGATAGTGTACCACATCATTGGCACTCATTATATCACGTGATACGATCGTATAATGAAAGTTACGAGTGAATATAACATCAAATGATGCTAAATATGATTGTATAGTGTAGCATTGACACTCATTGTATCACGAGATACGATGGTATGATTGAAGTCACGAGTGAATATAACATCAAATAATGCTAAATATGATTGTATAGTGTAGCATTGACACTCATTGTATCACGAGATGCGATCGTATGATTAAAGTCACGAGTGAATATAACATCAAATGATGTCGATTATAATAGTGTACCGCATCATTGGCACTCATTATATCACGTGATACTATCGTATGATTGAAGTCACGAGTGAATATAACATCAAATGATGTCGATTATGATAGTGTACCGCATCATTAGCACACATTGTATCACGTGATACGATCGTATGATTAAAGTTACGAGTGAAGATAACATCAAATGATGTTGAATATGATTGTATAATGTATCATTAGCACTCATTGTTTCACGTGATACGATCGTATGATTAAAGTTACGAGTGAATACAACATCAAAAGATGTCGATTATAATAGTGTACCGCATCATTGGCACTCATTATATCACGTGATACCATCGTATGATTGAAGTCACGAGTGAATATAACATCAAATAATGCTAAATATGATTGTATAGTGTAGCATTGACACTCATTGTATCACGAGATACGATCGTATGATTAAAGTCACGAGTGAATATAACATCAAATGATGTTGAATATGATTGTATAATGTCTCATTAGCAGTCATTGTTTCACGTGATACGATCGTATGATTAAAGTTACGAGTGAATACACTATATAATGATGTCGATTATGATAGTGTACCACATCATTGGCACTCATTATATCACGTGATACGATCGTATAATGAAAGTTACGAGTGAATATAACATCAAATGATGTTGAATATGATTGTATAATGTATCATTAGCACTCATTGTTTCACGTGATACGATCGTATGATTGAAGTCACGAGTGAATATAACATCAAATAATGCTAAATATGATTGTATAGTGTAGCATTGACACTCATTGTATCACGAGATACGATGGTATGATTGAAGTCACGAGTGAATATAACATCAAATAATGCTAAATATGATTGTATAGTGTAGCATTGACACTCATTGTATCACGAGATACGATCGTATGATTAAAGTCACGAGTGAATATAACATCAAATGATGTCGATTATAATAGTGTACCGCATCATTGGCACTCATTATATCACGTGATACTATCGTATGATTGAAGTCACGAGTGAATATAACATCAAATGATGTCGATTATGATAGTGTACCGCATCATTAGCACACATTGTATCACGTGATACGATCGTATGATTAAAGTTACGAGTGAAGATAACATCAAATGATGTCGATTATAATAGTGTACCGCATCATTGGCACTCATTATATCACGTGATACTATCGTATGATTGAAGTCACGAGTGAATATAACATAAAATAATGCTAAATATGATTGTATAGTGTAGCATTGACACTCATTGTATCACGAGATACGATGGTATGATTGAAGTCACGAGTGAATACAACATCAAAAGATGTCGATTATAATAGTGTACCGCATCATTGGCACTCATTGTATCACGTGATACGATCGTATGATTAATGTTATGAGTGAAGATAACATCAAATGATGTTGAATATGATTGTATAATGTATCATTAGCACTCATTGTATCACGAGATAAGATCGTATGATTGAAGTCACGAGTGAATATACTATAAAATGATGTCGATTATGATAGTGTACCACATCATTGGCACTCATTATATCACGTGATACGATCGTATGATTGAAGTCACGAGTGAATATAATATCAAATGATGTCAATTATGATAGTGTTGCGTATCATAAGCACTGCTTGTTTCACGTGATACGATCGTATGATTAAAGTTACGATTGGAGATACTAATAAATGATGTTGAATATAATAGTGCACCATATCATTGGCACTCATAGTATCACGTGATACGATCGTATGATTGAAGTCACGAATGAATATAACATCAAATGATGTCGATTATGATAGTGTACCACATCATTGGCACTCATTATATCACGTGATACGATCGTATAATGAAAGTTACGAGTGAATATAACATCAAATGATGCTAAATATGATTGTATAGTGTAGCATTGACACTCATTGTATCACGAGATACGATGGTATGATTGAAGTCACGAGTGAATATAACATCAAATAATGCTAAATATGATTGTATAGTGTAGCATTGACACTCATTGTATCACGAGATGCGATCGTATGATTAAAGTCACGAGTGAATATAACATCAAATGATGTCGATTATAATAGTGTACCGCATCATTGGCACTCATTATATCACGTGATACTATCGTATGATTGAAGTCACGAGTGAATATAACATCAAATGATGTCGATTATGATAGTGTACCGCATCATTAGCACACATTGTATCACGTGATACGATCGTATGATTAAAGTTACGAGTGAAGATAACATCAAATGATGTTGAATATGATTGTATAATGTATCATTAGCACTCATTGTTTCACGTGATACGATCGTATGATTAAAGTTACGAGTGAATACAACATCAAAAGATGTCGATTATAATAGTGTACCGCATCATTGGCACTCATTATATCACGTGATACCATCGTATGATTGAAGTCACGAGTGAATATAACATCAAATAATACTAAATATGATTGTATAGTGTAGCATTGACACTCATTGTATCACGAGATACGATCGTATTATTAAAGTCACGAGTGAATATAACATCAAATGATGTTGAATATGATTGTATAATGTCTCATTAGCAGTCATTGTTTCACGTGATACGATCGTATGATTAAAGTTACGAGTGAATACACTATATAATAATGTCGATTATGATAGTGTACCACATCATTGGCACTCATTATATCACGTGATACGATCGTATAATGAAAGTTACGAGTGAATATAACATCAAATGATGTTGAATATGATTGTATAATGTATCATTAGCACTCATTGTTTCACGTGATACGATCGTATGATTGAAGTCACGAGTGAATATAACATCAAATAATGCTAAATATGATTGTATAGTGTAGCATTGACACTCATTGTATCACGAGATACGATGGTATGATTGAAGTCACGAGTGAATATAACATCAAATAATGCTAAATATGATTGTATAGTGTAGCATTGACACTCATTGTATCACGAGATACGATCGTATGATTAAAGTCACGAGTGAATATAACATCAAATGATGTCGATTATAATAGTGTACCGCATCATTGGCACTCATTATATCACGTGATACTATCGTATGATTGAAGTCACGAGTGAATATAACATCAAATGATGTCGATTATGATAGTGTACCGCATCATTAGCACACATTGTATCACGTGATACGATCGTATGATTAAAGTTACGAGTGAAGATAACATCAAATGATGTCGATTATAATAGTGTACCGCATCATTGGCACTCATTATATCACGTGATACTATCGTATGATTGAAGTCACGAGTGAATATAACATAAAATAATGCTAAATATGATTGTATAGTGTAGCATTGACACTCATTGTATCACGAGATACGATGGTATGATTGAAGTCACGAGTGAATACAACATCAAAAGATGTCGATTATAATAGTGTACCGCATCATTGGCACTCATTGTATCACGTGATACGATCGTATGATTAATGTTATGAGTGAAGATAACATCAAATGATGTTGAATATGATTGTATAATGTATCATTAGCACTCATTGTATCACGAGATAAGATCGTATGATTGAAGTCACGAGTGAATATACTATAAAATGATGTCGATTATGATAGTGTACCACATCATTGGCACTCATTATATCACGTGATACGATCGTATGATTGAAGTCACGAGTGAATATAATATCAAATGATGTCAATTATGATAGTGTTGCGTATCATAAGCACTGCTTGTTTCACGTGATACGATCGTATGATTAAAGTTACGATTGGAGATACTAATAAATGATGTTGAATATAATAGTGCACCATATCATTGGCACTCATAGTATCACGTGATACGATCGTATGATTGAAGTCACGAATGAATATAACATCAAATGATGTCGATTATGATAGTGTACCGCATCATTAGCACACATTGTATCACGTGATACGATCGTATGATTAAAGTTACGAGTGAAGATAACATCAAATGATGTTGAATATGATTGTATAATGTATCATTAGCACTCATTGTTTCACGTGATACGATCGTATGATTAAAGTTACGAGTGAATACAACATCAAAAGATGTCGATTATGATAGTGTACCGCATCATTGGCACTCATTATATCACGTGATACGATCGTATGATGAAAGTTACGAGTGAATATAACATCAAATGATGTCGAATAGGATTGTATAATGTATCATTAGCACTCATTGTTTCACGTTATACGATCGTATGATTAAAGTTACGATTGGAGATACTAATAAATGATGTTGAATATAATAGTGCACTATATCATTAGCACTTATTGTATCATGTGATGCGATCGTATGATTAAAGTTACAAGTGAATATAACATCAAATGATGTCGATTATAATAGTGTACCGCATCATTGGCACTCATTATATCACGTGATACTATCGTATGATTGAAGTCACGAGTGAATATAACATCAAATAATGCTAAATATGATTGTATAGTGTAGCATTGACACTCATTGTATCACGAGATACGATCGTATGATTAAATTCACGAGTGAATATAACATCAAATGATGTTGAATATGATTGTATAATGTCTCATTAGCAGTCATTGTTTCACGTGATACGATCGTATGATTAAAGTTACGAGTGAATATACTATATAATGATGTCGATTATGATAGTGTACCACATCATTGGCACTCATTATATCACGTGATACGATCTTATAATGAAAGTTACGAGTGAATATAACATCAAATGATGTCGATTATAATAGTGTACCGCATCATTGGCACTCATTATATCACGTGATACGATCGTATGATGAAAGTTACGAGTGAATATAACATCAAATGATGTCGAATGGGATTGTATAATGTATCATTAGCACTCATTGTTTCACGTTATACGATCGTATGATTAAAGTTACGATTGGAGATACTAATAAATGATGTTGAATATAATAGTGCACTATATCATTAGCACTTATTGTATCATGTGATGCGATCGTATGATTAAAGTTACAAGTGAATATAACATCAAATAATGCTAAATATGATTGTATAGTGTAGCATTGACACTCATTGTATCACGAGATACGATCGTATGATTCAATTCACGAGTGAATATAACATCAAATGATGTTGAATATGATTGTATAATGTCTCATTAGCAGTCATTGTTTCACGTGATACGATCGTATGATTAAAGTTACGAGTGAATATACTATATAATGATGTCGATTATGATAGTGTACCACATCATTGGCACTCATTATATCACGTGATACGATCTTATAATGAAAGTTACGAGTGAATATAACATCAAATGATGTCGATTATAATAGTGTACCGCATCATTGGCACTCATTATATCACGTGATACTATCGTATGATTGAAGTCACGAGTGAATATAACATAAAATAATGCTAAATATGATTGTATAGTGTAGCATTGACACTCATTGTATCACGAGATACGATGGTATGATTGAAGTCACGAGTGAATATAACATCAAATAATGCTAAATATGATTGTATAGTGTAGCATTGACACTCATTGTATCACGAGATACGATCGTATGATTAAAGTCACGAGTGAATATACTATAAAATGATGTATATTATGATAGTGTACCACATCATTGGCACTCATTATATCACGTGATACGATCGTATGATTGAAGTCACGAGTGAATATAATATCAAATGATGTCAATTATGATAGTGTTGCGTATCATAAGCACTCACTGTATCACGTGATACGATCGTATGATGAAAGTTACGAGTGAATATAACATCAAATGATGTCGAATAGGATTGTATAATGTATCATTAGCACTTATTGTTTCACGTGATACGATCGTATGATTAAAGTTACGATTGAATATAACATCAAATGATGTCGATTATAATAGTGTACCGCATCATTGGCACTCATTATATCACGTGATGCTATCGTATGATTGAAGTCACGAGTGAATATAACATCAAATAATGCTAAATATGATCGTATAGTGTAGCATTGACACTCATTATATCACGAGATACGATCGTATGATTGAAGTAACGAGTGAATATAACATCAAATGATGTTGAATATGATTGTATAATGTATCATTAGCACTCATTGTTTCACGTGATACGATCGTATAATCAATGTTACGAGTGAATATACTATATAATGATGTCGATTATGATAGTGTACCACATCATTGGCACTCATTATATCACGTGATACGATCGTATAATGAAAGTTACGAGTGAATATAACATCAAATGATGTCGATTATAATAGTGTACCGCATCATTGGCACTCATTATATCACGTGATACTATCGTATGATTGAAGTCACGAGTGAATATAACATAAAATAATGCTAAATATGATTGTATAGTGTAGCATTGACACTCATTGTATCACGTGATACGATCGTATGATGAAAGTTACGATTGAAGTTACTAATAAATGATGTTGAATATAATAGTGCACCATATCATTAGCACTTATTGTATCATGTGATGCGATCGTATGATTAAAGTTACAAGTGAATATAACATCAAATGATGTCGATTATAATAGTGTACCGCATCGTTGGCACTCATTATATCACGTGATGCTATCGTATGATTGAAGTCACGAGTGAATATAACATCAAATAATGCTAAATATGATCGTATAATGTATCATTAGCACTCATTGTTTCACGTGATACGATCGTATGATTAAAGTTACGAGTGAATATACTATTAAATGATGTCGATTATGATAGTGTAACGCATCATTGGCACTAATTGTATCACGTGATACGATCGTATGATCAAAGCTACGAGTTAACATAATAGGGCAGGAATTATTGTACCAGCTATGAAATACGCATTTTTGTCAAATTCTACTTTTTGACGATATTTTTCTTGTTTTGGTATGAGGAAATCATAATGGTTCAGGAGCTAACGTACCAGCTATAAAATACTCTTATATGTAAAAATTTAACTTTTTGATGACATTTTCCTTGTTTTGGTATCAGGAGAACATAATAAGGCAGGAGCTAACGTACTAGCTGAGAAATACGCATTTTTGTAAAAATTTGAGTTTTCGACGATATTTTCCTTGTTTTCGTATCAGGAGAACATAATGGGGCAGGAGCTGACGTACTAGCTATGAAATACGCATTTTTTAAAAATTCGACTTTTTGACGATATTTTCCTGGTTTTCGTATCAGGAGAACATAATAGGGCAGGAGCTAACGTACCAGCTATGAAATACGCAATTTTTGTAAAAATTTGAGTTTTCGACGATATTTTCCTTGTTTTGGTATCAGGAGAACATAATGGGGCAGGAGCTAACGTACTAGCTATGAAATACGCATTTTTGTAAAAATTTGAGTTTTTGACGATATTTTCCTTGATTTCGTATCAGGAGAACATAAAAGAGCAGGAGCTAACGTTCCAGCTACAAAAAACGCATTTTTGTAAAAATTTGAATTTTAGACGATATTTTCCTTGTTTTAGTATCAGGAGAACATAATGGGGCAGGAGCTAACGTACCAGCTATGAAATACGCATTTTTGTAAAAATTTGAGTTTTTGACGATATTTTCCTTGATTTCGTATCAGGAGAACATGAAAGAGCAGGAGCTAACGTTCCAGCTACAAAAAACGCATTTTTGTAAAAATTTGAATTTTAGACGATATTTTCTTTGTTTTGGTATCAGGAGAACATAATGGGACAGGAGCTAACGTACCAGCTATGAGATACCTATTTTTTTAAAATTTGACTTTTTGACGATATTTTCCTGGTTTTCGTATCAGGAGAACATAATGGGGCAGGAGCTAACGTACTAGCTATGAAATACGCATTTTTGAAAAATAAAACTTTTTGACGATATTTTTCTCTTTTTCGTATCAGGAGAACATAATAGGGCAGGAGCTAACGTACCAGCTATGAAATACGCATTTTTGTAAAAATTTGACTTTTGGACGATATTTTCTTTGTTTTGGTATCAGGAGAACATAATGGGACAGGAGCTAACGTACTAGCTCTAAATACGCATTTTTGTGAAAATTCGACTTTTTGACGTCATTTTTCTTGTTTTGGTATCAGGAGAACATAATGGGGCAGGTGCTAACGTACAAGTTATGAAATACGCATTTTTGTAAAAATTCAACTTTTTAAAAATGTTTTCTTTGTTTTGGTATCAGGAGAACATAAAGGGGCAAGAGCTAACGTACAAGATCATACGATCGTATGATCAAAGTTACGAGTGAATATGACATCAAATAATGTCAAATATGATAGTGTGCCGTATCATTTGCACTTATTGTATCACGTGATACAATCGTATGATTGAAGTTACAGTGAATATACTATTAAATAATGTCGATGCTGACAGTGTACTGTATCATTGGCACTCATTGTATCACGTGATACGATCGTATGATTGAAGTCATGAATGAATATAACATCAAATGATGTCGATTATGATAGTGTGCCACATCATTAGCACACATTGTATCACATGATACGATTGTATGATTGAAGTTACGAGTGAATATAACATCAAATGATTTCGAATATGATAATGAACCGCATCATTGGCAATCATTATATCACGTGATACCATCATATGATTGAAGTCACGAGTGAATATAACATCAAATGATGTTGGATATGATTGTATAATGTATCATTAGCACTCATTGTTTCACGTGATACGATCGTATGATTAAAGTTACAGGTGAATATAATATCAATTGATGTCGTATATGATAGCGCACCATATTATTAGCACTTATTGTATCATGTGATGTGATCGTATGATTGAAGTCACGAGTGAATATAACATCAAATAATGCTAAATATGATTGTATAGTGTAGCATTGACACTCATTGTATCACGAGATACGATCGTATGATTGAAGTCACGAGTGAATATACTATAAAATGATGTCGATTATGATAGTGTACCACATCATTGGCACTCATTATATCACGTGATACGATCGTATGATTAAAGTTACGATTGGAGATACTAATAAATGATGTTGAATATAATAGTGCACCATATCATTAGCACTTATTGTATCATGTGATGCGATCGTATGATTAAAGTTAAAAGTGAATATAACATCAAATGATGTCGATTATAATAGTGTACCGCATCATTGGCACTCATTATATCAGGTGATGCTATCGTATGATTAAAGTCACGAGTGAATATAACATCAAATAATGCTAAATATGATTGTATAGTGTAGCATTGACACTCATTGTATCACGAGATACGATCGTATGATTGAAGTCACGAGTGAATATACTATAAAATGATGTCGATTATGATAGTGTACCACATCATTGGCACTCATAATATCACGTGATACGATCGTATGATTGAAGTCACGAGTGAATATAATATCAAATGATGTCAATTATGATAGTGTTGCGTATTATAAGCACTCATTGTTTCACGTGATACGATCGTATGATTAAAGTTACGATTGGAGATACTAATAAATGATGTTGAATATAATAGTGCACCATATCATTAGCACTTATTGTATCATGTGATGCGATCGTATGATTAAAGTTACAAGTGAATATAACATCAAATGATGTCGATTATAATAGTGTACCGCATCATTGGCACTCCTTATATCACGTGATACTATCGTATGATTGAAGTCACGAGTGAATATAACATCAAATAATGCTAAATATGATTGTATAGTGTAGCATTGACACTCATTGTAGCACGAGATACGATCGTATGATTGAAGTCACGAGTGAATATAACATCAAATGATGTTGAATATGATTGTATGATGTATCATTAGCACTCATTGTTTCACGTGATACGATCGTATGATTAAAGTTACAGGTGAATATAACATCAAATGATGTCGATTATGATAGTGTACCGCATCATTGGCACTCATTATATCACGTGATACTATCGTATGATTGAAGTCACGAGTGAATATAAAATCAAATGATGCTAAATATGATTGTATAGTGTATCATTAGCACTCATTGTTTCACGTGATACGATCGTAAGATTAAAGTTACGAGTAAATATAACATCAAATGATGTCGAATATGATAATGTACTGTATCATTAGCACTCATTGTATCACGTGACACGATCGTATGATGAAAGTTACGAGTGAATATAACATCAAATGATGTCGATTATGATAGTGTACCTTATCATTGGCACTCATTATATCACGTGATACGATCGTATAATGAAAGTTACGAGTGAATATACTATTAAATAATGTCGATTATGATAGTGTACCGCATCATTGGCACTCATTATATCACGTGATACGATCGTATGATTGAAGTCACGAGTGAATATAACATCAAATGATGTCAATTATGATAGTGTTCCGTATCATAAGCACTCATTGTATCACGTGATACGATCGTATGATGAAAGTTACAAGTAAATATACTATTAAATGATGTCGATTATGACAGTGTACCGTACCATTGGCACTCATAGTATCACGTGATACGATCGTATGATTGAAGTCACGAATGAATATAACATCAAATGATGTCGATTATGATAGTGTACCGCATCATTAGCACACATTGTATCACGTGATACGATCGTATGATTAAAGTTACGAGTGAAGATAACATCAAATGATGTTGAAAATGATTGTATAATGTATCATTAGCACTCATTGTTTCACGTGATACGATCGTATGATTAAAGTTACAGGTGAATATAACATCAAACGATGTCGATTATGATAGTGTACCGCATCATAGGCACTCAATATATCACGTGATACGATCGTATGATTGAAGTCACGAGTGAATATAACATCAAATAATGTTGAATATGATTGTATAATGTATCATTAGCACTCATTGTTTCACGTGATACGATCGTATGATTAAAGTTACAGGTGAATATAACATCAAATGATGTCGATTATGATAGTGTACCGCATCATTGGCACTCATTATATCACGTGATACTATCGTATGATTGAAGTCACGAGTGAATATAACATCAAATGATGCTAAATATGATTGTATAGTGTATCATTAGCACCCATTGTTTCACGTGATACGATCGTATGATTAAAGTTACAGGTGAATATAACATCAAATGATGTCGATTATGATAGTGTACCGCATCATTGGCACTAATTATATCACGTGATACGATCGTATGATTGAAGTCACGAGTGAATATAACATCAAATGATGCTAAATATGATTGTATAGTGTATCATTAGCACTCATTGTTTCACGTGATACGATCGTATGATTAAAGTTACGAGTAAATATAACATCAAATGATGTCGAATATGATAATGTACCGTATCATTAGCACTCATATCATCACGTGATACGATCGTATGATGAAAGCTACGAGTGAATATAACATCAAATGATGTTGAATATGATTGTATAATGAATCATTAGCACTCATTGTTTCACGTGATACGATCGTATGATTAAAGTTACAGTGAATATAACATCAAATGATGTCGAATATGATAATGTACCGTATCATTAGCACTCATATCATCACGTGATACGATCGTATGATGAAAGTTAGGATTGAATATAACATCAAATGATGTTGAATATGATTGTATAATGTATCATTAGCACTCATTGTTTCACGTGATACGATCGTATGATTAAAGTTATGAGTGAAGATAACATCAAATGATGTTGAATATGATTGTATAATGTATCATTAGCACTCATTGTATCACGAGATAAGATCGTATGATTGAAGTCACGAGTGAATATACTATAAAATGATGTCGATTATGATAGTGTACCACATCATTGGCACTCATTATATCACGTGATACGATCGTATGATTGAAGTCACGAGTGAATATAACATCAAATGTTGTCGATTATAATAGTGTACCGCATCATTGGCACTCATTATATCACGTGATGCTATCGTATGATTGAAGTCACGAGTGAATATAACATCAAATAATGCTAAATATGATCGTATAGTGTAGCATTGACACTCATTATATCACGAGATACGATCGTATGATTGAAGTAACGAGTGAATATAACATCAAATGATGTTGAATATGATTGTATAATGTATCATTAGCACTCATTGTTTCACGTGATACGATCGTATGATCAATGTTACAAGTTAACATAATAGGGCAAGAATTATTGTACCAGCTATGAAATACGCATTTTTGTAAAATTCTACTTTTTGACGATATTTTTCTTGTTTTGGTATGAGGAAATCATAATTGTTCAGGAGCTAACGTACCAGCTATAAAATACTCTTATATGTAAAAATTAAACTTTTTGATGACATTTTCCTTGTTTTGGTATCAGGAGAACATAATAAGGCAGGAGCTAACGTACTAGCTGAGAAATACGCATTTTTGTAAAAATTTGAGTTTTCGACGATATTTTCCTTGTTTTCGTATCAGGAGAACATAATGGGGCAGGAGCTGACGTACTAGCTATGAAATACGCATTTTTTAAAAATTCGACTTTTTGACGATATTTTCCTGGTTTTCGTATCAGGAGAACATAATAGGGCAGGAGCTAACGTACCAGCTATGAAATACGCAATTTTTGTAAAAATTTGAGTTTTCGACGATATTTTCCTTGTTTTGGTATCAGGAGAACATAATGGGGCAGGAGCTAACGTACTAGCTATGAAATACGCATTTTTGTAAAAATTTGAGTTTTTGACGATATTTTCCTTGATTTCGTATCAGGAGAACATAAAAGAGCAGGAGCTAACGTTCCAGCTACAAAAAACGCATTTTTGTAAAAATTTGAATTTTAGACGATATTTTCCTTGTTTTAGTATCAGGAGAACATAATGGGGCAGGAGCTAACGTACCAGCTATGAAATACGCATTTTTGTAAAAATTTGAGTTTTTGACGATATTTTCCTTGATTTCGTATCAGGAGAACATAAAAGAGCAGGAGCTAACGTTCCAGCTACAAAAAACGCATTTTTGTAAAAATTTGAATTTTAGACGATATTTTCTTTGTTTTGGTATCAGGAGAACATAATGGGACAGGAGCTAACGTACCAGCTATGAGATACCTATTTTTTTAAAATTTGACTTTTTGACGATATTTTCCTGGTTTTCGTATCAGGAGAACATAATGGGGCAGGAGCTAACGTACTAGCTATGAAATACGCATTTTTGAAAAATTAAACTTTTTGACGATATTTTTCTCTTTTTCGTATCAGGAGAACATAATAGGGCAGGAGCTAACGTACCAGCTATGAAATACGCATTTTTGTAAAAATTTGACTTTTGGACGATATTTTCTTTGTTTTGGTATCAGGAGAACATAATGGGACAGGAGCTAACGTACTAGCTATGAAATACGCAATTTTTGTAAAAATTTGAGTTTTCGACGATATTTTCCTTGTTTTGGTATCAGGAGAACATAATGGGGCAGGAGCTAACGTACTAGCTATGAAATACGCATTTTTGTAAAAATTTGAGTTTTTGACGATATTTTCCTTGATTTCGTATCAGGAGAACATAAAAGAGCAGGAGCTAACGTACAAGATCATACGATCGTATGATCAAAGTTACGAGTGAATATGACATCAAATAATGTCAAATATGATAGTGTGCCGTATCATTTGCACTTATTGTATCACGTGATACAATCGTATGATTGAAGTTACAGTGAATATACTATTAAATAATGTCGATGCTGACAGTGTACTGTATCATTGGCACTCATTGTATCACGTGATACGATCGTATGATTGAAGTCATGAATGAATATAACATCAAATGATGTCGATTATGATAGTGTGCCGCATCATTAGCACACATTGTATCACATGATACGATTGTATGATTGAAGTTACGAGTGAATATAACATCAAATGATTTCGAATATGATAATGAACCGCATCATTGGCAATCATTATATCACGTGATACCATCATATGATTGAAGTCACGAGTGAATATAACATCAAATGATGTTGGATATGATTGTATAATGTATCATTAGCACTCATTGTTTCACGTGATACGATCGTATGATTAAAGTTACAGGTGAATATAATATCAATTGATGTCGTATATGATAGCGCACCATATTATTAGCACTTATTGTATCATGTGATGTGATCGTATGATTGAAGTCACGAGTGAATATAACATCAAAATATGCTAAATATGATTGTATAGTGTAGCATTGACACTCATTGTATCACGAGATACGATCGTATGATTGAAGTCACGAGTGAATATACTATAAAATGATGTCGATTATGATAGTGTACCACATCATTGGCACTCATTATATCACGTGATACGATCGTATGATTAAAGTTACGATTGGAGATACTAATAAATGATGTTGAATATAATAGTGCACCATATCATTAGCACTTATTGTATCATGTGATGCGATCGTATGATTAAAGTTAAAAGTGAATATAACATCAAATGATGTCGATTATAATAGTGTACCGCATCATTGGCACTCATTATATCAGGTGATGCTATCGTATGATTAAAGTCACGAGTGAATATAACATCAAATAATGCTAAATATGATTGTATAGTGTAGCATTGACACTCATTGTATCACGAGATACGATCGTATGATTGAAGTCACGAGTGAATATACTATAAAATGATGTCGATTATGATAGTGTACCACATCATTGGCACTCATAATATCACGTGATACGATCGTATGATTGAAGTCACGAGTGAATATAATATCAAATGATGTCAATTATGATAGTGTTGCGTATTATAAGCACTCATTGTTTCACGTGATACGATCGTATGATTAAAGTTACGATTGGAGATACTAATAAATGATGTTGAATATAATAGTGCACCATATCATTAGCACTTATTGTATCATGTGATGCGATCGTATGATTAAAGTTACAAGTGAATATAACATCAAATGATGTCGATTATAATAGTGTACCGCATCATTGGCACTCCTTATATCACGTGATACTATCGTATGATTGAAGTCACGAGTGAATATAACATCAAATAATGCTAAATATGATTGTATAGTGTAGCATTGACACTCATTGTAGCACGAGATACGATCGTATGATTGAAGTCACGAGTGAATATAACATCAAATGATGTTGAATATGATTGTATGATGTATCATTAGCACTCATTGTTTCACGTGATACGATCGTATGATTAAAGTTACAGGTGAATATAACATCAAATGATGTCGATTATGATAGTGTACCGCATCATTGGCACTCATTATATCACGTGATACTATCGTATGATTGAAGTCACGAGTGAATATAAAATCAAATGATGCTAAATATGATTGTATAGTGTATCATTAGCACTCATTGTTTCACGTGATACGATCGTAAGATTAAAGTTACGAGTAAATATAACATCAAATGATGTCGAATATGATAATGTACTGTATCATTAGCACTCATTGTATCACGTGACACGATCGTATGATGAAAGTTACGAGTGAATATAACATCAAATGATGTCGATTATGATAGTGTACCTTATCATTGGCACTCATTATATCACGTGATACGATCGTATAATGAAAGTTACGAGTGAATATACTATTAAATAATGTCGATTATGATAGTGTACCGCATCATTGGCACTCATTATATCACGTGATACGATCGTATGATTGAAGTCACGAGTGAATATAACATCAAATGATGTCAATTATGATAGTGTTCCGTATCATAAGCACTCATTGTATCACGTGATACGATCGTATGATGAAAGTTACAAGTAAATATACAATTAAATGATGTCGATTATGACAGTGTACCGTACCATTGGCACTCATAGTATCACGTGATACGATCGTATGATTGAAGTCACGAATGAATATAACATCAAATGATGTCGATTATGATAGTGTACCGCATCATTAGCACACATTGTATCACGTGATACGATCGTATGATTAAAGTTACGAGTGAAGATAACATCAAATGATGTTGAAAATGATTGTATAATGTATCATTAGCACTCATTGTTTCACGTGATACGATCGTATGATTAAAGTTACAGGTGAATATAACATCAAACGATGTCGATTATGATAGTGTACCGCATCATAGGCACTCAATATATCACGTGATACGATCGTATGATTGAAGTCACGAGTGAATATAACATCAAATAATGTTGAATATGATTGTATAATGTATCATTAGCACTCATTGTTTCACGTGATACGATCGTATGATTAAAGTTACAGGTGAATATAACATCAAATGATGTCGATTATGATAGTGTACCGCATCATTGGCACTCATTATATCACGTGATACTATCGTATGATTGAAGTCACGAGTGAATATAACATCAAATGATGCTAAATATGATTGTATAGTGTATCATTAGCACCCATTGTTTCACGTGATACGATCGTATGATTAAAGTTACAGGTGAATATAACATCAAATGATGTCGATTATGATAGTGTACCGCATCATTGGCACTCATTATATCACGTGATACTATCGTATGATTGAAGTCACGAGTGAATATAACATCAAATGATGCTAAATATGATTGTATAGTGTATCATTAGCACTCATTGTTTCACGTGATACGATCGTATGTTTAAAGTTACGAGTAAATATAACATCAAATGATGTTGAATATGATTGTATAATGTATCATTAGCACTCATTGTTTCACGTGATACGATCGTATGATTAAAGTTACAGGTGAATATAACATCAAATGATGTCGATTATGATAGTGTACCGCATCATTGGCACTAATTATATCACGAGATACTATCGTATGATTGAAGTCACGAGTGAATATAACATCAAATGATGCTAAATATGATTGTATAGTGTATCATTAGCACTCATTGTTTCACGTGATACGATCGTATGATTAAAGTTACGAGTAAATATAACATCAAATGATGTCGAATATGATAATGTACCGTATCATTAGCACTCATATCATCACGTGATACGATCGTATGATGAAAGTTACGAGTGAATATAACATCAAATGATGTTGAATATGATTGTATAATGAATCATTAGCACTCATTGTTTCACGTGATACGATCGTATGATTAAAGTTACAGTGAATATAACATCAAATGATGTCGAATATGATAATGTACCGTATCATTAGCACTCATATCATCACGTGATACGATCGTATGATGAAAGTTACGATTGAATATAACATCAAATGATGTTGAATATGATTGTATAATGTATCATTAGCACTCATTGTTTCACGTGATACGATCGTATGATTAAAGTTATGAGTGAAGATAACATCAAATGATGTTGAATATGATTGTATAATGTATCATTAGCACTCATTGTATCACGAGATAAGATCGTATGATTGAAGTCACGAGTGAATATACTATTAAATGATGTCGATTATGATAGTGTACCACATCATTGGCACTCATTATATCACGTGATACGATCGTATGATTGAAGTCACGAGTGAATATAATATCAAATGATGTCAATTATGATAGTGTTGCGTATCATAAGCACTCCTTGTTTCACGTGATACGATCGTATGATTAAAGTTACGATTGGAGATACTAATAAATGATGTTGAATATAATAGTGCACCATATCATTAGCACTTATTGTATCATGTGATGCGATCGTATGATTAAAGTTACAAGTGAATATAACATCAGATGATGTCGATTATAATAGTGTAACGCATCATTGGCACTCATAGTATCACGTGATACGATCGTATGATTGAAGTCACGAATGAATATAACATCAAATGATGTCGATTATGATAGTGTACCGCATCATTAGCACACATTGTATCACGTGATACGATCGTATGATTAAAGTTACGAGTGAAGATAACATCAAATGATGTTGAATATGATTGTATAATGTATCATTAGCACTCATTGTTTCACGTGATACGATCGTATGATTAAAGTTACGAGTGAATACAACATCAAAAGATGTCGATTATGATAGTGTACCGCATCATTGGCACTCATTATATCACGTGATACGATCGTATGATTGAAGTCACGAGTGAATATAACATCAAATGATGTCAATTATGATAGTGTTGCGTATCATAAGCACTCCTTGTTTCACGTGATACGATCGTATGATTAAAGTTACGATTGGAGATACTAATAAATGATGTTGAATATAATAGTGCACCATATCATTAGCACTCATTGTATCACGTGATACGATCTTATGATGAAAGTTATGAGTGAATATAACATCAAATGATGTTGATTATGATAGTGTACCTTATCATTGGCACTCATTATATCACGTGATAGATCGTATAATGAAAGTTACGAGTGAATATACTATTAAATAATGTCGATTATGATAGTGTACCGCATCATTGGCACTCATTATATCACGTGATACGATCGTATGATTGAAGTCACGAGTGAATATAACATCAAATGATGTTGAATATGATTGTATAATGTATCATTAGCACTCATTGTTTCACGTGATACGATCGTATAATCAATGTTACGAGTGAATATACTATATAATGATGTCGATTATGATAGTGTACCACATCATTGGCACTCATTATATCACGTGATACGATCGTATAATGAAAGTTACGAGTGAATATAACATCAAATGATGTCGATTATAATAGTGTACCGCATCATTGGCACTCATTATATCACGTGATACTATCGTATGATTGAAGTCACGAGTGAATATAACATAAAATAATGCTAAATATGATTGTATAGTGTAGCATTGACACTCATTGTATCACGAGATACGATGGTATGATTGAAGTCACGAGTGAATATAACATCAAATAATGCTAAATATGATTGTATAGTGTAGCATTGACACTCATTGTATCACGAGATACGATCGTATGATTAAAGTCACGAGTGAATATACTATAAAATGATGTATATTATGATAGTGTACCACATCATTGGCACTCATTATATCACGTGATACGATCGTATGATTGAAGTCACGAGTGAATATAATATCAAATGATGTCAATTATGATAGTGTTGCGTATCATAAGCACTCACTGTATCACGTGATACGATCGTATGATGAAAGTTACGAGTGAATATAACATCAAATGATGTCGAATAGGATTGTATAATGTATCATTAGCACTTATTGTTTCACGTGATACGATCGTATGATTAAAGTTACGATTGAAGTTACTAATAAATGATGTTGAATATAATAATGCACCATATCATTAGCACTTATTGTATCATGTGATGCGATCGTATGATTAAAGTTACAAGTGAATATAACATCAAATTATGTCGATTATAATAGTGTACCGCATCATTGGCACTCATTATATCACGTGATGCTATCGTATGATTGAAGTCACGAGTGAATATAACATCAAATAATGCTAAATATGATCGTATAGTGTAGCATTGACACTCATTATATCACGAGATACGATCGTATGATTGAAGTAACG
Source organism: Acanthosoma haemorrhoidale (assembly GCA_930367205.1). Classification (NCBI taxonomy): domain Eukaryota; kingdom Metazoa; phylum Arthropoda; class Insecta; order Hemiptera; family Acanthosomatidae; genus Acanthosoma; species Acanthosoma haemorrhoidale. The sequence continues at coordinate 118,488,222 of OV884014.1, forward strand.
AGTGAATATAACATCAAATGATGTTGAATATGATTGTATAATGTATCATTAGCACTCATTGTTTCACGTGATACGATCGTATAATCAATGTTACGAGTTAACATAATAGGGCAAGAATTATTGTACCAGCTATGAAATACGCATTTTTGTAAAATTCTACTTTTTGACGATATTTTTCTTGTTTTGGTATGAGGAAATCATAATTGTTCAGGAGCTAACGTACCAGCTATAAAATACTCTTATATGTAAAAATTAAACTTTTTGATGACATTTTCCTTGTTTTGGTATCAGGAGAACATAATAAGGCAGGAGCTAACGTACTAGCTGAGAAATACGCATTTTTGTAAAAATTTGAGTTTTCGACGATATTTTCCTTGTTTTGGTATCAGGAGAACATAATGGGGCAGGAGCTAACGTACTAGCTATGAAATACGCATTTTCGAAAAATTCGACTTTTTGACGATATTTTCCTTGATTTTGTATCAGGAGAACATAAAAGAGAAGGAGCTAACGTTCCAGCTATGAAATACCCATTTTTTAAAAATTCGACTCTTAGACGATATTTTCCTTGTTTTCGTATCAGGAGAACATAATGGGGCAGGAGCTGACGTACTAGCTATGAAATACGCATTTTTTAAAAATTCGACTTTTTGACGATATTTTCCTGGTTTTCGTATCAGGAGAACATAATAGGGCAGGAGCTAACGTACCAGCTATGAAATACGCAATTTTTGTAAAAATTTGAGTTTTCGACGATATTTTCCTTGTTTTGGTATCAGGAGAACATAATGGGGCAGGAGCTAACGTACTAGCTATGAAATACGCATTTTTGTAAAAATTTGAGTTTTTGACGATATTTTCCTTGATTTCGTATCAGGAGAACATAAAAGAGCAGGAGCTAACGTTCCAGCTACAAAAAACGCATTTTTGTAAAAATTTGAATTTTAGACGATATTTTCCTTGTTTTAGTATCAAGAGAACATAATGGGGCAGGAGCTAACGTACCAGCTATGAAACACGCATTTTTGTAAAAATTTGAGTTTTTGACGATATTTTCCTTGATTTCGTATCAGGAGAACATAAAAGAGCAGGAGCTAACGTTCCAGCTACAAAAAACGCATTTTTGTAAAAATTTGAATTTTAGACGATATTTTCTTTGTTTTGGTATCAGGAGAACATAATGGGACAGGAGCTAACGTACCAGCTATGAGATACCTATTTTTTTAAAATTTGACTTTTTGACGATATTTTCCTGGTTTTCGTATCAGGAGAACATAATGGGGCAGGAGCTAACGTACTAGCTATGAAATACGCATTTTTGAAAAATTAAACTTTTTGACGATATTTTTCTCTTTTTCGTATCAGGAGAACATAATAGGGCAGGAGCTAACGTACCAGCTATGAAATACGCATTTTTGTAAAAATTTGACTTTTGGACGATATTTTCTTTGTTTTGGTATCAGGAGAACATAATGGGGCAGGAGCTGACGTACTAGCTATGAAATACGCATTTTTTAAAAATTCGACTTTTTGACGATATTTTCCTGGTTTTCGTATCAGGAGAACATAATAGGGCAGGAGCTAACGTACCAGCTATGAAATACGCAATTTTTGTAAAAATTTGAGTTTTCGACGATATTTTCCTTGTTTTGGTATCAGGAGAACATAATGGGGCAGGAGCTAACGTACTAGCTATGAAATACGCATTTTTGTAAAAATTTGAGTTTTTGACGATATTTTCCTTGATTTCGTATCAGGAGAACATAAAAGAGCAGGAGCTAACGTTCCAGCTACAAAAAACGCATTTTTGTAAAAATTTGAATTTTAGACGATATTTTCCTTGTTTTAGTATCAGGAGAACATAATGGGGCAGGAGCTAACGTACCAGCTATGAAATACGCATTTTTGTAAAAATTTGAGTTTTTGACGATATTTTCCTTGATTTCGTATCAGGAGAACATAAAAGAGCAGGAGCTAACGTTCCAGCTACAAAAAACGCATTTTTGTAAAAATTTGAATTTTAGACGATATTTTCTTTGTTTTGGTATCAGGAGAACATAATGGGACAGGAGCTAACGTACCAGCTATGAGATACCTATTTTTTTAAAATTACTTTTTGACGAGATTTTCCTGGTTTTCGTATCAGGAGAACATAATGGGGCAGGAGCTAACGTACTAGCTATGAAATACGCATTTTTGAAAAATTAAACTTTTTGACGATATTTTTCTCTTTTTCGTATCAGGAGAACATAATAGGGCAGGAGCTAACGTACCAGCTATGAAATACGCATTTTTGTAAAAATTTGACTTTTGGACGATATTTTCTTTGTTTTGGTATCAGGAGAACATAAAGGGGCAAGAGCTAACGTACAAGATCATACGATCGTATGATCAAAGTTACGAGTGAATATGACATCAAATGATGTCAAATATGATAGTGTGCCGTATCATTTGCACTTATTGTATCACGTGATACAATCGTATGATTGAAGTTACAGTGAATATACTATTAAATAATGTCGATGCTGACAGTGTACTGTATCATTGGCACTCATTGTATCACGTGATACGATCGTATGATTGAAGTCATGAATGAATATAACATCAAATGATGTCGATTATGATAGTGTGCCGCATCATTAGCACACATTGTATCACATGATACGATTGTATGATTGAAGTTACGAGTGAATATAACATCAAATGATTTCGAATATGATAATGAACCGCATCATTGGCAATCATTATATCACGTGATACCATCATATGATTGAAGTCACGAGTGAATATAACATCAAATGATGTTGGATATGATTGTATAATGTATCATTAGCACTCATTGTTTCACGTGATACGATCGTATGATTAAAGTTACAGGTGAATATAATATCAATTGATGTCGTATATGATAGCGCACCATATCATTAGCACTTATTGTATCATGTGATGTGATCGTATGATTGAAGTCACCAGTGAATATACTATAAAATGATGTAAATTATGATAGTGTACCACATCATTGGCACTCATTATATCACGTGATACGATCGTATGATTAAAGTTACGATTGGAGATACTAATAAATGATGTTGAATATAATAGTGCACCATATCATTAGCACTTATTGTATCATGTGATGCGATCGTATGATTAAAGTTAAAAGTGAATATAACATCAAATGATGTCGATTATAATAGTGTACCGCATCATTGGCACTCATTATATCAGGTGATGCTATCGTATGATTAAAGTCACGAGTGAATATAACGTCAAATAATGCTAAATATGATTGTATAGTGTAGCATTGACACTCATTGTATCACGAGATACGATCGTATGATGGAAGTCACGAGTGAATATACTATAAAATGATGTCGATTATGATAGTGTACCACATCATTGGCACTCATAATATCACGTGATACGATCGTATGATTGAAGTCACGAGTGAATATAATATCAAATGATGTCAATTATGATAGTGTTGCGTATTATAAGCACTCATTGTTTCACGTGATACGATCGTATGATTGAAGTCACGAGTGAATATAACATCAAATGATGTTGAATATGATTGTATGATGTATCATTAGCACTCATTGTTTCACGTGATACGATCGTATGATTAAAGTTACAGGTGAATATAACATCAAATGATGTCGATTATGATAGTGTACCGCATCATTGGCACTCATTATATCTTGTGATACTATCGTATGATTGAAGTCACGAGTGAATATAAAATCAAATGATGCTAAATATGATTGTATAGTGTATCATTAGCACTCATTGTTTCACGTGATACGATCGTAAGATTAAAGTTACGAGTAAATATAACATCAAATGATGTCGAATATGATAATGTACTGTATCATTAGCACTCATTGTATCACGTGACACGATCGTATGATGAAAGTTACGAGTGAATATAACATCAAATGATGTCGATTATGATAGTGTACCTTATCATTGGCACTCATTATATCACGTGATACGATCGTATAATGAAAGTTACGAGTGAATATACTATTAAATAATGTCGATTATGATAGTGTACCGCATCATTGGCACTCATTATATCACGTGATACGATCGTATGATTGAAGTCACGAGTGAATATAATATCAAATGATGTCAATTATGATAGTGTTGCGTATCATAAGCACTCACTGTATCACGTGATACGATCGTATGATGAAAGTTACGAGTGAATATAGAATCAAATGATGTCGAATAGGATTGTATAATGTATCATTAGCACTTATTGTTTCACGTGATACGATCGTATGATTAAAGTTACGATTGAAGTTACTAATAAATGATGTTGAATATAATAGTGCACCATATCATTAGCACTTATTGTATCATGTGATGCGATCGTATGATTAAAGTTACAAGTGAATATAACATCAAATGATGTCGATTATAATAGTGTACCGCATCATTGGCACTCATTATATCACGTGATGCTATCGTATGATTGAAGTCACGAGTGAATATAACATCAAATAATGCTAAATATGATCGTATAGTGTAGCATTGACACTCATTATATCACGAGATACGATCGTATGATTGAAGTAACGAGTGAATATAACATCAAATGATGTTGAATATGATTGTATAATGTATCATTAGCACTCATTGTTTCACGTGATACGATCGTATGATCAATGTTACGAGTTAACATAATAGGGCAAGAATTATTGTACTAGCTATGAAATACGCATTTTTGTAAAATTCTACTTTTTGACGATATTTTTCTTGTTTTGGTATGAGGAAATCATAATTGTTCAGGAGCTAACGTACCAGCTATAAAATACTCTTATATGTAAAAATTAAACTTTTTGATGACATTTTCCTTGTTTTGGTATCAGGAGAACATAATAAGGCAGGAGCTAACGTACTAGCTGAGAAATACGCATTTTTGTAAAAATTTGAGTTTTCGACGATATTTTCCTTGTTTTCGTATCAGGAGAACATAATGGGGCAGGAGCTGACGTACTAGCTATGAAATACACATTTTTTAAAAATTCGACTTTTTGACGATATTTTCCTGGTTTTCGTATCAGGAGAACATAATAGGGCAGGAGCTAACGTACCAGCTATGAAATACGCAATTTTTGTAAAAATTTGAGTTTTCGACGATATTTTCCTTGTTTTGGTATCAGGAGAACATAATGGGGCAGGAGCTAACGTACTAGCAATGAAATACGCATTTTTGTAAAAATTTGAGTTTTTGACGATATTTTCCTAGATTTCGTTTCAGGAGAACATAAAAGAGCAGGAGCTAACGTTCCAGCTACAAAAAACGCATTTTTGTAAAAATTTGAATTTTAGACGATATTTTCCTTGTTTTAGTATCAGGAGAACATAATGGGGCAGGAGCTAACGTACCAGCTATGAAATACGCATTTTTGTAAAAATTTGAGTTTTTGACGATATTTTCCTTGATTTCGTATCAGGAGAACATAAAAGAGCAGGAGCTAACGTTCCAGCTACAAAAAACGCATTTTTGTAAAAATTTGAATTTTAGACGATATTTTCTTTGTTTTGGTATCAGGAGAACATAATGGGACAGGAGCTAACGTACCAGCTATGAGATACCTATTTTTTTAAAATTTGACTTTTTGACGATATTTTCCTGGTTTTCGTATCAGGAGAACATAATGGGGCAGGAGCTAACGTACTAGCTATGAAATACGCATTTTTGAAAAATTAAACTTTTTGACGATATTTTTCTCTTTTTCGTATCAGGAGAACATAATAGGGCAGGAGCTAACGTACCAGCTATGAAATACGCATTTTTGTAAAAATTTGACTTTTGGACGATATTTTCTTTGTTTTGGTATCAGGAGAACATAATGGGACAGGAGCTAACGTACTAGCTCTAAATACGCATTTTTGTGAAAATTCGACTTTTTGACGTCATTTTTCTTGTTTTGGTATCAGGAGAACATAATGGGGCAGGTGCTAACGTACAAGTTATGAAATACGCATTTTTGTAAAAATCCAACTTTTTAAAAATGTTTTCTTTGTTTTGGTATCAGGAGAACATAAAGGGGCAAGAGCTAACGTACAAGATCATACGATCGTATGATCAAAGTTACGAGTGAATATGACATCAAATGATGTCAAATATGATAGTGTGCCGTATCATTTGCACTTATTGTATCACGTGATACAATCGTATGATTGAAGTTACAGTGAATATACTATTAAATAATGTCGATGCTGACAGTGTACTGTATCATTGGCACTCATTGTATCACGTGATACGATCGTATGATTGAAGTCATGAATGAATATAACATCAAATGATGTCGATTATGATAGTGTGCCGCATCATTAGCACACATTGTATCACATGATACGATTGTATGATTGAAGTTACGAGTGAATATAACATCAAATGATTTCGAATATGATAATGAACCGCATCATTGGCAATCATTATATCACGTGATACCATCATATGATTGAAGTCACGAGTGAATATAACATCAAATGATGTTGGATATGATTGTATAATGTATCATTAGCACTCATTGTTTCACGTGATACGATCGTATGATTAAAGTTACAGGTGAATATAATATCAATTGATGTCGTATATGATAGCGCACCATATTATTAGCACTTATTGTATTATGTGATGTGATCGTATGATTGAAGTCACCAGTGAATATAACATCAAATAATGCTAAATATGATTGTACAGTGTAGCATTGACACTCATTGTATCACGAGATACGATCGTATGATTAAAGTCACGAGTGAATATACTATAAAATGATGTCGATTATGATAGTGTACCACATCATTGGCACTCATTATATCACGTGATACGATCGTATGATTAAAGTTACGATTGGAGATACTAATAAATGATGTCGATTATAATAGTGTACCGCATCATTGGCACTCATTATATCAGGTGATGCTATCGTATGATTAAAGTCACGAGTGAATATAACATCAAATAATGCTAAATATGATTGTATAGTGTAGCATTGACACTCATTGTATCACGAGATACGATCGTATGATTGAAGTCACGAGTGAATATACTATAAAATGATGTCGATTATGATAGTGTACCACATCATTGGCACTCATAATATCACGTGATACGATCGTATGATTGAAGTCACGAGTGAATATAATATCAAATGATGTCAATTATGATAGTGTTGCGTATTATAAGCACTCATTGTTTCACGTGATACGATCGTATGATTAAAGTTACGATTGGAGATACTAATAAATGATGTTGAATATAATAGTGCACCATATCATTAGCACTTATTGTATCATGTGATGCGATCGTATGATTAAAGTTACAAGTGAATATAACATCAAATGATGTCGATTATAATAGTGTACCGCATCATTGGCACTCATTATATCACGTGATACTATCGTATGATTGAAGTCACGAGTGAATATAACATCAAATAATGCTAAATATGATTGTATAGTGTAGCATTGACACTCATTGTATCACGAGATACGATCGTATGATTGAAGTCACGAGTGAATATAACATCAAATGATGTTGAATATGATTGTATAATGTATCATTAGCACTCATTGTTTCACGTGATACGATCGTATGATTAAAGTTACAGGTGAATATAACATCAAATGATGTCGATTATGATAGTGTACCGCATCATTGGCACTCATTATATCACGTGATACGATCGTAAGATTAAAGTTACGAGTAAATATAACATCAAATGATGTCGAATATGATAATGTACTGTATCATTAGCACTCATTGTATCACGTGACACGATCGTATGATGAAAGTTACGAGTGAATATAACATCAAATGATGTCGATTATGATAGTGTACCTTATCATTGGCACTCATTATATCACGTGATACGATCGTATAATGAAAGTTACGAGTGAATATACTATTAAATAATGTCGATTATGATAGTGTACCGCATCATTGGCACTCATTATATCACGTGATACGATCGTATGATTGAAGTCACGAGTGAATATAACATCAAATGATGTCAATTATGATAGTGTTCCGTATCATAAGCACTCATTGTATCACGTGATACGATCGTATGATGAAAGTTACAAGTAAATATACTATTAAATGATGTCGATTATGACAGTGTACCGTACCATTGGCACTCATAGTATCACGTGATACGATCGTATGATTGAAGTCACGAATGAATATAACATCAAATGATGTCGATTATGATAGTGTACCGCATCATTAGCACACATTGTATCACGTGATACGATCGTATGATTAAAGTTACGAGTGAAGATAACATCAAATGATGTTGAAAATGATTGTATAATGTATCATTAGCACTCATTGTTTTACGTGATACGATCGTATGATTAAAGTTACAGGTGAATATAACATCAAACGATGTCGATTATGATAGTGTACCGCATCATAGGCACTCAATATATCACGTGATACGATCGTATGATTGAAGTCACGAGTGAATATAACATCAAATAATGTTGAATATGATTGTATAATGTATCATTAGCACTCATTGTTTCACGTGATACGATCGTATGATTAAAGTTACAGGTGAATATAACATCAAATGATGTCGATTATGATAGTGTACCGCATCATTGGCACTCATTATATCACGTGATACTATCGTATGATTGAAGTCACGAGTGAATATAACATCAAATGATGCTAAATATGATTGTATAGTGTATCATTAGCACTCATTGTTTCACGTGATACGATCGTATGATTAAAGTTACAGGTGAATATAACATCAAATGATGTCGATTATGATAGTGTACCGCATCATTGGCACTCATTATATCACGTGATACTATCGTATGATTGAAGTCACGAGTGAATATAACATCAAATGATGCTAAATATGATTGTATAGTGTATCATTAGCACTCATTGTTTCACGTGATACGATCGTATGTTTAAAGAGACGAGTAAATATAACATCAAATGATGTTGAATATGATTGTATAATGTATCATTAGCACTCATTGTTTCACGTGATACGATCGTATGATTAAAGTTACAGGTGAATATAACATCAAATGATGTCGATTATCATAGTGTACTAGCTATGAAATACGCATTTTTTAAAAATTCGACTTTTTGACGATATTTTCGTGGTTTTCGTATCAGGAGAACATAATAGGGCAGGAGCTAACGTACCAGCTATGAAATACGCATTTTTGTAAAAATTTGACTTTTGGACGATATTTTCTTTGTTTTGGTATCAGGAAAACATAATGGGACAGGAGCTAACGTACTAGCTCTAAATACGCATTTTTGTGAAAATTCGACTTTTTGACGTCATTTTTCTTGTTTTGGTATCAGGAGAACATAATGGGGCAGGTGCTAACGTACAAGCTATGAAATACGCATTTTTGTAAAAATTCAACTTTTTTAAAATGTTTTCTTTGTTTTGGTATCAGAAGAACATAAAGGGGCAAGAGCTAACGTACAAGATCATACGATCGTATGATCAAAGTTACGAGTGAATATGACATCAAATGATGTCAAATATGATAGTGTGCCGTATCATTTGCACTTATTGTATCACGTGATACGATTGTATGATTGAAGTCATGAATGAATATAACATCAAATGATGTCGATTATGATAGTGTGCCGCATCATTAGCACACATTGTATCACATGATACGATTGTATGATTGAAGTTACGAGTGAATATAACATCAAATGATTTCGAATATGATAATGAACCGCATCATTGGCAATCATTATATCACGTGATACCATCATATGATTGAAGTCACGAGTGAATATAACATCAAATGATGTTGGATATGATTGTATAATGTATCATTAGCACTCATTGTTTCACGTGATACGATCGTATGATTAAAGTTACAGGTGAATATAATATCAATTGTTGTCGTATATGATAGCGCACCATATCATTAGCACTTATTGTATCATGTAATGTGATCGTATGATTAAAGTCACGAGTGAATATACTATAAAATGATGTCGATTATGATAGTGTACCACATCATTGGCACTCATTATATCACGTGATACGATCGTATCATTGAAGTCACGAGTGAATATAATATCAAATGATGTCAATTATGATAGTGTTGCGTATCATAAGCACTCATTGTATCACGTGATACGATCGTATGATGAAAGTTACGAGTGACTATAACATCAAATGATGTCGAATAGGATTGTATAGTATATCATTAGCACTTATTGTTTCACGTGATACGATCGTATGATTAAAGTTACGATTGGAGATACTAATAAATGATGTTGAATATAATAGTGCACCATATCATTAGCACTTATTGTATCATGTGATGCGATCGTATGATTAAAGTTAAAAGTGAATATGACATCAAATGATGTCAAATATGATAGTGTACCGCATCATTGGCACTCATTATATCACGTGATACTATCGTATGATTGAAGTCACGAGTGAATATAACATCAAATAATGCTAAATATGATTGTATAGTGTAGCATTGACACTCATTGTATCACGAGATACGATCGTATGATTGAAGTCACGAGTGAATATAACATCAAATGATGTTGAATATGATTGTATAATGTATCATTAGCACTCATTGTTTCACGTGATACGATCGTATGATTAAAGTTACAGGTGAATATAACATCAAATGATGTCGATTATGATAGTGTACCGCATCATTGGCACTAATTATATCACGTGATACTATCGTATGATTTAAGTCACGAGTGAATATAACATCAAATGATGCTAAATATGATTGTATAGTGTATCATTAGCACTCATTGTTTCACGTGATACGATCGTATGATTAAAGTTACGAGTAAATATAACATCAAATGATGTCGAATATGATAATGTACCGTATCATTAGCACTCATATCATCACGTGATACGATCGTATGATGAAAGTTACGAGTAAATATAACATCAAATGATGTTGAATATGATTGTATAATGTATCATTAGCACTCATTGTTTCACGTGATACGACCATATGATTAAAGTTATGAGTGAAGATAACATCAAATGATGTTGAATATGATTGCATAATGTATCATTAGCACTCATTGTATCACGAGATAAGATCGTATGAATGAAGTCACGAGTGAATATACTATAAAATGATGTCGATTATGATAGTGTACCACATCATTGGCACTCATTATATCACGTGATACGATCGTATGATTGAAGTCACGAGTGAATATAATATCAAATGATGTCAATTATGATAGTGTTGCGTATCATAAGCACTCCTTGTTTCACGTGATACGATCGTATGATTAAAGTTACGATTGGAGATACTAATAAATGATGTTGAATATAATAGTGCACCATATCATTGGCACTCATAGTATCACGTGATACGATCGTATGATTGAAGTCACGAATGAATATAACATCAAATGATGTCGATTATGATAGTGTACCGCATCATTAGCACTCATTGTATCACGTGATACGATCGTATGATTAAAGTTACGAGTGAAGATAACATCAAATGATGTTGAATATGATTGTATAATGTATCATTAGCACTCATTGTTTCACGTGATACGATCGTATGATTAAAGTTACGAGTGAATACAACATCAAAAGATGTCGATTATGATAGTGTACCGCATCATTGGCACTCATTATATCACGTGATACTATCGTATGATTGAAGTCACGAGTGAATATAACATCAAATAATGCTAAATATGATTGTATAGTGTAGCATTGACACTCATTGTATCACGAGATACGATCGTATGATTAAAGTCACGAGTGAATATAACATCAAATGATGTCGAATAGGATTGTATAATGTATCATTAGCACTTATTGTTTCACGTGATACGATCGTATGATTAAAGTTACGATTGAAGTTACTAATAAATGATGTTGAATATAATAGTGCACCATATCATTAGCACTTATTGTATCATGTGATGCGATCGTATGATTAAAGTTACAAGTGAATATAACATCAAATGATGTCGATTATAATAGTGTACCGCATCATTGGCACTCATTATATCACGTGATACTATCGTATGATTGAAGTCACGAGTGAATATAACATCAAATAATGCTAAATATGATCGTATAGTGTAGCATTGACACTCATTATATCACGAGATACGATCGTATGATTGAAGTAACGAGTGAATATAACATCAAATGATGTTGAATATGATTGTATAATGTATCATTAGCACTCATTGTTTCACGTGATACGATCGTATGATTAAAGTTACAGGTGAATATAACATCAAATGATATCGATTATGATAGTGTACCGCATCATTGGCACTCATTATATAACGTGATGCTATCGTATGATTGAAGTCACGAGTGAATATAACATCAAATGATGCTAAATATAATTGTATAGTGTATCATTAGCACTCAATGTTTCACGTGATACGATCGTATGATTAAAGTTACGAGTAAATATAACATCAAATGATGTCGAATATGATAATGTACCGTATCATTAGCACTCATATTATCACGTGATACGATCGTATCATGAAAGTTACGAGTGAAGATAACATCAAATGATGTTGAATATGATTGTATAATGTATCATAAGCACTCATTGTATCACGTGATACGAGCGTATGATGAAAGTTACAAGTAAATATACTATTAAATGATGTCGATTATGACAGTGTACCGTACCATTGGCACTCATAGTATCACGTGATACGATCGTATGATTGAAGTCACGAATGAATATAACATCAAATGATGTCGATTATGATAGTGTACCGCATCATTAGCACACATTGTATCACGTGATACGATCGTATGATTAAAGTTACGAGAGAAGATAACATGAAATGATGTTAAATATGATTGTATAATGTATCATTAGCACTCATTGTTTCACGTGATACGATCGTATAATTAAAGTTACAGGTGAATATAACATCAAATGATGTGGATTATAATAGTGTACCGCATCATTGGCACTCAATATATCACGTGATACGATCGTATGATTGAAGTCACGAGTGAATATAACATCAAATAATGTTGAATATGATTGTATAATGTATCATTAGCACTCATTGTTTCACGTGATACGATCGTATGATTAAAGTTACAGGTGAATATAACATCAAATGATGTCGAATAGGATTGTATAGTATATCATTAGCACTTATTGTTTCACGTGATACGATCGTATGATTAAAGTTACGATTGGAGATACTAATAAATGATGTTGAATATAATAGTGCACCATATCATTAGCACTTATTGTATCATGTGATGCGATCGTATGATTAAAGTTACAAGTGAATATAACATCAAATGATGTCGATTATAATAGTGTACCACATCATTGGCACTCATTATATCACGTGATACGATCGTATGATTAAAGTCACGAGTGAATATAACATCAAATGATGTCGAATAGGATTGTATAATGTATCATTAGCACTTATTGTTTCACGTGATACGATCGTATGATTAAAGTTACGATTGAAGTTACTAATAAATGATGTTGAATATAATAGTGCACCATATCATTAGCACTTATTGTATCATGTGATGCGATCGTATGATTAAAGTTACAAGTGAATATAACATCAAATGATGTCGATTATAATAGTGTACCGCATCATTGGCACTCATTATATCACGTGATGCTATCGTATGATTGAAGTCACGAGTGAATATAACATCAAATAATGCTAAATATGATCGTATAATGTAGCATTGACACTCATTATATCACGAGATACGATCGTATGATTGAAGTAACGAGTGAATATAACATCAAATGATGTTGAATATGATTGTATAATGTATCATTAGCACTCATTGTTTCACGTGATACGATCGTATGATTAAAGTTACAGGTGAATATAACATCAAATGATGTCGATTATGATAGTGTACCGCATCATTGGCACTAATTATATCACGAGATACTATCGTATGATTGAAGTCACGAGTGAATATAACATCAAATGATGCTAAATATGATTGTATAGTGTATCATTAGCACTCATTGTTTCACGTGATACGATCGTATGATTAAAGTTACGAGTAAATATAACATCAAATGATGTCGAATATGATAATGTACCGTATCATTAGCACTCATATCATCACGTGATACGATCGTATGATGAAAGTTACGAGTGAATATAACATCAAATGATGTTGAATATGATTGTATAATGAATCATTAGCACTCATTGTTTCACGTGATACGATCGTATGATTAATGTTACAGGTGAATATAACATCAAATGATGTCGAATATGATAATGTACCGTATCATTAGCACTCATATCATCACGTGATACGATCGTATGATGAAAGTTACGATTGAATATAACATCAAATGATGTTGAATATGATTGTATAATGTATCATTAGCACTCATTGTTTCACGTGATACGATCGTATGATTAAAGTTATGAGTGAAGATAACATCAAATGATGTTGAATATGATTGTATAATGTATCATTAGCACTCATTGTATCACGAGATAAGATCGTATGATTGAAGTCACGAGTGAATATACTATAAAATGATGTCGATTATGATAGTGTACCACATCATTGGCACTCATTATATCACGTGATACGATCGTATGATTGAAGTCACGAGTGAATATAATATCAAATGATGTCAATTATGATAGTGTTGCGTATCATAAGCACTCCTTGTTTCACGTGATACGATCGTATGATTAAAGTTACGATTGGAGATACTAATAAATGATGTTGAATATAATAGTGCACCATATCATTAGCACTCATTGTATCACGTGATACGATCGTATGATGAAAGTTACGAGTGAATATAACATCAAATGATGTTGATTATGATAGTGTACCTTATCATTGGCACTCATTATATCACGTGATAGATCGTATAATGAAAGTTACGAGTGAATATACTATTAAATAATGTCGATTATGATAGTGTACCGCATCATTGGCACTCATTATATCACGTGATACGATCGTATGATTGAAGTCACGAGTGAATATAACATCAAATGATGTCAATTATGATAGTGTTCCGTATCATAAGCACTCATTGTATCACGTGATACGATCGTATGATGAAAGTTACAAGTAAATATACTATTAAATGATGTCGATTATGACAGTGTACCGTACCATTGGCACTCATAGTATCACGTGATACGATCGTATGATTGAAGTCACGAATGAATATAACATCAAATGATGTCGATTATGATAGTGTACCGCATCATTAGCACACATTGTATCACGTGATACGATCGTATGATTAAAGTTACGAGTGAAGATAACATGAAATGATGTTGAATATGATTGTATAATGTATCATTAGCACTCATTGTTTCACGTGATACGATCGTATAATTAAAGTTACAGGTGAATATAACATCAAATGATGTGGATTATAATAGTGTACCGCATCATTGGCACTCAATATATCACGTGATACGATTGTATGATTGAAGTCACGAGTGAATATAACATAAAATAATGTTGAATATGATTGTATAATGTATCATTAGCACTCATTGTTTCACGTGATACGATCGTATGATTAAAGTTACAGGTGAATATAACATCAAATGATGTCGAATAGGATTGTATAGTATATCATTAGCACTTATTGTTTCACGTGATACGATCGTATGATTAAAGTTACGATTGGAGATACTAATAAATGATGTTGAATATAATAGTGCACCATATCATTAGCACTTATTGTATCATGTGATGCGATCGTATGATTAAAGTTACAAGTGAATATAACATCAAATGATGTCGATTATAATAGTGTACCACATCATTGGCACTCATTATATCACGTGATACGATCGTATGATTGAAGTCACGAGTGAATATAATATCAAATGATGTCAATTATGATAGTGTTGCGTATCATAAGCACTCATTGTTTCACGTGATACGATCGTATGATTAAAGTTACGATTGGAGATACTAATAAATGATGTTGAATATAATAGTGCACCATATCATTAGCACTTATTGTATCATGTGATGCGATCGTATGATTAAAGTTACAAGTGAATATAACATCAAATGATGTCGATTATAATAGTGTACCGCATCATTGGCACTCATTATATCACGTGATACTATCGTATGATTGAAGTCACGAGTGGATATAACATCAAATAATGCTAAATATGATTGTATAGTGTAGCATTGACACTCATTGTATCACGAGATACGATCGTATGATTGAAGTCACGAGTGAATATAACATCAAATGATGTTGAATATGATTGTATAATGTATCATTAGCACTCATTGTTTCACGTGATACGATCGTATGATTAAAGTTACAGGTGAATATAACATCAAATGATGTCGATTATGATAGTGTACCGCATCATTGGCACAAATTATATCACGAGATACTATCGTATGATTGAAGTCACGAGTGAATATAACATCAAATGATGCTAAATATGATTGTATAGTGTATCATTAGCACTCATTGTTTCACGTGATACGATCGTATGATTAAAGTTACGAGTAAATATAACATCAAATGATGTCGAATATGATAATGTACCGTATCATTAGCACTCATATCATCACGTGATACGATCGTATGATGAAAGTTACGAGTGAATATAACATCAAATGATGTTGAATATGATTGTATAATGAATCATTAGCACTCATTGTTTCACGTGATACGATCGTATGATTAAAGTTACAGTGAATATAACATCAAATGATGTCGAATAGGATTGTATAATGTATCATTAGCACTTATTGTTTCACGTGATACGATCGTATGATTAAAGTTACGATTGAAGTTACTAATAAATGATGTTGAATATAATAGTGCACCATATCACTAGCACTTATTGTATCATGTGATGCGATCGTATGATTAAAGTTACAAGTGAATATAACATCAAATGATGTCGATTATAATAGTGTACCGCATCATTGGCACTCATTATATCACGTGATGCTATCGTATGATTGAAGTCACGAGTGAATATAACATCAAATAATGCTAAATATGATCGTATAGTGTAGCATTGACACTCATTATATCACGAGATACGATCGTATGATTGAAGTAACGAGTGAATATAACATCAAATGATGTTGAATATGATTGTATAATGTATCATTAGCACTCATTGTTTCACGTGATACGATCGTATGATTAAAGTTACAGGTGAATATAACATCAAATGATATCGATTATGATAGTGTACCGCATCATTGGCACTCATTATATAACGTGATGCTATCGTATGATTGAAGTCACGAGTGAATATAACATCAAATGATGCTAAATATAATTGTATAGTGTATCATTAGCACTCAATGTTTCACGTGATACGATCGTATGATTAAAGTTACGAGTAAATATAACATCAAATGATGTCGAATATGATAATGTACCGTATCATTAGCACTCATATTATCACGTGATACGATCGTATCATGAAAGTTACGAGTGAAGATAACATCAAATGATGTTGAATATGATTGTATAATGTATCATAAGCACTCATTGTATCACGTGATACGAGCGTATGATGAAAGTTACAAGTAAATATACTATTAAATGATGTCGATTATGACAGTGTACCGTACCATTGGCACTCATAGTATCACGTGATACGATCGTATGATTGAAGTCACGAATGAATATAACATCAAATGATGTCGATTATGATAGTGTACCGCATCATTAGCACACATTGTATCACGTGATACGATCGTATGATTAAAGTTACGAGAGAAGATAACATGAAATGATGTTAAATATGATTGTATAATGTATCATTAGCACTCATTGTTTCACGTGATACGATCGTATAATTAAAGTTACAGGTGAATATAACATCAAATGATGTGGATTATAATAGTGTACCGCATCATTGGCACTCAATATATCACGTGATACGATCGTATGATTGAAGTCACGAGTGAATATAACATCAAATAATGTTGAATATGATTGTATAATGTATCATTAGCACTCATTGTTTCACGTGATACGATCGTATGATTAAAGTTACAGGTGAATATAACATCAAATGATGTCGAATAGGATTGTATAGTATATCATTAGCACTTATTGTTTCACGTGATACGATCGTATGATTAAAGTTACGATTGGAGATACTAATAAATGATGTTGAATATAATAGTGCACCATATCATTAGCACTTATTGTATCATGTGATGCGATCGTATGATTAAAGTTACAAGTGAATATAACATCAAATGATGTCGATTATAATAGTGTACCACATCATTGGCACTCATTATATCACGTGATACGATCGTATGATTAAAGTCACGAGTGAATATAACATCAAATGATGTCGAATAGGATTGTATAATGTATCATTAGCACTTATTGTTTCACGTGATACGATCGTATGATTAAAGTTACGATTGAAGTTACTAATAAATGATGTTGAATATAATAGTGCACCATATCATTAGCACTTATTGTATCATGTGATGCGATCGTATGATTAAAGTTACAAGTGAATATAACATCAAATGATGTCGATTATAATAGTGTACCGCATCATTGGCACTCATTATATCACGTGATGCTATCGTATGATTGAAGTCACGAGTGAATATAACATCAAATAATGCTAAATATGATCGTATAATGTAGCATTGACACTCATTATATCACGAGATACGATCGTATGATTGAAGTAACGAGTGAATATAACATCAAATGATGTTGAATATGATTGTATAATGTATCATTAGCACTCATTGTTTCACGTGATACGATCGTATGATTAAAGTTACGAGTAAATATAACATCAAATGATGTCGAATATGATAATGTACCGTATCATTAGCACTCATATCATCACGTGATACGATCGTATGATGAAAGTTACGAGTGAATATAACATCAAATGATGTTGAATATGATTGTATAATGAATCATTAGCACTCATTGTTTCACGTGATACGATCGTATGATTAAAGTTACAGGTGAATATAACATCAAATGATGTCAAATATGATAATGTACCGTATCATTAGCACTCATATCATCACGTGATACGATCGTATGATGAAAGTTACGATTGAATATAACATCAAATGATGTTGAATATGATTGTATAATGTATCATTAGCACTCATTGTTTCACGTGATACGATCGTATGATTAAAGTTATAAGTGAAGATACCATCAAATGATGTTGAATATGATTGTATAATGTATCATTAGCACTCATTGTATCACGAGATAAGATCGTATGATTGAAGTCACGAGTGAATATACTATAAAATGATGTCGATTATGATAGTGTACCACATCATTGGCACTCATTATATCACGTGATACGATCGTATGATTGAAGTCACGAGTGAATATAATATCAAATGATGTCAATTATGATAGTGTTGCGTATCATAAGCACTCCTTGTTTCACGTGATACGATCGTATGATTAAAGTTACGATTGGAGATACTAATAAATGATGTTGAATATAATAGTGCACCATATCATTAGCACTCATTGTATCACGTGATACGATCGTATGATGAAAGTTACGAGTGAATATAACATCAAATGATGTTGATTATGATAGTGTACCTTATCATTGGCACTCATTATATCACGTGATAGATCGTATAATGAAAGTTACGAGTGAATATACTATTAAATAATGTCGATTATGATAGTGTACCGCATCATTGGCACTCATTATATCACGTGATACGATCGTATGATTGAAGTCACGAGTGAATATAACATCAAATGATGTCAATTATGATAGTGTTCCGTATCATAAGCACTCATTGTATCACGTGATACGATCGTATGATGAAAGTTACAAGTAAATATACTATTAAATGATGTCGATTATGACAGTGTACCGTACCATTGGCACTCATAGTATCACGTGATACGATCGTATGATTGAAGTCACGAATGAATATAACATCAAATGATGTCGATTATGATAGTGTACCGCATCATTAGCACACATTGTATCACGTGATACGATCGTATGATTAAAGTTACGAGTGAAGATAACATGAAATGATGTTGAATATGATTGTATAATGTATCATTAGCACTCATTGTTTCACGTGATACGATCGTATAATTAAAGTTACAGGTGAATATAACATCAAATGATGTGGATTATAATAGTGTACCGCATCATTGGCACTCAATATATCACGTGATACGATTGTATGATTGAAGTCACGAGTGAATATAACATAAAATAATGTTGAATATGATTGTATAATGTATCATTAGCACTCATTGTTTCACGTGATACGATCGTATGATTAAAGTTACAGGTGAATATAACATCAAATGATGTCGAATAGGATTGTATAGTATATCATTAGCACTTATTGTTTCACGTGATACGATCGTATGATTAAAGTTACGATTGGAGATACTAATAAATGATGTTGAATATAATAGTGCACCATATCATTAGCACTTATTGTATCATGTGATGCGATCGTATGATTAAAGTTACAAGTGAATATAACATCAAATGATGTCGATTATAATAGTGTACCACATCATTGGCACTCATTATATCACGTGATACGATCGTATGATTGAAGTCACGAGTGAATATAATATCAAATGATGTCAATTATGATAGTGTTGCGTATCATAAGCACTCATTGTTTCACGTGATACGATCGTATGATTAAAGTTACGATTGGAGATACTAATAAATGATGTTGAATATAATAGTGCACCATATCATTAGCACTTATTGTATCATGTGATGCGATCGTATGATTAAAGTTACAAGTGAATATAACATCAAATGATGTCGATTATAATAGTGTACCGCATCATTGGCACTCATTATATCACGTGATACTATCGTATGATTGAAGTCACGAGTGGATATAACATCAAATAATGCTAAATATGATTGTATAGTGTAGCATTGACACTCATTGTATCACGAGATACGATCGTATGATTGAAGTCACGAGTGAATATAACATCAAATGATGTTGAATATGATTGTATAATGTATCATTAGCACTCATTGTTTCACGTGATACGATCGTATGATTAAAGTTACAGGTGAATATAACATCAAATGATGTCGATTATGATAGTGTACCGCATCATTGGCACAAATTATATCACGAGATACTATCGTATGATTGAAGTCACGAGTGAATATAACATCAAATGATGCTAAATATGATTGTATAGTGTATCATTAGCACTCATTGTTTCACGTGATACGATCGTATGATTAAAGTTACGAGTAAATATAACATCAAATGATGTCGAATATGATAATGTACCGTATCATTAGCACTCATATCATCACGTGATACGATCGTATGATGAAAGTTACGAGTGAATATAACATCAAATGATGTTGAATATGATTGTATAATGAATCATTAGCACTCATTGTTTCACGTGATACGATCGTATGATTAAAGTTACAGTGAATATAACATCAAATGATGTCGAATAGGATTGTATAGTATATCATTAGCACTTATTGTTTCACGTGATACGATCGTATGATTAAAGTTACGATTGGAGATACTAATAAATGATGTTGAATATAATAGTGCACCATATCATTAGCACTTATTGTATCATGTGATGCGATCGTATGATTAAAGTTACAAGTGAATATAACATCAAATGATGTCGATTATAATAGTGTACCACATCATTGGCACTCATTATATCACGTGATACGATCGTATGATTGAAGTCACGAGTGAATATAATATCAAATGATGTCAATTATGATAGTGTTGCGTATCATAAGCACTCATTGTTTCACGTGATACGATCGTATGATTAAAGTTACGATTGGAGATACTAATAAATGATGTTGAATATAATAGTGCACCATATCATTAGCACTTATTGTATCATGTGATGCGATCGTATGATTAAAGTTACAAGTGAATATAACATCAAATGATGTCGATTATAATAGTGTACCGCATCATTGGCACTCATTATATCACGTGATACTATCGTATGATTGAAGTCACGAGTGGATATAACATCAAATAATGCTAAATATGATTGTATAGTGTAGCATTGACACTCATTGTATCACGAGATACGATCGTATGATTGAAGTCACGAGTGAATACAACATCAAATGATGCTAAATATGATTGTATAGTGTATCATTAGCACTCATTGTTTCACGTGATACGATCGTATGATTAAAGTTACGAGTAAATATAACATCAAATGATGTCGAATATGATAATGTACCGTATCATTAGCACTCATATCATCACGTGATACGATCGTATGATGAAAGTTACGAGTGAATATAACATCAAATGATGTTGAATATGATTGTATAATGAATCATTAGCACTCATTGTTTCACGTGATACGATCGTATGATTAAAGTTACAGTGAATATAACATCAAATGATGTCGAATATGATAATGTACCGTATCATTAGCACTCATATCATCACGTGATACGATCGTATGATGAAAGTTACGATTGAATATAACATCAAATGATGTTGAATATGATTGTATAATGTATCATTAGCACTCATTGTTTCACGTGATACGATCGTATGATTAAAGTTATGAGTGAAGATAACATCAAATGATGTTGAATATGATTGTATAATGTATCATTAGCACTCATTGTATCACGAGATAAGATCGTATGATTGAAGTCACGAGTGAATATACTATAAAATGATGTCGATTATGATAGTGTTGCGTATCATAAGCACTCCTTGTTTCACGTGATACGATCGTATGATTAAAGTTACGATTGGAGATACTAATAAATGATGTTGAATATAATAGTGCACCATATCATTAGCACTTATTGTATCATGTGATGCGATCGTATGATTAAAGTTACAAGTGAATATAACATCAGATGATGTCGATTATAATAGTGTAACGCATCATTGGCACTCATAGTATCACGTGATACGATCGTATGATTGAAGTCACAAATGAATATAACATCAAATGATGTCGATTATGATAGTGTACCGCATCATTAGCACACATTGTATCACGTGATACGATCGTATGATTAAAGTTACGAGTGAAGATAACATCAAATGATGTTGAATATGATTGTATAATGTATCATTAGCACTCATTGTTTCACGTGATACGATCGTATGATTAAAGTTACGAGTGAATACAACATCAAAAGATGTCGATTATGATAGTGTACCGCATCATTGGCACTCATTATATCACGTGATACGATCGTATGATTGAAGTCACGAGTGAATATAACATCAAATGATGTCAATTATGATAGTGTTGCGTATCATAAGCACTCCTTGTTTCACGTGATACGATCGTATGATTAAAGTTACGATTGGAGATACTAATAAATGATGTTGAATATAATAGTGCACCATATCATTAGCACTCATTGTATCACGTGATACGATCTTATGATGAAAGTTATGAGTGAATATAACATCAAATGATGTTGATTATGATAGTGTACCTTATCATTGGCACTCATTATATCACGTGATAGATCGTATAATGAAAGTTACGAGTGAATATACTATTAAATAATGTCGATTATGATAGTGTACCGCATCATTGGCACTCATTATATCACGTGATACGATCGTATGATTGAAGTCACGAGTGAATATAATATCAAATGATGTCAATTATGATAGTGTTGCGTATCATAAGCACTCCTTGTTTCACGTGATACGATCGTATGATTAAAGTTACGATTGGAGATACTAATAAATGATGTTGAATATGATTGTATAATGTATCATTAGCACTCATTGTTTCACGTGATACGATCGTATGATTAAAGTTACAGGTGAATATAACATCAAACGATGTCGATTATGATAGTGTACCGCATCATTGGCACTCAATATATCACGTGATACGATCGTATGATTGAAGTCACGAGTGAATATAACATCAAATAATGTTGAATATGATTGTATAATGTATCATTAGCACTCATTGTTTCACGTGATACGATCGTATGATTAAAGTTACAGGTGAATATAACATCAAATGATGTCGATTATGATAGTGTACCGCATCATTGGCACTCATTATATCACGTGATACTATCGTATGATTGAAGTCACGAGTGAATATAACATCAAATGATGCTAAATATGATTGTATAGTGTATCATTAGCACTCATTGTTTCACGTGATATGATGGTATGATTAAAGTTACGAGTGAATATAAAATCAAATGATGCTAAATATGATTGTATAGTGTATCATTAGCACTCATTATTTCACGTGATACGATCGTAAGATTAAAGTTACGAGTAAATATAACATCAAATGGTGTCGAATATGATAATGTACTGTATCATTAGCACTCATTGTATCACGTGACACAATCGTATGATGAAAGTTACGAGTGAATATAACATCAAATGATGTCGATTATGATAGTGTACCTTATCATTGGCACTCATTATATCACGTGATACGATCGTATAATGAAAGTTACGAGTGAATATACTATTAAATAATGTCGATTATGATAGTGTACCGCATCATTGGCACTCATTATATCACGTGATACGATCGTATGATTGAAGTCACGAGTGAATATAACATCAAATGATGTCAATTATGATAGTGTTCCGTATCATAAGCACTCATTGTATCACGTGATACGATCGTATAATGAAAGTTACAAGTAAATATACTAATAAATGATGTCGATTATGACAGTGTACCGTACCATTGGCACTCATAGTATCACGTGATACGATCGTATGATTGAAGTCACGAATGAATATAACATCAAATAATGTCGATTATGATAGTGTACCGCATCATTAGCACACATTGTATCACGTGATACGATCGTATGATTAAAGTTACGAGTGAAGATAACATCAAATGATGTCGATTATAATAGTGTACCGCATCATTGGCACTCATTATATCACGTGATGCTATCGTATGATTGAAGTCACGAGTGAATATAACATCAAATAATGCTAAATATGATCGTATAGTGTAGCATTGACACTCATTATATCACGAGATACGATCGTATGATTGAAGTAACGAGTGAATATAACATCAAATGATGTTGAATATGATTGTATAATGTATCATTAGCACTCATTGTTTCACGTGATACGATCGTATAATCAATGTTACGAGTTAACATAATAGGGCAAGAATTATTGTACCAGCTATGAAATACGCATTTTTGTAAAATTCTACTTTTTGACGATATTTTTCTTGTTTTGGTATGAGGAAATCATAATTGTTCAGGAGCTAACGTACCAGCTATAAAATACTCTTATATGTAAAAATTAAACTTTTCGACGATATTTTCCTTCTTTTGGTATCAGGAGAACATAATGGGGCAGGAGCTAACGTACTAGCTATGAAATACGCATTTTCGAAAAATTCGACTTTTTGACGATATTTTCCTTGATTTTGTATCAGGAGAACATAAAAGAGAAGGAGCTAACGTTCCAGCTATGAAATACCCATTTTTTTAAAAATTCGACTCTTAGACGATATTTTCCTTGTTTTCGTATCAGGAGAACATAATGGGACAGGAGCTGACGTACTAGCTATGAAATACGCATTTTTTAAAAATTCGACTTTTTGACGATATTTTCCTGGTTTTCGTATCAGGAGAACATAATAGGGCAGGAGCTAACGTACCAGCTATGAAATACGCAATTTTTGTAAAAATTTGAGTTTTCGACGATATTTTCCTTGTTTTGGTATCAGGAGAACATAATGGGGCAGAAGCTAACGTACTAGCTATGAAATACGCATTTTTGTAAAAATTTGAGTTTTTGACGATATTTTCCTTGATTTCGTATCAGGAGAACATAAAAGAGCAGGAGCTAACGTTCCAGCTACAAAAAACGCATTTTTGTAAAAATTTGAATTTTAGACGATATTTTCCTTGTTTTAGTATCAGGAGAACATAATGGGGCAGGAGCTAACGTACCAGCTATGAAATACGCATTTTTGTAAAAATTTGAGTTTTTGACGATATTTTCCTTGATTTCGTATCAGGAGAACATAAAAGAGCAGGAGCTAACGTTCCAGCTACAAAAAACGCATTTTTGTAAAAATTTGAATTTTAGACGATATTTTCTTTGTTTTGGTATCAGGAGAACATAATGGGACAGGAGCTAACGTACCAGCTATGAGATACCTATTTTTTTTAAATTTGACTTTTTGACGATATTTTCCTGGTTTTCGTATCAGGAGAACATAATGGGGCAGGAGCTAACGTACTAGCTATGAAATACGCATTTTTGAAAAATTAAACTTTTTGACGATATTTTTCTCTTTTTCGTATCAGGAGAACATAATGGGGCAGGTGCTAACGTACAAGTTATGAAATACGCATTTTTGTAAAAATTCAACTTTTTAAAAATGTTTTCTTTGTTTTGGTATCAGGAGAACATAAAGGGGCAAGAGCTAACGTACAAGATCATACGATCGTATGATCAAAGTTACGAGTGAATATGACATCAAATGATGTCAAATATGATAGTGTGCCGTATCATTTGCACTTATTGTATCACGTGATACAATCGTATGATTGAAGTTACAGTGAATATACTATTAAATAATGTCGATGCTGACAGTGTACTGTATCATTGGCACTCATTGTATCACGTGATACGATCGTATGATTGAAGTCATGAATGAATATAACATCAAATGATCTCGATTATGATAGTGTGCCGCATCATTAGCACACATTGTATCACATGATACGATTGTATGATTGAAGTTACGAGTGAATATAACATCAAATGATTTCGAATATGATAATGAACCGCATCATTGGCAATCATTATATCACGTGATACCATCATATGATTGAAGTCACGAGTGAATATAACATCAAATGATGTTGGATATGATTGTATAATGTATCATTAGCACTCATTGTTTCACGTGATACGATCGTATGATTAAAGTTACAGGTGAATATAATATCAATTGATGTCGTATATGATAGCGCACCATATCATTAGCACTTATTGTATCATGTGATGTGATCGTATGATTGAAGTCACCAGTGAATATAACATCAAATAATGCTAAATATGATTGTACAGTGTAGCATTGACACTCATTGTATCACGAGATACGATCGTATGATTAAAGTCACGAGTGAATATACTATAAAATGATGTCGATTATGATAGTGTACCACATCATTGGCACTCATTATATCACGTGATACGATCGTATGATTAAAGTTACGATTGGAGATACTAATAAATGATGTTGAATATAATAGTGCACCATATCATTAGCACTTATTGTATCATGTGATGCGATCGTATGATTAAAGTTAAAAGTGAATATAACATCAAATGATGTCGATTATAATAGTGTACCGCATCATTGGCACTCATTATATCAGGTGATGCTATCGTATGATTAAAGTCAAGAGTGAATATAACATCAAATAATGCTAAATATGATTGTATAGTGTAGCATTGACACTCATTGTATCACGAGATACGATCGTATGATTGAGGTCACGAGTGAATATACTATAAAATGATGTCGATTATGATAGTGTACCACATCATTGGCACTCATAATATCACGTGATACGATCGTATGATTGAAGTCACGAGTGAATATAATATCAAATGATGTCAATTATGATAGTGTTGCGTATTATAAGCACTCATTGTTTCACGTGATACGATCGTATGATTAAAGTTACGATTGGAGATACTAATAAATGATGTTGAATATAATAGTGCACCATATCATTAGCACTTATTGTATCATGTGATGCGATCGTATGATTAAAGTTACAAGTGAATATAACATCAAATGATGTCGATTATAATAGTGTACCGCATCATTGGCACTCATTATATCACGTGATACTATCGTATGATTGAAGTCACGAGTGAATATAACATCAAATAATGCTAAATATGATTGTATAGTGTAGCATTGACACTCATTGTATCACGAGATGCGATCGTATGATTGAAGTCACGAGTGAATATAACATCAAATGATGTTGAATATGATTGTATGATGTATCATTAGCACTCATTGTTTCACGTGATACGATCGTAAGATTAAAGTTACGAGTAAATATAACATCAAATGATGTCGAATATGATAATGTACTGTATCATTAGCACTCATTGTATCACGTGACACGATCGTATGATGAAAGTTACGAGTGAATATAACATCAAATGATGTCGATTATGATAGTGTACCTTATCATTGGCACTCATTATATCACGTGATACGATCGTATAATGAAAGTTACGAGTGAATATACTAATTAATAATGTCGATTATGATAGTGTACCGCATCATAGGCACTCATTATATCACGTGATACTATCGTATGATTGAAGTCACGAGTGAATATAACATCAAATAATGCTAAATATGATTGTAAAGTGTAGCATTGACACTCATTGTATCACGAGATACGATCGTATGATTGAAGTCACGAGTGAATATAACATCAAATAATGCTAAATATGATTGTATAGTGTAGCATTGACACTCATTGTATCACGAGAAACGATCGTATGATTAAAGTCACGAGTGAATATAACATCAAATAATGCTAAATATGATTGTATAGTGTAGCATTGACACTCATTGTATCACGAGATACGATCGTATGATTAACGTCACGAGTGAATATAACATCAAATGATGTTGAATATGATTGTTTAATGTATCATTAGCACTCATTGTTTCACGTGATACGATCGTATGATTGAAGTCACGAGTGAATATAATATCAAATGATGTCAATTATGATAGTGTTGCGTATCATAAGCACTCCTTGTTTCACGTGATACGATCGTATGATTAAAGTTACGATTGGAGATACTAATAAATGATGTTGAATATGATTGTATAATGTATCATTAGCACTCATTGTTTCACGTGATACGATCGTATGATTAAAGTTACAGGTGAATATAACATCAAACGATGTCGATTATGATAGTGTACCGCATCATTGGCACTCAATATATCACGTGATACGATCGTATGATTGAAGTCACGAGTGAATATAACATCAAATAATGTTGAATATGATTGTATAATGTATCATTAGCACTCATTGTTTCACGTGATACGATCGTATGATTAAAGTTACAGGTGAATATAACATCAAATGATGTCGATTATGATAGTGTACCGCATCATTGGCACTCATTATATCACGTGATACTATCGTATGATTGAAGTCACGAGTGAATATAACATCAAATGATGCTAAATATGATTGTATAGTGTATCATTAGCACTCATTGTTTCACGTGATATGATGGTATGATTAAAGTTACGAGTGAATATAAAATCAAATGATGCTAAATATGATTGTATAGTGTATCATTAGCACTCATTATTTCACGTGATACGATCGTAAGATTAAAGTTACGAGTAAATATAACATCAAATGGTGTCGAATATGATAATGTACTGTATCATTAGCACTCATTGTATCACGTGACACAATCGTATGATGAAAGTTACGAGTGAATATAACATCAAATGATGTCGATTATGATAGTGTACCTTATCATTGGCACTCATTATATCACGTGATACGATCGTATAATGAAAGTTACGAGTGAATATACTATTAAATAATGTCGATTATGATAGTGTACCGCATCATTGGCACTCATTATATCACGTGATACGATCGTATGATTGAAGTCACGAGTGAATATAACATCAAATGATGTCAATTATGATAGTGTTCCGTATCATAAGCACTCATTGTATCACGTGATACGATCGTATAATGAAAGTTACAAGTAAATATACTAATAAATGATGTCGATTATGACAGTGTACCGTACCATTGGCACTCATAGTATCACGTGATACGATCGTATGATTGAAGTCACGAATGAATATAACATCAAATAATGTCGATTATGATAGTGTACCGCATCATTAGCACACATTGTATCACGTGATACGATCGTATGATTAAAGTTACGAGTGAAGATAACATCAAATGATGTCGATTATAATAGTGTACCGCATCATTGGCACTCATTATATCACGTGATGCTATCGTATGATTGAAGTCACGAGTGAATATAACATCAAATAATGCTAAATATGATCGTATAGTGTAGCATTGACACTCATTATATCACGAGATACGATCGTATGATTGAAGTAACGAGTGAATATAACATCAAATGATGTTGAATATGATTGTATAATGTATCATTAGCACTCATTGTTTCACGTGATACGATCGTATAATCAATGTTACGAGTTAACATAATAGGGCAAGAATTATTGTACCAGCTATGAAATACGCATTTTTGTAAAATTCTACTTTTTGACGATATTTTTCTTGTTTTGGTATGAGGAAATCATAATTGTTCAGGAGCTAACGTACCAGCTATAAAATACTCTTATATGTAAAAATTAAACTTTTCGACGATATTTTCCTTCTTTTGGTATCAGGAGAACATAATGGGGCAGGAGCTAACGTACTAGCTATGAAATACGCATTTTCGAAAAATTCGACTTTTTGACGATATTTTCCTTTATTTTGTATCAGGAGAACATAAAAGAGAAGGAGCTAACGTTCCAGCTATGAAATACCCATTTTTTTAAAAATTCGACTCTTAGACGATATTTTCCTTGTTTTCGTATCAGGAGAACATAATGGGACAGGAGCTGACGTACTAGCTATGAAATACGCATTTTTTAAAAATTCGACTTTTTGACGATATTTTCCTGGTTTTCGTATCAGGAGAACATAATAGGGCAGGAGCTAACGTACCAGCTATGAAATACGCAATTTTTGTAAAAATTTGAGTTTTCGACGATATTTTCCTTGTTTTGGTATCAGGAGAACATAATGGGGCAGAAGCTAACGTACTAGCTATGAAATACGCATTTTTGTAAAAATTTGAGTTTTTGACGATATTTTCCTTGATTTCGTATCAGGAGAACATAAAAGAGCAGGAGCTAACGTTCCAGCTACAAAAAACGCATTTTTGTAAAAATTTGAATTTTAGACGATATTTTCCTTGTTTTAGTATCAGGAGAACATAATGGGGCAGGAGCTAACGTACCAGCTATGAAATACGCATTTTTGTAAAAATTTGAGTTTTTGACGATATTTTCCTTGATTTCGTATCAGGAGAACATAAAAGAGCAGGAGCTAACGTTCCAGCTACAAAAAACGCATTTTTGTAAAAATTTGAATTTTAGACGATATTTTCTTTGTTTTGGTATCAGGAGAACATAATGGGACAGGAGCTAACGTACCAGCTATGAGATACCTATTTTTTTTAAATTTGACTTTTTGACGATATTTTCCTGGTTTTCGTATCAGGAGAACATAATGGGGCAGGAGCTAACGTACTAGCTATGAAATACGCATTTTTGAAAAATTAAACTTTTTGACGATATTTTTCTCTTTTTCGTATCAGGAGAACATAATGGGGCAGGTGCTAACGTACAAGTTATGAAATACGCATTTTTGTAAAAATTCAACTTTTTAAAAATGTTTTCTTTGTTTTGGTATCAGGAGAACATAAAGGGGCAAGAGCTAACGTACAAGATCATACGATCGTATGATCAAAGTTACGAGTGAATATGACATCAAATGATGTCAAATATGATAGTGTGCCGTATCATTTGCACTTATTGTATCACGTGATACAATCGTATGATTGAAGTTACAGTGAATATACTATTAAATAATGTCGATGCTGACAGTGTACTGTATCATTGGCACTCATTGTATCACGTGATACGATCGTATGATTGAAGTCATGAATGAATATAACATCAAATGATCTCGATTATGATAGTGTGCCGCATCATTAGCACACATTGTATCACATGATACGATTGTATGATTGAAGTTACGAGTGAATATAACATCAAATGATTTCGAATATGATAATGAACCGCATCATTGGCAATCATTATATCACGTGATACCATCATATGATTGAAGTCACGAGTGAATATAACATCAAATGATGTTGGATATGATTGTATAATGTATCATTAGCACTCATTGTTTCACGTGATACGATCGTATGATTAAAGTTACAGGTGAATATAATATCAATTGATGTCGTATATGATAGCGCACCATATCATTAGCACTTATTGTATCATGTGATGTGATCGTATGATTGAAGTCACCAGTGAATATAACATCAAATAATGCTAAATATGATTGTACAGTGTAGCATTGACACTCATTGTATCACGAGATACGATCGTATGATTAAAGTCACGAGTGAATATACTATAAAATGATGTCGATTATGATAGTGTACCACATCATTGGCACTCATTATATCACGTGATACGATCGTATGATTAAAGTTACGATTGGAGATACTAATAAATGATGTTGAATATAATAGTGCACCATATCATTAGCACTTATTGTATCATGTGATGCGATCGTATGATTAAAGTTAAAAGTGAATATAACATCAAATGATGTCGATTATAATAGTGTACCGCATCATTGGCACTCATTATATCAGGTGATGCTATCGTATGATTAAAGTCAAGAGTGAATATAACATCAAATAATGCTAAATATGATTGTATAGTGTAGCATTGACACTCATTGTATCACGAGATACGATCGTATGATTGAGGTCACGAGTGAATATACTATAAAATGATGTCGATTATGATAGTGTACCACATCATTGGCACTCATAATATCACGTGATACGATCGTATGATTGAAGTCACGAGTGAATATAATATCAAATGATGTCAATTATGATAGTGTTGCGTATTATAAGCACTCATTGTTTCACGTGATACGATCGTATGATTAAAGTTACGATTGGAGATACTAATAAATGATGTTGAATATAATAGTGCACCATATCATTAGCACTTATTGTATCATGTGATGCGATCGTATGATTAAAGTTACAAGTGAATATAACATCAAATGATGTCGATTATAATAGTGTACCGCATCATTGGCACTCATTATATCACGTGATACTATCGTATGATTGAAGTCACGAGTGAATATAACATCAAATAATGCTAAATATGATTGTATAGTGTAGCATTGACACTCATTGTATCACGAGATGCGATCGTATGATTGAAGTCACGAGTGAATATAACATCAAATGATGTTGAATATGATTGTATGATGTATCATTAGCACTCATTGTTTCACGTGATACGATCGTAAGATTAAAGTTACGAGTAAATATAACATCAAATGATGTCGAATATGATAATGTACTGTATCATTAGCACTCATTGTATCACGTGACACGATCGTATGATGAAAGTTACGAGTGAATATAACATCAAATGATGTCGATTATGATAGTGTACCTTATCATTGGCACTCATTATATCACGTGATACGATCGTATAATGAAAGTTACGAGTGAATATACTAATTAATAATGTCGATTATGATAGTGTACCGCATCATTGGCACTCATTATATCACGTGATACTATCGTATGATTGAAGTCACGAGTGAATATAACATCAAATAATGCTAAATATGATTGTAAAGTGTAGCATTGACACTCATTGTATCACGAGATACGATCGTATGATTGAAGTCACGAGTGAATATAACATCAAATAATGCTAAATATGATTGTATAGTGTAGCATTGACACTCATTGTATCACGAGAAACGATCGTATGATTAAAGTCACGAGTGAATATAACATCAAATAATGCTAAATATGATTGTATAGTGTAGCATTGACACTCATTGTATCACGAGATACGATCGTATGATTAACGTCACGAGTGAATATAACATCAAATGATGTTGAATATGATTGTTTAATGTATCATTAGCACTCATTGTTTCACGTGATACGATCGTATGATTAAAGTTACGAGTGAATATACTATTAAATGATGTCGATTATGATAGTGTACCGCATCATTGGCACTCATTATATCACGTGACACGATCGTATGATGAAAGTTACGAGTGAATATACTAATTAATAATGTCAAATATGATAGTGTTGCGTATCATAAGCACTCACTGTATCACGTGATACGATCGTATGATGAAAGTTACGAGTGAATATAACATCAAATGATGTCGAATAGGATTGTATAATGTATCATTAGCACTTATTGTTTCATGTGATACGATTGTATGATTAAAGTTACGATTGAAGTTACTAATAAATGATGTTGAATATAATAGTGCACCATATCATTAGCACTTATTGTGTCATGTGATGCGATCGTATGATTAAAGTTACAAGTGAATATAACATTAAATGATGTCGATTATAATAGTGTACCGCATCATTGGCACTCATTATATCACGTGATGCTATCGTATGATTGAAGTCACGAGTGAATATAACATCAAATAATGCTAAATATGATCGTATAGTGTAGCATTGACACTCATTGTATCACGAGATACGATCGTATGATTAAAGTCACGAGTGAATATAACAGCAAATGATGTTGAATATGATTGTATAATGTATCATTAGCACTCATAGTTTCACGTGATACGATCGTATGATTAAAGTTACGAGTGAATATAACAGCAAATGATGCTAAATATGATTGTATAGTGTATCATTAGCACTCATTGTTTCACGCGATACGATCGTATGATTTAAGTTACAGGTGAATATAACATCAAATGATGTCGATTATAATAGTGTACCGCATCATTAGCGATCATTATATCACGTGATACTATCGTATTATTGAAGTCACGAGTGAATATAACATCAAATGATGCTAAATATGACTGTATAGTGTATCATTAGCACTCATTGTTTCACGTGATACGATCGTATGATTAAAGTTACAAGTAAATATAACATCAAATGATGTCGAATATGATAATGTACCGTATCATTAGCACTCATTGTATCACGTGATACGATCGTATGATGAAAGTTACGAGTGAATATAACATCAAATGATGTCGATTATGATAGTGTACCGCATCATTGGTACTTATTATATTACGTGATACTATCGTATGATTGAAGTCACGAGTGAATATAACATCAAATAATGCTAAATATGATTGTAAAGTGTAGCATTGACACTCATTGTATCACGAGATACGATCGTATGATTGAAGTCACGAGTGAATATAACATCAAATAATGCTAAATATGATTGTATAGTGTAGCATTGACACTCATTGTATCACGAGAAACGATCGTATGATTAAAGTCACGAGTGAATATAACATCAAATAATGCTAAATATGATTGTATAGTGTAGCATTGACACTCATTGTATCACGAGATACGATCGTATGATTAACGTCACGAGTGAAAATAACATCAAATGATGTTGAATATGATTGTATAATGTATCACTAGCACTCATTGTTTCACGTGATACGATCGTATGATTAAAGTTATGAGTGAAGATAACATCAAATGATGTTGAATATGATTGTATAATGTATCATTAGCACTCATTGTATCACGAGATAAGATCGTATGATTAAAGTCACGAGTGAATATACTATAAAATGATGTCGATTATGATAGTGTACCACATCATTGGCACTCATTATATCACGTGATACGATCGTATGATTGAAGTCACGAGTGAATTTAATATCAAATGATGTCAATTATGATAGTGTTGCGTATCATAAGCACTCCTTGTTTCACGTGATACGATCGTATGATTAAAGTTACAAGTGAATATAACATTAAATGATGTCGATTATAATAGTGTACCGCATCATTGGCACTCATTATATCACGTGATGCTATCGTATGATTGAAGTCACGAGTGAATATAACATCAAATAATGCTAAATATGATCGTATAGTGTAGCATTGACACTCATTGTATCACGAGATACGATCGTATGATTAAAGTCACGAGTGAATATAACAGCAAATGATGTTGAATATGATTGTATAATGTATCATTAGCACTCATAGTTTCACGTGAT
Organism: Acanthosoma haemorrhoidale; assembly: GCA_930367205.1. NCBI lineage: Eukaryota > Metazoa > Arthropoda > Insecta > Hemiptera > Acanthosomatidae > Acanthosoma > Acanthosoma haemorrhoidale. The sequence continues at coordinate 118,524,217 of OV884014.1, forward strand.
ACGATCGTATGATTAAAGTTACGAGTGAATATAACAGCAAATGATGCTAAATATGATTGTATAGTGTATCATTAGCACTCATTGTTTCACGCGATACGATCGTATGATTTAAGTTACAGGTGAATATAACATCAAATGATGTCGATTATAATAGTGTACCGCATCATTAGCGATCATTATATCACGTGATACTATCGTATTATTGAAGTCACGAGTGAATATAACATCAAATGATGCTAAATATGACTGTATAGTGTATCATTAGCACTCATTGTTTCACGTGATACGATCGTATGATTAAAGTTACAAGTAAATATAACATCAAATGATGTCGAATATGATAATGTACCGTATCATTAGCACTCATTGTATCACGTGATACGATCGTATGATGAAAGTTACGAGTGAATATAACATCAAATGATGTCGATTATGATAGTGTACCGCATCATTGGTACTTATTATATCACGTGATACTATCGTATGATTGAAGTCACGAGTGAATATAACATCAAATAATGCTAAATATGATTGTAAAGTGTAGCATTGACACTCATTGTATCACGAGATACGATCGTATGATTGAAGTCACGAGTGAATATAACATCAAATAATGCTAAATATGATTGTATAGTGTAGCATTGACACTCATTGTATCACGAGAAACGATCGTATGATTAAAGTCACGAGTGAATATAACATCAAATGATGCTAAATATGATTGTATAGTGTATCATTAGCACTCATTGTTTCACGTGATACGATCGTATGATTAAAGTTACAGGTGAATATAACATCAAATGATGTCGATTATGATAGTGTACCGCATCATTGGCACTCATTATATCACGTGATACTATCGTATGATTAAAGTTACAGGTGAATATAACATCAAACGATGTCGATTATGATAGTGTACCGCATCATAGGCACTCAATATATCACGTGATACGATCGTATGATTGAAGTCACGAGTGAATATAACATCAAATAATGTTGAATATGATTGTATAATGTATCATTAGCACTCATTGTTTCACGTGATACGATCGTATGATTAAAGTTACAGGTGAATATAACATCAAATGATGTCGATTATGATAGTGTACCGCATCATTGGCACTCATTATATCACGTGATACTATCGTATGATTGAAGTCACGAGTGAATATAACATCAAATGATGCTAAATATGATTGTATAGTGTATCATTAGCACCCATTGTTTCACGTGATACGATCGTATGATTAAAGTTACAGGTGAATATAACATCAAATGATGTCGATTATGATAGTGTACCGCATCATTGGCACTCATTATATCACGTGATACTATCGTATGATTGAAGTCACGAGTGAATATAACATCAAATGATGCTAAATATGATTGTATAGTGTATCATTAGCACTCATTGTTTCACGTGATACGATCGTATGTTTAAAGTTACGAGTAAATATAACATCAAATGATGTTGAATATGATTGTATAATGTATCATTAGCACTCATTGTTTCACGTGATACGATCGTATGATTAAAGTTACAGGTGAATATAACATCAAATGATGTCGATTATGATAGTGTACCGCATCATTGGCACTAATTATATCACGAGATACTATCGTATGATTGAAGTCACGAGTGAATATAACATCAAATGATGCTAAATATGATTGTATAGTGTATCATTAGCACTCATTGTTTCACGTGATACGATCGTATGATTAAAGTTACGAGTAAATATAACATCAAATGATGTCGAATATGATATTGTACCGTATCATTAGCACTCATATCATCACGTGATACGATCGTATGATGAAAGTTACGAGTGAATATAACATCAAATGATGTTGAATATGATTGTATAATGAATCATTAGCACTCATTGTTTCACGTGATACGATCGTATGATTAAAGTTACAGTGAATATAACATCAAATGATGTCGAATATGATAATGTACCGTATCATTAGCACTCATATCATCACGTGATACGATCGTATGATGAAAGTTACGATTGAATATAACATCAAATGATGTTGAATATGATTGTATAATGTATCATTAGCACTCATTGTTTCACGTGATACGATCGTATGATTAAAGTTATGAGTGAAGATAACATCAAATGATGTTGAATATGATTGTATAATGTATCATTAGCACTCATTGTATCACGAGATAAGATCGTATGATTGAAGTCACGAGTGAATATACTATTAAATGATGTCGATTATGATAGTGTACCACATCATTGGCACTCATTATATCACGTGATACGATCGTATGATTGAAGTCACGAGTGAATATAATATCAAATGATGTCAATTATGATAGTGTTGCGTATCATAAGCACTCCTTGTTTCACGTGATACGATCGTATGATTAAAGTTACGATTGGAGATACTAATAAATGATGTTGAATATAATAGTGCACCATATCATTAGCACTTATTGTATCATGTGATGCGATCGTATGATTAAAGTTACAAGTGAATATAACATCAGATGATGTCGATTATAATAGTGTAACGCATCATTGGCACTCATAGTATCACGTGATACGATCGTATGATTGAAGTCACGAATGAATATAACATCAAATGATGTCGATTATGATAGTGTACCGCATCATTAGCACACATTGTATCACGTGATACGATCGTATGATTAAAGTTACGAGTAAATATAACATCAAATGATGTCGAATATGATAATGTACCGTATCATTAGCACTCATATCATCACGTGATACGATCGTATGATGAAAGTTACGAGTGAATATAACATCAAATGATGTTGAATATGATTGTATAATGAATCATTAGCACTCATTGTTTCACGTGATACGATCGTATGATTAAAGTTACAGTGAATATAACATCAAATGATGTCGAATATGATAATGTACCGTATCATTAGCACTCATATCATCACGTGATACGATCGTATGATGAAAGTTACGATTGAATATAACATCAAATGATGTTGAATATGATTGTATAATGTATCATTAGCACTCATTGTTTCACGTGATACGATCGTATGATTAAAGTTATGAGTGAAGATAACATCAAATGATGTTGAATATGATTGTATAATGTATCATTAGCACTCATTGTATCACGAGATAAGATCGTATGATTGAAGTCACGAGTGAATATACTATTAAATGATGTCGATTATGATAGTGTACCACATCATTGGCACTCATTATATCACGTGATACGATCGTATGATTGAAGTCACGAGTGAATATAATATCAAATGATGTCAATTATGATAGTGTTGCGTATCATAAGCACTCCTTGTTTCACGTGATACGATCGTATGATTAAAGTTACGATTGGAGATACTAATAAATGATGTTGAATATAATAGTGCACCATATCATTAGCACTTATTGTATCATGTGATGCGATCGTATGATTAAAGTTACAAGTGAATATAACATCAGATGATGTCGATTATAATAGTGTAACGCATCATTGGCACTCATAGTATCACGTGATACGATCGTATGATTGAAGTCACGAATGAATATAACATCAAATGATGTCGATTATGATAGTGTACCGCATCATTAGCACACATTGTATCACGTGATACGATCGTATGATTAAAGTTACGAGTGAAGATAACATCAAATGATGTTGAATATGATTGTATAATGTATCATTAGCACTCATTGTTTCACGTGATACGATCGTATGATTAAAGTTACGAGTGAATACAACATCAAAAGATGTCGATTATGATAGTGTACCGCATCATTGGCACTCATTATATCACGTGATACGATCGTATGATTGAAGTCACGAGTGAATATAACATCAAATGATGTCAATTATGATAGTGTTGCGTATCAGAAGCACTCCTTGTTTCACGTGATACGATCGTATGATTAAAGTTACGATTGGAGATACTAATAAATGATGTTGAATATAATAGTGCACCATATCATTAGCACTCATTGTATCACGTGATACGATCTTATGATGAAAGTTATGAGTGAATATAACATCAAATGATGTTGATTATGATAGTGTACCTTATCATTGGCACTCATTATATCACGTGATAGATCGTATAATGAAAGTTACGAGTGAATATACTATTAAATAATGTCGATTATGATAGTGTACCGCATCATTGGCACTCATTATATCACGTGATACGATCGTATGATTGAAGTCACGAGTGAATATAACATCAAATGATGTTGAATATGATTGTATAATGTATCATTAGCACTCATTGTTTCACGTGATACGATCGTATAATCAATGTTACGAGTGAATATACTATATAATGATGTCGATTATGATAGTGTACCACATCATTGGCACTCATTATATCACGTGATACGATCGTATAATGAAAGTTACGAGTGAATATAACATCAAATGATGTCGATTATAATAGTGTACCGCATCATTGGCACTCATTATATCACGTGATACTATCGTATGATTGAAGTCACGAGTGAATATAACATAAAATAATGCTAAATATGATTGTATAGTGTAGCATTGACACTCATTGTATCACGAGATACGATGGTATGATTGAAGTCACGAGTGAATATAACATCAAATAATGCTAAATATGATTGTATAGTGTAGCATTGACACTCATTGTATCACGAGATACGATCGTATGATTAAAGTCACGAGTGAATATACTATAAAATGATGTATATTATGATAGTGTACCACATCATTGGCACTCATTATATCACGTGATACGATCGTATGATTGAAGTCACGAGTGAATATAATATCAAATGATGTCAATTATGATAGTGTTGCGTATCATAAGCACTCACTGTATCACGTGATACGATCGTATGATGAAAGTTACGAGTGAATATAACATCAAATGATGTCGAATAGGATTGTATAATGTATCATTAGCACTTATTGTTTCACGTGATACGATCGTATGATTAAAGTTACGATTGAAGTTACTAATAAATGATGTTGAATATAATAATGCACCATATCATTAGCACTTATTGTATCATGTGATGCGATCGTATGATTAAAGTTACAAGTGAATATAACATCAAATTATGTCGATTATAATAGTGTACCGCATCATTGGCACTCATTATATCACGTGATGCTATCGTATGATTGAAGTCACGAGTGAATATAACATCAAATAATGCTAAATATGATCGTATAGTGTAGCATTGACACTCATTATATCACGAGATACGATCGTATGATTGAAGTAACGAGTGAATATAACATCAAATGATGTTGAATATGATTGTATAATGTATCATTAGCACTCATTGTTTCACGTGATACGATCGTATAATCAATGTTACGAGTTAACATAATAGGGCAAGAATTATTGTACCAGCTATGAAATACGCATTTTTGTAAAATTCTACTTTTTGACGATATTTTTCTTGTTTTGGTATGAGGAAATCATAATTGTTCAGGAGCTAACGTACCAGCTATAAAATACTCTTATATGTAAAAATTAAACTTTTTGATGACATTTTCCTTGTTTTGGTATCAGGAGAACATAATAAGGCAGGAGCTAACGTACTAGCTGAGAAATACGCATTTTTGTAAAAATTTGAGTTTTCGACGATATTTTCCTTGTTTTCGTATCAGGAGAACATAATGGGGCAGGAGCTAACGTACTAGCTATGAAATACGCATTTTCGAAAAATTCGACTTTTTGACGATATTTTCCTTGATTTTGTATCAGGAGAACATAAAAGAGAAGGAGCTAACGTTCCAGCTATGAAATACCCATTTTTTAAAAATTCGACTCTTAGACGATATTTTCCTTGTTTTCGTATCAGGAGAACATAATGGGGCAGGAGCTGACGTACTAGCTATGAAATACGCATTTTTTAAAAATTCGACTTTTTGACGATATTTTCCTGGTTTTCGTATCAGGAGAACATAATAGGGCAGGAGCTAACGTACCAGCTATGAAATACGCAATTTTTGTAAAAATTTGAGTTTTCGACGATATTTTCCTTGTTTTGGTATCAGGAGAACATAATGGGGCAGGAGCTAACGTACTAGCTATGAAATACGCATTTTTGTAAAAATTTGAGTTTTTGACGATATTTTCCTTGATTTCGTATCAGGAGAACATAAAAGAGCAGGAGCTAACGTTCCAGCTACAAAAAACGCATTTTTGTAAAAATTTGAATTTTAGACGATATTTTCCTTGTTTTAGTATCAAGAGAACATAATGGGGCAGGAGCTAACGTACCAGCTATGAAACACGCATTTTTGTAAAAATTTGAGTTTTTGACGATATTTTCCTTGATTTCGTATCAGGAGAACATAAAAGAGCAGGAGCTAACGTTCCAGCTACAAAAAACGCATTTTTGTAAAAATTTGAATTTTAGACGATATTTTCTTTGTTTTGGTATCAGGAGAACATAATGGGACAGGAGCTAACGTACCAGCTATGAGATACCTATTTTTTTAAAATTTGACTTTTTGACGATATTTTCCTGGTTTTCGTATCAGGAGAACATAATGGGGCAGGAGCTAACGTACTAGCTATGAAATACGCATTTTTGAAAAATTAAACTTTTTGACGATATTTTTCTCTTTTTCGTATCAGGAGAACATAATAGGGCAGGAGCTAACGTACCAGCTATGAAATACGCATTTTTGTAAAAATTTGACTTTTGGACGATATTTTCTTTGTTTTGGTATCAGGAGAACATAATGGGGCAGGAGCTGACGTACTAGCTATGAAATACGCATTTTTTAAAAATTCGACTTTTTGACGATATTTTCCTGGTTTTCGTATCAGGAGAACATAATAGGGCAGGAGCTAACGTACCAGCTATGAAATACGCAATTTTTGTAAAAATTTGAGTTTTCGACGATATTTTCCTTGTTTTGGTATCAGGAGAACATAATGGGGCAGGAGCTAACGTACTAGCTATGAAATACGCATTTTTGTAAAAATTTGAGTTTTTGACGATATTTTCCTTGATTTCGTATCAGGAGAACATAAAAGAGCAGGAGCTAACGTTCCAGCTACAAAAAACGCATTTTTGTAAAAATTTGAATTTTAGACGATATTTTCCTTGTTTTAGTATCAGGAGAACATAATGGGGCAGGAGCTAACGTACCAGCTATGAAATACGCATTTTTGTAAAAATTTGAGTTTTTGACGATATTTTCCTTGATTTCGTATCAGGAGAACATAAAAGAGCAGGAGCTAACGTTCCAGCTACAAAAAACGCATTTTTGTAAAAATTTGAATTTTAGACGATATTTTCTTTGTTTTGGTATCAGGAGAACATAATGGGACAGGAGCTAACGTACCAGCTATGAGATACCTATTTTTTTAAAATTACTTTTTGACGATATTTTCCTGGTTTTCGTATCAGGAGAACATAATGGGGCAGGAGCTAACGTACTAGCTATGAAATACGCATTTTTGAAAAATTAAACTTTTTGACGATATTTTTCTCTTTTTCGTATCAGGAGAACATAATAGGGCAGGAGCTAACGTACCAGCTATGAAATACGCATTTTTGTAAAAATTTGACTTTTGGACGATATTTTCTTTGTTTTGGTATCAGGACAACATAAAGGGGCAAGAGCTAACGTACAAGATCATACGATCGTATGATCAAAGTTACGAGTGAATATGACATCAAATGATGTCAAATATGATAGTGTGCCGTATCATTTGCACTTATTGTATCACGTGATACAATCGTATGATTGAAGTTACAGTGAATATACTATTAAATAATGTCGATGCTGACAGTGTACTGTATCATTGGCACTCATTGTATCACGTGATACGATCGTATGATTGAAGTCATGAATGAATATAACATCAAATGATGTCGATTATGATAGTGTGCCGCATCATTAGCACACATTGTATCACATGATACGATTGTATGATTGAAGTTACGAGTGAATATAACATCAAATGATTTCGAATATGATAATGAACCGCATCATTGGCAATCATTATATCACGTGATACCATCATATGATTGAAGTCACGAGTGAATATAACATCAAATGATGTTGGATATGATTGTATAATGTATCATTAGCACTCATTGTTTCACGTGATACGATCGTATGATTAAAGTTACAGGTGAATATAATATCAATTGATGTCGTATATGATAGCGCACCATATCATTAGCACTTATTGTATCATGTGATGTGATCGTATGATTGAAGTCACCAGTGAATATACTATAAAATGATGTAAATTATGATAGTGTACCACATCATTGGCACTCATTATATCACGTGATACGATCGTATGATTAAAGTTACGATTGGAGATACTAATAAATGATGTTGAATATAATAGTGCACCATATCATTAGCACTTATTGTATCATGTGATGCGATCGTATGATTAAAGTTAAAAGTGAATATAACATCAAATGATGTCGATTATAATAGTGTACCGCATCATTGGCACTCATTATATCAGGTGATGCTATCGTATGATTAAAGTCACGAGTGAATATAACGTCAAATAATGCTAAATATGATTGTATAGTGTAGCATTGACACTCATTGTATCACGAGATACGATCGTATGATGGAAGTCACGAGTGAATATACTATAAAATGATGTCGATTATGATAGTGTACCACATCATTGGCACTCATAATATCACGTGATACGATCGTATGATTGAAGTCACGAGTGAATATAATATCAAATGATGTCAATTATGATAGTGTTGCGTATTATAAGCACTCATTGTTTCACGTGATACGATCGTATGATTAAAGTTACGATTGGAGATACTAATAAATGATGTTGAATATAATAGTGCACCATATCATTAGCACTTATTGTATCATGTGATGCGATCGTATGATTAAAGTTACAAGTGAATATAACATCAAATGATGTCGATTATAATAGTGTACCGCATCATTGGCACTCATTATATCACGTGATACTATCGTATGATTGAAGTCACGAGTGAATATAACATCAAATAATGCTAAATATGATTGTATAGTGTAGCATTGACACTCATTGTATCACGAGATACGATCGTATGATTGAAGTCACGAGTGAATATAACATCAAATGATGTTGAATATGATTGTATGATGTATCATTAGCACTCATTGTTTCACGTGATACGATCGTATGATTAAAGTTACAGGTGAATATAACATCAAATGATGTCGATTATGATAGTGTACCGCATCATTGGCACTCATTATATCTTGTGATACTATCGTATGATTGAAGTCACGAGTGAATATAAAATCAAATGATGCTAAATATGATTGTATAGTGTATCATTAGCACTCATTGTTTCACGTGATACGATCGTAAGATTAAAGTTACGAGTAAATATAACATCAAATGATGTCGAATATGATAATGTACTGTATCATTAGCACTCATTGTATCACGTGACACGATCGTATGATGAAAGTTACGAGTGAATATAACATCAAATGATGTCGATTATGATAGTGTACCTTATCATTGGCACTCATTATATCACGTGATACGATCGTATAATGAAAGTTACGAGTGAATATACTATTAAATAATGTCGATTATGATAGTGTACCGCATCATTGGCACTCATTATATCACGTGATACGATCGTATGATTGAAGTCACGAGTGAATATAATATCAAATGATGTCAATTATGATAGTGTTGCGTATCATAAGCACTCACTGTATCACGTGATACGATCGTATGATGAAAGTTACGAGTGAATATAGAATCAAATGATGTCGAATAGGATTGTATAATGTATCATTAGCACTTATTGTTTCACGTGATACGATCGTATGATTAAAGTTACGATTGAAGTTACTAATAAATGATGTTGAATATAATAGTGCACCATATCATTAGCACTTATTGTATCATGTGATGCGATCGTATGATTAAAGTTACAAGTGAATATAACATCAAATGATGTCGATTATAATAGTGTACCGCATCATTGGCACTCATTATATCACGTGATGCTATCGTATGATTGAAGTCACGAGTGAATATAACATCAAATAATGCTAAATATGATCGTATAGTGTAGCATTGACACTCATTATATCACGAGATACGATCGTATGATTGAAGTAACGAGTGAATATAACATCAAATGATGTTGAATATGATTGTATAATGTATCATTAGCACTCATTGTTTCACGTGATACGATCGTATGATCAATGTTACGAGTTAACATAATAGGGCAAGAATTATTGTACCAGCTATGAAATACGCATTTTTGTAAAATTCTACTTTTTGACGATATTTTTCTTGTTTTGGTATGAGGAAATCATAATTGTTCAGGAGCTAACGTACCAGCTATAAAATACTCTTATATGTAAAAATTAAACTTTTTGATGACATTTTCCTTGTTTTGGTATCAGGAGAACATAATAAGGCAGGAGCTAACGTACTAGCTGAGAAATACGCATTTTTGTAAAAATTTGAGTTTTCGACGATATTTTCCTTGTTTTCGTATCAGGAGAACATAATGGGGCAGGAGCTGACGTACTAGCTATGAAATACACATTTTTTAAAAATTCGACTTTTTGACGATATTTTCCTGGTTTTCGTATCAGGAGAACATAATAGGGCAGGAGCTAACGTACCAGCTATGAAATACGCAATTTTTGTAAAAATTTGAGTTTTCGACGATATTTTCCTTGTTTTGGTATCAGGAGAACATAATGGGGCAGGAGCTAACGTACTAGCAATGAAATACGCATTTTTGTAAAAATTTGAGTTTTTGACGATATTTTCCTAGATTTCGTATCAGGAGAACATAAAAGAGCAGGAGCTAACGTTCCAGCTACAAAAAACGCATTTTTGTAAAAATTTGAATTTTAGACGATATTTTCCTTGTTTTAGTATCAGGAGAACATAATGGGGCAGGAGCTAACGTACCAGCTATGAAATACGCATTTTTGTAAAAATTTGAGTTTTTGACGATATTTTCCTTGATTTCGTATCAGGAGAACATAAAAGAGCAGGAGCTAACGTTCCAGCTACAAAAAACGCATTTTTGTAAAAATTTGAATTTTAGACGATATTTTCTTTGTTTTGGTATCAGGAGAACATAATGGGACAGGAGCTAACGTACCAGCTATGAGATACCTATTTTTTTAAAATTTGACTTTTTGACGATATTTTCCTGGTTTTCGTATCAGGAGAACATAATGGGGCAGGAGCTAACGTACTAGCTATGAAATACGCATTTTTGAAAAATTAAACTTTTTGACGATATTTTTCTCTTTTTCGTATCAGGAGAACATAATAGGGCAGGAGCTAACGTACCAGCTATGAAATACGCATTTTTGTAAAAATTTGACTTTTGGACGATATTTTCTTTGTTTTGGTATCAGGAGAACATAATGGGACAGGAGCTAACGTACTAGCTCTAAATACGCATTTTTGTGAAAATTCGACTTTTTGACGTCATTTTTCTTGTTTTGGTATCAGGAGAACATAATGGGGCAGGTGCTAACGTACAAGTTATGAAATACGCATTTTTGTAAAAATCCAACTTTTTAAAAATGTTTTCTTTGTTTTGGTATCAGGAGAACATAAAGGGGCAAGAGCTAACGTACAAGATCATACGATCGTATGATCAAAGTTACGAGTGAATATGACATCAAATGATGTCAAATATGATAGTGTGCCGTATCATTTGCACTTATTGTATCACGTGATACAATCGTATGATTGAAGTTACAGTGAATATACTATTAAATAATGTCGATGCTGACAGTGTACTGTATCATTGGCACTCATTGTATCACGTGATACGATCGTATGATTGAAGTCATGAATGAATATAACATCAAATGATGTCGATTATGATAGTGTGCCGCATCATTAGCACACATTGTATCACATGATACGATTGTATGATTGAAGTTACGAGTGAATATAACATCAAATGATTTCGAATATGATAATGAACCGCATCATTGGCAATCATTATATCACGTGATACCATCATATGATTGAAGTCACGAGTGAATATAACATCAAATGATGTTGGATATGATTGTATAATGTATCATTAGCACTCATTGTTTCACGTGATACGATCGTATGATTAAAGTTACAGGTGAATATAATATCAATTGATGTCGTATATGATAGCGCACCATATTATTAGCACTTATTGTATTATGTGATGTGATCGTATGATTGAAGTCACCAGTGAATATAACATCAAATAATGCTAAATATGATTGTACAGTGTAGCATTGACACTCATTGTATCACGAGATACGATCGTATGATTAAAGTCACGAGTGAATATACTATAAAATGATGTCGATTATGATAGTGTACCACATCATTGGCACTCATTATATCACGTGATACGATCGTATGATTAAAGTTACGATTGGAGATACTAATAAATGATGTCGATTATAATAGTGTACCGCATCATTGGCACTCATTATATCAGGTGATGCTATCGTATGATTAAAGTCACGAGTGAATATAACATCAAATAATGCTAAATATGATTGTATAGTGTAGCATTGACACTCATTGTATCACGATATACGATCGTATGATTGAAGTCACGAGTGAATATACTATAAAATGATGTCGATTATGATAGTGTACCACATCATTGGCACTCATAATATCACGTGATACGATCGTATGATTGAAGTCACGAGTGAATATAATATCAAATGATGTCAATTATGATAGTGTTGCGTATTATAAGCACTCATTGTTTCACGTGATACGATCGTATGATTAAAGTTACGATTGGAGATACTAATAAATGATGTTGAATATAATAGTGCACCATATCATTAGCACTTATTGTATCATGTGATGCGATCGTATGATTAAAGTTACAAGTGAATATAACATCAAATGATGTCGATTATAATAGTGTACCGCATCATTGGCACTCATTATATCACGTGATACTATCGTATGATTGAAGTCACGAGTGAATATAACATCAAATAATGCTAAATATGATTGTATAGTGTAGCATTGACACTCATTGTATCACGAGATACGATCGTATGATTGAAGTCACGAGTGAATATAACATCAAATGATGTTGAATATGATTGTATGATGTATCATTAGCACTCATTGTTTCACGTGATACGATCGTATGATTAAAGTTACAGGTGAATATAACATCAAATGATGTCGATTATGATAGTGTACCGCATCATTGGCACTCATTATATCACGTGATACGATCGTAAGATTAAAGTTACGAGTAAATATAACATCAAATGATGTCGAATATGATAATGTACTGTATCATTAGCACTCATTGTATCACGTGACACGATCGTATGATGAAAGTTACGAGTGAATATAACATCAAATGATGTCGATTATGATAGTGTACCTTATCATTGGCACTCATTATATCACGTGATACGATCGTATAATGAAAGTTACGAGTGAATATACTATTAAATAATGTCGATTATGATAGTGTTCCGTATCATAAGCACTCATTGTATCACGTGATACGATCGTATGATGAAAGTTACAAGTAAATATACTATTAAATGATGTCGATTATGACAGTGTACCGTACCATTGGCACTCATAGTATCACGTGATACGATCGTATGATTGAAGTCACGAATGAATATAACATCAAATGATGTCGATTATGATAGTGTACCGCATCATTAGCACACATTGTATCACGTGATACGATCGTATGATTAAAGTTACGAGTGAAGATAACATCAAATGATGTTGAAAATGATTGTATAATGTATCATTAGCACTCATTGTTTTACGTGATACGATCGTATGATTAAAGTTACAGGTGAATATAACATCAAACGATGTCGATTATGATAGTGTACCGCATCATAGGCACTCAATATATCACGTGATACGATCGTATGATTGAAGTCACGAGTGAATATAACATCAAATAATGTTGAATATGATTGTATAATGTATCATTAGCACTCATTGTTTCACGTGATACGATCGTATGATTAAAGTTACAGGTGAATATAACATCAAATGATGTCGATTATGATAGTGTACCGCATCATTGGCACTCATTATATCACGTGATACTATCGTATGATTGAAGTCACGAGTGAATATAACATCAAATGATGCTAAATATGATTGTATAGTGTATCATTAGCACTCATTGTTTCACGTGATACGATCGTATGATTAAAGTTACAGGTGAATATAACATCAAATGATGTCGATTATGATAGTGTACCGCATCATTGGCACTCATTATATCACGTGATACTATCGTATGATTGAAGTCACGAGTGAATATAACATCAAATGATGCTAAATATGATTGTATAGTGTATCATTAGCACTCATTGTTTCACGTGATACGATCGTATGTTTAAAGTTACGAGTAAATATAACATCAAATGATGTTGAATATGATTGTATAATGTATCATTAGCACTCATTGTTTCACGTGATACGATCGTATGATTAAAGTTACAGGTGAATATAACATCAAATGATGTCGATTATCATAGTGTACTAGCTATGAAATACGCATTTTTTAAAAATTCGACTTTTTGACGATATTTTCGTGGTTTTCGTATCAGGAGAACATAATAGGGCAGGAGCTAACGTACCAGCTATGAAATACCCATTTTTTAAAAATTCGACTTTTTGACGATATTTTTCTCCTTTTCGTATCAGGAGAACATAATAGGGCAGGAGCTAACGTACCAGCTATGAAATACGCATTTTTGTAAAAATTTGACTTTTGGACGATATTTTCTTTGTTTTGGTATCAGGAAAACATAATGGGACAGGAGCTAACGTACTAGCTCTAAATACGCATTTTTGTAAAAATTCGACTTTTTGACGTCATTTTTCTTGTTTTGGTATCAGGAGAACATAATGGGGCAGGTGCTAACGTACAAGCTATGAAATACGCATTTTTGTAAAAATTCAACTTTTTAAAAATGTTTTCTTTGTTTTGGTATCAGAAGAACATAAAGGGGCAAGAGCTAACGTACAAGATCATACGATCGTATGATCAAAGTTACGAGTGAATATGACATCAAATGATGTCAAATATGATAGTGTGCCGTATCATTTGCACTTATTGTATCACGTGATACGATTGTATGATTGAAGTCATGAATGAATATAACATCAAATGATGTCGATTATGATAGTGTGCCGCATCATTAGCACACATTGTATCACATGATACGATTGTATGATTGAAGTTACGAGTGAATATAACATCAAATGATTTCGAATATGATAATGAACCGCATCATTGGCAATCATTATATCACGTGATACCATCATATGATTGAAGTCACGAGTGAATATAACATCAAATGATGTTGGATATGATTGTATAATGTATCATTAGCACTCATTGTTTCACGTGATACGATCGTATGATTAAAGTTACAGGTGAATATAATATCAATTGTTGTCGTATATGATAGCGCACCATATCATTAGCACTTATTGTATCATGTAATGTGATCGTATGATTGAAGTCACGAGTGAATATAACATCAAATAATGCTAAATATTATTGTATAGTGTAGCATTGACACTAATTGTATCAGGAGATACGATCGTATGATTAAAGTCACGAGTGAATATACTATAAAATGATGTCGATTATGATAGTGTACCACATCATTGGCACTCATTATATCACGTGATACGATCGTATCATTGAAGTCACGAGTGAATATAATATCAAATGATGTCAATTATGATAGTGTTGCGTATCATAAGCACTCATTGTATCACGTGATACGATCGTATGATGAAAGTTACGAGTGACTATAACATCAAATGATGTCGAATAGGATTGTATAGTATATCATTAGCACTTATTGTTTCACGTGATACGATCGTATGATTAAAGTTACGATTGGAGATACTAATAAATGATGTTGAATATAATAGTGCACCATATCATTAGCACTTATTGTATCATGTGATGCGATCGTATGATTAAAGTTAAAAGTGAATATGACATCAAATGATGTCAAATATGATAGTGTACCGCATCATTGGCACTCATTATATCACGTGATACTATCGTATGATTGAAGTCACGAGTGAATATAACATCAAATAATGCTAAATATGATTGTATAGTGTAGCATTGACACTCATTGTATCACGAGATACGATCAGATGATTGAAGTCACGAGTGAATATAACATCAAATGATGTTGAATATGATTGTATAATGTATCATTAGCACTCATTGTTTCACGTGATACGATCGTATGATTAAAGTTACAGGTGAATATAACATCAAATGATGTCGATTATGATAGTGTACCGCATCATTGGCACTAATTATATCACGTGATACTATCGTATGATTTAAGTCACGAGTGAATATAACATCAAATGATGCTAAATATGATTGTATAGTGTATCATTAGCACTCATTGTTTCACGTGATACGATCGTATGATTAAAGTTACGAGTAAATATAACATCAAATGATGTCGAATATGATAATGTACCGTATCATTAGCACTCATATCATCACGTGATACGATCGTATGATGAAAGTTACGAGTAAATATAACATCAAATGATGTTGAATATGATTGTATAATGTATCATTAGCACTCATTGTTTCACGTGATACGACCGTATGATTAAAGTTATGAGTGAAGATAACATCAAATGATGTTGAATATGATTGCATAATGTATCATTAGCACTCATTGTATCACGAGATAAGATCGTATGAATGAAGTCACGAGTGAATATACTATAAAATGATGTCGATTATGATAGTGTACCACATCATTGGCACTCATTATATCACGTGATACGATCGTATGATTGAAGTCACGAGTGAATATAATATCAAATGATGTCAATTATGATAGTGTTGCGTATCATAAGCACTCCTTGTTTCACGTGATACGATCGTATGATTAAAGTTACGATTGGAGATACTAATAAATGATGTTGAATATAATAGTGCACCATATCATTGGCACTCATAGTATCACGTGATACGATCGTATGATTGAAGTCACGAATGAATATAACATCAAATGATGTCGATTATGATAGTGTACCGCATCATTAGCACACATTGTATCACGTGATACGATCGTATGATTAAAGTTACGAGTGAAGATAACATCAAATGATGTTGAATATGATTGTATAATGTATCATTAGCACTCATTGTTTCACGTGATACGATCGTATGATTAAAGTTACGAGTGAATACAACATCAAAAGATGTCGATTATGATAGTGTACCGCATCATTGGCACTCATTATATCACGTGATACTATCGTATGATTGAAGTCACGAGTGAATATAACATCAAATAATGCTAAATATGATTGTATAGTGTAGCATTGACACTCATTGTATCACGAGATACGATCGTATGATTAAAGTCACGAGTGAATATAACATCAAATGATGTCGAATAGGATTGTATAATGTATCATTAGCACATATTGTTTCACGTGATACGATCGTATGATTAAAGTTACGATTGAAGTTACTAATAAATGATGTTGAATATAATAGTGCACCATATCATTAGCACTTATTGTATCATGTGATGCGATCGTATGATTAAAGTTACAAGTGAATATAACATCAAATGATGTCGATTATAATAGTGTACCGCATCATTGGCACTCATTATATCACGTGATGCTATCGTATGATTGAAGTCACGAGTGAATATAACATCAAATAATGCTAAATATGATCGTATAGTGTAGCATTGACACTCATTATATCACGAGATACGATCGTATGATTGAAGTAACGAGTGAATATAACATCAAATGATGTTGAATATGATTGTATAATGTATCATTAGCACTCATTGTTTCACGTGATACGATCGTATGATTAAAGTTACAGGTGAATATAACATCAAATGATATCGATTATGATAGTGTACCGCATCATTGGCACTCATTATATAACGTGATGCTATCGTATGATTGAAGTCACGAGTGAATATAACATCAAATGATGCTAAATATAATTGTATAGTGTATCATTAGCACTCAATGTTTCACGTGATACGATCGTATGATTAAAGTTACGAGTAAATATAACATCAAATGATGTCGAATATGATAATGTACCGTATCATTAGCACTCATATTATCACGTGATACGATCGTATCATGAAAGTTACGAGTGAAGATAACATCAAATGATGTTGAATATGATTGTATAATGTATCATAAGCACTCATTGTATCACGTGATACGAGCGTATGATGAAAGTTACAAGTAAATATACTATTAAATGATGTCGATTATGACAGTGTACCGTACCATTGGCACTCATAGTATCACGTGATACGATCGTATGATTGAAGTCACGAATGAATATAACATCAAATGATGTCGATTATGATAGTGTACCGCATCATTAGCACACATTGTATCACGTGATACGATCGTATGATTAAAGTTACGAGAGAAGATAACATGAAATGATGTTAAATATGATTGTATAATGTATCATTAGCACTCATTGTTTCACGTGATACGATCGTATAATTAAAGTTACAGGTGAATATAACATCAAATGATGTGGATTATAATAGTGTACCGCATCATTGGCACTCAATATATCACGTGATACGATCGTATGATTGAAGTCACGAGTGAATATAACATCAAATAATGTTGAATATGATTGTATAATGTATCATTAGCACTCATTGTTTCACGTGATACGATCGTATGATTAAAGTTACAGGTGAATATAACATCAAATGATGTCGAATAGGATTGTATAGTATATCATTAGCACTTATTGTTTCACGTGATACGATCGTATGATTAAAGTTACGATTGGAGATACTAATAAATGATGTTGAATATAATAGTGCACCATATCATTAGCACTTATTGTATCATGTGATGCGATCGTATGATTAAAGTTACAAGTGAATATAACATCAAATGATGTCGATTATAATAGTGTACCACATCATTGGCACTCATTATATCACGTGATACGATCGTATGATTAAAGTCACGAGTGAATATAACATCAAATGATGTCGAATAGGATTGTATAATGTATCATTAGCACTTATTGTTTCACGTGATACGATCGTATGATTAAAGTTACGATTGAAGTTACTAATAAATGATGTTGAATATAATAGTGCACCATATCATTAGCACTTATTGTATCATGTGATGCGATCGTATGATTAAAGTTACAAGTGAATATAACATCAAATGATGTCGATTATAATAGTGTACCGCATCATTGGCACTCATTATATCACGTGATGCTATCGTATGATTGAAGTCACGAGTGAATATAACATCAAACAATGCTAAATATGATCGTATAATGTAGCATTGACACTCATTATATCACGAGATACGATCGTATGATTGAAGTAACGAGTGAATATAACATCAAATGATGTTGAATATGATTGTATAATGTATCATTAGCACTCATTGTTTCACGTGATACGATCGTATGATTAAAGTTACAGGTGAATATAACATCAAATGATGTCGATTATGATAGTGTACCGCATCATTGGCACTAATTATATCACGAGATACTATCGTATGATTGAAGTCACGAGTGAATATAACATCAAATGATGCTAAATATGATTGTATAGTGTATCATTAGCACTCATTGTTTCACGTGATACGATCGTATGATTAAAGTTACGAGTAAATATAACATCAAATGATGTCGAATATGATAATGTACCGTATCATTAGCACTCATATCATCACGTGATACGATCGTATGATGAAAGTTACGAGTGAATATAACATCAAATGATGTTGAATATGATTGTATAATGAATCATTAGCACTCATTGTTTCACGTGATACGATCGTATGATTAATGTTACAGGTGAATATAACATCAAATGATGTCGAATATGATAATGTACCGTATCATTAGCACTCATATCATCACGTGATACGATCGTATCATGAAAGTTACGATTGAATATAACATCAAATGATGTTGAATATGATTGTATAATGTATCATTAGCACTCATTGTTTCACGTGATACGATCGTATGATTAAAGTTATGAGTGAAGATAACATCAAATGATGTTGAATATGATTGTATAATGTATCATTAGCACTCATTGTATCACGAGATAAGATCGTATGATTGAAGTCACGAGTGAATATACTATAAAATGATGTCGATTATGATAGTGTACCACATCATTGGCACTCATTATATCACGTGATACGATCGTATGATTGAAGTCACGAGTGAATATAATATCAAATGATGTCAATTATGATAGTGTTGCGTATCATAAGCACTCCTTGTTTCACGTGATACGATCGTATGATTAAAGTTACGATTGGAGATACTAATAAATGATGTTGAATATAATAGTGCACCATATCATTAGCACTCATTGTATCACGTGATACGATCGTATGATGAAAGTTACGAGTGAATATAACATCAAATGATGTTGATTATGATAGTGTACCTTATCATTGGCACTCATTATATCACGTGATAGATCGTATAATGAAAGTTACGAGTGAATATACTATTAAATAATGTCGATTATGATAGTGTACCGCATCATTGGCACTAATTATATCACGTGATACGATCGTATGATTGAAGTCACGAGTGAATATAACATCAAATGATGTCAATTATGATAGTGTTCCGTATCATAAGCACTCATTGTATCACGTGATACGATCGTATGATGAAAGTTACAAGTAAATATACTATTAAATGATGTCGATTATGACAGTGTACCGTACCATTGGCACTCATAGTATCACGTGATACGATCGTATGATTGAAGTCACGAATGAATATAACATCAAATGATGTCGATTATGATAGTGTACCGCATCATTAGCACACATTGTATCACGTGATACGATCGTATGATTAAAGTTACGAGTGAAGATAACATGAAATGATGTTGAATATGATTGTATAATGTATCATTAGCACTCATTGTTTCACGTGATACGATCGTATAATTAAAGTTACAGGTGAATATAACATCAAATGATGTGGATTATAATAGTGTACCGCATCATTGGCACTCAATATATCACGTGATACGATTGTATGATTGAAGTCACGAGTGAATATAACATAAAATAATGTTGAATATGATTGTATAATGTATCATTAGCACTCATTGTTTCACGTGATACGATCGTATGATTAAAGTTACAGGTGAATATAACATCAAATGATGTCGAATAGGATTGTATAGTATATCATTAGCACTTATTGTTTCACGTGATACGATCGTATGATTAAAGTTACGATTGGAGATACTAATAAATGATGTTGAATATAATAGTGCACCATATCATTAGCACTTATTGTATCATGTGATGCGATCGTATGATTAAAGTTACAAGTGAATATAACATCAAATGATGTCGATTATAATAGTGTACCACATCATTGGCACTCATTATATCACGTGATACGATCGTATGATTGAAGTCACGAGTGAATATAATATCATATGATGTCAATTATGATAGTGTTGCGTATCATAAGCACTCATTGTTTCACGTGATACGATCGTATGATTAAAGTTACGATTGGAGATACTAATAAATGATGTTGAATATAATAGTGCACCATATCATTAGCACTTATTGTATCATGTGATGCGATCGTATGATTAAAGTTACAAGTGAATATAACATCAAATGATGTCGATTATAATAGTGTACCGCATCATTGGCACTCATTATATCACGTGATACTATCGTATGATTGAAGTCACGAGTGGATATAACATCAAATAATGCTAAATATGATTGTATAGTGTAGCATTGACACTCATTGTATCACGAGATACGATCGTATGATTGAAGTCACGAGTGAATATAACATCAAATGATGTTGAATATGATTGTATAATGTATCATTAGCACTCATTGTTTCACGTGATACGATCGTATGATTAAAGTTACAGGTGAATATAACATCAAATGATGTCGATTATGATAGTGTACCGCATCATTGGCACAAATTATATCACGAGATACTATCGTATGATTGAAGTCACGAGTGAATATAACATCAAATGATGCTAAATATGATTGTATAGTGTATCATTAGCACTCATTGTTTCACGTGATACGATCGTATGATTAAAGTTACGAGTAAATATAACATCAAATGATGTCGAATATGATAATGTACCGTATCATTAGCACTCATATCATCACGTGATACGATCGTATGATGAAAGTTACGAGTGAATATAACATCAAATGATGTTGAATATGATTGTATAATGAATCATTAGCACTCATTGTTTCACGTGATACGATCGTATGATTAAAGTTACAGTGAATATAACATCAAATGATGTCGAATAGGATTGTATAGTATATCATTAGCACTTATTGTTTCACGTGATACGATCGTATGATTAAAGTTACGATTGGAGATACTAATAAATGATGTTGAATATAATAGTGCACCATATCATTAGCACTTATTGTATCATGTGATGCGATCGTATGATTAAAGTTACAAGTGAATATAACATCAAATGATGTCGATTATAATAGTGTACCACATCATTGGCACTCATTATATCACGTGATACGATCGTATGATTGAAGTCACGAGTGAATATAATATCAAATGATGTCAATTATGATAGTGTTGCGTATCATAAGCACTCATTGTTTCACGTGATACGATCGTATGATTAAAGTTACGATTGGAGATACTAATAAATGATGTTGAATATAATAGTGCACCATATCATTAGCACTTATTGTATCATGTGATGCGATCGTATGATTAAAGTTACAAGTGAATATAACATCAAATGATGTCGATTATAATAGTGTACCGCATCATTGGCACTCATTATATCACGTGATACTATCGTATGATTGAAGTCACGAGTGGATATAACATCAAATAATGCTAAATATGATTGTATAGTGTAGCATTGACACTCATTGTATCACGAGATACGATCGTATGATTGAAGTCACGAGTGAATACAACATCAAATGATGTTGAATATGATTGTATAATGTATCATTAGCACTCATTGTTTCACGTGATACGATCGTATGATTAAAGTTACAGGTGAATATAACATCAAATGATGTCGATTATGATAGTGTACCGCATCATTGGCACAAATTATATCACGAGATACTATCGTATGATTGAAGTCACGAGTGAATATAACATCAAATGATGCTAAATATGATTGTATAGTGTATCATTAGCACTCATTGTTTCACGTGATACGATCGTATGATTAAAGTTACGAGTAAATATAACATCAAATGATGTCGAATATGATAATGTACCGTATCATTAGCACTCATATCATCACGTGATACGATCGTATGATGAAAGTTACGAGTGAATATAACATCAAATGATGTTGAATATGATTGTATAATGAATCATTAGCACTCATTGTTTCACGTGATACGATCGTATGATTAAAGTTACAGTGAATATAACATCAAATGATGTCGAATATGATAATGTACCGTATCATTAGCACTCATATCATCACGTGATACGATCGTATGATGAAAGTTACGATTGAATATAACATCAAATGATGTTGAATATGATTGTATAATGTATCATTAGCACTCATTGTTTCACGTGATACGATCGTATGATTAAAGTTATGAGTGAAGATAACATCAAATGATGTTGAATATGATTGTATAATGTATCATTAGCACTCATTGTATCACGAGATAAGATCGTATGATTGAAGTCACGAGTGAATATACTATAAAATGATGTCGATTATGATAGTGTTGCGTATCATAAGCACTCCTTGTTTCACGTGATACGATCGTATGATTAAAGTTACGATTGGAGATACTAATAAATGATGTTGAATATAATAGTGCACCATATCATTAGCACTTATTGTATCATGTGATGCGATCGTATGATTAAAGTTACAAGTGAATATAACATCAGATGATGTCGATTATAATAGTGTAACGCATCATTGGCACTCATAGTATCACGTGATACGATCGTATGATTGAAGTCACAAATGAATATAACATCAAATGATGTCGATTATGATAGTGTACCGCATCATTAGCACACATTGTATCACGTGATACGATCGTATGATTAAAGTTACGAGTGAAGATAACATCAAATGATGTTGAATATGATTGTATAATGTATCATTAGCACTCATTGTTTCACGTGATACGATCGTATGATTAAAGTTACGAGTGAATACAACATCAAAAGATGTCGATTATGATAGTGTACCGCATCATTGGCACTCATTATATCACGTGATACGATCGTATGATTGAAGTCACGAGTGAATATAACATCAAATGATGTCAATTATGATAGTGTTGCGTATCATAAGCACTCCTTGTTTCACGTGATACGATCGTATGATTAAAGTTACGATTGGAGATACTAATAAATGATGTTGAATATAATAGTGCACCATATCATTAGCACTCATTGTATCACGTGATACGATCTTATGATGAAAGTTATGAGTGAATATAACATCAAATGATGTTGATTATGATAGTGTACCTTATCATTGGCACTCATTATATCACGTGATAGATCGTATAATGAAAGTTACGAGTGAATATACTATTAAATAAAGTCGATTATGATAGTGTACCGCATCATTGGCACTCATTATATCACGTGATACGATCGTATGATTGAAGTCACGAGTGAATATAATATCAAATGATGTCAATTATGATAGTGTTGCGTATCATAAGCACTCCTTGTTTCACGTGATACGATCGTATGATTAAAGTTACGATTGGAGATACTAATAAATGATGTTGAATATGATTGTATAATGTATCATTAGCACTCATTGTTTCACGTGATACGATCGTATGATTAAAGTTACAGGTGAATATAACATCAAACGATGTCGATTATGATAGTGTACCGCATCATTGGCACTCAATATATCACGTGATACGATCGTATGATTGAAGTCACGAGTGAATATAACATCAAATAATGTTGAATATGATTGTATAATGTATCATTAGCACTCATTGTTTCACGTGATACGATCGTATGATTAAAGTTACAGGTGAATATAACATCAAATGATGTCGATTATGATAGTGTACCGCATCATTGGCACTCATTATATCACGTGATACTATCGTATGATTGAAGTCACGAGTGAATATAACATCAAATGATGCTAAATATGATTGTATAGTGTATCATTAGCACTCATTGTTTCACGTGATATGATGGTATGATTAAAGTTACGAGTGAATATAAAATCAAATGATGCTAAATATGATTGTATAGTGTATCATTAGCACTCATTATTTCACGTGATACGATCGTAAGATTAAAGTTACGAGTAAATATAACATCAAATGGTGTCGAATATGATAATGTACTGTATCATTAGCACTCATTGTATCACGTGACACAATCGTATGATGAAAGTTACGAGTGAATATAACATCAAATGATGTCGATTATGATAGTGTACCTTATCATTGGCACTCATTATATCACGTGATACGATCGTATAATGAAAGTTACGAGTGAATATACTATTAAATAATGTCGATTATGATAGTGTACCGCATCATTGGCACTCATTATATCACGTGATACGATCGTATGATTGAAGTCACGAGTGAATATAACATCAAATGATGTCAATTATGATAGTGTTCCGTATCATAAGCACTCATTGTATCACGTGATACGATCGTATAATGAAAGTTACAAGTAAATATACTAATAAATGATGTCGATTATGACAGTGTACCGTACCATTGGCACTCATAGTATCACGTGATACGATCGTATGATTGAAGTCACGAATGAATATAACATCAAATAATGTCGATTATGATAGTGTACCGCATCATTAGCACACATTGTATCACGTGATACGATCGTATGATTAAAGTTACGAGTGAAGATAACATCAAATGATGTCGATTATAATAGTGTACCGCATCATTGGCACTCATTATATCACGTGATGCTATCGTATGATTGAAGTCACGAGTGAATATAACATCAAATAATGCTAAATATGATCGTATAGTGTAGCATTGACACTCATTATATCACGAGATACGATCGTATGATTGAAGTAACGAGTGAATATAACATCAAATGATGTTGAATATGATTGTATAATGTATCATTAGCACTCATTGTTTCACGTGATACGATCGTATAATCAATGTTACGAGTTAACATAATAGGGCAAGAATTATTGTACCAGCTATGAAATACGCATTTTTGTAAAATTCTACTTTTTGACGATATTTTTCTTGTTTTGGTATGAGGAAATCATAATTGTTCAGGAGCTAACGTACCAGCTATAAAATACTCTTATATGTAAAAATTAAACTTTTCGACGATATTTTCCTTCTTTTGGTATCAGGAGAACATAATGGGGCAGGAGCTAACGTACTAGCTATGAAATACGCATTTTCGAAAAATTCGACTTTTTGACGATATTTTCCTTGATTTTGTATCAGGAGAACATAAAAGAGAAGGAGCTAACGTTCCAGCTATGAAATACCCATTTTTTTAAAAATTCGACTCTTAGACGATATTTTCCTTGTTTTCGTATCAGGAGAACATAATGGGACAGGAGCTGACGTACTAGCTATGAAATACGCATTTTTTAAAAATTCGACTTTTTGACGATATTTTCCTGGTTTTCGTATCAGGAGAACATAATAGGGCAGGAGCTAACGTACCAGCTATGAAATACGCAATTTTTGTAAAAATTTGAGTTTTCGACGATATTTTCCTTGTTTTGGTATCAGGAGAACATAATGGGGCAGAAGCTAACGTACTAGCTATGAAATACGCATTTTTGTAAAAATTTGAGTTTTTGACGATATTTTCCTTGATTTCGTATCAGGAGAACATAAAAGAGCAGGAGCTAACGTTCCAGCTACAAAAAACGCATTTTTGTAAAAATTTGAATTTTAGACGATATTTTCCTTGTTTTAGTATCAGGAGAACATAATGGGGCAGGAGCTAACGTACCAGCTATGAAATACGCATTTTTGTAAAAATTTGAGTTTTTGACGATATTTTCCTTGATTTCGTATCAGGAGAACATAAAAGAGCAGGAGCTAACGTTCCAGCTACAAAAAACGCATTTTTGTAAAAATTTGAATTTTAGACGATATTTTCTTTGTTTTGGTATCAGGAGAACATAATGGGACAGGAGCTAACGTACCAGCTATGAGATACCTATTTTTTTTAAATTTGACTTTTTGACGATATTTTCCTGGTTTTCGTATCAGGAGAACATAATGGGGCAGGAGCTAACGTACTAGCTATGAAATACGCATTTTTGAAAAATTAAACTTTTTGACGATATTTTTCTCTTTTTCGTATCAGGAGAACATAATGGGGCAGGTGCTAACGTACAAGTTATGAAATACGCATTTTTGTAAAAATTCAACTTTTTAAAAATGTTTTCTTTGTTTTGGTATCAGGAGAACATAAAGGGGCAAGAGCTAACGTACAAGATCATACGATCGTATGATCAAAGTTACGAGTGAATATGACATCAAATGATGTCAAATATGATAGTGTGCCGTATCATTTGCACTTATTGTATCACGTGATACAATCGTATGATTGAAGTTACAGTGAATATACTATTAAATAATGTCGATGCTGACAGTGTACTGTATCATTGGCACTCATTGTATCACGTGATACGATCGTATGATTGAAGTCATGAATGAATATAACATCAAATGATCTCGATTATGATAGTGTGCCGCATCATTAGCACACATTGTATCACATGATACGATTGTATGATTGAAGTTACGAGTGAATATAACATCAAATGATTTCGAATATGATAATGAACCGCATCATTGGCAATCATTATATCACGTGATACCATCATATGATTGAAGTCACGAGTGAATATAACATCAAATGATGTTGGATATGATTGTATAATGTATCATTAGCACTCATTGTTTCACGTGATACGATCGTATGATTAAAGTTACAGGTGAATATAATATCAATTGATGTCGTATATGATAGCGCACCATATCATTAGCACTTATTGTATCATGTGATGTGATCGTATGATTGAAGTCACCAGTGAATATAACATCAAATAATGCTAAATATGATTGTACAGTGTAGCATTGACACTCATTGTATCACGAGATACGATCGTATGATTAAAGTCACGAGTGAATATACTATAAAATGATGTCGATTATGATAGTGTACCACATCATTGGCACTCATTATATCACGTGATACGATCGTATGATTAAAGTTACGATTGGAGATACTAATAAATGATGTTGAATATAATAGTGCACCATATCATTAGCACTTATTGTATCATGTGATGCGATCGTATGATTAAAGTTAAAAGTGAATATAACATCAAATGATGTCGATTATAATAGTGTACCGCATCATTGGCACTCATTATATCAGGTGATGCTATCGTATGATTAAAGTCAAGAGTGAATATAACATCAAATAATGCTAAATATGATTGTATAGTGTAGCATTGACACTCATTGTATCACGAGATACGATCGTATGATTGAGGTCACGAGTGAATATACTATAAAATGATGTCGATTATGATAGTGTACCACATCATTGGCACTCATAATATCACGTGATACGATCGTATGATTGAAGTCACGAGTGAATATAATATCAAATGATGTCAATTATGATAGTGTTGCGTATTATAAGCACTCATTGTTTCACGTGATACGATCGTATGATTAAAGTTACGATTGGAGATACTAATAAATGATGTTGAATATAATAGTGCACCATATCATTAGCACTTATTGTATCATGTGATGCGATCGTATGATTAAAGTTACAAGTGAATATAACATCAAATGATGTCGATTATAATAGTGTACCGCATCATTGGCACTCATTATATCACGTGATACTATCGTATGATTGAAGTCACGAGTGAATATAACATCAAATAATGCTAAATATGATTGTATAGTGTAGCATTGACACTCATTGTATCACGAGATGCGATCGTATGATTGAAGTCACGAGTGAATATAACATCAAATGATGTTGAATATGATTGTATGATGTATCATTAGCACTCATTGTTTCACGTGATACGATCGTAAGATTAAAGTTACGAGTAAATATAACATCAAATGATGTCGAATATGATAATGTACTGTATCATTAGCACTCATTGTATCACGTGACACGATCGTATGATGAAAGTTACGAGTGAATATAACATCAAATGATGTCGATTATGATAGTGTACCTTATCATTGGCACTCATTATATCACGTGATACGATCGTATAATGAAAGTTACGAGTGAATATACTAATTAATAATGTCGATTATGATAGTGTACCGCATCATTGGCACTCATTATATCACGTGATACTATCGTATGATTGAAGTCACGAGTGAATATAACATCAAATAATGCTAAATATGATTGTAAAGTGTAGCATTGACACTCATTGTATCACGAGATACGATCGTATGATTGAAGTCACGAGTGAATATAACATCAAATAATGCTAAATATGATTGTATAGTGTAGCATTGACACTCATTGTATCACGAGAAACGATCGTATGATTAAAGTCACGAGTGAATATAACATCAAATAATGCTAAATATGATTGTATAGTGTAGCATTGACACTCATTGTATCACGAGATACGATCGTATGATTAACGTCACGAGTGAATATAACATCAAATGATGTTGAATATGATTGTTTAATGTATCATTAGCACTCATTGTTTCACGTGATACGATCGTATGATTGAAGTCACGAGTGAATATAATATCAAATGATGTCAATTATGATAGTGTTGCGTATCATAAGCACTCCTTGTTTCACGTGATACGATCGTATGATTAAAGTTACGATTGGAGATACTAATAAATGATGTTGAATATGATTGTATAATGTATCATTAGCACTCATTGTTTCACGTGATACGATCGTATGAATAAAGTTACAGGTGAATATAACATCAAACGATGTCGATTATGATAGTGTACCGCATCATTGGCACTCAATATATCACGTGATACGATCGTATGATTGAAGTCACGAGTGAATATAACATCAAATAATGTTGAATATGATTGTATAATGTATCATTAGCACTCATTGTTTCACGTGATACGATCGTATGATTAAAGTTACAGGTGAATATAACATCAAATGATGTCGATTATGATAGTGTACCGCATCATTGGCACTCATTATATCACGTGATACTATCGTATGATTGAAGTCACGAGTGAATATAACATCAAATGATGCTAAATATGATTGTATAGTGTATCATTAGCACTCATTGTTTCACGTGATATGATGGTATGATTAAAGTTACGAGTGAATATAAAATCAAATGATGCTAAATATGATTGTATAGTGTATCATTAGCACTCATTATTTCACGTGATACGATCGTAAGATTAAAGTTACGAGTAAATATAACATCAAATGGTGTCGAATATGATAATGTACTGTATCATTAGCACTCATTGTATCACGTGACACAATCGTATGATGAAAGTTACGAGTGAATATAACATCAAATGATGTCGATTATGATAGTGTACCTTATCATTGGCACTCATTATATCACGTGATACGATCGTATAATGAAAGTTACGAGTGAATATACTATTAAATAATGTCGATTATGATAGTGTACCGCATCATTGGCACTCATTATATCACGTGATACGATCGTATGATTGAAGTCACGAGTGAATATAACATCAAATGATGTCAATTATGATAGTGTTCCGTATCATAAGCACTCATTGTATCACGTGATACGATCGTATAATGAAAGTTACAAGTAAATATACTAATAAATGATGTCGATTATGACAGTGTACCGTACCATTGGCACTCATAGTATCACGTGATACGATCGTATGATTGAAGTCACGAATGAATATAACATCAAATAATGTCGATTATGATAGTGTACCGCATCATTAGCACACATTGTATCACGTGATACGATCGTATGATTAAAGTTACGAGTGAAGATAACATCAAATGATGTCGATTATAATAGTGTACCGCATCATTGGCACTCATTATATCACGTGATGCTATCGTATGATTGAAGTCACGAGTGAATATAACATCAAATAATGCTAAATATGATCGTATAGTGTAGCATTGACACTCATTATATCACGAGATACGATCGTATGATTGAAGTAACGAGTGAATATAACATCAAATGATGTTGAATATGATTGTATAATGTATCATTAGCACTCATTGTTTCACGTGATACGATCGTATAATCAATGTTACGAGTTAACATAATAGGGCAAGAATTATTGTACCAGCTATGAAATACGCATTTTTGTAAAATTCTACTTTTTGACGATATTTTTCTTGTTTTGGTATGAGGAAATCATAATTGTTCAGGAGCTAACGTACCAGCTATAAAATACTCTTATATGTAAAAATTAAACTTTTCGACGATATTTTCCTTCTTTTGGTATCAGGAGAACATAATGGGGCAGGAGCTAACGTACTAGCTATGAAATACGCATTTTCGAAAAATTCGACTTTTTGACGATATTTTCCTTGATTTTGTATCAGGAGAACATAAAAGAGAAGGAGCTAACGTTCCAGCTATGAAATACCCATTTTTTTAAAAATTCGACTCTTAGACGATATTTTCCTTGTTTTCGTATCAGGAGAACATAATGGGACAGGAGCTGACGTACTAGCTATGAAATACGCATTTTTTAAAAATTCGACTTTTTGACGATATTTTCCTGGTTTTCGTATCAGGAGAACATAATAGGGCAGGAGCTAACGTACCAGCTATGAAATACGCAATTTTTGTAAAAATTTGAGTTTTCGACGATATTTTCCTTGTTTTGGTATCAGGAGAACATAATGGGGCAGAAGCTAACGTACTAGCTATGAAATACGCATTTTTGTAAAAATTTGAGTTTTTGACGATATTTTCCTTGATTTCGTATCAGGAGAACATAAAAGAGCAGGAGCTAACGTTCCAGCTACAAAAAACGCATTTTTGTAAAAATTTGAATTTTAGACGATATTTTCCTTGTTTTAGTATCAGGAGAACATAATGGGGCAGGAGCTAACGTACCAGCTATGAAATACGCATTTTTGTAAAAATTTGAGTTTTTGACGATATTTTCCTTGATTTCGTATCAGGAGAACATAAAAGAGCAGGAGCTAACGTTCCAGCTACAAAAAACGCATTTTTGTAAAAATTTGAATTTTAGACGATATTTTCTTTGTTTTGGTATCAGGAGAACATAATGGGACAGGAGCTAACGTACCAGCTATGAGATACCTATTTTTTTTAAATTTGACTTTTTGACGATATTTTCCTGGTTTTCGTATCAGGAGAACATAATGGGGCAGGAGCTAACGTACTAGCTATGAAATACGCATTTTTGAAAAATTAAACTTTTTGACGATATTTTTCTCTTTTTCGTATCAGGAGAACATAATGGGGCAGGTGCTAACGTACAAGTTATGAAATACGCATTTTTGTAAAAATTCAACTTTTTGATGAGATACGATCGTATGATTAACGTCACGAGTGAATATAACATCAAATGATGTTGAATATGATTGTTTAATGTATCATTAGCACTCATTGTTTCACGTGATACGATCGTATGATTAAAGTTACGAGTGAATATACTATTAAATGATGTCGATTATGATAGTGTACCGCATCATTGGCACTCATTATATCACGTGACACGATGGTATAATGAAAGTTACGAGTGAATATACTAATTAATAATGTCAATTATGATAGTGTTGCGTATCATAAGCACTCACTGTATCACGTGATACGATCGTATGATGAAAGTTACGAGTGAATATAACATCAAATGATGTCGAATAGGATTGTATAATGTATCATTAGCACTTATTGTTTCATGTGATACGATTGTATGATTAAAGTTACGATTGAAGTTACTAATAAATGATGTTGAATATAATAGTGCACCATATCATTAGCACTTATTGTATCATGTGATGCGATCGTATGATTAAAGTTACAAGTGAATATAACATTAAATGATGTCGATTATAATAGTGTACCGCATCATTGGCACTCATTATATCACGTGATGCTATCGTATGATTGAAGTCACGAGTGAATATAACATCAAATAATGCTAAATATGATCGTATAGTGTAGCATTGACACTCATTGTATCACGAGATACGATCGTATGATTAAAGTCACGAGTGAATATAACAGCAAATGATGTTGAATATGATTGTATAATGTATCATTAGCACTCATAGTTTCACGTGATACGATCGTATGATTAAAGTTACGAGTGAATATAACAGCAAATGATGCTAAATATGATTGTATAGTGTATCATTAGCACTCATTGTTTCACGCGATACGATCGTATGATTTAAGTTACAGGTGAATATAACATCAAATGATGTCGATTATAATAGTGTACCGCATCATTAGCGATCATTATATCACGTGATACTATCGTATTATTGAAGTCACGAGTGAATATAACATCAAATGATGCTAAATATGACTCTATAGTGTATCATTAGCACTCATTGTTTCACGTGATACGATCGTATGATTAAAGTTACAAGTAAATATAACATCAAATGATGTCGAATATGATAATGTACCGTATCATTAGCACTCATTGTATCACGTGATACGATCGTATGATGAAAGTTACGAGTGAATATAACATCAAATGATGTCGATTATGATAGTGTACCGCATCATTGGTACTTATTATATCACGTGATACTATCGTATGATTGAAGTCACGAGTGAATATAACATCAAATAATGCTAAATATGATTGTAAAGTGTAGCATTGACACTCATTGTATCACGAGATACGATCGTATGATTGAAGTCACGAGTGAATATAACATCAAATAATGCTAAATATGATTGTATAGTGTAGCATTGACACTCATTGTATCACGAGAAACGATCGTATGATTAAAGTCACGAGTGAATATAACATCAAATAATGCTAAATATGATTGTATAGTGTAGCATTGACACTCATTGTATCACGAGATACGATCGTATGATTAACGTCACGAGTGAAAATAACATCAAATGATGTTGAATATGATTGTATAATGTATCACTAGCACTCATTGTTTCACGTGATACGATCGTATGATTAAAGTTATGAGTGAAGATAACATCAAATGATGTTGAATATGATTGTATAATGTATCATTAGCACTCATTGTATCACGAGATAAGATCGTATGATTAAAGTCACGAGTGAATATACTATAAAATGATGTCGATTATGATAGTGTACCACATCATTGGCACTCATTATATCACGTGATACGATCGTATGATTGAAGTCACGAGTGAATTTAATATCAAATGATGTCAATTATGATAGTGTTGCGTATCATAAGCACTCCTTGTTTCACGTGATACGATCGTATGATTAAAGTTACAAGTGAATATAACATGAAATGATGTCGATTATAATAGTGTACCGCATCATTGGCACTCATTATATCACGTGATGCTATCGTATGATTGAAGTCACGAGTGAATATAACATCAAATAATGCTAAATATGATCGTATAGTGTAGCATTGACACTCATTGTATCACGAGATACGATCGTATGATTAAAGTCACGAGTGAATATAACAGCAAATGATGTTGAATATGATTGTATAATGTATCATTAGCACTCATAGTTTCACGTGATACGATCGTATGATTAAAGTTACGAGTGAATATAACAGCAAATGATGCTAAATATGATTGTATAGTGTATCATTAGCACTCATTGTTTCACGCGATACGATCGTATGATTTAAGTTACAGGTGAATATAACATCAAATGATGTCGATTATAATAGTGTACCGCATCATTAGCGATCATTATATCACGTGATACTATCGTATTATTGAAGTCACGAGTGAATATAACATCAAATGATGCTAAATATGACTGTATAGTGTATCATTAGCACTCATTGTTTCACGTGATACGATCGTATGATTAAAGTTACAAGTAAATATAACATCAAATGATGTCGAATATGATAATGTACCGTATCATTAGCACTCATTGTATCACGTTATACGCTCGTATGATGAAAGTTACGAGTGAATATAACATCAAATGATGTCGATTATGATAGTGTACCGCATCATTGGTACTTATTATATCACGTGATACTATCGTATGATTGAAGTCACGAGTGAATATAACATCAAATAATGCTAAATATGATTGTAAAGTGTAGCATTGACACTCATTGTATCACGAGATACGATCGTATGATTGAAGTCACGAGTGAATATAACATCAAATAATGCTAAATATGATTGTATAGTGTAGCATTGACACTCATTGTATCACGAGAAACGATCGTATGATTAAAGTCACGAGTGAATATAACATCAAATAATGCTAAATATGATTGTATAGTGTAGCATTGACACTCATTGTATCACGAGATACGATCGTATGATTAACGTCACGAGTGAAAATAACATCAAATGATGTTGAATATGATTGTATAATGTATCACTAGCACTCATTGTTTCACGTGATACGATCGTATGATTAAAGTTATGAGTGAAGATAACATCAAATGATGTTGAATATGATTGTATAATGTATCATTAGCACTCATTGTATCACGAGATAAGATCGTATGATTAAAGTCACGAGTGAATATACTATAAAATGATGTCGATTATGATAGTGTACCACATCATTGGCACTCATTATATCACGTGATACGATCGTATGATTGAAGTCACGAGTGAATTTAATATCAAATGATGTCAATTATGATAGTGTTGCGTATCATAAGCACTCCTTGTTTCACGTGATACGATCGTATGATTAAAGTTACGATTGGAGATACTAATAAATGATGTTGAATATAATAGTGCACCATATCATTAGCACTTATTGTATCATGTGATGCGATCGTATGATTAAAGTTACAAGTGAATATAACATCAGATGATGTCGATTATAATAGTGTAACGCATCATTGGCACTCATAGTATCACGTGATACGATCGTATGATTGAAGTCACGAATGAATATAACATCAAATGATGTCGATTATGATAGTGTACCGCATCATTAGCACACATTGTATCACGTGATACGATCGTATGATTAAAGTTACGAGTGAAGATAACATCAAATGATGTTGAATATGATTGTATAATGTATCATTAGCACTCATTGTTTCACGTGATACGATCGTATGATTAAAGTTACGAGTGAATACAACATCAAAAGATGTCAATTATGATAGTGTACCGCATCATTGGCACTCATTATATCACGTGATACGATCGTATGATTGAAGTCACGAGTGAATATAACATCAAATGATGTCAATTATGATAGTGTTGCGTATCATAAGCACTCCTTGTTTCACGTGATACGATCGTATGATTAAAGTTACGATCGGAGATACTAATAAATGATGTTGAATATAATAGTGCACCATATCATTAGCACTCATTGTATCACGTGATACGATCTTATGATGAAAGTTATGAGTGAATATAACATCAAATGATGTTGATTATGATAGTGTACCTTATCATTGGCACTCATTATATCACGTGATAGATCGTATAATGAAAGTTACGAGTGAATATACTATTAAATAATGTCGATTATGATAGTGTACCGCATCATTGGCACTCATTATATCACGTGATACGATCGTATGATTGAAGTCACGAGTGAATATAATATCAAATGATGTCAATTATGATAGTGTTGCGTATCATAAGCACTCCTTGTTTCACGTGATACGATCGTATAATTAAAGTTACGATTGGAGATACTAATAAATGATGTTGAATATAATAGTGCACCATATCATTAGCACTCATTGTATCACGTGATACGATCTTATGATGAAAGTTACGAGTGAATATAACATCAAATGATGTTGATTATGATAGTGTACCTTATCATTGGCACTCATTATATCACGTGATAGATCGTATAATGAAAGTTACGAGTGAATATACCATTAAATAATGTCGATTCTGATAGTGTACCGCATCATTGGCACTCATTATATCACGTGATACGATCGTATGATTGAAGTCACGAGTGAATATAACATCAAATGATGTCAATTATGATAGTGTTCCGTATCAAAAGCACTCATTGTATCACGTGATACGATCGTATGATGAAAGTTACAAGTAAATATACTATTAAATGATGTCGATTATGACAGTGTACCGTACCATTGGCACTCATAGTATCACGTGATACGATCGTATGATTGAAGTCACGAATGAATATAACATCAAATGATGTCGATTATGATAGTGTACCGCATCATTAGCACACATTGTATCACGTGATACGATCGTATGATTAAAGTTACGAGTGAAGATAACATGAAATGATGTTGAATATGATTGTATAATGTATCATTAGCACTCATTGTTTCACGTGATACGATCGTATAATTAAAGTTACAGGTGAATATAACATCAAATGATGTGGATTATAATAGTGTACCGCATCATTGGCACTCAATATATCACGTGATACGATCGTATGATTGAAGTCACGAGTGAATATAACATCAAATGATGTTGAATATGATTGTATAGTATATCATTAGCACTTATTGTTTCACGTGATACGATCGTATGATTAAAGTTACGATTGGAGATACTAATAAATGATGTTGAATATAATAGTGCACCATATCATTAGCACTTATTGTATCATGTGATGCGATCGTATGATTAAAGTAACAAGTGAATATAACATCAAATGATGTCGATTATAATAGTGTACCGCATCATTGGCACTCATTATATCAGGTGATGCTATCGTATGATTAAAGTCACGAGTGAATATAACATCAAATAATGCTAAATATGATTGTATAGTGTAGCATTGACACTCATTGTATCACGAGATACGATCGTATGATTGAAGTCACGAGTGAATATAACATCAAATGATGTTGAATATGATTGTATAATGTATCATTAGCACTCATTGTTTCACGTGATACGATCGTATGATTAAAGTTACAGGTGAATATAACATCAAATGATGTCGATTATGATAGTGTACCGCATCATTGGCACTAATTATATCACGAGATACTATCGTATGATTGAAGTCACGAGTGAATATAACATCAAATGATGCTAAATATGATTGTATAGTGTATCATTAGCACTCATTGTTTCACGTGATACGATCGTATGATTAAAGTTACGAGTAAATATAACATCAAATGATGTCGAATATGATAATGTACCGTATCATTAGCACTCATATCATCACGTGATACGATCGTATGATGAAAGTTACGAGTGAATATAACATCAAATGATGTTGAATATGATTGTATAATGAATCATTAGCACTCATTGTTTCACGTGATACGATCGTATGATTAAAGTTACAGGTGAATATAACATCAAATGATGTCGAATATGATAATGTACCGTATCATTAGCACTCATATCATCACGTGATACGATCGTATGATGAAAGTTACGATTGAATATAACATCAAATGATGTTGAATATGATTGTATAATGTATCATTAGCACTCATTGTTTCACGTGATACGATCGTATGATTAAAGTTATGAGTGAAGATAACATCAAATGATGTTGAATATGATTGTATAATGTATCATTAGCACTCATTGTATCACGAGATAAGATCGTATGATTGAAGTCACGAGTGAATATACTATAAAATGATGTCGATTATAATAGTGTACCACATCATTGGCACTCATTATATCACGTGATACGATCGTATGATTGAAGTCACGAGTGAATATAATATCAAATGATGTCAATTATGATAGTGTTGCGTATCATAAGCACTCCTTGTTTCACGTGATACGATCGTATGATTAAAGTTACGAGTGAAGATAACATCAAATGATGTTGAATATGATTGTATAATGTATCATTAGCACTCATTGTTTCACGTGATACGATCGTATGATTAAAGTTACAGGTGAATATAACATCAAACGATGTCGATTATGATAGTGTACCGCATCATTGGCACTCAATATATCACGTGATACGATCGTATGATTGAAGTCACGAGTGAATATAACATCAAATAATGTTGAATATGATTGTATAATGTATCATTAGCACTCATTGTTTCACGTGATACGATCGTATGATTAAAGTTACAGGTGAATATAACATCAAATGATGTCGATTATGATAGTGTACCGCATCATTGGCACTCATTATATCACGTGATACTATCGTATGATTGAAGTCACGAGTGAATATAACATCAAATGATGCTAAATATGATTGTATAGTGTATCATTAGCACTCATTGTTTCACGTGATATGATGGTATGATTAAAGTTACGAGTAAATATACCATCAAATGGTGTCGAATATGATAATGTACTGTATCATTAGCACTCATTGTATCACGTGACACGATCGTATGATGAAAGTTACGAGTGAATATAACATCAAATGATGTCGATTATGATAGTGTACCTTATCATTGGCACTCATTATATCACGTGATACGATCGTATAATGAAAGTTACGAGTGAATATACTATTAAATAATGTCGATTATGATAGTGTACCGCATCATTGGCACTCATTATATCACGTGATACGATCGTATGATTGAAGTCACGAGTGAATATAACATCAAATAATGCTAAATATGATCGTATAGTGTAGCATTGACACTCATTGTATCACGAGATACGATCGTATGATTAAAGTCACGAGTGAATATAACAGCAAATGATGTTGAATATGATTGTATAATGTATCATTAGCACTCATAGTTTCACGTGATACGATCGTATGATTAAAGTTACGAGTGAATATAACAGCAAATGATGCTAAATATGATTGTATAGTGTATCATTAGCACTCATTGTTTCACGCGATACGATCGTATGATTTAAGTTACAGGTAAATATAACATCAAATGATGTCGATTATAATAGTGTACCGCATCATTGGCGATCATTATATCACGTGATACTATTGTATGATTGAAGTCACGAGTGAATACAACATCAAATAATGCTAAATATGATTGTATAATGTATCATTAGCACTCATTGTTTCACGGTATACGATCGTATAATCAATGTTACGAGTTAACATAATAGGGCAAGAATTATTGTACCAGCTATGAAATACGCATTTTTGTAAAATTCTACTTTTTGACGATATTTTTCTTGTTTTGGTATGAGGAAATCATAATTGTTCAGGAGCTAACGTACCAGCTATAAAATACTCTTATATGTAAAAATTAAACTTTTTGATGACATTTTCCTTGTTTTGGTATCAGGAGAACATAATAAGGCAGGAGCTAACGTACTAGCTGAGAAATACGCATTTTTGTAAAAATTTGAGTTTTCGACGATATTTTCCTTCTTTTGGTATCAGGAGAACATAATGGGGCAGGAGCTAACGTACTAGCTATGAAATACGCATTTTCGAAAAATTCGACTTTTTGACGATATTTTCCTTGATTTTGTATCAGGAGAACATAAAAGAGAAGGAGCTAACGTTCCAGCTATGAAATACCCATTTTTTAAAAATTCGACTCTTAGACGATATTTTCCTTGTTTTCGTATCAGGAGAACATAATGGGACAGGAGCTGACGTACTAGCTATGAAATACGCATTTTTTAAAAATTCGACTTTTTGACGATATTTTCCTGGTTTTCGTATCAGGAGAACATAATAGGGCAGGAGCTAACGTACCAGCTATGAAATACGCAATTTTTGTAAAAATTTGAGTTTTCGACGATATTTTCCTTGTTTTGGTATCAGGAGAACATAATGGGGCAGGAGCTAACGTACTAGCTATGAAATACGCATTTTTGTAAAAATTTGAGTTTTTGACGATATTTTCCTTGATTTCGTATCAGGAGAACATAAAAGAGCAGGAGCTAACGTTCCAGCTACAAAAAACGCATTTTTGTAAAAATTTGAATTTTAGACGATATTTTCCTTGTTTTAGTATCAGGAGAACATAATGGGGCAGGAGCTAACGTACCAGCTATGAAATACGCATTTTTGTAAAAATTTGAGTTTTTGACGATATTTTCCTAGATTTCGTATCAGGAGAACATAAAAGAGCAGGAGCTAACGTTCCAGCTACAAAAAACGCATTTTTGTAAAAATTTGAATTTTAGACGATATTTTCTTTGTTTTGGTATCAGGAGAACATAATGGGACAGGAGCTAACGTACCAGCTATGAGATACCTATTTTTTTTAAATTTGACTTTTTGACGATATTTTCCTGGTTTTCGTATCAGGAGAACATAATGGGGCAGGAGCTAACGTACTAGCTATGAAATACGCATTTTTGAAAAATTAAACTTTTTGACGATATTTTTCTCTTTTTCGTATCAGGAGAACATAATAGGGCAGGAGCTAACGTACCAGCTATGAAATACGCATTTTTGTAAAAATTTGAGTTTTTGACGATATTTTCTTTATTTTGGTATCAGGAGAACATAATGGGACAGGAGCTAACGTACTAGCTCTAAATACGCATTTTTGTGAAAATTCGACTTTTTGACGTCATTTTTCTTTGTTTTGGTATCAGGAGAACATAAAGGGGCAAGAGCTAACGTACAAGATCATACGATCGTATGATCAAAGTTACGAGTGAATATGACATCAAATGATGTCAAATATGATAGTGTGCCGTATCATTTGCACTTATTGTATCACGTGATACAATCGTATGATTGAAGTTACAGTGAATATACTATTAAATAATGTCGATGCTGACAGTGTACTGTATCATTGGCACTCATTGTATCACGTGATACGATCGTATGATTGAAGTCATGAATGAATATAACATCAAATGATGTCGATTATGATAGTGTGCCGCATCATTAGCACACATTGTATCACATGATACGATTGTATGATTGATGTTACGAGTGAATATAACATCAAATGATTTCGAATATGATAATGAACCGCATCATTGGCAATCATTATATCACGTGATACCATCATATGATTGAAGTCACGAGTGAATATAACATCAAATGATGTTGGATATGATTGTATAATGTATCATTAGCACTCATTGTTTCACGTGATACGATCGTATGATTAAAGTTACAGGTGAATATAATATCAATTGATGTCGTATATGATAGCGCACCATATCATTAGCACTTATTGTATCATGTGATGTGATCGTATGATTGAAGTCACCAGTGAATATAACATCAAATAATGCTAAATATGATTGTACAGTGTAGCATTGACACTCATTGTATCACGAGATACGATCGTATGATTAAAGTCACGAGTGAATATACTATAAAATGATGTCGATTATGATAGTGTACCACATCATTGGCACTCATTATATCACGTGATACGATCGTATGATTAAAGTTACGATTGGAGATACTAATAAATGATGTTGAATATAATAGTGCACCATATCATTAGCACTTATTGTATCATGTGATGCGATCGTATGATTAAAGTTAAAAGTGAATATAACATCAAATGATGTCGATTATAATAGTGTACCGCATCATTGGCACTCATTATATCAGGTGATGCTATCGTATGATTAAAGTCACGAGTGAATATAACATCAAATAATGCTAAATATGATTGTATAGTGTAGCATTGACACTCATTGTATCACGAGATACGATCGTATGATTAAAGTCACGAGTGAATATACTATAAAATGATGTCGATTATGATAGTGTACCACATCATTGGCACTCATAATATCACGTGATACGATCGTATGATTGAAGTCACGAGTGAATATAATATCAAATGATGTCAATTATGATAGTGTTGCGTATTATAAGCACTCATTGTTTCACGTGATACGATCGTATGATTAAAGTTACGATTGGAGATACTAATAAATGATGTTGAATATAATAGTGCACCATATCATTAGCACTTATTGTATCATGTGATGCGATCGTATGATTAAAGTTACAAGTGAATATAACATCAAATGATGTCGATTATAATAGTGTACCGCATCATTGGCACTCATTATATCACGTGATACTATCGTATGATTGAAGTCACGAGTGAATATAACATCAAATAATGCTAAATATGATTGTATAGTGTAGCATTGACACTCATTGTATCACGAGATACGATCGTATGATTGAAGTCACGAGTAAATATAACATCAAATGATGTTGAATATGATTGTATGATGTATCATTAGCACTCATTGTTTCACGTGATACGATCGTAAGATTAAAGTTACGAGTAAATATAACATCAAATGATGTCGAATATGATAATGTACTGTATCATTAGCACTCATTGTATCACGTGACACGATCGTATGATGAAAGTTACGAGTGAATATAACATCAAATGATGTCGATTATGATAGTGTACCTTATCATTGGCACTCATTATATCACGTGATACGATCGTATAATGAAAGTTACGAGTGAATATACTAATTAATAATGTCGATTATGATAGTGTACCGCATCATTGGCACTCATTATATCACGTGATACTATCGTATGATTGAAGTCACGAGTGAATATAACATCAAATAATGCTAAATATGATTGTAAAGTGTAGCATTGACACTCATTGTATCACGAGATACGATCGTATGATAGAAGTCACGAGTGAATATAACATCAAATAATGCTAAATATGATTGTATAGTGTAGCATTGACACTCATTGTATCACGAGAAACGATCGTATGATTAAAGTCACGAGTGAATATAACATGAAATAATGCTAAATATGATTGTATAGTGTAGCATTGACACTCATTGTATCACGAGATACGATCGTATGATTAACGTCACGAGTGAATATAACATCAAATGATGTTGAATATGATTGTTTAATGTATCATTAGCACTCATTGTTTCACGTGATACGATCGTATGATTAAAGTTACGAGTGAATATACTATTAAATGATGTCGATTATGATAGTGTACCGCATCATTGGCACTCATTATATCACGTGATACGATCGTATGATTGAAGTCACGAGTGAATATAATATCAAATGATGTCAATTATGATAGTGTTGCGTATCATAAGCACTCACTGTATCACGTGATACGATCGTATGATGAAAGTTACGAGTGAATATAACATCAAATGATGTCGAATAGGATTGTATAATGTATCATTAGCACTTATTGTTTCATGTGATACGATCGTATGATTAAAGTTACGATTGAAGTTACTAATAAATGATGTTGAATATAATAGTGCACCATATCATTAGCACTTATTGTATCATGTGATGCGATCGTATGATTAAAGTTACAAGTGAATATAACATCAAATGATGTCGATTATAATAGTGTACCGCATCATTGGCACTCATTATATCACGTGATGCTA
Organism: Acanthosoma haemorrhoidale; assembly: GCA_930367205.1. NCBI lineage: Eukaryota > Metazoa > Arthropoda > Insecta > Hemiptera > Acanthosomatidae > Acanthosoma > Acanthosoma haemorrhoidale. The sequence continues at coordinate 118,568,737 of OV884014.1, forward strand.
TCGTATGATTGAAGTCACGAGTGAATATAACATCAAATAATGCTAAATATGATCGTATAGTGTAGCATTGACACTCATTGTATCACGAGATACGATCGTATGATTAAAGTCACGAGTGAATATAACAGCAAATGATGTTGAATATGATTGTATAATGTATCATTAGCACTCATAGTTTCACGTGATACGATCGTATGATTAAAGTTACGAGTGAATATAACAGCAAATGATGCTAAATATGATTGTATAGTGTATCATTAGCACTCATTGTTTCACGCGATACGATCGTATGATTTAAGTTACAGGTGAATATAACATCAAATGATGTCGATTATAATAGTGTACCGCATCATTGGCGATCATTATATCACGTGATACTATCGTATTATTGAAGTCACGAGTGAATATAACATCAAATGATGCTAAATATGACTGTATAGTGTATCATTAGCACTCATTGTTTCACGTGATACGATCGTATGATTAAAGTTACGAGTAAATATAACATCAAATGATGTCGAATATGATAATGTACCGTATCATTAGCACTCATTGTATCACGTGATACGATCGTATGATGAAAGTTACGAGTGAATATAACATCAAATGATGTCGATTATGATAGTGTACCGCATCATTGGCACTTATTATATCACGTGATACTATCGTATGATTGAAGTCACGAGTGAATATAACATCAAATAATGCTAAATATGATTGTAAAGTGTAGCATTGACACTCATTGTATCACGAGATACGATCGTATGATTGAAGTCACGAGTGAATATAACATCAAATAATGCTAAATATGATTGTATAGTGTAGCATTGACACTCATTGTATCACGAGAACCGATCGTATGATTAAAGTCACGAGTGAATATAACATCAAATAATGCTAAATATGATTGTATAGTGTAGCATTGACACTCATTGTATCACGAGATACGATCGTATGATTAACGTCACGAGTGAATATAACATCAAATGATGTTGAATATGATTGTTTAATGTATCATTAGCACTCATTGTTTCACGTGATACGATCGTATGATTAAAGTTACGAGTGAATATACTATTAAATGATGTCGATTATGATAGTGTACCGCATCATTGGCACTAATTGTATCACGTGATACGATCGTATGATCAATGCTACGAGTTAACATAATAGGGCAGGAATTATTGTACCAGCTATGAAATACGCATTTTTGTAAAATTCTACTTTTTGACGATATTTTTCTTGTTTTGGTATGAGGAAATCATAATTGTTCAGGAGCTAACGTACCAGCTATAAAATACTCTTATATGTAAAAATTTAACTTTTTGATGACATTTTCCTTGTTTTGGTATCAGGAGAACATAATAAGGCAGGAGCTAACGTACCAGCTATGAAATACGCAATTTTTGTAAAAATTTGAGTTTTCGACGATATTTTCCTTCTTTTGGTATCAGGAGAACATAATGGAGCAGGAGCTAACGTACTAGCTATGAAATACGCATTTTTGTAAAAATTTGAGTTTTTGACGATATTTTCCTTGATTTCGTATCAGGAGAACATAAAAGAGCAGGAGCTAACGTTCCAGCTACAAAAAACGCATTTTTGTAAAAATTTGAATTTTAGACGATATTTTCCTTGTTTTGGTATCAGGAGAACATAATAAGGCAGGAGCTAACGTACTAGCTGAGAAATACGCATTTTTGTAAAAATTTGAGTTTTCGACGATATTTTCCTTGTTTTGGTATCAGGAGAACATAATGGGGCAGGAGCTAACGTACTAGCTATGAAATACGCATTTTTGTAAAAATTTGAGTTTTTGACGATATATTCCTTGATTTCGTATCAGGAGAACATAAAAGAGCAGGAACTAACGTTCCAGCTACAAAAAACGCATTTTTGTAAAAATTTGAATTTTAGACGATATTTTCCTTGTTTTGTTATCAGGAGAACATAATGGGGCAGGAGCTAACGTATCAGCTATGAAATACGCATTTTTGTAAAAATTTGAGTTTTTGACGATATTTTCCTTGATTTCGTATCAGGAGAACATAAAAGAGCAGGAGCTAACGTTCCAGCTACAAAAAACGCATTTTTGTAAAAATTTGAGTTTTTGACGATATTTTCCTTGATTTCGTATCAGGAGAACATAAAAGAGCAGGAGCTAACGTTCCAGCTACAAAAAACGCATTTTTGTAAAAATTTGAGTTTTCGACGATATTTTCCTTGTTTTGGTATCAGGAGAACATAATAGGGCAGGAGCTAAAGTTCCAGCTACAAAAAACGCATTTTTGTAAAAATTTGAATTTTAGACGATATTTTCCTTGTTTTGGTATCAGGAGAACATAATAAGGCAGGAGCTAACGTACTAGCTGAGAAATACGCATTTTTGTAAAAATTTGAGTTTTCGACGATATTTTCCTTGTTTTGGTATCAGGAGAACATAATGGGGCAGGAGCTAACGTACTAGCTATGAAATACGCATTTTTGTAAAAATTTGAGTTTTTGACGATATTTTCCTTGATTTCGTATCAGGAGAACATAAAAGAGCAGGAACTAACGTTCCAGCTACAAAAAACGCATTTTTGTAAAAATTTGAATTTTAGACGATATTTTCCTTGTTTTGGTATCAGGAGAACATAATGGGGCAGGAGCTAACGTATCAGCTATGAAATACGCATTTTTGTAAAAATTTGAGTTTTTGACGATATTTTCCTTGATTTCGTATCAGGAGAACATAAAAGAGCAGGAGCTAACGTTCCAGCTACAAAAAACGCATTTTTGTAAAAATTTGAGTTTTTGACGATATTTTCCTTGATTTCGTATCAGGAGAACATAAAAGAGCAGGAGCTAACGTTCCAGCTACAAAAAACGCATTTTTGTAAAAATTTGAATTTTAGACGATATTTTCCTTGTTTTGGTATCAGGAGAACATAATAAGGCAGGAGCTAACGTACTAGCTGAGAAATACGCATTTTTGTAAAAATTTGAGTTTTCGACGATATTTTCCTTGTTTTGGTATCAGGAGAACATAATGGGGCAGGAGCTAACGTACTAGCTATGAAATACGCATTTTTGTAAAAATTTGAGTTTTTGACGATATATTCCTTGATTTCGTATCAGGAGAACATAAAAGAGCAGGAACTAACGTTCCAGCTACAAAAAACGCATTTTTGTAAAAATTTGAATTTTAGACGATATTTTCCTTGTTTTGGTATCAGGAGAACATAATAAGGCAGGAGCTAACGTATCAGCTATGAAATACGCATTTTTGTAAAAATTTGAGTTTTTGACGATATTTTCCTTGATTTCGTATCAGGAGAACATAAAAGAGCAGGAGCTAACGTTCCAGCTACAAAAAACGCATTTTTGTAAAAATTTTAGTTTTCGACGATATTTTCCTTGTTTTGGTATCAGGAGAACATAATAGGGCAGGAGCTAACGTACCAGCTATGAAATACGCAATTTTTGTAAAAATTTGAGTTTTCGACGATATTTTCCTGGTTTTGGTATCAGGAGAACATAATGGGGCAGGAGCTAACGTACTAGCTATGAAATACGCATTTTTGTAAAAATTTGAGTTTTTGACGATATTTTCCTTGATTTCGTATCAGGAGAACATAAAAGAGCAGGAACTAACGTTCCAGCTACAAAAAACGCATTTTTGTAAAAATTTGAATTTTAGACGATATTTTCCTTGTTTTGGTATCAGGAGAACATAATGGGGCAGGAGCTAACGTATCAGCTATGAAATACGCATTTTTGTAAAAATTTGAGTTTTTGACGATATTTTCCTTGATTTCGTATCAGGAGAACATAAAAGAGCAGGAGCTAACGTTCCAGCTACAAAAAACGCATTTTTGTAAAAATTCGAATTTTAGACGATATTTTCTTTGTTTTGGTATCAGGAGAACATAATGGGACAGGAGCTAACGTACCAGCTATGAGATACCTATTTTTTTTAAATTTGACTTTTTGACGATATTTTCCTGGTTTTCGTATCAGGAGAACATAATGGGGCAGGAGCTAACGTACTAGCTATGAAATACGCATTTTTAAAAAATTCAACTTTTTGACAATATTTTTCTCCTTTTCGTATCAGGAGAACATAATAGGGCAGGAGCTAACTACTAGCTATGAAATACGCATTTTTAAAAAATTCAACTTTTTGACAATATTTTTCTCCTTTTCGTATCAGGAGAACATAATAGGACAGGAGCTAACGTACTAGCTCTAAATACGCATTTTTGTGAAAATTCGACTTTTTGACGTCATTTTTCTTGTTTTGGTATCAGGAGAACATAATGGGGCAGGTGCTAACGTACAAGCTATGAAATACGCATTTTTGTAAAAATTCAACTTTTTTAAAATGTTTTCTTTGTTTTGGTATCAGGAGAACATAAAGGGGCAACAGCTAACGTACAAGATCATACGATCGTATGATCAAAGTTACGAGTGAATATACTATTAAATGATGTCGATTATGATAGTGTGCCGCATCATTAGCAAACATTGTATCACATGATACGATTGTATGATTGAAGTTACGAGTGAATATAACATCAAATGATGTCGATTATGATAGTGTACCGCATCATTGGCACTCATTATATCACGTGATACTATCGTATGATTGAAGTCACGAGTGAATATAACATCAAATAATGCTAAATATGATTGTATAGTGTAGCATTGACACTCATTGTATCACGAGATACGATCGTATGATTAAAGTCACGAGTGAATATTACATCAAATGATGTTGAATATGATTGTATAATGTGTCATTGGCACACATTGTATCACGTGATACGATCGTATGATTAAAGTTACGAGTAAATGCAACATCAAATGATGTCGATTATGATAGTGTACCGCATCATTGGCACTCATTATATCACGTGATACGATCGTATGATGAAAGTTACGAGTGAATATAACATCAAATGATGTCGAATAGGATTGTATAATGTATCATTAGCACTCATTGTTTCACGTGATACGATCGTATGATTAAAGTTACGATTGGAGATACTAATAAATGATGTTGAATATAATAGTGCACCGTATCATTAGCACTTATTGTATCATGTGATGCGATCGTATGATTGAAGTCACGAGTGAATATAATATCAAATGATGTCAATTATGATAGTGTTGCGTATCATAAGCACTCATTGTATCACGTGATACGATCGTATGATTAAAGTTACGATTGGAGATACTAATAAATGATGTTGAATATAATAGTGCACCATATCATTAGCACTTATTGTATCATGTGATGCGATCATATGATTAAAGTTACAAGTGAATATAACATCAAATGATGTCGATTATAATAGTGTACCGCATCATTGGCACTCATTATATCACGTGATACTATCGTATGATTGAAGTCACGAGAGAATTTAACATCAAATAATGCTAAATATGATTGTATAGTGTAGCATTGACACTCATTGTATCACGAGATACGATCGTATGATTGAAGTCACGAGTGAATATAACATCAAATGATGTTGAATATGATTGTATAATGTATCATTAGCACTCATTGTTTCACGTGATACGATCGTATGATTAAAGTTACAGGTGAATATAACATCAAATGATGTCGAATATGATAATGTACCGTATCATTAGCACTCATATTATCACGTGATACGATCGTATGATGAAAGTTACGAGTGAATATAACATCAAATAATGTTGAATATGATTGTATAATGTATCATTAGCACTCATTGTTTCACGTGATACGATCGTATGATTAAAGTTACGAGTAAATATAACATCAAATGATGTCGAATATGATAATGTACCGTATCGTTAGCACTCATTGTATCACGTGATACGATCGTATGATGAAAGTTACGAGTGAATATAACATCAAATGATGTCGATTATGATAGTGTACCTTATCATTGGCACTCATTATATCACGTGATACGATCGTATAATGAAAGTTACGAGTAAATATACTATTAAATAATGTCGATTATGATAGTGTACCGCATTATTGGCACTCATTATATCACGTGATACGATCGTATGATTGAAGTCACGAGTAAATATAACATCAAATGATGTCAATTATGATAGTGTTCCGTATCATAAGCACTCATTGTATCACGTGATACGATCGTATGATGAAAGTTACAAGTAAATATACTATTAAATGATGTCGATTATGACAGTGTACCGTACCATTGGCACTCATTGTATCACGTGATACGATCGTATGATTGAAGTCACGAATGAATATAACATCAAATGATGTCGATTATGATAGTGTACCACATCATTAGCACACATTGTATCACGTGGTACGATCGTATGATTAAAGTTACGAGTGAAGATAACATCAAATGATGTCGATTATAATAGTGTACCGTACCATTGGCACTCATAGTATCACGTGATACGATCGTATGATTGAAGTCAGGGGTGAATATAATATCAAATGATGTCAATTATGATAGTGTTCCGTATCATAAGCACTCATTGTATCACGTGATACGATCGTATGATGAAAGTTACAAGTAAATATACTATTAAATGATGTCGATTATGACAGTGTACCGTACCATTGGCACTCATAGTATCACGTGATACGATCGTATGATTGAAGTCACGAGTGAATATAATATCAAATGATGTCAATTATGATAGTGTACCGCATCATTGGCACTCATTATATCACTTGATACGATCGTATGATTGAAGTCACGAGTGAATATATCATCAAATGATGTTGAATATGATTGTATAATGTGTCATTGGCACACATTGTATCACGTGATACGATCGTATGATTAAAGTTACGAGTAAATGCAACATCAAATGATGTCGATTATGATAGTGTACCGCATCATTGGCACTCATTATATCACGTGATACGATCGTATGATGAAAGTTACGAGTAAATAAAACATCAAATGATGTCGAATAGGATTGTATAATGTATCATTAGCACTCATTGTTTCACGTGATACGATCGTATGATTAAAGTTACGATTGGAGATACTAATAAATGATGTTGAATATAATAGTGCACCATATCATTAGCACTTATTGTATCATGTGTTGCGATCGTATGATTGAAGTCACGAGTGAATATAATATCAAATGATGTCAATTATGATAGTGTTGCGTATCATTGGCACTCATTATATCACGTGATACTATCGTATGATTGAAGTCACGAGTGAATATAACATCAAATAATGCTAAATATGATTGTATAGTGTAGCATTGACACTCATTGTATCACGAGATACGATCGTATGATTGAAGTCACGAGTGAATATAACATCAAATGATGTTGAATATGATTGTATAATGTATCATTAGCACTCATTGTTTCACGTGATACGATCGTATGATTAAAGTTACAGGTGAATATAACATCAAATCATGTCGATTATGATAGTGTACCGCATCATTGGCACTCATTATATCACGTGATACGATCGTATAATGAAAGTTACGAGTAAATATACTATTAAATAATGTCGATTATGATAGTGTACCGCATTATTGGCACTCATTATATCACGTGATACGATCGTATGATTGAAGTCACGAGTAAATATAACATCAAATGATGTCAATTATGATAGTGTTCCGTATCATAAGCACTCATTGTATCACGTGATACGATCGTATGATGAAAGTTACAAGTAAATATACTATTAAATGATGTCGATTATGACAGTGTACCGTACCATTGGCACTCATTGTATCACGTGATACGATCGTATGATTGAAGTCACGAATGAATATAACATCAAATGATGTCGATTATGATAGTGTACCACATCATTAGCACACATTGTATCACGTGGTACGATCGTATGATTAAAGTTACGAGTGAAGATAACATCAAATGATGTCGATTATAATAGTGTACCGTACCATTGGCACTCATTGTATCACGTGATACGATCGTATGATTGAAGTCAGGGGTGAATATAATATCAAATGATGTCAATTATGATAGTGTTCCGTATCATAAGCACTCATTGTATCACGTGATACGATCGTATGATGAAAGTTACAAGTAAATATACTATTAAATGATGTCGATTATGACAGTGTACCGTACCATTGGCACTCATAGTATCACGTGATACGATCGTATGATTGAAGTCACGAGTGAATATAATATCAAATGATGTCAATTATGATAGTGTACCGCATCATTGGCACTCATTATATCACTTGATACGATCGTATGATTGAAGTCACGAGTGAATATATCATCAAATGATGTTGAATATGATTGTATAATGTGTCATTGGCACACATTGTATCACGTGATACGATCGTATGATTAAAGTTACGAGTAAATGCAACATCAAATGATGTCGATTATGATAGTGTACTGCATCATTGGCACTCATTATATCACGTGATACGATCGTATGAGGAAAGTTACGAGTGAATAAAACATCAAATGATGTCGAATAGGATTGTATAATGTATCATTAGCACTCATTGTTTCACGTGATACGATCGTATGATTAAAGTTACGATTGGAGATACTAATAAATGATGTTGAATATAATAGTGCACCATATCATTAGCACTTATTGTATCATGTGCTGCGATCGTATGATTGAAGTCACGAGTGAATATAATATCAAATGATGTCAATTATGATAGTGTTGCGTATCATAAGCACTCATTGTATCACGTGATACGATCGTATGATTAAAGTTACGATTGGAGATACTAATAAATGATGTTGAATATAATAGTGCACCATATCATTAGCACTTATTGTATCATGTGATGCGATCATATGATTAAAGTTACAAGTGAATATAACATCAAATGATGTCGATTATAATAGTGTACCGCATCATTGGCACTCATTATATCACGTGATACTATCGTATGATTGAAGTCACGAGTGAATATAACATCAAATGATGTTGAATATGATTGTATAATGTATCATTAGCACTCATTGTTTCACGTGATACGATCGTATGATTAAAGTTACGAGTAAATATAACATCAAATGATGTTGAATATGATTGTATAATGTATCATTAGCACTCATTGTTTCACGTGATACGATCGTATGATTAAAGTTACAGGTGAATATAACATCAAATGATGTCGATTATGATAGTGTACCGCATCATTGGCACTCATTATATCACGTGATACTATCGTATAATGAAAGTTACGAGTGAATATACTATTAAATGATGTCGATTATGATAGTGTACCGCATCATTGGCACTAATTGTATCACGTGATACGATCGTATGATCAAAGCTACGAGTTAACATAATAGGGCAGGAATTATTGTACCAGCTATGAAATACGCATTTTTGTAAAATTCTACTTTTTGACGATATTTTTCTTGTTTTGGTATGAGGAAATCATAATTGTTCAGGAGCTAACGTACCAGCTATAAAATACTCTTATATGTAAAAATTTAACTTTTCGACGATATTTTCCTTGTTTTGGTATCAGGAGAACATAATGGGGCAGGAGCTAACTTACTATCTATGAAATACGCATTTTCGAAAAATTCGACTTTTTGAAGATATTTTCCTTGATTTCGTATCAGGAGAACATAAAAGAGCAGGAGCTAACGTTCCAGCTATGAAATACCCATTTTTTAAAAATTCGACTTTTTGACGATATTTTCGTATCAGGAGAACATAATGGGGAAGGAGCTGACGTACCAGCTATGAAATACGCAATTTTTGTAAAAAATTGAGTTTTCGATGATATTTTCCTTGTTTTGGTATCAGGAGAACATAATGGGGCAGGAGCTAACGTTCCAGCTATAAAATACCCATTTTTTAAAAATTCAACTTTTTGACGATATTTTCCTTGTTTTCGTATCAGGAGAACATAATAGGGTTAGAGCTAACGTACCAGCTATGAAATACGCAATTTTTGTAAAGATTTGAGTTTTCGACGATATTTTCCTTGTTTTGGTATCTGGAGAACATAATGGGGCAGGAGCTAACGTACTAGCTATGAAATACGCATTTTCGAAAAATTCGACTTTTTGACGATATTTTCTTTGATTTCGTATCAGGAGAACATAAAAGAGCAGGAGCTAACGTTCCAGCTATGAAATACCCATTTTTTAAAAATTCGACTTTATGACGATATTTTCCTTGTTTTCCTATCAGGAGAACATAATGGGGCAGGAGCTGACGTACTAACTATGAAATACGCATTTTTAAAAAATTCAACTTTTTGACGATATTTTCCTGGTTTTCGTATCAGGAGAACATAATAGGGCAGGAGCTAACGTACCAGCTATGAAATACGCAATTTTTGTAAAAATTTGAGTTTTCGACGATATTTTCCTTGTTTTGGTATCAGGAGAACATAATGGGGCAGGAGCTAACGTACTAGCTATGAAATACGCATTTTCTAAAAATTCGACTTTTTGACGATATTTTTCTTGATTTCGTATCAGGAGAACATAAAAGAGCAGGAGCTAACGTACTAGCTATGAAATACGCATTTTTAAAAAATTCAACTTTTTGACGATATTTTTCTCGTTTTCGTATCAGGAGAACATAATAGGGCAGGAGCTAACGTACTAGCTATGAAATACCTATTTTTAAAAAATTCAACTTTTTGACGATATTTTTCTCGTTTTCGTATCAGGAGAACATAATAGGGCAGGAGCTAACGTACCAGCTATGAAATACGCATTTTTGTAAAAATTTGACTTTTGGACGATATTTTCCTTGTTTTGGTATCAGGAGAACATAATGGGACAGGAGCTAACGTACTAGCTCTAAATACGCATTTTTGTAAAAATTCGACTTTTTGACGTCATTTTTCTTATTTTGGTATCAGGAGAACATAAAGGGGCAAGAGCTAACGTACAAGATCATACGATCGTATGATCAAAGTTACGAGTGAATATGTCATCAAATGATGTCAAATATGATAGTGTGCCGTATCATTTGCACTTATTGTATCACGTGATACAATCGTATGATTGAAGTTACAGTGAATATACTATTAAATAATGTCGATTATGACAGTGTACTGTAGCATTGGCACTCATTGTATCACGTGATACGATCGTATGATTGAAGTCATGAATGAATATAACATCAAATGATGTCGATTATGATAGTGTGCCGCATCAATAACACACATTGTATCACATGATACGATTGTATGATTAAAGTTACGAGTGAATATAACATCAAATGATTTCGAATATGATAATGAACCGCATCATTGGCAATCATTATATCACGTGATACCATCATATGATTGAAGTCACGAGTGAATATAACATCAAATGATGCTGTATGATTGTATAATGTATCATTAGCACTCATTGTTTCACGTGATACGATCGTATGATTAAAGTTACAGGTGAATATATTATCAATTGATGTCGTATATAATAGCGCACCATATCATTAGCACTTATTGTATCATGTGATGTGATCGTATGATTAAAGTCACGAGTGAATATAACATCAAATAATGCTAAATATGATTGTATAGTGTAGCATTGACACTCATTGTATCACGAGATTCGATCGTATGATTAAAGTCACGAGTGAATATACTATAAAATGATGTCGATTATGATAGTGTACCACATCATTGGCACTCATTATATCACGTGATACGATCGTATGATTGAAGTCACGAGTGAATATAATATTAAATGATGTTAATTATGATAGTGTTGCGTATCATAAGCACTCATTGTATCACGTGATACGATCGTATGATGAAAGTTACGAGTGAATATAACATCAAATGATGTCGAATAGGATTGTATAATGTATCATTAGCACTTATTGTTTCACGTGATACGATCGTACGATTAAAGTTACGATTGGAGATACTAATAAATGATGTTGAATATAATAGTGCACCATATCATTAGCACTTATTGTATCATGTGATGCGATCGTATGATTAAAGTTACAAGTGAATATACTATAAAATGATGTCGATTATAATAGTGTACCGCATCATTGGCACTCATTATATCACGTGATACTATCGTATGATTGAAGTCACGAGTGAATATAACATCAAATGATGCTAAATATGATTGTATAGTGTATCATTAGCACTCATTGTTTCACGTGATACGATCGTATGATTAAAGTTACGTGTAAATATAACATCAAATGATGTCGAATATGATAATGTACCGTATCATTAGCACTCATATTATCACGTGATACGATCGTATGATGAAAGTCACGAGTGAATATAACATCAAATCATGTCGATTATGATAGTGTACCGCATCATTGGCACTCATTATATCACGTGATACTATCGTATGATTGAAGTCACGAGTGAATATAACATCAAATGATGCTAAATATGATTGTATAGTGTATCATTAGCACTCATTGTTTCACGTGATACGATCGTATGATTAAAGTTACGAGTAAATATAACATCAAATGATGTTGAATATGATTGTATAATGTATCATTAGCACTCATTGTTTCACGTGATACGATCGTATGATTAAAGTTACAGGTGAATATAACATCAAATGATGTCGATTATGATAGTGTACCGCATCATTGGCACTCATTAAATCACGTGATACTATCGTATAATGAAAGGTACGAGTGAATATACTAATAAATGATGTCGATTATGATAGTGTACCGCATCATTGGCACTAATTGTATCACGTGATACGATCATATGATCAAAGCTACGAGTAAACATAATAGGGCAGGAATTATTGTACCTGCTATGAAATACGCATTTTTGTAAAATTCGACTTTTTGACGATATTTTCCTTGATTTCGTATCAGGAGAACATAAAAGAGCAGGAGCTAACGTTCCAGCTATGAAATACCCATTTTTTAAAAATTCGACTTTTTGACGATATTTTCCTTGTTTTCGTATCAGGAGAACATAATGGGGAAGGAGCTGACGTACCAGCTATGAAATACGCAATTTTTGTAAAAATTTGAGTTTTCGACGATATTTTCCTTGTTTTGGTATCAGGAGAACATAATGGGGCAGGAGCTAACGTACTAGCTATGAAATACGCATTTTCGAAAAATTGGACTTTTTGACGATATTTTCTTTGATTTCGTATCAGGAGAACATAAAAGAGCAGGAGCTCACGTTCCAGCTATGAAATACCCATTTTTTAATAATTCGACTTTTTGACGATATTTTCCTTGATTTCGTATCAGGAGAACATAATAGGGTTGGAGCTAACGTACCAGCTATGAAATACGCAATTTTTGTAAAAATTTGAGTTTTCGACGATATTTTCCTTGTTTTGGTATCAGGAGAACATAATGGGGCAGGAGCTAACGTACTAGCTATGAAATACGCATTTTCGAAAAATTCGACTTTTTGACGATATTTTCCTTGATTCCGTATCAGGAGAACATAAAAGAGCAGGAGCTAACGTTCCAACTATGAAATACCCATTTTTTAAAAATTCGACTTTTTGACGATATTTTCCTTGTTTTCGTATCAGGAGAACATAATGGGGCAGGAGCTGACGTACTAGCTATGAAATACGCATTTATTAAAAATTCGACTTTTTGACGATATTTTCCTGGTTTTCGTATCAGGAGAACATAATAGGGCAGGAGCTAACGTACCAGCTATGAGATACCTATTTTTTTAAAATTTGACTTTTTGACGATATTTTCCTGGTTTTTGTATCAGGAGACATAATGGGGCAGGAGCTAACGTACTAGCTATGAAATACGCATTTTTAAAAAATTCAACTTTTTGACGATATTTTTCTCGTTTTCGTATCAGGAGAACATAATAGGGCAGGAGCTAACGTACCAGCTATGAAATACCCATTTTTGTAAAAATTTGACTTTTGGACGATATTTTCCTTGTTTTGGTATCAGGAGAACATAATGGGACAGGAGCTAACGTACTAGCTCTAAATACGCATTTTTGTAAAAATTCGACTTTTTGACGTCATTTTTCTTGTTTTGGTATCAGGAGAACATAAAGGGGCAAGAGCTAACGTACAAGATCATACGATCGTATGATCAAAGTTACGAGTGAATATGACATCAAATGATGTGAAATATGATAGTGTGCCGTATCATTTGCACTTATTGTATCACGTGATACAATCGTATGATTGAAGTCAAGGGGGAATATACTATAAAATGATGTCGATTATGATAGCGCACCATATCATTAGCACTTATTGTATCATGTGATGTGATCGTATGATTGAAGTCACGAGTGAATATAACATCAAATGATGTCGATTATGATAGTGTACCGCATCATTGGCACTCATTATATCACGTGATACAATCGTATGATTGAAGTGACGAGTGAATATAACATCAAATGATGTTGAATATGATTGTATAATGTATCATTAGCACTCATTGTTTCACCTGATACGATCGTATGATTAAAGTTACAGGTGAATATAACATCAAATCATGTCGATTATGATAGTGTACCGCATCATTGGCACTCATTATATCACGTGATACTATCGTATGATTGAAGTCACGAGTGAATATAACATCAAATGATGCTAAATATGATTGTATAGTGTATCATTAGCACTCATTGTTTCACGTGATACGATCGTATGATTAAAGTTACGAGTAAATATAACATCAAATGATGTTTAATATGATTGTATAATGTATCATTAGCACTCATTGTTTCACGTGATACGATCGTATGATTAAAGTTACAGGTGAATATAACATCAAATGATGTCGATTATGATAGTGTACCGCATCATTGGCACTCATTAAATCACGTGATACTATCGTATAATGAAAGGTACGAGTGAATATACTAATAAATGATGTCGATTATGATAGTGTACCGCATCATTGGCACTAATTGTATCACGTGATACGATCGTATGATCAAAGCTACGAGTAAACATAATAGGGCAGGAATTATTGTACCTGCTATGAAATACGCATTTTTGTAAAATTCTACTTTTTGACGATATTTTTCTTGTTTTGGTATGAGGAAATCATAATTGTTCAGGAGCTAACGTACCAGCTATAAAATACTCTTATATGTAAAAATTTAACTTTTCGACGATATTTTCCTTGTTTTGGTATCAGGAGAACATAAAAGAGCAGGAGCTCACGTTCCAGCTATGAAATACCCATTTTTTAATAATTCGACTTTTTGACGATATTTTCCTTGATTTCGTATCAGGAGAACATAATAGGGTTGGAGCTAACGTACCAGCTATGAAATACGCAATTTTTGTAAAAATTTGAGTTTTCGACGATATTTTCCTTGTTTTGGTATCAGGAGAACATAATGGGGCAGGAGCTAACGTACTAGCTATGAAATACGCATTTTCGAAAAATTCGACTTTTTGACGATATTTTCCTTGATTCCGTATCAGGAGAACATAAAAGAGCAGGAGCTAACGTTCCAACTATGAAATACCCATTTTTTAAAAATTCGACTTTTTGACGATATTTTCCTTGTTTTCGTATCAGGAGAACATAATGGGGCAGGAGCTGACGTACTAGCTATGAAATACGCATTTATTAAAAATTCGACTTTTTGACGATATTTTCCTGGTTTTCGTATCAGGAGAACATAATAGGGCAGGAGCTAACGTACCAGCTATGAGATACCTATTTTTTTAAAATTTGACTTTTTGACGATATTTTCCTGGTTTTTGTATCAGGAGACATAATGGGGCAGGAGCTAACGTACTAGCTATGAAATACGCATTTTTAAAAAATTCAACTTTTTGACGATATTTTTCTCGTTTTCGTATCAGGAGAACATAATAGGGCAGGAGCTAACGTACCAGCTATGAAATACCCATTTTTGTAAAAATTTGACTTTTGGACGATATTTTCCTTGTTTTGGTATCAGGAGAACATAATGGGACAGGAGCTAACGTACTAGCTCTAAATACGCATTTTTGTAAAAATTCGACTTTTTGACGTCATTTTTCTTGTTTTGGTATCAGGAGAACATAAAGGGGCAAGAGCTAACGTACAAGATCATACGATCGTATGATCAAAGTTACGAGTGAATATGACATCAAATGATGTGAAATATGATAGTGTGCCGTATCATTTGCACTTATTGTATCACGTGATACAATCGTATGATTGAAGTCAAGGGGGAATATACTATAAAATGATGTCGATTATGATAGCGCACCATATCATTAGCACTTATTGTATCATGTGATGTGATCGTATGATTGAAGTCACGAGTGAATATAACATCAAATGATGTCGATTATGATAGTGTACCGCATCATTGGCACTCATTATATCACGTGATACGATCGTATGATTGAAGTGACGAGTGAATATAACATCAAATGATGTTGAATATGATTGTATAATGTATCATTAGCACTCATTGTTTCACCTGATACGATCGTATGATTAAAGTTACAGGTGAATATAACATCAAATCATGTCGATTATGATAGTGTACCGCATCATTGGCACTCATTATATCACGTGATACTATCGTATGATTGAAGTCACGAGTGAATATAACATCAAATGATGCTAAATATGATTGTATAGTGTATCATTAGCACTCATTGTTTCACGTGATACGATCGTATGATTAAAGTTACGAGTAAATATAACATCAAATGATGTTTAATATGATTGTATAATGTATCATTAGCACTCATTGTTTCACGTGATACGATCGTATGATTAAAGTTACAGGTGAATATAACATCAAATGATGTCGATTATGATAGTGTACCGCATCATTGGCACTCATTAAATCACGTGATACTATCGTATAATGAAAGGTACGAGTGAATATACTAATAAATGATGTCGATTATGATAGTGTACCGCATCATTGGCACTAATTGTATCACGTGATACGATCGTATGATCAAAGCTACGAGTAAACATAATAGGGCAGGAATTATTGTACCTGCTATGAAATACGCATTTTTGTAAAATTCTACTTTTTGACGATATTTTTCTTGTTTTGGTATGAGGAAATCATAATTGTTCAGGAGCTAACGTACCAGCTATAAAATACTCTTATATGTAAAAATTTAACTTTTCGACGATATTTTCCTTGTTTTGGTATCAGGAGAACATAATGGGGCAGGAGCTAACGTACTAGCTATGAAATACGCATTTTCGAAAAATTCGACTTTTTGACGATATTTTCCTTGATTTCGTATCAGGAGAACATAAAAGAGCAGGAGCTAACGTTCCAGCTATGAAATACCCATTTTTTAAAAATTCGACTTTTTGACGATATTTTCCTTGTTTTCGTATCAGGAGAACATAATGGGGAAGGAGCTGACGTACCAGCTATGAAATACGCAATTTTTGTAAAAATTTGAGTTTTCGACGATATTTTCCTTGTTTTGGTATCAGGAGAACATAATGGGGCAGGAGCTAACGTACTAGCTATGAAATACGCATTTTCGAAAAATTGGACTTTTTGACGATATTTTCTTTGATTTCGTATCAGGAGAACATAAAAGAGCAGGAGCTCACGTTCCAGCTATGAAATACCCATTTTTTAAAAATTCGACTTTTTGACGATATTTTCCTTGATTTCGTATCAGGAGAACATAATAGGGTTGAAGCTAACGTACCAGCTATGAAATACGCAATTTTTGTAAAAATTTGAGTTTTCGACGATATTTTCCTTGTTTTGGTATCAGGAGAACATAATGGGGCAGGAGCTAACGTACTAGCTATGAAATACGCATTTTCGAAAAATTCGACTTTTTGACGATATTTTCCTTGATTCCGTATCAGGAGAACATAAAAGAGCAGGAGCTAACGTTCCAACTATGAAATACCCATTTTTTAAAAATTCGACTTTTTGACGATATTTTCCTTGTTTTCGTATCAGGAGAACATAATGGGGCAGGAGCTGACGTACTAGCTATGAAATACGCATTTATTAAAAATTCGACTTTTTGACGATATTTTCCTGGTTTTCGTATCAGGAGAACATAATAGGGCAGGAGCTAACGTACCATCTATGAGATACCTATTTTTTTAAAATTTGACTTTTTGACGATATTTTCCTGGTTTTTGTATCAGGAGACATAATGGGGCAGGAGCTAACGTACTAGCTATGAAATACGCATTTTTAAAAAATTCAACTTTTTGACGATATTTTTCTCGTTTTCGTATCAGGAGAACATAATAGGGCAGGAGCTAACGTACCAGCTATGAAATACCCATTTTTGTAAAAATTTGACTTTTGGACGATATTTTCCTTGTTTTGGTATCAGGAGAACATAATGGGACAGGAGCTAACGTACTAGCTCTAAATACGCATTTTTGTAAAAATTCGACTTTTTGACGTCATTTTTCTTGTTTTGGTATCAGGAGAACATAAAGGGGCAAGAGCTAACGTACAAGATCATACGATCGTATGATCAAAGTTACGAGTGAATATGACATCAAATGATGTGAAATATGATAGTGTGCCGTATCATTTGCACTTATTGTATCACGTGATACAATCGTATGATTGAAGTCAAGGGGGAATATACTATAAAATGATGTCGATTATGATAGCGCACCATATCATTAGCACTTATTGTATCATGTGATGTGATCGTATGATTGAAGTCACGAGTGAATATAACATCAAATGATGTCGATTATGATAGTGTACCGCATCATTGGCACTCATTATATCACGTGATACAATCGTATGATTGAAGTGACGAGTGAATATAACATCAAATGATGTTGAATATGATTGTATAATGTATCATTAGCACTCATTGTTTCACGTGATACGATCGTATGATTAAAGTTACAGGTGAATATAACATCAAATCATGTCGATTATGATAGTGTACCGCATCATTGGCACTCATTATATCACGTGATACTATCGTATGATTGAAGTCACGAGTGAATATAACATCAAATGATGCTAAATATGATTGTATAGTGTATCATTAGCACTCATTGTTTCACGTGATACGATCGTATGATTAAAGTTACGAGTAAATATAACATCAAATGATGTTTAATATGATTGTATAATGTATCATTAGCACTCATTGTTTCACGTGATACGATCGTATGATTAAAGTTACAGGTGAATATAACATCAAATGATGTCGATTATGATAGTGTACCGCATCATTGGCACTCATTAAATCACGTGATACTATCGTATAATGAAAGGTACGAGTGAATATACTAATAAATGATGTCGATTATGATAGTGTACCGCATCATTGGCACTAATTGTATCACGTGATACGATCGTATGATCAAAGCTACGAGTAAACATAATAGGGCAGGAATTATTGTACCTGCTATGAAATACGCATTTTTGTAAAATTCTACTTTTTGACGATATTTTTCTTGTTTTGGTATGAGGAAATCATAATTGTTCAGGAGCTAACGTACCAGCTATAAAATACTCTTATATGTAAAAATTTAACTTTTCGACGATATTTTCCTTGTTTTGGTATCAGGAGAACATAATGGGGCAGGAGCTAACGTACTAGCTATGAAATACGCATTTTCGAAAAATTCGACTTTTTGACGATATTTTCCTTGATTTCGTATCAGGAGAACATAAAAGAGCAGGAGCTAACGTTCCAGCTATGAAATACCCATTTTTTAAAAATTCGACTTTTTGACGATATTTTCCTTGTTTTCGTATCAGGAGAACATAATGGGGAAGGAGCTGACGTACCAGCTATGAAATACGCAATTTTTGTAAAAATTTGAGTTTTCGACGATATTTTCCTTGTTTTGGTATCAGGAGAACATAATGGGGCAGGAGCTAACGTACTAGCTATGAAATACGCATTTTCGAAAAATTGGACTTTTTGACGATATTTTCCTTGTTTTCGTATCAGGAACATAATGGGGCAGGAGCTGACGTACTAGCTATGAAATACGCATTTTTTAAAAATTCGACTTTTTGACGATATTTTCCTGGTTTTCGTATCAGGAGAACATAATAGGGCAGGAGCTAACGTACCAGCTATGAGATACCTATTTTTTTAAAATTTGACTTTTTGACGATATTTTCCTGGTTTTTGTATCAGGAGACATAATGGGGCAGGAGCTAACGTACTAGCTATGAAATACGCATTTTTAAAAAATTCAACTTTTTGACGATATTTTTCTCGTTTTCGTATCAGGAGAACATAATAGGGCAGGAGCTAACGTACCAGCTATGAAATACGCATTTTTGTAAAAATTTGACTTTTGGACGATATTTTCCTTGTTTTGGTATCAGGAGAACATAATGGGACAGGAGCTAACGTACTAGCTCTAAATACGCATTTTTGTAAAAATTCGACTTTTTGACGTCATTTTTCTTGTTTTGGTATCAGGAGAACATAAAGGGGCAAGAGCTAACGTACAAGATCATACGATCGTATGATCAAAGTTACGAGTGAATATGACATCAAATGATGTGAAATATGATAGTGTGCCGTATCATTTGCACTTATTGTATCACGTGATACAATCGTATGATTGAAGTCATGAGTGAATATACTATAAAATGATGTCGATTATGATAGCGCACCATATCATTAGCACTTATTGTATCATGTGATGTGACCGTATGATTGAAGTGACGAGTGAATATAACATCAAATGATGTCGATTATGATAGTGTACCGCATCATTGGCACTCATTATATCACGTGATACAATCGTATGATTGAAGTGACGAGTGAATATAAAATCAAATGATGTTGAATATGATTGTATAATGTATCATTAGCACTCATTGTTTCACGTGATACGATCGTATGATTAAAGTTACAGGTGAATATAACATCAAATCATGTCGATTATGATAGTGTACCGCATCATTGGCACTCATTATATCACGTGATACGATCGTATAATGAAAGTTACGAGTGAATATAACATCAAATGATGTTGAATATGATTGTATAATGTATCATTAGCACTCATTGTTTCACGTGATACGATCGTATGATTAAAGTTACGAGTAAATATAACATCAAATGATGTCGAATATGATAGTGTACCTTATCATTGGCACTCATTATATCACGTGATACGATCGTATAATGAAAGTTACGAGTAAATATACTATTAAATAATGTCGATTATGATAGTGTACCGCATCATTGGCACTCATTATATCACGTGATACGATCGTATGATTGAAGTCACGAGTGAATATAACATCAAATGATGTCAATTATGATAGTGTTCCGTATCATAAGCACTCATTGTATCACGTGATACGATCGTATGATGAAAGTTACAAGTAAATATACTATTAAATGATGTCGATTATGACAGTGTACCGTACCATTGGCACTCATAGTATCACGTGTTACGATCGTATGATAGAAGTCACGAATGAATATAACCTCAAATGATGTCGATCATGATAGTGTACCGCATCATTAGCACACATTGTATCACGTGGTACGATCGTATGATTAAAGTTACGAGTGAAGATAACATCAAATGATGTCGATTATAATAGTGTACCGTACCATTGGCACTCATAGTATCACGTGATACGATCGTATGATTGAAGTCAAGAGTGAATATAATATCAAATGATGTCAATTATGATAGTGTTCCGTATCATAAGCACTCATTGTATCACGTGATACGATCGTATGATTGAAGTCACGAGTGAATATAATATCAAATGATGTCAATTATGATAGTGTACCGCATCATTGGCACTCATTATATCACTTGATACGATCGTATGATGAAAGTTACGAGTGAATATAACATCAAATGATGTCGATTATGATAGTGTACCGCATCATTGGCACTTATTATATCACGTGATACGATCGTATAATGAAAGTCACGAGTGAATATACTATAAAATGATGTCGATTATGATAGTGTACCACATCATTGGCACTCATTATATCACGTGATACGATCGTATGGTTGAAGTCACTAGTGAATATAATATCAAATGATGTCAATTATGATAGTGATGCGTATCATAAGCACTCATTGTATCAAGTGATACGATCGTATGATGAAAGTTACGAGTGAATATAACATCAAATGATGTCGAATAGGATTGTATAATGTATCATTAGCACTTATTTTTCACGTGATACGATCGTATGATTAAAGTTACGATTGGAGATACTAATAAATGATGTTGAATATAATAGTGCACCATATCATTAGCACTTATTGTATCATGTGATGCAATCGTATGATTAAAGTTACAAGTGAATATAACATCAAATGATGTCGATTATAATAGTGTACCGCATCATTGGCACTCATTATATCACGTGATGCTATCGTATGATTGAAGTCACGAGTGAATATAACATCAAATAATGCTAAATATGATTGTATAGTGTAGCATTGAAACTCATTGTAGCACGAGATACGATCGTATGATTGAAGTCACGAGTGAATATACTATAAAATGATGTCGATTATGATAGTGTACCGCATCATTGGCACTCATTATATCACGTGATACTATCGTATGATTGAAGTCACGAGTGAATATAACATCAAATGATGCTAAATATGATTGTATAGTGTATCATTAGCACTCATTGTTTCACGTGATACGATCGTATGATTAAAGTTACGAGTAAATATAACATCAAATGATGTCGAATATGATAATGTACCGTATCATTAGCACTCATATTATCACGTGATACGATCGTATGATGAAAGTTACGAGTGAATATAACATCAAATAATGTTGAATATGATTGTATAATGTATCATTAGCACTCATTGTTTCACGTGATACGATCGTATGATTAAAGTCACGAGTAAATATAACATCAAATGATGTCGAATATGATAATGTACCGTATCGTTAGCACTCATTGTATCACGTGATACGATCGTATAATAAAAGTTACGAGTAAATATACTATTAAATAATGTCGATTATGATAGTGTACCGCATTATTGGCACTCATTATATCACGTGATACGATCGTATGATTGAAGTCACGAGTGAATATAACATCAAATGATGTCAATTATGATAGTGTTCCGTATCATAAGCACTCATTGTATCACGTGATACGATCGTATGATGAAAGTTACAAGTAAATATACTATTAAATGATGTCGATTATGACAGTGTACCGTACCATTGGCACTCATAGTATCACGTGATACGATCGTATGATTGAAGTCACGAGTGAATATAATATCAAATGATGTCAATTATGATAGTGTACCGCATCATTGGCACTCATTATATCACTTGATACGATCGTATGATTGAAGTCACGAGTGAATATATCATCAAATGATGTTGAATATGATTGTATAATGTGTCATTGGCACACATTGTATCACGTGATACGATCGTATGATTAAAGTTACGAGTAAATATAACATCAAATGATGTCGAATATGATAATGTACCGTATCGTTAGCACTCATTGTATCACGTGATACGATCGTATGATGAAAGTTACGAGTGAATATAACATCAAATGATGTCGATTATGATAGTGTACCTTATCATTGGCACTCATTATATCACGTGATACGATCGTATAATGAAAGTTACGAGTAAATATACTATTAAATAATGTCGATTATGATAGTGTACCGCATTATTGGCACTCATTATATCACGTGATACGATCGTATGATCAAAGCTACGAGTAAACATAATAGGGCAGGAATTATTGTACCAGCTATGAAATACGCAATTTTTGTAAAAATTTGAGTTTTCGACGATATTTTCCTTGTTTTGGTATCAGGAGAACATAATGGGGCAGGAGCTAACGTACTAGCTATGAAATACGCATTTTCGAAAAATTCGACTTTTTGACGATATTTTCCTTGATTCCGTATCAGGAGAACATAAAAGAGCAGGAGCTAACGTTCCAACTATGAAATACCCATTTTTTAAAAATTCGACTTTTTGACGATATTTTCCTTGTTTTCGTATCAGGAGAACATAATGGGGCAGGAGCTGACGTACTAGCTATGAAATACGCATTTATTAAAAATTCGACTTTTTGACGATATTTTCCTGGTTTTCGTATCAGGAGAACATAATAGGGCAGGAGCTAACGTACCAGCTATGAGATACCTATTTTTTTAAAATTTGACTTTTTGACGATATTTTCCTGGTTTTTGTATCAGGAGACATAATGGGGCAGGAGCTAACGTACTAGCTATGAAATACGCATTTTTAAAAAATTCAACTTTTTGACGATATTTTTCTCGTTTTCGTATCAGGAGAACATAATGGGGCAGGAGCTAACGTACCAGCTATGAAATACCCATTTTTGTAAAAATTTGACTTTTGGACGATATTTTCCTTGTTTTGGTATCAGGAGAACATAATGGGACAGGAGCTAACGTACTAGCTCTAAATACGCATTTTTGTAAAAATTCGACTTTTTGACGTCATTTTTCTTGTTTTGGTATCAGGAGAACATAAAGGGGCAAGAGCTAACGTACAAGATCATACGATCGTATGATCAAAGTTACGAGTGAATATGACATCAAATGATGTGAAATATGATAGTGTGCCGTATCATTTGCACTTATTGTATCACGTGATACAATCGTATGATTGAAGTCAAGGGGGAATATACTATAAAATGATGTCGATTATGATAGCGCACCATATCATTAGCACTTATTGTATCATGTGATGTGATCGTATGATTGAAGTCACGAGTGAATATAACATCAAATGATGTCGATTATGATAGTGTACCGCATCATTGGCACTCATTATATCACGTGATACAATCGTATGATTGAAGTTACGAGTGAATATAACATCAAATGATGTTGAATATGATTGTATAATGTATCATTAGCACTCATTGTTTCACCTGATACGATCGTATGATTAAAGTTACAGGTGAATATAACATCAAATCATGTCGATTATGATAGTGTACCGCATCATTGGCACTCATTATATCACGTGATACTATCGTATGATTGAAGTCACGAGTGAATATAACATCAAATGATGCTAAATATGATTGTATAGTGTATCATTAGCACTCATTGTTTCACGTGATACGATCGTATGATTAAAGTTACGAGTAAATATAACATCAAATGATGTTTAATATGATTGTATAATGTATCATTAGCACTCATTGTTTCACGTGATACGATCGTATGATTAAAGTTACAGGTGAATATAACATCAAATGATGTCGATTATGATAGTGTACCGCATCATTGGCACTCATTAAATCACGTGATACTATCGTATAATGAAAGGTACGAGTGAATATACTAATAAATGATGTCGATTATGATAGTGTACCGCATCATTGGCACTAATTGTATCACGTGATACGATCGTATGATCAAAGCTACGAGTAAACATAATAGGGCAGGAATTATTGTACCTGCTATGAAATACGCATTTTTGTAAAATTCTACTTTTTGACGATATTTTTCTTGTTTTGGTATGAGGAAATCATAATTGTTCAGGAGCTAACGTACCAGCTATAAAATACTCTTATATGTAAAAATTTAACTTTTCGACGATATTTTCCTTGTTTTGGTATCAGGAGAACATAATGGGGCAGGAGCTAACGTACTAGCTATGAAATACGCATTTTCGAAAAATTCGACTTTTTGACGATATTTTCCTTGATTTCGTATCAGGAGAACATAAAAGAGCAGGAGCTCACGTTCCAGCTATGAAATACCCATTTTTTAAAAATTCGACTTTTTGACGATATTTTCCTTGATTTCGTATCAGGAGAACATAATAGGGTTGAAGCTAACGTACCAGCTATGAAATACGCAATTTTTGTAAAAATTTGAGTTTTCGACGATATTTTCCTTGTTTTGGTATCAGGAGAACATAATGGGGCAGGAGCTAACGTACTAGCTATGAAATACGCATTTTCGAAAAATTCGACTTTTTGACGATATTTTCCTTGATTCCGTATCAGGAGAACATAAAAGAGCAGGAGCTAACGTTCCAACTATGAAATACCCATTTTTTAAAAATTCGACTTTTTGACGATATTTTCCTTGTTTTCGTATCAGGAGAACATAATGGGGCAGGAGCTGACGTACTAGCTATGAAATACGCATTTATTAAAAATTCGACTTTTTGACGATATTTTCCTGGTTTTCGTATCAGGAGAACATAATAGGGCAGGAGCTAACGTACCAGCTATGAGATACCTATTTTTTTAAAATTTGACTTTTTGACGATATTTTCCTGGTTTTTGTATCAGGAGACATAATGGGGCAGGAGCTAACGTACTAGCTATGAAATACGCATTTTTAAAAAATTCAACTTTTTGACGATATTTTTCTCGTTTTCGTATCAGGAGAACATAATAGGGCAGGAGCTAACGTACCAGCTATGAAATACCCATTTTTGTAAAAATTTGACTTTTGGACGATATTTTCCTTGTTTTGGTATCAGGAGAACATAATGGGACAGGAGCTAACGTACTAGCTCTAAATACGCATTTTTGTAAAAATTCGACTTTTTGACGTCATTTTTCTTGTTTTGGTATCAGGAGAACATAAAGGGGCAAGAGCTAACGTACAAGATCATACGATCGTATGATCAAAGTTACGAGTGAATATGACATCAAATGATGTGAAATATGATAGTGTGCCGTATCATTTGCACTTATTGTATCACGTGATACAATCGTATGATTGAAGTCAAGGGGGAATATACTATAAAATGATGTCGATTATGATAGCGCACCATATCATTAGCACTTATTGTATCATGTGATGTGATCGTATGATTGAAGTCACGAGTGAATATAACATCAAATGATGTCGATTATGATAGTGTACCGCATCATTGGCACTCATTATATCACGTGATACAATCGTATGATTGAAGTCACGAGTGAATATAACATCAAATGATGTTGAATATGATTGTATAATGTATCATTAGCACTCATTGTTTCACCTGATACGATCGTATGATTAAAGTTACAGGTGAATATAACATCAAATCATGTCGATTATGATAGTGTACCGCATCATTGGCACTCATTATATCACGTGATACTATCGTATGATTGAAGTCACGAGTGAATATAACATCAAATGATGCTAAATATGATTGTATAGTGTATCATTAGCACTCATTGTTTCACGTGATACGATCGTATGATTAAAGTTACGAGTAAATATAACATCAAATGATGTTTAATATGATTGTATAATGTATCATTAGCACTCATTGTTTCACGTGATACGATCGTATGATTAAAGTTACAGGTGAATATAACATCAAATGATGTCGATTATGATAGTGTACCGCATCATTGGCACTCATTAAATCACGTGATACTATCGTATAATGAAAGGTACGAGTGAATATACT
Source organism: Acanthosoma haemorrhoidale (assembly GCA_930367205.1). NCBI lineage: Eukaryota > Metazoa > Arthropoda > Insecta > Hemiptera > Acanthosomatidae > Acanthosoma > Acanthosoma haemorrhoidale. Next base: position 118,596,049 of record OV884014.1, read on the forward strand.
AATAAATGATGTCGATTATGATAGTGTACCGCATCATTGGCACTAATTGTATCACGTGATACGATCGTATGATCAAAGCTACGAGTAAACATAATAGGGCAGGAATTATTGTACCTGCTATGAAATACGCATTTTTGTAAAATTCTACTTTTTGACGATATTTTTCTTGTTTTGGTATGAGGAAATCATAATTGTTCAGGAGCTAACGTACCAGCTATAAAATACTCTTATATGTAAAAATTTAACTTTTCGACGATATTTTCCTTGTTTTGGTATCAGGAGAACATAATGGGGCAGGAGCTAACGTACTAGCTATGAAATACGCATTTTCGAAAAATTCGACTTTTTGACGATATTTTCCTTGATTTCGTATCAGGAGAACATAAAAGAGCAGGAGCTAACGTTCCAGCTATGAAATACCCATTTTTTAAAAATTCGACTTTTTGACGATATTTTCCTTGTTTTCGTATCAGGAGAACATAATGGGGAAGGAGCTGACGTACCAGCTATGAAATACGCAATTTTTGTAAAAATTTGAGTTTTCGACGATATTTTCCTTGTTTTGGTATCAGGAGAACATAATGGGGCAGGAGCTAACGTACTAGCTATGAAATACGCATTTTCGAAAAATTGGACTTTTTGACGATATTTTCCTTGTTTTCGTATCAGGAACATAATGGGGCAGGAGCTGACGTACTAGCTATGAAATACGCATTTTTTAAAAATTCGACTTTTTGACGATATTTTCCTGGTTTTCGTATCAGGAGAACATAATAGGGCAGGAGCTAACGTACCAGCTATGAGATACCTATTTTTTTAAAATTTGACTTTTTGACGATATTTTCCTGGTTTTTGTATCAGGAGACATAATGGGGCAGGAGCTAACGTACTAGCTATGAAATACGCATTTTTAAAAAATTCAACTTTTTGACGATATTTTTCTCGTTTTCGTATCAGGAGAACATAATAGGGCAGGAGCTAACGTACCAGCTATGAAATACGCATTTTTGTAAAAATTTGACTTTTGGACGATATTTTCCTTGTTTTGGTATCAGGAGAACATAATGGGACAGGAGCTAACGTACTAGCTCTAAATACGCATTTTTGTAAAAATTCGACTTTTTGACGTCATTTTTCTTGTTTTGGTATCAGGAGAACATAAAGGGGCAAGAGCTAACGTACAAGATCATACGATCGTATGATCAAAGTTACGAGTGAATATGACATCAAATGATGTGAAATATGATAGTGTGCCGTATCATTTGCACTTATTGTATCACGTGATACAATCGTATGATTGAAGTCATGAGTGAATATACTATAAAATGATGTCGATTATGATAGCGCACCATATCATTAGCACTTATTGTATCATGTGATGTGACCGTATGATTGAAGTGACGAGTGAATATAACATCAAATGATGTCGATTATGATAGTGTACCGCATCATTGGCACTCATTATATCACGTGATACAATCGTATGATTGAAGTGACGAGTGAATATAAAATCAAATGATGTTGAATATGATTGTATAATGTATCATTAGCACTCATTGTTTCACGTGATACGATCGTATGATTAAAGTTACAGGTGAATATAACATCAAATCATGTCGATTATGATAGTGTACCGCATCATTGGCACTCATTATATCACGTGATACGATCGTATAATGAAAGTTACGAGTGAATATAACATCAAATGATGTTGAATATGATTGTATAATGTATCATTAGCACTCATTGTTTCACGTGATACGATCGTATGATTAAAGTTACGAGTAAATATAACATCAAATGATGTCGAATATGATAGTGTACCTTATCATTGGCACTCATTATATCACGTGATACGATCGTATAATGAAAGTTACGAGTAAATATACTATTAAATAATGTCGATTATGATAGTGTACCGCATCATTGGCACTCATTATATCACGTGATACGATCGTATGATTGAAGTCACGAGTGAATATAACATCAAATGATGTCAATTATGATAGTGTTCCGTATCATAAGCACTCATTGTATCACGTGATACGATCGTATGATGAAAGTTACAAGTAAATATACTATTAAATGATGTCGATTATGACAGTGTACCGTACCATTGGCACTCATAGTATCACGTGTTACGATCGTATGATAGAAGTCACGAATGAATATAACCTCAAATGATGTCGATCATGATAGTGTACCGCATCATTAGCACACATTGTATCACGTGGTACGATCGTATGATTAAAGTTACGAGTGAAGATAACATCAAATGATGTCGATTATAATAGTGTACCGTACCATTGGCACTCATAGTATCACGTGATACGATCGTATGATTGAAGTCAAGAGTGAATATAATATCAAATGATGTCAATTATGATAGTGTTCCGTATCATAAGCACTCATTGTATCACGTGATACGATCGTATGATTGAAGTCACGAGTGAATATAATATCAAATGATGTCAATTATGATAGTGTACCGCATCATTGGCACTCATTATATCACTTGATACGATCGTATGATGAAAGTTACGAGTGAATATAACATCAAATGATGTCGATTATGATAGTGTACCGCATCATTGGCACTTATTATATCACGTGATACGATCGTATAATGAAAGTCACGAGTGAATATACTATAAAATGATGTCGATTATGATAGTGTACCACATCATTGGCACTCATTATATCACGTGATACGATCGTATGGTTGAAGTCACTAGTGAATATAATATCAAATGATGTCAATTATGATAGTGATGCGTATCATAAGCACTCATTGTATCAAGTGATACGATCGTATGATGAAAGTTACGAGTGAATATAACATCAAATGATGTCGAATAGGATTGTATAATGTATCATTAGCACTTATTTTTCACGTGATACGATCGTATGATTAAAGTTACGATTGGAGATACTAATAAATGATGTTGAATATAATAGTGCACCATATCATTAGCACTTATTGTATCATGTGATGCAATCGTATGATTAAAGTTACAAGTGAATATAACATCAAATGATGTCGATTATAATAGTGTACCGCATCATTGGCACTCATTATATCACGTGATGCTATCGTATGATTGAAGTCACGAGTGAATATAACATCAAATAATGCTAAATATGATTGTATAGTGTAGCATTGAAACTCATTGTAGCACGAGATACGATCGTATGATTGAAGTCACGAGTGAATATACTATAAAATGATGTCGATTATGATAGTGTACCGCATCATTGGCACTCATTATATCACGTGATACTATCGTATGATTGAAGTCACGAGTGAATATAACATCAAATGATGCTAAATATGATTGTATAGTGTATCATTAGCACTCATTGTTTCACGTGATACGATCGTATGATTAAAGTTACGAGTAAATATAACATCAAATGATGTCGAATATGATAATGTACCGTATCATTAGCACTCATATTATCACGTGATACGATCGTATGATGAAAGTTACGAGTGAATATAACATCAAATAATGTTGAATATGATTGTATAATGTATCATTAGCACTCATTGTTTCACGTGATACGATCGTATGATTAAAGTCACGAGTAAATATAACATCAAATGATGTCGAATATGATAATGTACCGTATCGTTAGCACTCATTGTATCACGTGATACGATCGTATAATAAAAGTTACGAGTAAATATACTATTAAATAATGTCGATTATGATAGTGTACCGCATTATTGGCACTCATTATATCACGTGATACGATCGTATGATTGAAGTCACGAGTGAATATAACATCAAATGATGTCAATTATGATAGTGTTCCGTATCATAAGCACTCATTGTATCACGTGATACGATCGTATGATGAAAGTTACAAGTAAATATACTATTAAATGATGTCGATTATGACAGTGTACCGTACCATTGGCACTCATAGTATCACGTGATACGATCGTATGATTGAAGTCACGAGTGAATATAATATCAAATGATGTCAATTATGATAGTGTACCGCATCATTGGCACTCATTATATCACTTGATACGATCGTATGATTGAAGTCACGAGTGAATATATCATCAAATGATGTTGAATATGATTGTATAATGTGTCATTGGCACTCATTGTATCACGTGATACGATCGTATGATGAAAGTTACGAGTGAATATAACATCAAATGATGTCGATTATGATAGTGTACCTTATCATTGGCACTCATTATATCACGTGATACGATCGTATAATGAAAGTTACGAGTAAATATACTATTAAATAATGTCGATTATGATAGTGTACCGCATTATTGGCACTCATTATATCACGTGATACGATCGTATGATGGAAGTCACGAGTGAATATAACATCAAATGATGTCAATTATGATAGTGTTCCGTATCATAAGCACTCATTGTATCACGTGATACGATCGTATGATGAAAGTTACAAGTAAATATACTATTAAATGATGTCGATTATGACAGTGTACCGTACCATTGGCACTCATAGTATCACGTGTTACGATCGTATGATTGAAGTCACGAATGAATATAACCTCAAATGATGTCGATCATGATAGTGTACCGCATCATTAGCACACATTGTATCACGTGGTACGATCGTATGATTAAAGTTACGAGTGAAGATAACATCAAATGATGTCGATTATAATAGTGTACCGTACCATTGGCACTCATAGTATCACGTGATACGATCGTATGATTGAAGTCAAGAGTGAATATAATATCAAATGATGTCAATTATGATAGTGTTCCGTATCATAAGCACTCATTGTATCACGTGATACGATCGTATGATGAAAGTTACAAGTAAATATACTATTAAATGATGTCGATTATGACAGTGTACCGTACCATTGGCACCCATAGTATCACGTGATACGATCGTATGATTGAAGTCACGAGTGAATATAATATCAAATGATGTCAATTATGATAGTGTACCGCATCATTGGCACTCATTATATCACTTGATAAGATCGTATCATGAAAGTTACGAGTGAATATAACATCAAATGATGTCGATTATGATAGTGTACCGCATCATTGGCACTTATTATATCACGTGATACGATCGTATAATGAAAGTCACGAGTGAATATACTATAAAATGATGTCGATTATGATAGTGTACCACATCATTGGCACTCATTATATCACGTGATACGATCGTATGGTTGAAGTCACTAGTGAATATAATATTAAATGATGTCAATTATGATAGTGTTGCGTATCATAAGCACTCATTGTATCACGTGATACGATCGTATGATGAAAGTTACGAGTGAATATAACATCAAATGATGTCGAATAGGATTGTATAATGTATCATTAGCACTTATTTTTCACGTGATACGATCGTATGAATAAAGTTACGATTGGAGATACTAATAAATGATGTTGAATATAATAGTGCACCATATCATTAGCACTTATTGTATCATGTGATGCGATCGTATGATTAAAGTTACAAGTGAATATAACATCAAATGATGTCGATTATAATAGTGTACCGCATCATTGGCACTCATTATATCACGTGATGCTATCGTATGATTGAAGTCACGAGTGAATATAACATCAAATAATGCTAAATATGATTGTATAGTGTAGCATTGACACTCATTGTAGCACGAGATACGATCGTATGATTGAAGTCACGAGTGAATATACTATAAAATGATGTCGATTGTGATAGTGTACCGCATCATTGGCACTCATTATATCACGTGATACTATCGTATGATTGAAGTCACGAGTGAATATAACATCAAATGATGCTAAATATGATTGTATAGTGTATCATTAGCACTCATTGTTTCACGTGATACGATCGTATGATTAAAGTTACGAGTAAATATAACATCAAATGATGTCAAATATGATAATGTACCGTATCATTAGCACTCATATTATCACGTGATACGATCGTATGATGAAAGTTACGAGTGAATATAACATCAAATAATGTTGAATATGATTGTATAATGTATCATTAGCACTCATTGTTTCACGTGATACGATCGTATGATTAAAGTCACGAGTAAATATAACATCAAATGATGTCGAATATGATAATGTACCGTATCGTTAGCACTCATTGTATCACGTGATACGATCGTATAATAAAAGTTACGAGTAAATATACTATTAAATAATGTCGATTATGATAGTGTACCGCATTATTGGCACTCATTATATCACGTGATACGATCGTATGATTGAAGTCACGAGTGAATATAACATCAAATGATGTCAATTATGATAGTGTTCCGTATCATAAGCACTCATTGTATCACGTGATACGATCGTATGATGAAAGTTACAAGTTAATATACTATTAAATGATGTCGATTATGACAGTGTACCGTACCATTGGCACTCATAGTATCACGTGATACGATCGTATGATTGAAGTCACGAATGAATATAACATCAAATGATGTCGATTATGATAGTGTACCACATCATTAGCACACATTGTATCACGTGGTACGATCGTATGATTAAAGTTACGAGTGAAGATAACATCAAATGATGTCGATTATAATAGTGTACCGTACCATTGGCACTCATAGTATCACGTGATACGATCGTATGATTGAAGTCAGGGGTGAATATAATATCAAATGATGTCAATTCTGATAGTGTTCCGTATCATAAGCACTCATTGTATCACGTAAAACGATCGTATGATGAAAGTTACAAGTAAATATACTATTAAATGATGTCGATTATGACAGTGTTCCGTACCATTGGCACTCATAGTATCACGTGATACGATCGTATGATTGAAGTCACGAGTGAATATAATATCAAATGATGTCAATTATGATAGTGTACCGCATCATTGGCACTCATTATATCACTTGATACGATCGTATGATTGAAGTCACGAGTGAATATATCATCAAATGATGTTGAATATGATTGTATAATGTGTCATTGGCACACATTGTATCACGTGATACGATCGTATGATTAAAGTTACGAGTAAATATAACATCAAATGATGTCGAATATGATAATGTACCGTATCGTTAGCACTCATTGTATCACGTGATACGATCGTATGATGAAAGTTACGAGTGAATATAACATCAAATGATGTCGATTATGATAGTGTACCTTATCATTGGCACTCATTATATCACGTGATACGATCGTATAATGAAAGTTACGAGTAAATATACTATTAAATAATGTCGATTATGATAGTGTACCGCATTATTGGCACTCATTATATCACGTGATACGATCGTATGATTGAAGTCACGAGTGAATATAACATCAAATGATGTCAATTATGATAGTGTTCCGTATCATAAGCACTCATTGTATCACGTGATACGATCGTATGATGAAAGTTACAAGTAAATATACTATTAAATGATGTCGATTATGACAGTGTACCGTACCATTGGCACTCATAGTATCACGTGATACGATCGTATGATTGAAGTCACGAGTGAATATAATATCAAATGATGTCAATTATGATAGTGTACCACATCATTGGCACTCATTATATCACTTGATACGATCGTATGATTGAAGTCACGAGTGAATATATCATCAAATGATGTTGAATATGATTGTATAATGTGTCATTGGCACACGTTGTATCACGTGATACGATCGTATGATTAAAGTTACGAGTAAATGCAACATCAAATGATGTATATTATGATAGTGTACCGCATCATTGGCACTCATTATATCACGTGATACGATCGTATGATGAAAGTTACGAGTGAATATAACATCAAATGATGTCGAATAGGATTGTATAATGTATCATTAGCACTCATTGTTTCACGTGATAAGATCGTATGAATAAAGTTACGATTGGAGATACTAATAAATGATGTTGAATATAATAGTGCACCATATCATTAGCACTTATTGTATCATGTGATGCGATCGTATGATTGAAGTCACGAGTGAATATAATATCAAATGATGTCAATTATGATAGTGTTGCGTATCATAAGCACTCATTGTATCACGTGATACGATCGTATGATTAAAGTTACGATTGGAGATACTAATAAATGATGTTGAATATAATAGTGCACCATATCATTAGCACTTATTGTATCATGTGATGCGATCATATGATTAAAGTTACAAGTGAATATAACATCAAATGATGTCGATTATAATAGTGTACCGCATCATTGGCACTCATTATATCACGTGATACTATCGTATGATTGAAGTCACGAGTGAATATAACATCAAATAATGCTAAATATGATTGTATAGTGTAGCATTGACACTCATTGTATCACGAGATACGATCGTATGATTGAAGTCACGAGTGAATATAACATCAAATGATGTTGAATATGATTGTATAATGTATCATTAGCACTCATTGTTTCACGTGATACGATCGTATGATTAAAGTTACAGGTGAATATAACATCAAATCATGTCGATTATGATAGTGTACCGCATCATTGGCACTCATTATATCACGTGATACTATCGTATGATTGAAGTCACGAGTGAATATAACATCAAATGATGCTAAATATGATTGTATAGTGTATCATTAGCACTCATTGTTTCACGTGATATGATCGTATGATTAAAGTTACGAGTAAATATAACATCAAATGATGTTGAATATGATTGTATAATGCAGGTATGGGCAACCTTTGACATGTTATGGGCCAAACTTTAGTGTGCAAATACGTTCGCGGGCCGCGTTTAAAAGTAGTGCATTTTAAAGTAGTGTTCATAATTTTTAGCGATAGATATCAGTCAGCCATGAAATAATACGACAATGTTATTACAACACAATTTATTAAAATAACAAAATGAAATGAAAAAATAGGTACCTACAGCATTAAATTAAATCGTTAAATTTAGAATTGTTACAAACTACGAAAGTTAAATAGCGACACCGAAATCAATGAGACACTTGAGCTTGAATTTGGGAAACTAATTCATCGATGTTTGGATTAATTCCACTGGTACAAAGACGTAAAGAATTTTCCAAATTATCGTCAGTCAGCCTTGTACGATGTTTTGATTTATTAACTTTCATCAATGAAAAGAACTGTTCGCATTTATAAGTACTGCCAAACGCACAAATCAATCTTCTTGCAAATTTTCTAAGCTGCGGAAAATGGTCTTCTTCGAGGTATTTTTTGTAGAAATCGCACAACTCCACGTCTTCAAATTTAGATTTTAGGAGTGAGTTTTCTTGAATCTCGATCAACTCCATTTGCAAGTGTATTGGAGCATTTTGTACATTACTTTTTGTTGGAGTAGCAAATAAATTGAAACAGTCTTCCATGTGTTTGAAATCGCTAAATCTGATCGAAAATTGCTCCGACAGTAACTTGAGTTCTTCAGCATATTGAGCGTAAGCAATATTTTCATACGCAGAGAGCGTGGTGAAATGGTAACTGTTACCAGACAGCATATGTGCCTCCCACAAGCGGATTTTGTTCTGAAACGCTTTCAAATGGCTGTACAAATCATTTACTAACTGTCCTTGTTTTTGAAGTTTCAAATTTAAATCATTCAAATGGCCTGTAAGGTCGACAAGAAATGCTAAGTCACATATCCATTTTGCGTCACTCAATTCAGATAGTGGTTTATCTTTTATTTGCATAAATTCTGCTATCTCATTTCTAAGCTCGTAAAACCGTTTCAGCATTTTCCCTTTGCTTAGCCATCTGACTTCACAATAATATGTTACGTCGTCATACTCGGCTGATATTTCATCCAAAAACGCCTTGAACTGACGATGGTTAAGCCCTCGGGATCGAATAAAATTGATGGTTTTTACTACCACATTCATAACATTCTGGAGTCGAATGGACTTAGAACACAAGTTCTGTTGGTGGATAATGCAATGAAGGACTATCAAACCATCTTTTTGCACATTTAATTCAGTTGCTTTTTCATTCAAAATTCCGATGAAACCTTTACGTAAGCCGACCATAGAAGGTGCACCATCTGTGCATACTCCAACTAATTTCGACCATGGCAAGCCAAAACTTGTGAATACCTTTTGAACTTCATTAAAAATGTCCTCTCCTGTAGTGGTTCCTTTTAGCGGCTGTAAAGCAAGCAATTCCTCAGTAATAGTGAATTCTTTATCAACACCTCGAATAAATATAGCCAGTTGAGCTATGTCAGACAAATCGGTGCTCTCGTCTAATGCTATGGAAAATGATTCAATACCAGTCATACGGCCAGTCAATGTTGTTTTTATATCATTAGCCATCATTTCTATACGTCGTACAACGGTTCGTCTTGACAAACTAATTTTTTCAAATTCATTTTTCTTTTCAGGACACAAAACACTGCAAACTTCTGACATACACTCCTTGATAAATTCTCCTTCGGCAAATGGTTTCAATGACTTTGCCAATTTTGAACTAACTATAAAACTAGCTTTCACAACATTATCAAGTTGTGTTCTTTGTCTATGAAATATTTGCTGCTGTTTTTCCAAATTTGCGGTAAGTTTCTGGATTTTGTCTTTTCTTATTTGTCCTGTCAGTGAGAGCAGCGTAGGATGCTTAGTTGAGTAATGCCTCTTTATATTGAATTCTTTCATCACCGAAATGGATTCATTACACATCAAACAAATAGGCTTACCATTGTGCAAGATAAAGAAGAATTCTTCAGTCCATTTTTCTTGAAACTGGCGACCCACTGCATCTACTTTTCGTTTCCTTCCACCAGACATCATTTTCATTTACTTATCGTTCGATAAACTTAATAAGAAAATAGGTATAATTAGTAAGCACTCAAGATGCACACAAAGTCACAAAGCAAACTTATCACCACGGTAGCTCGAATAGGACTGAACTAAGTTCCGGCCATCCACCCGCTTATATACGCAAAATGAAGGAATGATCTAGAATCGTCTAGTGTAGAACAATACAATTGCGAAGCAATAATCCTTTGTTGCGCCGCCAGTGTGGCGGCAAACATCAATGGCTTTGAACTTTGATGTTTGCCGCCTCACTCTTTGATGATCACCGCCACTCGGCTTGCTCGCTCACTTGATTCCATGAGTATGAGTAAGTAGTGTATTTTTTTTTTTTAAATTGGGTTTTTCAAAATGTCTCGCGGGCCGGATCAAATCTTACAGCGGGCCGGATCCGGCCCGCGGGCCGGCTGTTGCCCACATACGGTATAATGTATCATTAGCACTCATTGTTTCACGTGATACGATCGTATGATTAAAGTTACAGGTGAATATAACATCAAATGATTTCGATTATGATAGTGTACCGCATCATTGGCACTCATTATATCACGTGATACGATCGTATGATTGAAGTCACGAGTGAATATAATATCAAATGATGTCAATTCTGATAGTGTTCCGTATCATAAGCACTCATTGTATCACGTGATACGATCGTATGATGAAAGTTACAAGTAAATATACTATAAAATGATGTCGATTATGACAGTGTACCGTACCATTGGCACTCATAGTATCACGTGATACGATCGTATGATTGAAGTCACGAGTGAATATAATATCAAATGATGTCAATTATGATAGTGTACCACATCATTGGCACTCATTATATCACTTGATACGATCGTATGATTGAAGTCACGAGTGAATATATCATCAAATGATGTTGAATATGATTGTATAATGTGTCATTGGCACACATTGTATCACGTGATACGATCGTATGATTAAAGTTACGAGTAAATGCAACATCAAATGATGTATATTATGATAGTGTACCGCATCATTGGCACTCATTATATCACGTGATACGATCGTATGATGAAAGTTACGAGTGAATATAACATCAAATGATGTCGAATAGGATTGTATAATGTATCATTAGCACTCATTGTTTCACGTGATACGATCGTATGAATAAAGTTACGATTGGAGATACTAATAAATGATGGTGAATATAATAGTGCACCATATCATTAGCACTTATTGTATCATGTGATGCGATCATATGATTAAAGTTACAAGTGAATATAACATCAAATGATGTCGATTATAATAGTGTACCGCATCATTGGCACTCATTATATCACGTGATACTATCGTATGATTGAAGTCACGAGTGAATATAACATCAAATGATGTTGAATATGATTGTATAATGTATCATTAGCACTCATTGTTTCACGTGATACGATCGTATGATTAAAGTTACAGGTGAATATAACATCAAATCATGTCGATTATGATAGTGTACCGCATCATTGGCACTCATTATATCACGTGATACTATCGTATGATTGAAGTCACGAGTGAATATAACATCAAATGATGCTAAATATGATTGTATAGTGTATCATTAGCACTCATTGTTTCACGTGATATGATCGTATATTTAAAGTTACGAGTAAATATAACATCAAATGATGTTGAATATGATTGTATAATGTATCATTAGCACTCATTGTTTCACGTGATACGATCGTATGATTAAAGTTACAGGTGAATATAACATCAAATGATGTCGATTATGATAGTGTACCGCATCATTGGCACTCATTATATCACGTGATACGATCGTATGATTGAAGTCACGAGTGAATATAATATCAAATGATGTCAATTATGATAGTGTTGCGTATCATAAGCACTCATTGTATCACGTGATACGATCGTATGATGAAAGTTACGAGTGAATATAACATCAAATGATGTCGAATAGGATTGTATAATGTATCATTATCACTTATTGTTTCACGTGATACGATCGTATGATTAAAGTTACGATTGGAGATACTAATAAATGATGTTGAATATAATAGTGCACCATATCATTAGCACTTATTGTATCATGTGATGCGATCGTATGATTAAAGTTACAAGTGAATATAACATCAAATGATGTCGATTATAATAGTGTACCGCATCATTGGCACTCATTATATCACGTGATACTATCGTATGATTGAAGTCACGAGTGAATATAACATCAAATGATGCTAAATATGATTGTATAGTGTATCATTAGCACTCATTGTTTCACGTGATACGATCGTATGATTAAAGTTACAAGTAAATATACTATTAAATGATGCTAAATATGACTGTATAGTGTATCATTAGCACTCATTGTTTCACGTGATACGATCGTATGATTAAAGTTACAAGTAAATATACTATTAAATGATGTCGATTATGACAGTGTACCGTACCATTGGCACTCATAGTATCACGTGATACGATCGTATGATTGAAGTCACGAATGAATATAACATCAAATGATGTCGATTATGATAGTGTACCGCATCATTAGCACACATTGTATCACGTGATACGATCGTATGATTAAAGTTACGAGTGAAGATAACATCAAACGATGTCGATTATGATAGTGTACCGCATCATAGGCACTCAATATATCACGTGATACGATCGTATGATTGAAGTCACGAGTGAATATAACATCAAATAATGTTGAATATGATTGTATAATGTATCATTAGCACTCATTGTTTCACGTGATACGATCGTATGATTAAAGTTACAGGTGAATATAACATCAAATGATGTCGATTATGATAGTGTACCGCATCATTGGCGATCATTATATCACGTGATACTATTGTATTATTGAAGTCACGAGTGAATATAACATCAAATGATGCTAAATATGACTGTATAGTGTATCATTAGCACTCATTGTTTCACGTGATACGATCGTATGATTAAAGTTACGAGTAAATATAACATCAAATGATGTCGAATATGATAATGTACTGTATCATTAGCACTCATTGTATCACGTGATACGATCGTATGATGTAAGTTACGAGTGAATATAACATCAAATGATGTCGATTATGATAGTGTACCGCATCATTGGCACTTATTATATCACGTGATACTATCGTATGATTGAAGTCACGAGTGAATATAACATCAAATAATGCTAAATATGATTGTAAAGTGTAGCATTGACACTCATTGTATCACGAGATACGATCGTATGATTAAAGTTACGATTGGAGATACTAATAAATGATGTTGAATATAATAGTGCACCATATCATTAGCACTTATTGTATCATGTGATGCGATCATATGATTAAAGTTACAAGTGAATATAACATCAAATGATGTCGATTATAATAGTGTACCGCATCATTGGCACTCATTATATCACGTGATACTATCGTATGATTGAAGTCACGAGTGAATATAACATCAAATGATGTTGAATATGATTGTATAATGTATCATTAGCACTCATTGTTTCACGTGATACGATCGTATGATTAAAGTTACAGGTGAATATAACATCAAATCATGTCGATTATGATAGTGTACCGCATCATTGGCACTCATTATATCACGTGATACTATCGTATGATTGAAGTCACGAGTGAATATAACATCAAATGATGCTAAATATGATTGTATAGTGTATCATTAGCACTCATTGTTTCACGTGATATGATCGTATATTTAAAGTTACGAGTAAATATAACATCAAATGATGTTGAATATGATTGTATAATGTATCATTAGCACTCATTGTTTCACGTGATACGATCGTATGATTAAAGTTACAGGTGAATATAACATCAAATGATGTCGATTATGATAGTGTACCGCATCATTGGCACTCATTATATCACGTGATACGATCGTATGATTGAAGTCACGAGTGAATATAATATCAAATGATGTCAATTATGATAGTGTTGCGTATCATAAGCACTCATTGTATCACGTGATACGATCGTATGATGAAAGTTACGAGTGAATATAACATCAAATGATGTCGAATAGGATTGTATAATGTATCATTATCACTTATTGTTTCACGTGATACGATCGTATGATTAAAGTTACGATTGGAGATACTAATAAATGATGTTGAATATAATAGTGCACCATATCATTAGCACTTATTGTATCATGTGATGCGATCGTATGATTAAAGTTACAAGTGAATATAACATCAAATGATGTCGATTATAATAGTGTACCGCATCATTGGCACTCATTATATCACGTGATACTATCGTATGATTGAAGTCACGAGTGAATATAACATCAAATGATGCTAAATATGATTGTATAGTGTATCATTAGCACTCATTGTTTCACGTGATACGATCGTATGATTAAAGTTACAAGTAAATATACTATTAAATGATGCTAAATATGACTGTATAGTGTATCATTAGCACTCATTGTTTCACGTGATACGATCGTATGATTAAAGTTACAAGTAAATATACTATTAAATGATGTCGATTATGACAGTGTACCGTACCATTGGCACTCATAGTATCACGTGATACGATCGTATGATTGAAGTCACGAATGAATATAACATCAAATGATGTCGATTATGATAGTGTACCGCATCATTAGCACACATTTTATCACGTGATACGATCGTATGATTAAAGTTACGAGTGAAGATAACATCAAACGATGTCGATTATGATAGTGTACCGCATCATAGGCACTCAATATATCACGTGATACGATCGTATGATTGAAGTCACGAGTGAATATAACATCAAATAATGTTGAATATGATTGTATAATGTATCATTAGCACTCATTGTTTCACGTGATACGATCGTATGATTAAAGTTACAGGTGAATATAACATCAAATGATGTCGATTATGATAGTGTACCGCATCATTGGCGATCATTATATCACGTGATACTATTGTATTATTGAAGTCACGAGTGAATATAACATCAAATGATGCTAAATATGACTGTATAGTGTATCATTAGCACTCATTGTTTCACGTGATACGATCGTATGATTAAAGTTACGAGTAAATATAACATCAAATGATGTCGAATATGATAATGTACTGTATCATTAGCACTCATTGTATCACGTGATACGATCGTATGATGAAAGTTACGAGTGAATATAACATCAAATGATGTCGATTATGATAGTGTACCGCATCATTGGCACTTATTATATCACGTGATACTATCGTATGATTGAAGTCACGAGTGAATATAACATCAAATAATGCTAAATATGATTGTAAAGTGTAGCATTGACACTCATTGTATCACGAGATACGATCGTATGATTGAAGTCACGAGTGAATATAACATCAAATAATGCTAAATATGATTGTATAGTGTAGCATTGACACTCATTGTATCACGAGAAACGATCGTATGATTAAAGTCACGAGTGAATATAACATCAAATAATGCTAAATATGATTGTATATTGTAGCATTGACACTCATTGTATCACGAGATACGATCGTATGATTAAAGTCACGAGTGAATATAACATCAAATGATGTTGAATATGATTGTTTAATGTATCATTAGCACTCATTGTTTCACGTGATACGATCGTATGATTAAAGTTACAGGTGAATATAACATCAAATGATGTCGATTATGATAGTGTACCGCATCATTGGCACTCATTATATCACGTGATACTATCGTATGATTGAAGTCACGAGTGAATATAACATCAAATGATGCTAAATATGATTGTATAGTGTATCATTAGCACTCATTGTTTCACGCGATACGATCGTATGATTTAAGTTACAGGTGAATATAACATCAAATGATGTCGATTATGATAGTGTACCGCATCATTGGCGATCATTATATCACGTGATACTATCGTATTATTGAAGTCACGAGTGAATATAACATCAAATGATGCTAAATATGACTGTATAGTGTATCATTAGCACTCATTGTTTCACGTGATACGATCGTATGATTAAAGTTACGAGTAAATATAACATCAAATGATGTCGAATATGATAATGTACCGTATCATTAGCACTCATTGTATCACGTGATACGATCGTATGATGAAAGTTACGAGTGAATATAACATCAAATGATGTCGATTATGATAGTGTACCGCATCATTGGCACTAATTATATCACGTGATACTATCGTATGATTGAAGTCACGAGTGAATATAACATCAAATAATGCTAAATATGATTGTAAAGTGTAGCATTGACACTCATTGTATCACGAGATACGATCGTATGATTGAAGTCACGAGTGAATATAACATCAAATAATGCTAAATATGATTGTATAGTGTAGCATTGACACTCATTGTATCACGAGAAACGATCGTATGATTAAAGTCACGAGTGAATATAACATCAAATAATGCTAAATATGATTGTATATTGTAGCATTGACACTCATTGTATCACGAGATACGATCGTATGATTAACGTCACGAGTGAATATAACATCAAATGATGTTGAATATGATTGTTTAATGTATCATTAGCACTCATTGTTTCACGTGATACGATCGTATGATTAAAGTTACGAGTGAATATACTATTAAATGATGTCGATTATGATAGTGTACCGCATCATTGGCACTAATTGTATCACGTGATACGATCGTATGATCAATGCTACGAGTTAACATAATAGGGCAAGAATTATTGTACCAGCTATGAAATACGCATTTTTGTAAAATTCTACTTTTTGACGATATTTTTCTTGTTTTGGTATGAGGAAATCATAATTGTTCAGGAGCTAACGTACCAGCTATAAAATACTCTTATATGTAAAAATTTAACTTTTTGATGACATTTTCCTTGTTTTGGTATCAGGAGAACATAATAAGGTAGGAGCTAACGTACTAGCTGAGAAATACGCATTTTTGTAAAAATTTGAGTTTTCGACAATATTTTCCTTGTTTTGGTATCAGGAGAACATAATAGGGCAGGAGCTAACGTACCAGCTATGAAATACGCAATTTTTGTAAAAATTTGAGTTTTCGACGATATTTTCCTTGTTTTGGTATCAGGAGAACATAATGGGGCAGGAGCTAACGTACTAGCTATGAAATACGCATTTTTGTAAAAATTTGAGTTTTTGACGATATTTTCCTTGATTTCGTATCAGGAGAACATAAAAGAGCAGGAGCTAACGTTCCAGCTACAAAAAACGCATTTTTGTAAAAATTTGAATTTTAGACGATATTTTCCTTGTTTTGGTATCAGGAGAACATAATAAGGCAGGAGCTAACGTACTAGCTGAGAAATACGCATTTTTGTAAAAATTTGAGTTTTCGACGATATTTTCCTTGTTTTGGTATCAGGAGAACATAATGGGGCAGGAGCTAACGTACTAGCTATGAAATACGCATTTTTGTAAAAATTTGAGTTTTTGACGATATTTTCCTTGATTTCGTATCAGGAGAACATAAAAGAGCAGGAGCTAACGTTCCAGCTACAAAAAACGCATTTTTGTAAAAATTTGAATTTTAGACGATATTTTCCTTGTTTTGGTATCAGGAGAACATAATGGGGCAGGAGCTAACGTATCAGCTATGAAATACGCATTTTTGTAAAAATTTGAGTTTTTGACGATATTTTCCTTGATTTCGTATCAGGAGAACATAAAAGAGCAGGAGCTAACGTTCCAGCTACAAAAAACGCATTTTTGTAAAAATTCGAATTTTAGACGATATTTTCTTTGTTTTGGTATCAGGAGAACATAATGGGACAGGAGCTAACGTACCAGCTATGAGATACCTATTTTTTTTAAATTTGACTTTTTGACGATATTTTCCTTGATTTCGTATCAGGAGAACATAAAAGAGCAGGAGCTAACGTTCCAGCTACAAAAAACGCATTTTTGTAAAAATTTGAATTTTAGACGATATTTTCCTTGTTTTGGTATCAGGAGAACATAATGGGGCAGGAGCTAACGTACAAGCTATGAAATACGCATTTTTGTAAAAATTCAACTTTTTTAAAATGTTTTCTTTGTTTTAGTATCAGGAGAACATAAAGGGGCAAGAGCTAACGTACAAGATCATACGATCGTATGATCAAAGTTACGAGTGAATTTACTATTAAATGATGTCGATTATGATAGTGTGCCGCATCATTAGCAAACATTGTATCACATGATACGATTGTATGATTGAAGTTACGAGTGAATATAACATCAAATGATGTCGATTATGATAGTGTACCGCATCATTGGCACTCATTATATCACGTGATACGATCGTATGATTAAAGTTACGAGTGAAGATAACATCAAACGATGTCGATTATGATAGTGTACCGCATCATAGGCACTCAATATATCACGTGATACGATCGTATGATTGAAGTCACGAGTGAATATAACATCAAATAATGTTGAATATGATTGTATAATGTATCATTAGCACTCATTGTTTCACGTGATACGATCGTATGATTAAAGTTACAGGTGAATATAACATCAAATGATGTCGATTATGATAGTGTACCGCATCATTGGCACTCATTATATCACGTGATACTATCGTATGATTGAAGTCACGAGTGAATATAACATCAAATGATGCTAAATATGATTGTATAGTGTATCATTAGCACTCATTGTTTCACGCGATACGATCGTATGATTTAAGTTACAGGTGAATATAACATCAAATGATGTCGATTATGATAGTGTACCGCATCATTGGCGATCATTATATCACGTGATACTATCGTATTATTGAAGTCACGAGTGAATATAACATCAAATGATGCTAAATATGACTGTATAGTGTATCATTAGCACTCATTGTTTCACGTGATACGATCGTATGATTAAAGTTACGAGTAAATATAACATCAAATGATGTCGAATATGATAATGTACTGTATCATTAGCACTCATTGTATCACGTGATACGATCGTATGATGAAAGTTACGAGTGAATATAACATCAAATGATGTCGATTATGATAGTGTACCGCATCATTGGCACTAATTATATCACGTGATACTATCGTATGATTGAAGTCACGAGTGAATATAACATCAAATAATGCTAAATATGATTGTAAAGTGTAGCATTGACACTCATTGTATCACGAGATACGATCGTATGATTGAAGTCGCGAGTGAATATAACATCAAATAATGCTAAATATGATTGTATAGTGTAGCATTGACACTCATTGTATCACGAGAAACGATCGTATGATTAAAGTCACGAGTGAATATAACATCAAATAATGCTAAATATGATTGTATATTGTAGCATTGACACTCATTGTATCACATGATACGATTGTATGATTGAAGTTACGAGTGAATATAACATCAAATGATGTCGATTATGATAGTGTACCGCATCATTGGCACTCATTATATCACGTGATACGATCGTATGATTAAAGTTACGAGTAAAGATAACATCAAACGATGTCGATTATGATAGTGTACCGCATCATAGGCACTCAATATATCACGTGATACGATCGTATGATTGAAGTCACGAGTGAATATAACATCAAATGATGCTAAATATGATTGTATAGTGTATCATTAGCACTCATTGTTTCACGCGATACGATCGTATGATTTAAGTTACAGGTGAATATAACATCAAATGATGTCGATTATGATAGTGTACCGCATCATTGGCGATCATTATATCACGTGATACTATCGTATTATTGAAGTCACGAGTGAATATAACATCAAATGATGCTAAATATGACTGTATAGTGTATCATTAGCACTCATTGTTTCACGTGATACGATCGTATGATTAAAGTTACGAGTAAATATAACATCAAATGATGTCGAATATGATAATGTACCGTATCATTAGCACTCATTGTATCACGTGATACGATCGTATGATGAAAGTTACGAGTGAATATAACATCAAATGATGTCGATTATGATAGTGTACCGCATCATTGGCACTTATTATATCACGTGATACTATCGTATGATTGAAGTCACGAGTGAATATAACATCAAATAATGCTAAATATGATTGTAAAGTGTAGCATTGACACTCATTGTATCACGAGATACGATCGTATGATTGAAGTCACGAGTGAATATAACATCAAATAATGCTAAATATGATTGTATAGTGTAGCATTGACACTCATTGTATCACGAGAAACGATCGTATGATTAAAGTCACGAGTGAATATAACATCAAATAATGCTAAATATGATTGTATAGTGTAGCATTGACACTCATTGTATCACGAGATACGATCGTATGATGAAAGTTACGAGTGAATATAACATCAAATGATGTCGATTATGATAGTGTACCGCATCATTGGCACTTATTATATCACGTGATACTATCGTATGATTGAAGTCACGAGTGAATATAACATCAAATAATGCTAAATATGATTGTAAAGTGTAGCATTGACACTCATTGTATCACGAGATACGATCGTATGATTGAAGTCACGAGTGAATATAACATCAAATAATGCTAAATATGATTGTATAGTGTAGCATTGACACTCATTGTATCACGAGAAACGATCGTATGATTAAAGTCACGAGTGAATATAACATCAAATAATGCTAAATATGATTGTATAGTGTAGCATTGACACTCATTGTATCACGAGATACGATCGTATGATTAACGTCACGAGTGAATATAACATCAAATGATGTTGAATATGATTGTTTAATGTATCATTAGCACTCATTGTTTCACGTGATACGATCGTATGATTAAAGTTACGAGTGAATATACTATTAAATGATGTCGATTATGATAGTGTACCGCATCATTGGCACTAATTGTATCACGTGATACGATCGTATGATCAATGCTACGAGTTAACATAATAGGGCAAGAATTATTGTACCAGCTATGAAATACGCATTTTTGTAAAATTCTTCTTTTTGACGATATTTTTCTTGTTTTGGTATGAGGAAATCATAATTGTTCAGGAGCTAACGTACCAGCTATAAAATACTCTTATATGTAAAAATTTAACTTTTTGATGACATTTTCCTTGTTTTGGTATCAGGAGAACATAATAAGGTAGGAGCTAACGTACTAGCTGAGAAATACGCATTTTTGTAAAAATTTGAGTTTTCGACAATATTTTCCTTGTTTTGGTATCAGGAGAACATAATAGGGCAGGAGCTAACGTACCAGCTATGAAATACGCAATTTTTGTAAAAATTTGAGTTTTCGACGATATTTTCCTTGTTTTGGTATCAGGAGAACATAATGGAGCAGGAGCTAACGTACTAGCTATGAAATACGCATTTTTGTAAAAATTTGAGTTTTTGACGATATTTTCCTTGATTTCGTATCAGGAGAACATAAAAGAGCAGGAGCTAACGTTCCAGCTACAAAAAACGCATTTTTGTAAAAATTTGAATTTTAGACGATATTTTCCTTGTTTTGGTATCAGGAGAACATAATGGGGCAGGAGCTAACGTACCAGCTATGAAATACGCATTTTTGTAAAAATTTGACTTTTGGACGATATTTTCTTTGTTTTGGTATCAGGAGAACATAATGGGACAGGAGCTAACGTACTAGCTCTAAATACGCATTTTTGTGAAAGTTCGACTTTTTGACGTCATTTTTCTTGTTTTGGTATCAGGAGAACATAATGGGGCAGGTGCTAACGTACAAGCTATGAAATACGCATTTTTGTAAAAATTCAACTTTTTTAAAATGTTTTCTTTGTTTTGGTATCAGGAGAACATAAAGGGGCAAGAGCTAACGTACAAGATCATACGATCGTATGATCAAAGTTACGAGTGAATTTACTATTAAATGATGTCGATTATGATAGTGTGCCGCATCATTAGCAAACATTGTATCACATGATACGATTGTATGATTGAAGTTACGAGTGAATATAACATCAAATGATGTCGATTATGATAGTGTACCGCATCATTGGCACTCATTATATCACGTGATACGATCGTATGATTAAAGTTACGAGTGAAGATAACATCAAATGATGTCGATTATGATAGTGTACCGCATCATTGGCACTCATTATATCACGTGATACTATCGTATGATTGAAGTCACGAGTGAATATAACATCAAATGATGCTAAATATGATTGTATAGTGTATCATTAGCACTCATTGTTTCACGCGATACGATCGTATGATTTAAGTTACAGGTGAATATAACATCAAATGATGTCGATTATGATAGTGTACCGCATCATTGGCGATCATTATATCATGTGATACTATCGTAT
Organism: Acanthosoma haemorrhoidale; assembly: GCA_930367205.1. Taxonomy (NCBI): domain Eukaryota; kingdom Metazoa; phylum Arthropoda; class Insecta; order Hemiptera; family Acanthosomatidae; genus Acanthosoma; species Acanthosoma haemorrhoidale. Next base: position 118,619,058 of record OV884014.1, read on the forward strand.
TATTGAAGTCACGAGTGAATATAACATCAAATGATGCTAAATATGACTGTATAGTGTATCATTAGCACTCATTGTTTCACGTGATACGATCGTATGATTAAAGTTACGAGTAAATATAACATCAAATGATGTCGAATATGATAATGTACCGTATCATTAGCACTCATTGTATCACGTGATACGATCGTATGATGAAAGTTACGAGTGAATATAACATCAAATGATGTCGATTATGATAGTGTACCGCATCATTGGCACTTATTATATCACGTGATACTATCGTATGATTGAAGTCACGAGTGAATATAACATCAAATAATGCTAAATATGATTGTAAAGTGTAGCATTGACACTCATTGTATCACGAGATACGATCGTATGATTGAAGTCACGAGTGAATATAACATCAAATAATGCTAAATATGATTGTATAGTGTAGCATTGACACTCATTGTATCACGAGAAACGATCGTATGATTAAAGTCACGAGTGAATATAACATCAAATAATGCTAAATATGATTGTATAGTGTAGCATTGACACTCATTGTATCACGAGATACGATCGTATGATTAACGTCACGAGTGAATATAACATCAAATGATGTTGAATATGATTGTTTAATGTATCATTAGCACTCATTGTTTCACGTGATACGATCGTATGATTAAAGTTACGAGTGAATATACTATTAAATGATGTCGATTATGATAGTGTACCGCATCATTGGCACTAATTGTATCACGTGATACGATCGTATGATCAATGCTACGAGTTAACATAATAGGGCAAGAATTATTGTACCAGCTATGAAATACGCATTTTTGTAAAATTCTTCTTTTTGACGATATTTTTCTTGTTTTGGTATGAGGAAATCATAATTGTTCAGGAGCTAACGTACCAGCTATAAAATACTCTTATATGTAAAAATTTAACTTTTTGATGACATTTTCCTTGTTTTGGTATCAGGAGAACATAATAAGGTAGGAGCTAACGTACTAGCTGAGAAATACGCATTTTTGTAAAAATTTGAGTTTTCGACAATATTTTCCTTGTTTTGGTATCAGGAGAACATAATAGGGCAGGAGCTAACGTACCAGCTATGAAATACGCAATTTTTGTAAAAATTTGAGTTTTCGACGATATTTTCGTTGTTTTGGTATCAGGAGAACATAATGGAGCAGGAGCTAACGTACTAGCTATGAAATACGCATTTTTGTAAAAATTTGAGTTTTTGACGATATTTTCCTTGATTTCGTATCAGGAGAACATAAAAGAGCAGGAGCTAACGTTCCAGCTACAAAAAACGCATTTTTGTAAAAATTTGAATTTTAGACGATATTTTCCTTGTTTTGGTATCAGGAGAACATAATGGGGCAGGAGCTAACGTACCAGCTATGAAATACGCATTTTTGTAAAAATTTGACTTTTGGACGATATTTTCTTTGTTTTGGTATCAGGAGAACATAATGGGACAGGAGCTAACGTACTAGCTCTAAATACGCATTTTTGTGAAAGTTCGACTTTTTGACGTCATTTTTCTTGTTTTGGTATCAGGAGAACATAATGGGGCAGGTGCTAACGTACAAGCTATGAAATACGCATTTTTGTAAAAATTCAACTTTTTTAAAATGTTTTCTTTGTTTTGGTATCAGGAGAACATAAAGGGGCAAGAGCTAACGTACAAGATCATACGATCGTATGATCAAAGTTACGAGTGAATTTACTATTAAATGATGTCGATTATGATAGTGTGCCGCATCATTAGCAAACATTGTATCACATGATACGATTGTATGATTGAAGTTACGAGTGAATATAACATCAAATGATGTCGATTATGATAGTGTACCGCATCATTGGCACTCATTATATCACGTGATACGATCGTATGATTAAAGTTACGAGTGAAGATAACATCAAACGATGTCGATTATGATAGTGTACCGCATCATAGGCACTCAATATATCACGTGATACGATCGTATGATTGAAGTCACGAGTGAATATAACATCAAATAATGTTGAATATGATTGTATAATGTATCATTAGCACTCATTGTTTCACGTGATACGATCGTATGATTAAAGTTACAGGTGAATATAACATCAAATGATGTCGATTATGATAGTGTACCGCATCATTGGCACTCATTATATCACGTGATACTATCGTATGATTGAAGTCACGAGTGAATATAACATCAAATGATGCTAAATATGATTGTATAGTGTATCATTAGCACTCATTGTTTCACGCGATACGATCGTATGATTTAAGTTACAGGTGAATATAACATCAAATGATGTCGATTATGATAGTGTACCGCATCATTGGCGATCATTATATCACGTGATACTATCGTATTATTGAAGTCACGAGTGAATATAACATCAAATGATGCTAAATATGACTGTATAGTGTATCATTAGCACTCATTGTTTCACGTGATACGATCGTATGATTAAAGTTACGAGTAAATATAACATCAAATGATGTCGAATATGATAATGTACTGTATCATTAGCACTCATTGTATCACGTGATACGATCGTATGATGAAAGTTACGAGTGAATATAACATCAAATGATGTCGATTATGATAGTGTACCGCATCATTGGCACTAATTATATCACGTGATACTATCGTATGATTGAAGTCACGAGTGAATATAACATCAAATAATGCTAAATATGATTGTAAAGTGTAGCATTGACACTCATTGTATCACGAGATACGATCGTATGATTGAAGTCGCGAGTGAATATAACATCAAATAATGCTAAATATGATTGTATAGTGTAGCATTGACACTCATTGTATCACGAGAAACGATCGTATGATTAAAGTCACGAGTGAATATAACATCAAATAATGCTAAATATGATTGTATATTGTAGCATTGACACTCATTGTATCACGAGATACGATCGTATGATTAACGTCACGAGTGAATATAACATCAAATGATGTCGATTATGATAGTGTACCGCATCATTGGCACTCATTATATCACGTGATACTATCGTATGATTGAAGTCACGAGTGAATATAACATCAAATGATGCTAAATATGATTGTATAGTGTATCATTAGCACTCATTGTTTCACGCGATACGATCGTATGATTTAAGTTACAGGTGAATATAACATCAAATGATGTCGATTATGATAGTGTACCGCATCATTGGCGATCATTATATCACGTGATACTATCGTATTATTGAAGTCACGAGTGAATATAACATCAAATGATGCTAAATATGACTGTATAGTGTATCATTAGCACTCATTGTTTCACGTGATACGATCGTATGATTAAAGTTACGAGTAAATATAACATCAAATGATGTCGAATATGATAATGTACCGTATCATTAGCACTCATTGTATCACGTGATACGATCGTATGATTGAAGTCACGAGTGAATATAACATCAAATAATGCTAAATATGATTGTAAAGTGTAGCATTGACACTCATTGTATCACGAGATACGATCGTATGATTGAAGTCACGAGTGAATATAACATCAAATAATGCTAAATATGATTGTATAGTGTAGCATTGACACTCATTGTATCACGAGAAACGATCGTATGATTAAAGTCACGAGTGAATATAACATCAAATAATGCTAAATATGATTGTATAGTGTAGCATTGACACTCATTGTATCACGAGATACGATCGTATGATTAACGTCACGAGTGAATATAACATCAAATGATGTTGAATATGATTGTTTAATGTATCATTAGCACTCATTGTTTCACGTGATACGATCGTATGATTAAAGTTACGAGTGAATATACTATTAAATGATGTCGATTATGATAGTGTACCGCATCATTGGCACTAATTGTATCACGTGATACGATCGTATGATCAATGCTACGAGTTAACATAATAGGGCAAGAATTATTGTACCAGCTATGAAATACGCATTTTTGTAAAATTCTTCTTTTTGACGATATTTTTCTTGTTTTGGTATGAGGAAATCATAATTGTTCAGGAGCTAACGTACCAGCTATAAAATACTCTTATATGTAAAAATTTAACTTTTTGATGACATTTTCCTTGTTTTGGTATCAGGAGAACATAATAAGGTAGGAGCTAACGTACTAGCTGAGAAATACGCATTTTTGTAAAAATTTGAGTTTTCGACAATATTTTCCTTGTTTTGGTATCAGGAGAACATAATAGGGCAGGAGCTAACGTACCAGCTATGAAATACGCAATTTTTGTAAAAAATTGAGTTTTCGACGATATTTTCCTTGTTTTGGTATCAGGAGAACATAATGGAGCAGGAGCTAACGTACTAGCTATGAAATACGCATTTTTGTAAAAATTTGAGTTTTTGACGATATTTTCCTTGATTTCGTATCAGGAGAACATAAAAGAGCAGGAGCTAACGTTCCAGCTACAAAAAACGCATTTTTGTAAAAATTTGAATTTTAGACGATATTTTCCTTGTTTTGGTATCAGGAGAACATAATAAGGCAGGAGCTAACGTACTAGCTGAGAAATACGCATTTTTGTAAAAATTTGAGTTTTCGACGATATTTTCCTTGTTTTGGTATCAGGAGAACATAATGGGGCAGGAGCTAACGTACTAGCTATGAAATACGCATTTTTGTAAAAATTTGAGTTTTTGACGATATTTTCCTTGATTTCGTATCAGGAGAACATAAAAGAGCAGGAGCTAACGTTCCAGCTACAAAAAACGCATTTTTGTAAAAATTTGAATTTTAGACGATATTTTCCTTGTTTTGGTATCAGGAGAACATAATGGGGCAGGAGCTAACGTATCAGCTATGAAATACGCATTTTTGTAAAAATTTGAGTTTTTGACGATATTTTCCTTGATTTCGTATCAGGAGAACATAAAAGAGCAGGAGCTAACGTTCCAGCTACAAAAAACGCATTTTTGTAAAAATTCGAATTTTAGACGATATTTTCTTTGTTTTGGTATCAGGAAAACATAATGGGACAGGAGCTAACGTACCAGCTATGAGATACCTATTTTTTTTAAATTTGACTTTTTGACGATATTTTCCTGGTTTTCGTATCAGGAGAACATAATGGGGCAGGAGCTAACGTACTAGCTATGAAATACGCATTTTTGAAAAATTCAACTTTTTGACGATATTTTTCTCCTTTTCGTATCAGGAGAACATAATAGGGCAGGAGCTAACGTACCAGCTATGAAATACGCATTTTTGTAAAAATTTGACTTTTGGACGATATTTTCTTTGTTTTGGTATCAGGAGAACATAATGGGGCAGGTGCTAACGTACAAGCTATGAAATACGCATTTTTGTAAAAATTCAACTTTTTTAAAATGTTTTCTTTGTTTTGGTATCAGGAGAACATAAAGGGGCAAGAGCTAACGTACAAGATCATACGATCGTATGATCAAAGTTACGAGTGAATATACTATTAAATGATGTCGATTATGATAGTGTGCCGCATCATTAGCAAACATTGTATCACATGATACGATTGTATGATTGAAGTTACGAGTGAATATAACATCAAATGATGTCGATTATGATAGTGTACCGCATCATTGGCACTCATTATATCACGTGATACTATCGTATGATTGAAGTCACGAGTGAATATAACATCAAATAATGCTAAATATGATTGTATAGTGTAGCATTGACACTCATTGTATCACGAGATACGATCGTATGATTAAAGTCACGAGTGAATATAACATCAAATGATGTTGAATATGATTGTATAATGTATCATTAGCACTCATTGTTTCACGTGATACGATCGTATGATTAAAGTTACAGGTGAATATAACATCAAATGAGGTCGATTATGATAGTGTACCGCATCATTGGCACTCATTATATCACGTGATACTATCGTATGATTGAAGTCACGAGTGAATATAAAATCAAATGATGCTAAATATGATTGTATAGTGTATCATTAGCGATCATTGTTTCACGTGATACGATCGTATGATTAAAGTCACGAGTGAATATAACATCAAATGATGCTAAATATGATTGTATAGTGTATCATTAGCACTCATTGTTTCACGTGATACGATCGTATGATTAAAGTTACGAGTAAATATAACATCAAATGATTTCGAATATGATAATGTACCGTATCATTAGCACTCATATTATGACGTGATACGATCGTATGATAAAAGTTACGAGTGAATATAACATCAAATGATGTTGAATATGATTGTATAATGTATCATTAGCACTCATTGTTTCACGTGATACGATCATAAGATTAAAGTTACGAGTAAATATAACATCAAATGATGTCGAATATGATAATGTACTGTATCATTAGCACTCATATTATGACGTGATACGATCGTATGATAAAAGTTACGAGTGAATATAACATCAAATGATGCTAAATATGATTGTATAGTGTATCATTAGCTCTCATTGTATCACGTGATACGATCGTATGATGAAAGTTACGAGTGAATATAACATCAAATGATGTCGATTATGATAGTGTACCTTATCATTGGCACTCATTATATCACGTGATACGATCGTATAATGAAAGTTACGAGTGAATATACTATTAAATAATGTCGATTATGATAGTGTACCGCATCATTGGCACTCATTATATCACGTGATACGATCGTATGATTGAAGTCACGAGTGAATATAACATCAAATGATGTCAATTATGATAGTGTTCCGTATCATAAGCACTCATTGTATCACGTGATACGATCGTATGATGAAAGTTACAAGTAAATATACTATTAAATGATGTCGATTATGACAGTGTACCGTACCATTGGCACTCATAGTATCACGTGATACGATCGTATGATTGAAGTCACGAATGAATATAACATCAAATGATGTCGATTATGATAGTGTACCGCATCATTAGCACACATTGTATCACGTGATACGATCGTATGATTAAAGTTACGAGTGAAGATAACATCAAATGATGTTGAATATGATTGTATAATGTATCATTAGCACTCATTGTTTCACGTGATACGATCGTATGATTAAAGTTACAGGTGAATATAACATCAAACGATGTCGATTATGATAGTGTACCGCATCATTGGCACTCAATATATCACGTGATACGATCGTATGATTGAAGTCACGAGTGAATATAACATCAAATAATGTTGAATATGATTGTATAATGTATCATTAGCAATCATTGTTTCACGTGATACGATCGTATGATTAAAGTTACAGGTGAATATAACATCAAATGATGTCGATTATGATAGTGTACCGCATCATTGGCACTCATTATATTACGTGATACAATCGTATGATTGAAGTCACGAGTGAATATAACATTAAATGATGCTAAATATGATTGTATAGTGTATCATTAGCACTCATTGTTTCACGTGATATGATGGTATGATTAAAGTTACGAGTAAATATAACATCAAATGATGTTGAATACGATTGTACAATGTATCATTAGCACTCATTGTTTCACGTGATACGATCGTATGATTAAAGTTACAGGTGAATATAACATCAAATGATGTCGATTATGATAGTGTACCGCATCATTGGCACTCATTATATCACGTGATACTATTGTATGATTGAAGTCACGAGTGAATATAACATCAAATGATGCTAAATATGACTGTATAGTGTATCATTAGCACTCATTGTTTCACGTGATACGATCGTATGATTAAAGTTACGAGTAAATATAACATCAAATGATGTCGAATATGATAATGTACCGTATCATTAGCACTCATTGTATCACGTGATACTATCGTATGATGAAAGTTACGAGTGAATATAACATCAAATGATGTCGATTATGATAGTGTACCGCATCATTTGCACTTATTATATCACGTGATACTATCGTATGATTGAAGTCACGAGTGAATATAACATCAAATAATGCTAAATATGATTGTAAAGTGTAGCATTGACACTCATTGTATCACGAGATACGATCGTATGATTGAAGTCCCGAGTGAATATAACATCAAATAATGCTAAATATGATTGTATAGTGTAGCATTGACACTCATTGTATCACGAGATACGATCGTATGATTAAAGTCACGAGTGAATATAACATCAAATGATGTTGAATATGATTGTTTAATGTATCATTAGCACTCATTGTTTCACGTGATACGATCGTATGATTAAAGTTACGAGTGAATATACTATTAAATGATGTCGATTATGATAGTGTACCGCATCATTGGCACTAATTGTATCACGTGAAACGATCGTATGATCAATATTACGAGTTAACATAATAGGGCAAGAATTATTGTACCAGCTATGAAATACGCATTTTTGTAAAATTCTACTTTTTGACGATATTTTTCTTGTTTTGGTATGAGGAAATCATAATTGTTCAAGAGCTAACGTACCAGCTATAAAATACTCTTATATGTAAAAATTAAACTTTTTGATGACATTTTCCTTGTTTTGGTATCAGGAGAACATAATAAGGCAGGAGCTAACGTACTAGCTGAGAAATACGCATTTTTGTAAAAATTTGAGTTTTCGACGATATTTTCCTTGTTTTGGTATCAGGAGAACATAAAGGGGCAAGAGCTAACGTACAAGATCATACGATCGTATGATCAAAGTTACGAGTGAATATGACATCAAATGATGTCAAATATGATAGTGTGCCGTATCATTTGCACTTATTGTATCACGTGATACAATCGTATGATTGAAGTTACAGTGAATATACTATTAAATAATGTCGATTATGACAGTGTACTGTATCATTGGCACTCATTGTATCACGTGATACGATCGTATGATTGAAGTCATGAATGAATATAACATCAAATGATGTCGATTATGATAGTGTGCCGCATCATTAGCACATATTGTATCACATGATACGATTGTATGATTGAAGTTACGAGTGAATATAACATCAAATGATTTCGAATATGATAATGAACCGCATCATAGGCACTCAATATATCACGTGATACGATCGTATGATTGAAGTCACGAGTGAATATAACATCAAATAATGTTGAATATGATTGTATAATGTATCATTAGCACTCATTGTTTCACGTGATACGATCGTATGATTAAAGTTACAGGTGAATATAACATCAAATGATGTCGATTATGATAGTGTACCGCATCATTGGCACTCATTATATCACGTGATACTATCGTATGTTTGAAGTCACGAGTGAATATAACATCAAATGATGCTAAATATGATTGTATAGTGTATCATTAGCACTCATTGTTTCACGCGATACGATCGTATGATTTAAGTTACAGGTGAATATAACATCAAATGATGTCGATTATGATAGTGTACCGCATCATTGGCGATCATTATATCACGTGATACTATCGTATTATTGAAGTCACGAGTGAATATAACATCAAATGATGCTAAATATGACTGTATAGTGTATCATTAGCACTCATTGTTTCACGTGATACGATCGTATGATTAAAGTTACGAGTAAATATAACATCGAATGATGTCGAATATGATAATGTACTGTATCATTAGCACTCATTGTATCACGTGATACGATCGTATGATGAAAGTTACGAGTGAATATAACATCAAATGATGTCGATTATGATAGTGTACCGCATCATTGGCACTTATTATATCACGTGATACTATCGTATGATTGAAGTCACGAGTGAATATAACATCAAATAATGCTAAATATGATTGTATAGTGTAGCATTGACACTCATTGTATCACGAGAAACGATCGTATGATTAAAGTCACGAGTGAATATAACATCAAATAATGCTAAATATGATTGTATATTGTAGCATTGACACTCATTGTATCACGAGATACGATCGTATGATTAACGTCACGAGTGAATATAACATCAAATGATGTTGAATATGATTGTTTAATGTATCATTAGCACTCATTGTTTCACGTGATACGATCGTATGATTAAAGTTACAGGTGAATATAACATCAAATGATGTCGATTATGATAGTGTACCGCATCATTGGCACTCATTATATCACGTGATACTATCGTATGATTGAAGTCACGAGTGAATATAACATCAAATGATGCTAAATATGATTGTATAGTGTATCATTAGCACTCATTGTTTCACGTGATACGATCGTATGATTAAAGTTACGAGTAAATATAACATCAAATGATGTCGAATATGATAATGTACTGTATCATTAGCACTCATTGTATCACGTGATACGATCGTATGATGAAAGTTACGAGTGAATATAACATCAAATGATGTCGATTATGATAGTGTACCGCATCATTGGCACTTATTATATCACGTGATACTATCGTATGATTGAAGTCACGAGTGAATATAACATCAAATAATGCTAAATATGATTGTAAAGTGTAGCATTGACACTCATTGTATCACGAGATACGATCGTATGATTGAAGTCACGAGTGAATATAACATCAAATAATGCTAAATATGATTGTATAGTGTAGCATTGACACTCATTGTATCACGAGAAACGATCGTATGATTAAAGTCACGAGTGAATATAACATCAAATAATGCTAAATATGATTGTATATTGTAGCATTGACACTCATTGTATCACGAGATACGATCGTATGATTAACGTCACGAGTGAATATAACATCAAATGATGTTGAATATGATTGTTTAATGTATCATTAGCACTCATTGTTTCACGTGATACGATCGTATGATTAAAGTTACAGGTGAATATAACATCAAATGATGTCGATTATGATAGTGTACCGCATCATTGGCACTCATTATATCACGTGATACTATCGTATGATTGAAGTCACGAGTGAATATAACATCAAATGATGCTAAATATGATTGTATAGTGTATCATTAGCACTCATTGTTTCACGCGATACGATCGTATGATTTAAGTTACAGGTGAATATAACATCAAATGATGTCGATTATGATAGTGTACCGCATCATTGGCGATCATTATATCACGTGATACTATCGTATTATTGAAGTCACGAGTGAATATAACATCAAATGATGCTAAATATGACTGTATAGTGTATCATTAGCACTCATTGTTTCACGTGATACGATCGTATGATTAAAGTTACGAGTAAATATAACATCAAATGATGTCGAATATGATAATGTACTGTATCATTAGCACTCATTGTATCACGTGATACGATCGTATGATGAAAGTTACGAGTGAATATAACATCAAATGATGTCGATTATGATAGTGTACCGCATCATTGGCACTTATTATATCACGTGATACTATCGTATGATTGAAGTCACGAGTGAATATAACATCAAATAATGCTAAATATGATTGTAAAGTGTAGCATTGACACTCATTGTATCACGAGATACGATCGTATGATTGAAGTCACGAGTGAATATAACATCAAATAATGCTAAATATGATTGTATAGTGTAGCATTGACACTCATTGTATCACGAGAAACGATCGTATGATTAAAGTCACGAGTGAATATAACATCAAATAATGCTAAGTATGATTGTATATTGTAGCATTGACACTCATTGTATCACGAGATACGATCGTATGATTAACGTCACGAGTGAATATAACATCAAATGATGTTGAATATGATTGTTTAATGTATCATTAGCACTCATTGTTTCACGTGATACGATCGTATGATTAAAGTTACAGGTGAATATAACATCAAATGATGTCGATTATGATAGTGTACCGCATCATTGGCACTCATTATATCACGTGATACTATCGTATGATTGAAGTCACGAGTGAATATAACATCAAATGATGCTAAATATGATTGTATAGTGTATCATTAGCACTCATTGTTTCACGCGATACGATCGTATGATTTAAGTTACAGGTGAATATAACATCAAATGATGTCGATTATGATAGTGTACCGCATCATTGGCGATCATTATATCACGTGATACTATCGTATTATTGAAGTCACGAGTGAATATAACATCAAATGATGCTAAATATGACTGTATAGTGTATCATTAGCACTCATTGTTTCACGTGATACGATCGTATGATTAAAGTTACGAGTAAATATAACATCAAATGATGTCGAATATGATAATGTACCGTATCATTAGCACTCATTGTATCACGTGATACGATCGTATGATGAAAGTTACGAGTGAATATAACATCAAATGATGTCGATTATGATAGTGTACCGCATCATTGGCACTTATTATATCACGTGATACTATCGTATGATTGAAGTCACGAGTGAATATAACATCAAATAATGCTAAATATGATTGTAAAGTGTAGCATTGACACTCATTGTATCACGAGATACGATCGTATGATTGAAGTCACGAGTGAATATAACATCAAATGATGCTAAATATGACTGTATAGTGTATCATTAGCACTCATTGTTTCACGTGATACGATCGTATGATTAAAGTTACGAGTAAATATAACATCAAATGATGTCGAATATGATAATGTACTGTATCATTAGCACTCATTGTATCACGTGATACGATCGTATGATGAAAGTTACGAGTGAATATAACATCAAATGATGTCGATTATGATAGTGTACCGCATCATTGGCACTTATTATATCACGTGATACTATCGTATGATTGAAGTCACGAGTGAATATAACATCAAATAATGCTAAATATGATTGTAAAGTGTAGCATTGACACTCATTGTATCACGAGATACGATCGTATGATTGAAGTCACGAGTGAATATAACATCAAATAATGCTAAATATGATTGTATAGTGTAGCATTGACACTCATTGTATCACGAGAAACGATCGTATGATTAAAGTCACGAGTGAATATAACATCAAATAATGCTAAATATGATTGTATATTGTAGCATTGACACTCATTGTATCACGAGATACGATCGTATGATTAACGTCACGAGTGAATATAACATCAAATGATGTTGAATATGATTGTTTAATGTATCATTAGCACTCATATTATGACGTGATACGATCGTATGATAAAAGTTACGAGTGAATATAACATCAAATGATGTTGAATATGATTGTATAATGTATCATTAGCACTCATTGTTTCACGTGATACGATCATAAGATTAAAGTCACGAGTGAATATAACATCAAATGATGCTAAATATGATTGTATAGTGTATCATTAGCACTCATTGTTTCACGCGATACGATCGTATGATTTAAGTTACAGGTGAATATAACATCAAATGATGTCGATTATGATAGTGTACCGCATCATTGGCGATCATTATATCACGTGATACTATCGTATTATTGAAGTCACGAGTGAATATAACATCAAATGATGCTAAATATGACTGTATAGTGTATCATTAGCACTCATTGTTTCACGTGATACGATCGTATGATTAAAGTTACGAGTAAATATAACATCAAATGATGTCGAATATGATAATGTACCGTATCATTAGCACTCATTGTATCACGTGATACGATCGTATGATGAAAGTTACGAGTGAATATAACATCAAATGATGTCGATTATGATAGTGTACCGCATCATTGGCACTTATTATATCACGTGATACTATCGTATGATTGAAGTCACGAGTGAATATAACATCAAATAATGCTAAATATGATTGTAAAGTGTAGCATTGACACTCATTGTATCACGAGATACGATCGTATGATTGAAGTCACGAGTGAATATAACATCAAATAATGCTAAATATGATTGTATAGTGTAGCATTGACACTCATTGTATCACGAGAAACGATCGTATGATTAAAGTCACGAGTGAATATAACATCAAATAATGCTAAATATGATTGTATATTGTAGCATTGACACTCATTGTATCACGAGATACGATCGTATGATTAACGTCACGAGTGAATATAACATCAAATGATGTTGAATATGATTGTTTAATGTATCATTAGCACTCATTGTTTCACGTGATACGATCGTATGATTAAAGTTACGAGTGAATATACTATTAAATGATGTCGATTATGATAGTGTACCGCATCATTGGCACTAATTGTATCACGTGATACGATCGTATGATCAATGCTACGAGTTAACATAATAGGGCAAGAATTATTGTACCAGCTATGAAATACGCATTTTTGTAAAATTCTACTTTTTGACGATATTTTTCTTGTTTTGGTATGAGGAAATCATAATTGTTCAGGAGCTAACGTACCAGCTATAAAATACTCGTATATGTAAAAATTTAACTTTTTGATGACATTTTCCTTGTTTTGGTATCAGGAGAACATAATAAGGTAGGAGCTAACGTACTAGCTGAGAAATACGCATTTTTGTAAAAATTTGAGTTTTCGACAATATTTTCCTTGTTTTGGTATCAGGAGAACATAATAGGGCAGAAGCTAACGTACCAGCTATGAAATACGCAATTTTTGTAAAAATTTGAGTTTTCGACGATATTTTCCTTGTTTTGGTATCAGGAGAACATAATGGAGCAGGAGCTAACGTACTAGCTATGAAATACGCATTTTTGTAAAAATTTGAGTTTTTGACGATATTTTCCTTGATTTCGTATCAGGAGAACATAATAGAGCAGGAGCTAACGTTCCAGCTACAAAAAACGCATTTTTGTAAAAATTTGAATTTTAGACGATATTTTCCTTGTTTTGGTATCAGGAGAACATAATAAGGCAGGAGCTAACGTACTAGCTGAGAAATACGCATTTTTGTAAAAATTTGAGTTTTCGACGATATTTTCCTTGTTTTGGTATCAGGAGAACATAATAGGGCAGGAGCTAACGTACTAGCTATGAAATACGCATTTTTGTAAAAATTTGAGTTTTTGACGATATTTTCCTTGATTTCGTATCAGGAGAACATAAAAGAGCAGGAGCTAACGTTCCAGCTACAAAAAACGCATTTTTGTAAAAATTTGAATTTTAGACGATATTATCCTTGTTTTGGTATCAGGAGAACATAATGGGGCAGGAGCTAACGTATCAGCTATGAAATACGCATTTTTGTAAAAATTTGAGTTTTTGACGATATTTTCCTTGATTTCGTATCAGGAGAACATAAAAGAGCAGGAGCTAACGTTCCAGCTACAAAAAACGCATTTTTGTAAAAATTTGAATTTTAGACGATATTTTCTTTGTTTTGGTATCAGGAAAACATAATGGGACAGGAGCTAACGTACCAGCTATGAGATACCTATTTTTTTTAAATTTGACTTTTTGACGATATTTTCCTGGTTTTCGTATCAGGAGAACATAATGGGGCAGGAGCTAACGTACTAGCTATGAAATACGCATTTTTGAAAAATTCAACTTTTTGACAATATTTTTCTCCTTTTCGTATCAGGAGAACATAATAGGGCAGGAGCTAACGTACCAGCTATGAAATACGCATTTTTGTAAAAATTTGACTTTTGGACGATATTTTCTTTGTTTTGGTATCAGGAGAACATAATGGGGCAGGTGCTAACGTACAAGCTATGAAATACGCATTTTTGTAAAAATTCAACTTTTTTAAAATGTTTTCTTTGTTTTGGTATCAGGAGAACATAAAGGGGCAAGAGCTAACGTACAAGATCATACGATCGTATGATCAAAGTTACGAGTGAATATACTATTAAATGATGTCGATTATGATAGTGTGCCGCATCATTAGCAAACATTGTATCACATGATACGATTGTATGATTGAAGTTACGAGTGAATATAACATCAAATGATGTCGATTATGATAGTGTACCTTATCATTGGCACTCATTATATCACGTGATACTATCGTATGATTGAAGTCACGAGTGAATATAACATCAAATAATGCTAAATATGATTGTATAGTGTAGCATTGACACTCATTGTATCACGAGATACGATCGTATGATTAAAGTCACGAGTGAATATAACATCAAATGATGTTGAATATGATTGTATAATGTATCATTAGCACTCATTGTTTCACGTGATACGATCGTATGATTAAAGTTACAGGTGAATATAACATCAAATGAGGTCGATTATGATAGTGTACCGCATCATTGGCACTCATTATATCACGTGATACTATCGTATGATTGAAGTCACGAGTGAATATAAAATCAAATGATGCTAAATATGATTGTATAGTGTATCATTAGCGATCATTGTTTCACGTGATACGATCGTATGATTAAAGTCACGAGTGAATATAACATCAAATGATGCTAAATATGATTGTATAGTGTATCATTAGCACTCATTGTTTCACGTGATACGATCGTATGATTAAAGTTACGAGTAAATATAACATCAAATGATTTCGAATATGATAATGTACCGTATCATTAGCACTCATATTATGACGTGATACGATCGTATGATAAAAGTTACGAGTGAATATAACATCAAATGATGTTGAATATGATTGTATAATGTATCATTAGCACTCATTGTTTCACGTGATACGATCATAAGATTAAAGTCACGAGTGAATATAACATCAAATGATGCTAAATATGATTGTATAGTGTATCATTAGCACTCATTGTTTCACGCGATACGATCGTATGATTTAAGTTACAGGTGAATATAACATCAAATGATGTCGATTATGATAGTGTACCGCATCATTGGCGATCATTATATCACGTGATACTATCGTATTATTGAAGTCACGAGTGAATATAACATCAAATGATGCTAAATATGACTGTATAGTGTATCATTAGCACTCATTGTTTCACGTGATACGATCGTATGATTAAAGTTACGAGTAAATATAACATCAAATGATGTCGAATATGATAATGTACCGTATCATTAGCACTCATTGTATCACGTGATACGATCGTATGATGAAAGTTACGAGTGAATATAACATCAAATGATGTCGATTATGATAGTGTACCGCATCATTGGCACTTATTATATCACGTGATACTATCGTATGATTGAAGTCACGAGTGAATATAACATCAAATAATGCTAAATATGATTGTAAAGTGTAGCATTGACACTCATTGTATCACGAGATACGATCGTATGATTGAAGTCACGAGTGAATATAACATCAAATGATGCTAAATATGACTGTATAGTGTATCATTAGCACTCATTGTTTCACGTGATACGATCGTATGATTAAAGTTACGAGTAAATATAACATCAAATGATGTCGAATATGATAATGTACTGTATCATTAGCACTCATTGTATCACGTGATACGATCGTATGATGAAAGTTACGAGTGAATATAACATCAAATGATGTCGATTATGATAGTGTACCGCATCATTGGCACTTATTATATCACGTGATACTATCGTATGATTGAAGTCACGAGTGAATATAACATCAAATAATGCTAAATATGATTGTAAAGTGTAGCATTGACACTCATTGTATCACGAGATACGATCGTATGATTGAAGTCACGAGTGAATATAACATCAAATAATGCTAAATATGATTGTATAGTGTAGCATTGACACTCATTGTATCACGAGAAACGATCGTATGATTAAAGTCACGAGTGAATATAACATCAAATAATGCTAAATATGATTGTATATTGTAGCATTGACACTCATTGTATCACGTGATACGATCGTATGATTAATGTCACGAGTGAATATAACATCAAATGATGTTGAATATGATTGTTTAATGTATCATTAGCACTCATTGTTTCACGTGATACGATCGTATGATTAAAGTTACAGGTGAATATAACATCAAATGATGTCGATTATGATAGTGTACCGCATCATTGGCACTCATTATATCACGTGATACTATCGTATGATTGAAGTCACGAGTGAATATAACATCAAATGATGCTAAATATGATTGTATAGTGTATCATTAGCACTCATTGTTTCACGCGATACGATCGTATGATTTAAGTTACAGGTGAATATAACATCAAATGATGTCGATTATGATAGTGTACCGCATCATTGGCGATCATTATATCACGTGATACTATCGTATTATTGAAGTCACGAGTGAATATAACATCAAATGATGCTAAATATGACTGTATAGTGTATCATTAGCACTCATTGTTTCACGTGATACGATCGTATGATTAAAGTTACGAGTAAATATAACATCAAATGATGTCGAATATGATAATGTACCGTATCATTAGCACTCATTGTATCACGTGATACGATCGTATGATGAAAGTTACGAGTGAATATAACATCAAATGATGTCGATTATGATAGTGTACCGCATCATTGGCACTTATTATATCACGTGATACTATCGTATGATTGAAGTCACGAGTGAATATAACATCAAATAATGCTAAATATGATTGTAAAGTGTAGCATTGACACTCATTGTATCACGAGATACGATCGTATGATTGAAGTCACGAGTGAATATAACATCAAATAATGCTAAATATGATTGTATAGTGTAGCATTGACACTCATTGTATCACGAGAAACGATCGTATGATTAAAGTCACGAGTGAATATAACATCAAATAATGCTAAATATGATTGTATAGTGTAGCATTGACACTCATTGTATCACGAGATACGATCGTATGATTAACGTCACGAGTGAATATAACATCAAATGATGTTGAATATGATTGTTTAATGTATCATTAGCACTCATTGTTTCACGTGATACGATCGTATGATTAAAGTTACGAGTGAATATACTATTAAATGATGTCGATTATGATAGTGTACCGCATCATTGGCACTAATTGTATCACGTGATACGATCGTATGATCAATGCTACGAGTTAACATAATAGGGCAAGAATTATTGTACCAGCTATAAAATACGCATTTTTGTAAAATTCTACTTTTTGACGATATTTTTCTTGTTTTGGTATGAGGAAATCATAATTGTTCAGGAGCTAACGTACCAGCTATAAAATACTCGTATATGTAAAAATTTAACTTTTTGATGACATTTTCCTTGTTTTGGTATCAGGAGAACATAATAAGGTAGGAGCTAACGTACTAGCTGAGAAATACGCATTTTTGTAAAAATTTGAGTTTTCGACAATATTTTCCTTGTTTTGGTATCAGGAGAACATAATAGGGCAGAAGCTAACGTACCAGCTATGAAATACGCAATTTTTGTAAAAATTTGAGTTTTCGACGATATTTTCCTTGTTTTGGTATCAGGAGAACATAATGGAGCAGGAGCTAACGTACTAGCTATGAAATACGCATTTTTGTAAAAATTTGAGTTTTTGACGATATTTTCCTTGATTTCGTATCAGGAGAACATAATAGAGCAGGAGCTAACGTTCCAGCTACAAAAAACGCATTTTTGTAAAAATTTGAATTTTAGACGATATTTTCCTTGTTTTGGTATCAGGAGAACATAATAAGGCAGGAGCTAACGTACTAGCTGAGAAATACGCATTTTTGTAAAAATTTGAGTTTTCGACGATATTTTCCTTGTTTTGGTATCAGGAGAACATAATAGGGCAGGAGCTAACGTACTAGCTATGAAATACGCATTTTTGTAAAAATTTGAGTTTTTGACGATATTTTCCTTGATTTCGTATCAGGAGAACATAAAAGAGCAGGAGCTAACGTTCCAGCTACAAAAAACGCATTTTTGTAAAAATTTGAATTTTAGACGATATTATCCTTGTTTTGGTATCAGGAGAACATAATGGGGCAGGAGCTAACGTATCAGCTATGAAATACGCATTTTTGTAAAAATTTGAGTTTTTGACGATATTTTCCTTGATTTCGTATCAGGAGAACATAAAAGAGCAGGAGCTAACGTTCCAGCTACAAAAAACGCATTTTTGTAAAAATTTGAATTTTAGACGATATTTTCTTTGTTTTGGTATCAGGAAAACATAATGGGACAGGAGCTAACGTACCAGCTATGAGATACCTATTTTTTTTAAATTTGACTTTTTGACGATATTTTCCTGGTTTTCGTATCAGGAGAACATAATGGGGCAGGAGCTAACGTACTAGCTATGAAATACGCATTTTTGAAAAATTCAACTTTTTGACAATATTTTTCTCCTTTTCGTATCAGGAGAACATAATAGGGCAGGAGCTAACGTACCAGCTATGAAATACGCATTTTTGTAAAAATTTGACTTTTGGACGATATTTTCTTTGTTTTGGTATCAGGAGAACATAATGGGGCAGGTGCTAACGTACAAGCTATGAAATACGCATTTTTGTAAAAATTCAACTTTTTTAAAATGTTTTCTTTGTTTTGGTATCAGGAGAACATAAAGGGGCAAGAGCTAACGTACAAGATCATACGATCGTATGATCAAAGTTACGAGTGAATATACTATTAAATGATGTCGATTATGATAGTGTGCCGCATCATTAGCAAACATTGTATCACATGATACGATTGTATGATTGAAGTTACGAGTGAATATAACATCAGATGATGTCGATTATGATAGTGTACCGCATCATTGCCACTCATTATATCACGTGATACTATCGTATGATTGAAGTCACGAGTGAATATAACATCAAATAATGCTAAATATGATTGTATAGTGTAGCATTGACACTCATTGTATCACGAGATACGATCGTATGATTAAAGTCACGAGTGAATATAACATCAAATGATGTTGAATATGATTGTATAATGTATCATTAGCACTCATTGTTTCACGTGATACGATCGTATGATTAAAGTTACAGGTGAATATAACATCAAATGAGGTCGATTATGATAGTGTACCGCATCATTGGCACTCATTATATCACGTGATACTATCGTATGATTGAAGTCACGAGTGAATATAAAATCAAATGATGCTAAATATGATTGTATAGTGTATCATTAGCGATCATTGTTTCACGTGATACGATCGTATGATTAAAGTCACGAGTGAATATAACATCAAATGATGCTAAATATGATTGTATAGTGTATCATTAGCACTCATTGTTTCACGTGATACGATCGTATGATTAAAGTTACGAGTAAATATAACATCAAATGATTTCGAATATGATAATGTACCGTATCATTAGCACTCATATTATGACGTGATACGATCGTATGATAAAAGTTACGAGTGAATATAACATCAAATGATGTTGAATATGATTGTATAATGTATCATTAGCACTCATTGTTTCACGTGATACGATCATAAGATTAAAGTTACGAGTAAATATAACATCAAATGATGTCGAATATGATAATGTACTGTATCATTAGCACTCATTGTATCACGTGATACGATCGTATGATGAAAGTTACGAGTGAATATAACATCAAATGATGTCGATTATGATAGTGTACCTTATCATTGGCACTCATTATATCACGTGATACGATCGTATAATGAAAGTTACGAGTGAATATACTATTAAATAATGTCGATTATGATAGTGTACCGCATCATTGGCACTCATTATATCACGTGATACGATCGTATGATTGAAGTCACGAGTGAATATAACATCAAATGATGTCAATTATGATAGTGTTCCGTATCATAAGCACTCATTGTATCACGTGATACGATCGTATGATGAAAGTTACAAGTAAATATACTATTAAATGATGTCGATTATGACAGTGTACCGTACCATTGGCACTCATAGTATCACGTGATACGATCGTATGATTGAAGTCACGAATGAATATAACATCAAATGATGTCGAATATGATAATGTACCGTATCATTAGCACTCATTGTATCACGTGATACGATCGTATGATTAAAGTTACAGGTGAATATAACATCAAATGATGTCGATTATGATAGTGTACCGCATCATTGGCACTCATTATATCACGTGATACTATCGTATGATTGAAGTCACGAGTGAATATAACATCAAATGATGCTAAATATGACTGTATAGTGTATCATTAGCACTCGTTGTTTCACGTGATACGATCGTATGATTAAAGTTACGAGTAAATATAACATCAAATGATGTCGAATATGATAATGTACCGTATCATTAGCACTCATTGTATCACGTGATACGATCGTATGATGAAAGTTACGAGTGAATATAACATCAAATGATGTCGATTATGATAGTGTACCGCATCATTTGCACTTATTATATCACGTGATACTATCGTATGATTGAAGTCACGAGTGAATATAACATCAAATAATGCTAAATATGATTGTAAAGTGTAGCATTGACACTCATTGTATCACGAGATACGATCGTATGATTGAAGTCACGAGTGAATATAACATCAAATAATGCTAAATATGATTGTATAGTGTAGCATTGACACTCATTGTATCACGAGATACGATCGTATGATTAAAGTCACGAGTGAATATAACATCAAATGATGTTGAATATGATTGTTTAATGTATCATTAGCACTCATTGTTTCACGTGATACGATCGTATGATTAAAGTTACGAGTGAATATACTATTAAATGATGTCGATTATGATAGTGTACCGCATCATTGGCACTAATTGTATCACGTGAAACGATCGTATGATCAATATTACGAGTTAACATAATAGGGCAAGAATTATTGTACCAGCTATGAAATACGCATTTTTGTAAAATTCTACTTTTTGACGATATTTTTCTTGTTTTGGTATGAGGAAATCATAATTGTTCAAGAGCTAACGTACCAGCTATAAAATACTCTTATATGTAAAAATTAAACTTTTTGATGACATTTTCCTTGTTTTGGTATCAGGAGAACATAATAAGGCAGGAGCTAACGTACTAGCTGAGAAATACGCATTTTTGTAAAAATTTGAGTTTTCGACGATATTTTCCTTGTTTTGGTATCAGGAGAACATAAAGGGGCAAGAGCTAACGTACAAGATCATACGATCGTATGATCAAAGTTACGAGTGAATATGACATCAAATGATGTCAAATATGATAGTGTGCCGTATCATTTGCACTTATTGTATCACGTGATACAATCGTATGATTGAAGTTACAGTGAATATACTATTAAATAATGTCGATTATGACAGTGTACTGTATCATTGGCACTCATTGTATCACGTGATACGATCGTATGATTGAAGTCATGAATGAATATAACATCAAATGATGTCGATTATGATAGTGTGCCGCATCATTAGCACATATTGTATCACATGATACGATTGTATGATTGAAGTTACGAGTGAATATAACATCAAATGATTTCGAATATGATAATGAACCGCATCATAGGCACTCAATATATCACGTGATACGATCGTATGATTGAAGTCACGAGTGAATATAACATCAAATAATGTTGAATATGATTGTATAATGTATCATTAGCACTCATTGTTTCACGTGATACGATCGTATGATTAAAGTTACAGGTGAATATAACATCAAATGATGTCGATTATGATAGTGTACCGCATCATTGGCACTCATTATATCACGTGATACTATCGTATGTTTGAAGTCACGAGTGAATATAACATCAAATGATGCTAAATATGATTGTATAGTGTATCATTAGCACTCATTGTTTCACGCGATACGATCGTATGATTTAAGTTACAGGTGAATATAACATCAAATGATGTCGATTATGATAGTGTACCGCATCATTGGCGATCATTATATCACGTGATACTATCGTATTATTGAAGTCACGAGTGAATATAACATCAAATGATGCTAAATATGACTGTATAGTGTATCATTAGCACTCATTGTTTCACGTGATACGATCGTATGATTAAAGTTACGAGTAAATATAACATCAAATGATGTCGAATATGATAATGTACTGTATCATTAGCACTCATTGTATCACGTGATACGATCGTATGATGAAAGTTACGAGTGAATATAACATCAAATTATGTCGATTATGATAGTGTACCGCATCATTGGCACTTATTATATCACGTGATACTATCGTATGATTGAAGTCACGAGTGAATATAACATCAAATAATGCTAAATATGATTGTATAGTGTAGCATTGACACTCATTGTATCACGAGAAACGATCGTATGATTAAAGTCACGAGTGAATATAACATCAAATAATGCTAAATATGATTGTATATTGTAGCATTGACACTCATTGTATCACGAGATACGATCGTATGATTAACGTCACGAGTGAATATAACATCAAATGATGTTGAATATGATTGTTTAATGTATCATTAGCACTCATTGTTTCACGTGATACGATCGTATGATTAAAGTTACAGGTGAATATAACATCAAATGATGTCGATTATGATAGTGTACCGCATCATTGGCACTCATTATATCACGTGATACTATCGTATGATTGAAGTCACGAGTGAATATAACATCAAATGATGCTAAATATGATTGTATAGTGTATCATTAGCACTCATTGTTTCACGTGATACGATCGTATGATTAAAGTTACGAGTAAATATAACATCAAATGATGTCGAATATGATAATGTACTGTATCATTAGCACTCATTGTATCACGTGATACGATCGTATGATGAAAGTTACGAGTGAATATAACATCAAATGATGTCGATTATGATAGTGTACCGCATCATTGGCACTTATTATATCACGTGATACTATCGTATGATTGAAGTCACGAGTGAATATAACATCAAATAATTCTAAATATGATTGTAAAGTGTAGCATTGACACTCATTGTATCACGAGATACGATCGTATGATTGAAGTCACGAGTGAATATAACATCAAATAATGCTAAATATGATTGTATAGTGTAGCATTGACACTCATTGTATCACGAGAAACGATCGTATGATTAAAGTCACGAGTGAATATAACATCAAATAATGCTAAATATGATTGTATATTGTAGCATTGACACTCATTGTATCACGAGATACGATCGTATGATTAACGTCACGAGTGAATATAACATCAAATGATGTTGAATATGATTGTTTAATGTATCATTAGCACTCATTGTTTCACGTGATACGATCGTATGATTAAAGTTACAGGTGAATATAACATCAAATGATGTCGATTATGATAGTGTACCGCATCATTGGCACTCATTATATCACGTGATACTATCGTATGATTGAAGTCACGAGTGAATATAACATCAAATGATGCTAAATATGATTGTATAGTGTATCATTAGCACTCATTGTTTCACGCGATACGATCGTATGATTTAAGTTACAGGTGAATATAACATCAAATGATGTCGATTATGATAGTGTACCGCATCATTGGCGATCATTATATCACGTGATACTATCGTATTATTGAAGTCACGAGTGAATATAACATCAAATGATGCTAAATATGACTGTATAGTGTATCATTAGCACTCATTGTTTCACGTGATACGATCGTATGATTAAAGTTACGAGTAAATATAACATCAAATGATGTCGAATATGATAATGTACTGTATCATTAGCACTCATTGTATCACGTGATACGATCGTATGATGAAAGTTACGAGTGAATATAACATCAAATGATGTCGATTATGATAGTGTACCGCATCATTGGCACTTATTATATCACGTGATACTATCGTATGATTGAAGTCACGAGTGAATATAACATCAAATAATGCTAAATATGATTGTAAAGTGTAGCATTGACACTCATTGTATCACGAGATACGATCGTATGATTGAAGTCACGAGTGAATATAACATCAAATAATGCTAAATATGATTGTATAGTGTAGCATTGACACTCATTGTATCACGAGAAACGATCGTATGATTAAAGTCACGAGTGAATATAACATCAAATAATGCTAAATATGATTGTATATTGTAGCATTGACACTCATTGTATCACGAGATACGATCGTATGATTAACGTCACGAGTGAATATAACATCAAATGATGTTGAATATGATTGTTTAATGTATCATTAGCACTCATTGTTTCACGTGATACGATCGTATGATTAAAGTTACAGGTGAATATAACATCAAATGATGTCGATTATGATAGTGTACCGCATCATTGGCACTCATTATATCACGTGATACTATCGTATGATTGAAGTCACGAGTGAATATAACATCAAATGATGCTAAATATGATTGTATAGTGTATCATTAGCACTCATTGTTTCACGCGATACGATCGTATGATTTAAGTTACAGGTGAATATAACATCAAATGATGTCGATTATGATAGTGTACCGCATCATTGGCACTCATTATATCACGTGATACTATCGTATTATTGAAGTCACGAGTGAATATAACATCAAATGATGCTAAATATGACTGTATAGTGTATCATTAGCACTCATTGTTTCACGTGATACGATCGTATGATTAAAGTTACGAGTAAATATAACATCAAATGATGTCGAATATGATAATGTACCGTATCATTAGCACTCATTGTATCACGTGATACGATCGTATGATGAAAGTTACGAGTGAATATAACATCAAATGATGTCGATTATGATAGTGTACCGCATCATTGGCACTTATTATATCACGTGATACTATCGTATGATTGAAGTCACGAGTGAATATAACATCAAATAATGCTAAATATGATTGTAAAGTGTAGCATTGACACTCATTGTATCACGAGATACGATCGTATGATTGAAGTCACGAGTGAATATAACATCAAATGATGCTAAATATGACTGTATAGTGTATCATTAGCACTCATTGTTTCACGTGATACGATCGTATGATTAAAGTTACGAGTAAATATAACATCAAATGATGTCGAATATGATAATGTACTGTATCATTAGCACTCATTGTATCACGTGATACGATCGTATGATGAAAGTTACGAGTGAATATAACATCAAATGATGTCGATTATGATAGTGTACCGCATCATTGGCACTTATTATATCACGTGATACTATCGTATGATTGAAGTCACGAGTGAATATAACATCAAATAATGCTAAATATGATTGTAAAGTGTAGCATTGACACTCATTGTATCACGAGATACGATCGTATGATTGAAGTCACGAGTGAATATAACATCAAATAATGCTAAATATGATTGTATAGTGTAGCATTGACACTCATTGTATCACGAGAAACGATCGTATGATTAAAGTCACGAGTGAATATAACATCAAATAATGCTAAATATGATTGTATATTGTAGCATTGACACTCATTGTATCACGAGATACGATCGTATGATTAACGTCACGAGTGAATATAACATCAAATGATGTTGAATATGATTGTTTAATGTATCATTAGCACTCATTGTTTCACGTGATACGATCGTATGATTAAAGTTACAGGTGAATATAACATCAAATGATGTCGATTATGATAGTGTACCGCATCATTGGCACTCATTATATCACGTGATACTATCGTATGATTGAAGTCACGAGTGAATATAACATCAAATGATGCTAAATATGATTGTATAGTGTATCATTAGCACTCATTGTTTCACGCGATACGATCGTATGATTTAAGTTACAGGTGAATATAACATCAAATGATGTCGATTATGATAGTGTACCGCATCATTGGCGATCATTATATCACGTGATACTATCGTATTATTGAAGTCACGAGTGAATATAACATCAAATGATGCTAAATATGACTGTATAGTGTATCATTAGCACTCATTGTTTCACGTGATACGATCGTATGATTAAAGTTACGAGTAAATATAACATCAAATGATGTCGAATATGATAATGTACCGTATCATTAGCACTCATTGTATCACGTGATACGATCGTATGATGAAAGTTACGAGTGAATATAACATCAAATGATGTCGATTATGATAGTGTACCGCATCATTGGCACTTATTATATCACGTGATACTATCGTATGATTGAAGTCACGAGTGAATATAACATCAAATAATGCTAAATATGATTGTAAAGTGTAGCATTGACACTCATTTTATCACGAGATACGATCGTATGATTGAAGTCACGAGTGAATATAACATCAAATAATGCTAAATATGATTGTATAGTGTAGCATTGACACTCATTGTATCACGAGAAACGATCGTATGATTAAAGTCACGAGTGAATATAACATCAAATAATGCTAAATATGATTGTATAGTGTAGCATTGACACTCATTGTATCACGAGATACGATCGTATGATTGAAGTCACGAGTGAATATAACATCAAATGATGTTGAATATGATTGTTTAATGTATCATTAGCACTCATTGTTTCACGTGATACGATCGTATGATTAAAGTTACGAGTGAATATACTATTAAATGATGTCGATTATGATAGTGTACCGCATCATTGGCACTAATTGTATCACGTGATACGATCGTATGATCAATGCTACGAGTTAACATAATAGGGCAAGAATTATTGTACCAGCTATGAAATACGCATTTTTGTAAAATTCTACTTTTTGACGATATTTTTCTTGTTTTGGTATGAGGAAATCATAATTGTTCAGGAGCTAACGTACCAGCTATAAAATACTCGTATATGTAAAAATTTAACTTTTTGATGACATTTTCCTTGTTTTGGTATCAGGAGAACATAATAAGGTAGGAGCTAACGTACTAGCTGAGAAATACGCATTTTTGTAAAAATTTGAGTTTTCGACAATATTTTCCTTGTTTTGGTATCAGGAGAACATAATAGGGCAGAAGCTAACGTACCAGCTATGAAATACGCAATTTTTGTAAAAATTTGAGTTTTCGACGATATTTTCCTTGTTTTGGTATCAGGAGAACATAATGGAGCAGGAGCTAACGTACTAGCTATGAAATACGCATTTTTGTAAAAATTTGAGTTTTTGACGATATTTTCCTTGATTTCGTATCAGGAGAACATAAAAGAGCAGGAGCTAACGTTCCAGCTACAAAAAACGCATTTTTGTAAAAATTTGAATTTTAGACGATATTTTCCTTGTTTTGGTATCAGGAGAACATAATAAGGCAGGAGCTAACGTACTAGCTGAGAAATACGCATTTTTGTAAAAATTTGAGTTTTCGACGATATTTTCCTTGTTTTGGTATCAGGAGAACATAATAGGGCAGGAGCTAACGTACTAGCTATGAAATACGCATTTTTGTAAAAATTTGAGTTTTTGACGATATTTTCCTTGATTTCGTATCAGGAGAACATAAAAGAGCAGGAGCTAACGTTCCAGCTACAAAAAACGCATTTTTGTAAAAATTTGAATTTTAGACGATATTATCCTTGTTTTGGTATCAGGAGAACATAATGGGGCAGGAGCTAACGTATCAGCTATGAAATACGCATTTTTGTAAAAATTTGAGTTTTTGACGATATTTTCCTTGATTTCGTATCAGGAGAACATAAAAGAGCAGGAGCTAACGTTCCAGCTACAAAAAACGCATTTTTGTAAAAATTCGAATTTTAGACGATATTTTCTTTGTTTTGGTATCAGGAAAACATAATGGGACAGGAGCTAACGTACCAGCTATGAGATACCTATTTTTTTTAAATTTGACTTTTTGACGATATTTTCCTGGTTTTCGTATCAGGAGAACATAATGGGGCAGGAGCTAACGTACTAGCTATGAAATACGCATTTTTGAAAAATTCAACTTTTTGACAATATTTTTCTCCTTTTCGTATCAGGAGAACATAATAGGGCAGGAGCTAACGTACCAGCTATGAAATACGCATTTTTGTAAAAATTTGACTTTTGGACGATATTTTCTTTGTTTTGGTATCAGGAGAACATAATGGGGCAGGTGCTAACGTACAAGCTATGAAATACGCATTTTTGTAAAAATTCAACTTTTTTAAAATGTTTTCTTTGTTTTGGTATCAGGAGAACATAAAGGGGCAAGAGCTAACGTACAAGATCATACGATCGTATGATCAAAGTTACGAGTGAATATACTATTAAATGATGTCGATTATGATAGTGTGCCGCATCATTAGCAAACATTGTATCACATGATACGATTGTATGATTGAAGTTACGAGTGAATATAACATCAAATGATGTCGATTATGATAGTGTACCGCATCATTGGCACTCATTATATCACGTGATACTATCGTATGATTGAAGTCACGAGTGAATATAACATCAAATAATGCTAAATATGATTGTATAGTGTAGCATTGACACTCATTGTATCACGAGATACGATCGTATGATTAAAGTCACGAGTGAATATAACATCAAATGATGTTGAATATGATTGTATAATGTATCATTAGCACTCATTGTTTCACGTGATACGATCGTATGATTAAAGTTACAGGTGAATATAACATCAAATGAGGTCGATTATGATAGTGTACCGCATCATTGGCACTCATTATATCACGTGATACTATCGTATGATTGAAGTCACGAGTGAATATAAAATCAAATGATGCTAAATATGATTGTATAGTGTATCATTAGCGATCATTGTTTCACGTGATACGATCGTATGATTAAAGTCACGAGTGAATATAACATCAAATGATGCTAAATATGATTGTATAGTGTATCATTAGCACTCATTGTTTCACGTGATACGATCGTATGATTAAAGTTACGAGTAAATATAACATCAAATGATTTCGAATATGATAATGTACCGTATCATTAGCACTCATATTATGACGTGATACGATCGTATGATAAAAGTTACGAGTGAATATAACATCAAATGATGTTGAATATGATTGTATAATGTATCATTAGCACTCATTGTTTCACGTGATACGATCATAAGATTAAAGTTACGAGTAAATATAACATCAAATGATGTCGAATATGATAATGTACTGTATCATTAGCACTCATTGTATCACGTGATACGATCGTATGATGAAAGTTACGAGTGAATATAACATCAAATGATGTCGATTATGATAGTGTACCTTATCATTGGCACTCATTATATCACGTGATACGATCGTATAATGAAAGTTACGAGTGAATATACTATTAAATAATGTCGATTATGATAGTGTACCGCATCATTGGCACTCATTATATCACGTGATACGATCGTATGATTGAAGTCACGAGTGAATATAACATCAAATGATGTCAATTATGATAGTGTTCCGTATCATAAGCACTCATTGTATCACGTGATACGATCGTATGATGAAAGTTACAAGTAAATATACTATTAAATGATGTCGATTATGACAGTGTACCGTACCATTGGCACTCATAGTATCACGTGATACGATCGTATGATTGAAGTCACGAATGAATATAACATCAAATGATGTCGATTATGATAGTGTACCGCATCATTAGCACACATTGTATCACGTGATACGATCGTATGATTAAAGTTACGAGTAAATATAACATCAAATGATGTTGAATACGATTGTACAATGTATCATTAGCACTCATTGTTTCACGTGATACGATCGTATGATTAAAGTTACAGGTGAATATAACATCAAATGATGTCGATTATGATAGTGTACCGCATCATTGGCACTCATTATATCACGTGATACTATCGTATGATTGAAGTCACGAGTGAATATAACATCAAATGATGCTAAATATGACTGTATAGTGTATCATTAGCACTCATTGTTTCACGTGATACGATCGTATGATTAAAGTTACGAGTAAATATAACATCAAATGATGTCGAATATGATAATGTACCGTATCATTAGCACTCATTGTATCACGTGATACGATCGTATGATGAAAGTTACGAGTGAATATAACATCAAATGATGTCGATTATGATAGTGTACCGCATCATTTGCACTTATTATATCACGTGATACTATCGTATGATTGAAGTCACGAGTGAATATAACATCAAATAATGCTAAATATGATTGTAAAGTGTAGCATTGACACTCATTGTATCACGAGATACGATCGTATGATTGAAGTCACGAGTGAATATAACATCAAATAATGCTAAATATGATTGTATAGTGTAGCATTGACACTCATTGTATCACGAGATACGATCGTATGATTAAAGTCACGAGTGAATATAACATCAAATAATGTCGATTATGATAGTGTACCGCATCATTGGCACTCATTATATCACGTGATACGATCGTATGATTGAAGTCACGAGTGAATATAACATCAAATGATGTCAATTATGATAGTGTTCCGTATCATAAGCACTCATTGTATCACGTGATACGATCGTATGATGAAAGTTACAAGTAAATATACTATTAAATGATGTCGATTATGACAGTGTACCGTACCATTGGCACTCATAGTATCACGTGATACGATCGTATGATTGAAGTCACGAATGAATATAACATCAAATGATGTCGATTATGATAGTGTACCGCATCATTAGCACACATTGTATCACGTGATACGATCGTATGATTAAAGTTACGAGTAAATATAACATCAAATGATGTTGAATACGATTGTACAATGTATCATTAGCACTCATTGTTTCACGTGATACGATCGTATGATTAAAGTTACAGGTGAATATAACATCAAATGATGTCGATTATGATAGTGTACCGCATCATTGGCACTCATTATATCACGTGATACTATCGTATGATTGAAGTCACGAGTGAATATAACATCAAATGATGCTAAATATGACTGTATAGTGTATCATTAGCACTCATTGTTTCACGTGATACGATCGTATGATTAAAGTTACGAGTAAATATAACATCAAATGATGTCGAATATGATAATGTACCGTATCATTAGCACTCATTGTATCACGTGATACGATCGTATGATGAAAGTTACGAGTGAATATAACATCAAATGATGTCGATTATGATAGTGTACCGCATCATTTGCACTTATTATATCACGTGATACTATCGTATGATTGAAGTCACGAGTGAATATAACATCAAATAATGCTAAATATGATTGTAAAGTGTAGCATTGACACTCATTGTATCACGAGATACGATCGTATGATTGAAGTCACGAGTGAATATAACATCAAATAATGCTAAATATGATTGTATAGTGTAGCATTGACACTCATTGTATCACGAGATACGATCGTATGATTAAAGTCACGAGTGAATATAACATCAAATGATGTTGAATATGATTGTTTAATGTATCATTAGCACTCATTGTTTCACGTGATACGATCGTATGATTAAAGTTACGAGTGAATATACTATTAAATGATGTCGATTATGATAGTGTACCGCATCATTGGCACTAATTGTATCACGTGAAACGATCGTATGATCAATATTACGAGTTAACATAATAGGGCAAGAATTATTGTACCAGCTATGAAATACGCATTTTTGTAAAATTCTACTTTTTGACGATATTTTTCTTGTTTTGGTATGAGGAAATCATAATTGTTCAAGAGCTAACGTACCAGCTATAAAATACTCTTATATGTAAAAATTAAACTTTTTGATGACATTTTCCTTGTTTTGGTATCAGGAGAACATAATAAGGCAGGAGCTAACGTACTAGCTGAGAAATACGCATTTTTGTAAAAATTTGAGTTTTCGACGATATTTTCCTTGTTTTGGTATCAGGAGAACATAAAGGGGCAAGAGCTAACGTACAAGATCATACGATCGTATGATCAAAGTTACGAGTGAATATGACATCAAATGATGTCAAATATAATAGTGTGCCGTATCATTTGCACTTATTGTATCACGTGATACAATCGTATGATTGAAGTTACAGTGAATATACTATTAAATAATGTCGATTATGACAGTGTACTGTATCATTGGCACTCATTGTATCACGTGATACGATCGTATGATTGAAGTCATGAATGAATATAACATCAAATGATGTCGATTATGATAGTGTGCCGCATCATTAGCACACATTGTATCACATGATACGATTGTATGATTAAAGTTACGAGTAAATATAACATCAAATGATTTCGAATATGATAATGTACCGTATCATTAGCACTCATATTATGACGTGATACGATCGTATGATAAAAGTTACGAGTGAATATAACATCAAATGATGTTGAATATGATTGTATAATGTATCATTAGCACTCATTGTTTCACGTGATACGATCATAAGATTAAAGTTACGAGTAAATATAACATCAAATGATGTCGAATATGATAATGTACTGTATCATTAGCACTCATTGTATCACGTGATACGATCGTATGATGAAAGTTACGAGTGAATATAACATCAAATGATGTCGATTATGATAGTGTACCTTATCATTGGCACTCATTATATCACGTGATACGATCGTATAATGAAAGTTACGAGTGAATATACTATTAAATAATGTCGATTATGATAGTGTACCGCATCATTGGCACTCATTATATCACGTGATACGATCGTATGATTGAAGTCACGAGTGAATATAACATCAAATGATGTCGATTATGATAGTGTACCGCATCATTAGCACACATTGTATCACGTGATACGATCGTATGATTAAAGTTACGAGTAAATATAACATCAAATGATGTTGAATACGATTGTACAATGTATCATTAGCACTCATTGTTTCACGTGATACGATCGTATGATTAAAGTTACAGGTGAATATAACATCAAATGATGTCGATTATGATAGTGTACCGCATCATTGGCACTCATTATATCACGTGATACTATCGTATGATTGAAGTCACGAGTGAATATAACATCAAATGATGCTAAATATGACTGTATAGTGTATCATTAGCACTCATTGTTTCACGTGATACGATCGTATGATTAAAGTTACGAGTAAATATAACATCAAATGATGTCGAATATGATAATGTACCGTATCATTAGCACTCATTGTATCACGTGATACGATCGTATGATGAAAGTTACGAGTGAATATAACATCAAATGATGTCGATTATGATAGTGTACCGCATCATTTGCACTTATTATATCACGTGATACTATCGTATGATTGAAGTCACGAGTGAATATAACATCAAATAATGCTAAATATGATTGTAAAGTGTAGCATTGACACTCATTGTATCACGAGATACGATCGTATGATTGAAGTCACGAGTGAATATAACATCAAATAATGCTAAATATGATTGTATAGTGTAGCATTGACACTCATTGTATCACGAGATACGATCGTATGATTAAAGTCACGAGTGAATATAACATCAAATGATGTTGAATATGATTGTTTAATGTATCATTAGCACTCATTGTTTCACGTGATACGATCGTATGATTAAAGTTACGAGTGAATATACTATTAAATGATGTCGATTATGATAGTGTACCGCATCATTGGCACTAATTGTATCACGTGAAACGATCGTATGATCAATATTACGAGTTAACATAATAGGGCAAGAATTATTGTACCAGCTATGAAATACGCATTTTTGTAAAATTCTACTTTTTGACGATATTTTTCTTGTTTTGGTATGAGGAAATCATAATTGTTCAAGAGCTAACGTACCAGCTATAAAATACTCTTATATGTAAAAATTAAACTTTTTGATGACATTTTCCTTGTTTTGGTATCAGGAGAACATAATAAGGCAGGAGCTAACGTACTAGCTGAGAAATACGCATTTTTGTAAAAATTTGAGTTTTCGACGATATTTTCCTTGTTTT
Source organism: Acanthosoma haemorrhoidale (assembly GCA_930367205.1). Lineage (NCBI taxonomy): Eukaryota > Metazoa > Arthropoda > Insecta > Hemiptera > Acanthosomatidae > Acanthosoma > Acanthosoma haemorrhoidale. Next base: position 118,654,462 of record OV884014.1, read on the forward strand.
GGTATCAGGAGAATATAAAGGGGCAAGAGCTAACGTACAAGATCATACGATCGTATGATCAAAGTTACGAGTGAATATGACATCAAATGATGTCAAATATGATAGTGTGCCGTATCATTTGCACTTATTGTATCACGTGATACAATCGTATGATTGAAGTTACAGTGAATATACTATTAAATAATGTCGATTATGACAGTGTACTGTATCATTGGCACTCATTGTATCACGTGATACGATCGTATGATTGAAGTCATGAATGAATATAACATCAAATGATGTCGATTATGATAGTGTGCCGCATCATTAGCACACATTGTATCACATGATACGATTGTATGATTGAAGTTACGAGTGAATATAACATCAAATGATTTCGAATATGATAATGAACCGCATCATTGGCAATCATTATATCACGTGATACCATCATATGATTGAAGTCACGAGTTAATATAACATCAAATGATGTTGGATATGATTGTATAATGTATCATTAGCACTCATTGTTTCACGTGATACGATCGTATGATTAAAGTTACAGGTGAATATAATATCAATTGATGTCGTATATGATAGCGCACCATATCATTAGCACTTATTGTATCATGTGATGTGATCGTATGATTGAAGTCACCAGTGAATATAACATCAAATAATGCTAAATATGATTGTACAGTGTAGCATTGACACTCATTGTATCACGAGATACGATCGTATGATTAAAGTCACGAGTGAATATACTATAAAATGATGTCAATTATGATAGTGTACCACATCATTGGCACTCATTATATCACGTGATACGATCGTATGATTAAAGTTACGATTGGAGATACTAATAAATGATGTTGAATATAATAGTGCACCATATCATTAGCACTTATTGTATCATGTGATGCGATCGTATGATTAAAGTTACAAGTGAAATTAACATCAAATGATGTCGATTATAATAGTGTACCGCATCATTGGCACTCATTATATCACGTGATACGATCGTATGATTAAAGTTACGATTGGAGATACTAATAAATGATGTTGAATATAATAGTGCACCATATCATTAGCACTTATTGTATCATGTGATGCGATCGTATGATTAAAGTTACGAGTAAATATAACATCAAATGATGTTGAATATGATTGTTTAATGTATCATTAGCACTCATTGTTTCACGTGATACGATCGTATGATTAAAGTTACGAGTGAATATACTATTAAATGATGTCGATTATGATAGTGTACCGCATCATTGGCACTAATTGTATCACGTGATACGATCGTATGATCAAAGCTACGAGTTAACATAATAGGGCAAGAATTATTGGACCAGCTATGAAATACGCATTTTTGTAAAATTCTACTTTTTGACGATATTTTTCTTGTTTTGGTATGAGGAAATCATAATTGTTCAAGAGCTAACGTACCAGCTATAAAATACTCTTATATGTAAAAATTAAACTTTTTGATGACATTTTCCTTGTTTTGGTATCAGGAGAACATAATAAGGCAGGAGCTAACGTACTAGCTGAGAAATACGCATTTTTGTAAAAATTTGAGTTTTCGACGATATTTTCCTTGTTTTGGTATCACGAGAACATAATGGGGCAGGAGCTAACGTACTAGCTATGAAATACGCATTTTCGAAAAATTTGAGTTTTTGACGATATTTTCCTTGATTTCGTACCAGGAGAACATAAAAGAGCAGGAGCTAACGTTCCAGCTACAAAAAACGCATTTTTGTAAAAATTTGAATTTTAGACGATATTTTCCTTGTTTTGGTATCAGGAGAACATAATGGGGCAGGAGCTAACGTATCAGCTATGAAATACGCATTTTTGTAAAAATTTGAGTTTTTGACGATATTTTCCTTGATTTCGTATCAGGAGAACATAAAAGAGCAGGAGCTAACGTTCCAGCTACAAAAAACGCATTTTTGTAAAAATTCGAATTTTAGACGATATTTTCTTTGTTTTGGTATCAGGAGAACATAATGGGACAGGAGCTAACGTACCAGCTATGAGATACCTATTTTTTTTAAATTTGACTTTTTGACGATATTTTCCTGGTTTTCGTATCAGGAGAACATAATGGGGCAGGAGCTAACGTACTAGCTATGAAATACGCATTTTTGAAAAATTAAACTTTTTGACGATATTTTTCTCTTTTTCGTATCAGGAGAACATAATAGGGCAGGAGCTAACGTACCAGCTATGAAATACGCATTTTTGTAAAAATTTGACTTTTGGACGATATTTTCTTTGTTTTGGTATCAGGAGAACATAATGGGACAGGAGCTAACGTACTAGCTCTAAATACGCATTTTTGTGAAAGTTCGACTTTTTGACGTCATTTTTCTTGTTTTGGTATCAGGAGAACATAATGGGGCAGGTGCTAACGTACAAGCTATGAAATACGCATTTTCGTAAAAATTCAACTTTTTTAAAATGTTTTCTTTGTTTTGGTATCAGGAGAACATAAAGGGGCAAGAGCTAACGTACAAGATCATACGATCGTATGATCAAAGTTACGAGTGAATATACTATTAAATGATGTCGATTATGATAGTGTGCCGCATCATTAGCAAACATTGTATCACATGATACGATTGTATGATTGAAGTTACGAGTGAATATAACATCAAATGATGTCGATTATGATAGTGTACCGCATCATTGGCACTCATTATATCACGTGATACTATCGTATGATTGAAGTCACGAGTGAATATAACATCAAATAATGCTAAATATGATTGTATAGTGTAGCATTGACACTCATTGTATCACGAGATACGATCGTATGATTAAAGTCACGAGTGAATATAACATCAAATGATGTTAAATATGATTGTATAATGTATCATTAGCACTCATTGTTTCACGTGATACGATCGTATGATTAAAGTTACAGGTGAATATAACATCAAATGAGGTCGATTATGATAGTGTACCGCATCATTGGCACTCATTATATCACGTGATACTATCGTATGATTGAAGTCACGAGTGAATATAAAATCAAATGATGCTAAATATGATTTTATAGTGTATCATTAGCGATCATTGTTTCACGTGATACGATCGTATGATTAAAGTCACGAGTGAATATAACATCAAATGATGCTAAATATGATTGTATAGTGTATCATTAGCACTCATTGTTTCACGTGATACGATCGTATGATTAAAGTTACGAGTAAATATAACATCAAATGATTTCGAATATGATAATGTACCGTATCATTAGCACTCATATTATGACGTGATACGATCGTATGATAAAAGTTACGAGTGAATATAACATCAAATGATGTTGAATATGATTGTATAATGTATCATTAGCACTCATTGTTTCACGTGATACGATCATAAGATTAAAGTTACGAGTAAATATAACATCAAATGGTGTCGAATATGATAATGTACTGTATCATTAGCACTCATTGTATCACGTGACACGATCGTATGATGAAAGTTACGAGTGAATATAACATCAAATGATGTCGATTATGATAGTGTACCTTATCATTGGCACTCATTATATCACGTGATACGATCGTATAATGAAAGTTACGAGTGAATATACTATTAAATAATGTCGATTATGATAGTGTACCGCATCATTAGCACTCATTATATCACGTGATACGATCGTATGATTGAAGTCACGAGTGAATATAACATCAAATGATGTCAATTATGATAGTGTTCCGTATCATAAGCACTCATTGTATCACGTGATACGATCGTATGATGAAAGTTACAAGTAAATATACTATTAAATGATGTCGATTATGACAGTGTACCGTACCATTGGCACTCATAGTATCACGTGATACGATTGTATGATTGAAGTCACGAATGAATATAACATCAAATGATGTCGATTATGATAGTGTACCGCATCATTAGCACACATTGTATCACGTGATACCATCATATGATTGAAGTCACGAGTGAATATAACATCAAATGATGTTGGATATGATTGTATAATGTATCATTAGCACTCATTGTTTCACGTGATACGATCGTATGATTAAAGTTACAGGTGAATATAATATCAATTGATGTCGTATATGATAGCGCACCATATCATTAGCACTTATTGTATCATGTGATGTGATCGTATGATTGAAGTCACGAGTGAATATAACATGAATAATGCTAAATATGATTGTATAGTGTAGCATTGACACTCATTGTATCACGAGATACGATCGTATGATTAAAGTCACGAGTGAATATACTATAAAATGATGTCGATTATGATAGTGTACCACATCATTGGCACTCATTATATCAGGTGATACGATCGTATGATTAAAGTTACGATTGGAGATACTAATAAATGATGTTGAATATAATAGTGCACCATATCATTAGCACTTATTGTATCATGTGATGCGATCGTATGATTAAAGTTACAAGTGAATATAACATCAAATGATGTCGATTATAATAGTGTACCGCATCATTGGCACTCATTATATCACGTGATGCTATCGTATGATTGAAGTCACGAGTGAATATAACATCAAATAATGCTAAATATGATTGTATAGTGTAGCATTGACACTCATTGTATCACGAGATACGATCGTATGATTGAAGTCACGAGTGAATATACTATAAAATGATGTCGATTATGATAGTGTACCACATCATTGGCACTCATAATATCACGTGATACGATCGTATGATTGAAGTCACGAGTGAATATAATATCAAATGATGTCAATTATGATAGTGTTGCGTATCATAAGCACTCATTGTTTCACGTGATACGATCGTATGATTAAAGTTACGATTGGAGATACTAATAAATGATGTTGAATATAATAGTGCACCATATCATTAGCACTTATTGTATCATGTGATGCGATCGTATGATTAAAGTTACAAGTGAATATAACATCAAATGATGTCGATTATAATAGTGTACCGCATCATTGGCACTCATTATATCACGTGATACTATCGTATGATTGAAGTCACGAGTGAATATAACATCAAATAATGTTAAATATGATTGTATAGTGTAGCATTGACACTCATTGTATCACGAGATACGATCATATGATTGAAGTCACGAGTGAATATAACATCAAATGATGTTGAATATGATTGTATAATGTATCATTAGCACTCATTGTTTCACGTGATACGATCGTATGATTAAAGTTACAGGTGAATATATCATCAAATGATGTCGATTATGATAGTGTACCGCATCATTGGCACTCATTATATCACGTGATACTATCGTATGATTTAAGTCACGAGTGAATATAAAATCAAATGATGCTAAATATGATTGTATAGTGTATCATTAGCACTCATTGTTTCACGTGATACGATCGTATGATTAAAGTCACGAGTGAATATAACATCAAATGATTATAAATATGATTGTATAGTGTATCATTAGCACTTATTGTTTCACGTGATACGATCGTATGTTTAAAGTTACGAGTAAATATAACATCAAATGATGTCGAATATGATAATGTACCGTATCATTAGCACTCATATTATCACGTGATGCTATCGTATGATTGAAGTCACGAGTGAATATAACATTAAATAATGCTAAATATGATTGTACAGTGTAGCATTGACACTCATTGTATCACGAGATACGATCGTATGATTGAAGTCACGAGTGAATATACTATAAAATGATGTCGAATATGATAATGTACTGTATCATTAGCACTCATAATATCACGTGATACGATCGTATGATTGAAGTCACGAGTGAATATAATATCAAATGATGTCAATTATGATAGTGTTGCGTATCATAAGCACTTATTGTTTCACGTGATACGATCGTATGATTAAAGTTACGATTGGAGATACTAATAAATGATGTTGAATATAATAGTGCACCATATCATTAGCACTTATTGTATCATGTGATGCGATCGTGTGATTAAAGTTACAAGTGAATATAACATCAAATGATGTCGATTATAATAGTGTACCGCATCATTGGCACTCATTATATCACGTGATACTATCGTATGATTGAAGTCACGAGTGAATATAACATCAAATAATGCTAAATATGATTGTATAGTGTAGCATTGACACTCATTGTATCACGAGATACGATCGTATGATTAAAGTCACGAGTGAATATAACATCAAATGATGTTGAATATGATTGTATAATGTATCATTAGCACTCATTGTTTCACGTGATACGATCGTATGATTAAAGTTACAGGTGAATATAACATCAAATGAGGTCGATTATGATAGTGTACCTCATCATTGGCACTCATTATATCACGTGATACTATCGTATGATTGAAGTCACGAGTGAATATAAAATCAAATGATGCTAAATATGATTGTATAGTGTATCATTAGCACTCATTGTTTCACGTGATACGATCGTATGATTAAAGTCACGAGTGAATATAACATCAAATGATGCTAAATATGATTGTATAGTGTATCATTAGCACTCATTGTTTCACGTGATACGATCGTATGATTAAACTTACGAGTAAATATAACATCAAATGATTTCGAATATGATAATGTACCGTATCATTAGCACTCATATTATGACGTGATACGATCGTATGATAAAAGTTACGAGTGAATATAACATCAAATGATGTTGAATATGATTGTATAATGTATCATTAGCACTCATTGTTTCACGTGATACGATCATAAGATTAAAGTTACGAGTAAATATAACATCAAATGATGTCGAATATGATAATGTACTGTATCATTAGCACTCATTGTATCACGTGATACGATCGTATGATGAAAGTTACGAGTGAATATAACATCAAATGATGTCGAATAGGATTGTATAGTATATCATTAGCACTTATTGTTTCACGTGATACGATCGTATGATTAAAGTTACGATTGGAGATACTAATAAATGATGTTGAATATAATAGTGCACCATATCATTAGCACTTATTGTATCATGTGATGCGATCGTATGATTAAAGTTACAAGTGAATATAACATCAAATGATGTCGATTATAATAGTGTACCACATCATTTGCACTCATTATATCACGTGATACGATCGTATGATTGAAGTCACGAGTGAATATAATATCAAATGATGTCAATTATGATAGTGTTGCGTATCATAAGCACTCATTGTTTCACGTGATACGATCGTATGATTAAAGTTACGATTGGAGATACTAATAAATGATGTTGAATATAATAGTGCACCATATCATTAGCACTTATTGTATCATGTGATGCGATCGTATGATTGAAGTTACAAGTGAATATAACATCAAATGATGTCGATTATAATAGTGTACCGCATCATTGACACTAATTATATCACGTGATACGATCGTATGATTGAAGTCACGAGTGAATATAACATCAAATGATGCTAAATATGATTGTATAGTGTATCATTAGCACTCATTGTTTCACGTGATACGATCGTATGATTAAAGTTACAGGTGAATATAACATCAAATGATGTCGATTATAATAGTGTACCGCATCATTGGCACTAATTATATCACGTGATACTATCGTATGATTGAAGTCACGAGTGAATATAACATCAAATGATGCTAAATATGATTGTATAGTGTATCATTAGCACTCATTGTTTCACGTGATACGATCGTATGATTAAAGTTACGAGTAAATATAACATCAAATGATGTCGAATATGATAATGTACCGTATCATTAGCACTCATATCATCACGTGATACGATCGTATGATGAAAGTTACGAGTGAATATAACATCAAATGATGTTGAATATGATTGTATAATGTATCATTAGCACTCATTGTTTCACGTGATACGATCGTATGATTAAAGTTATGAGTGAAGATAACATCAAATGATGTTGAATATGATTGTATAATGTATCAATAGCACTCATTGTATCACGAGATAAGATCGTATGATTGAAGTCACGAGTGAATATACTATAAAATGATGTCGATTATGATAGTGTACCACATCATTGGCACTCATTATATCACGTGATACGATCGTATGATTGAAGTCACGAGTGAATATAATATCAAATGATGTCAATTATGATAGTGTTGCGTATCATAAGCACTCCTTGTTTCACGTGATACGATCGTATGATTAAAGTTACGATTGGAGATACTAATAAATGATGTTGAATATAATAGTGCACCATATCATTGGCACTCATAGTATCACGTGATACGATCGTATGATTGAAGTCACGAATGAATATAACATCAAAGGATGTCGATTATGATAGTGTACCGCATCATTAGCACACATTGTATCACGTGATACGATCGTATGATTAAAGTTACGAGTGAAGATAACATCAAATGATGTTGAATATGATTGTATAATGTATCATTAGCACTCATTGTTTCACGTGATACGATCGTATGATTAAAGTTACGAGTGAATACAACATCAAAAGATGTCGATTATAATAGTGTACCGCATCATTGGCACTCATTATATCACGTGATACGATCGTATGATGAAAGTTACGAGTGAATATAACATCAAATGATGTTGAATATGATTGTATAATGTATCATTAGCACTCATTGTTTCACGTGATACGATCGTATGATTAAAGTTATGAGTGAAGATAACATCAAATGATGTTGAATATGATTGTATAATGTATCATTAGCACTCATTGTATCACGAGATAAGATCGTATGATTGAAGTCACGAGTGAATATACTATAAAATGATGTCGATTATGATAGTGTACCACATCATTGGCACTCATTATATCACGTGATACGATCGTATGATTGAAGTCACGAGTGAATATAATATCAAATGATGTCAATTATGATAGTGTTGCGTATCATAAGCACTGCTTGTTTCACGTGATACGATCGTATGATTAAAGTTACGATTGGAGATACTAATAAATGATGTTGAATATAATAGTGCACCATATCATTGGCACTCATAGTATCACGTGGTACGATCGTATGATTGAAGTCACGAATGAATATAACATCAAATGATGTCGATTATGATAGTGTACCGCATCATTAGCACACATTGTTTCACGTGATACGATCGTATGATTAAAGTTACGAGTGAAGATAACATCAAATGATGTTGAATATGATTGTATAATGTATCATTAGCACTCATTGTTTCACGTGATACGATCGTATGATTACAGTTACGAGTGAATACAACATCAAAAGATGTCGATTATGATAGTGTACCGCATCATTGGCACTTATTATATCACGTGATACGATCGTATGATGAAAGTTACGAGTGAATATAACATCAAATGATGTCGAATGGGATTGTATAAAGTATCATTAGCACTCATTGTTTCACGTTATACGATCGTATGATTAAAGTTATGATTGGAGATACTAATAAATGATGTTGAATATAATAGTGCACTATATCATTAGCACTTATTGTATCATGTGATGCGATCGTATGATTAAAGTTACAAGTGAATATAACATCAAATGATGTCGATTATAATAGTGTACCGCATCATTGGCACTCATTATATCACGTGATACTATCGTATGATTAAAGTCACGAGTGAATATAACATCAAATGATGTTGAATATGATTGTATAATGTCTCAATAGCAGTCATTGTTTCACGTGATACGATCGTATGATTAAAGTTACGAGTGAATATACTATATAATGATGTCGATTATGATAGTGTACCACATCATTGGCACTCATTATATCACGTGATACGATCGTATAATGAAAGTTACGAGTGAATATAACATCAAATGATGTCGATTATAATAGTGTACCGCATCATTGGCACTCATTATATCACGTGATACTATCGTATGATTGAAGTCACGAGTGAATATAACATAAAATAATGCTAAATATGATTGTATAGTGTAGCATTGACACTCATTGTATCACGAGATACGATGGTATGATTGAAGTCACGAGTGAATATAACATCAAATAATGCTAAATATGATTGTATAGTGTAGCATTGACACTCATTGTATCACGAGATACGATCGTATAATTAAAGTCACGAGTGAATATAACATCAAATGATGTCGATTATAATAGTGTACCGCATCATTGGCACTCATTATATCACGTGATACTATCGTATGATTGAAGTCACGAGTGAATATAACATCAAATGATGTCGATTATGATAGTGTACCGCATCATTAGCACACATTGTATCACGTGATACGATCGTATGATTAAAGTTACGAGTGAAGATAACATCAAATGATGTTGAATATGATTGTATAATGTATCATTAGCACTCATTGTTTCACGTGATACGATCGTATGATTAAAGTTACGAGTGAATACAACATCAAAAGATGTCGATTATAATAGTGTACCGCATCATTGGCACTCATTATATCACGTGATACGATCGTATGATTAAAGTTATGAGTGAAGATAACATCAAATGATGTTGAATATGATTGTATGATGTATCATTAGCACTCATTGTATCACGAGATACTATCGTATGATTGAAGTCACGAGTGAATATACTATAAAATGATGTCGATTATGATAGTGTACCACATCATTGGCACTCATTATATCACGTGATACGATCGTATGATTGAAGTCACGAGTGAATATAATATCAAATGATGTCAATTATGATAGTGTTGCGTATCATAAGCACTGCTTGTTTCACGTGATACGATCGTATGATTAAAGTTACGATTGGAGATACTAATAAATGATGTTGAATATAATAGTGCACCATATCATTGGCACTCATAGTATCACGTGATACGATCGTATGATTGAAGTCACGAATGAATATAACATCAAATGATGTTGATTATGATAGTGTACCGCATCATTAGCACACATTGTATCACGTGATACGATCGTATGATTAAAGTTACGAGTGAAGATAACATCAAATGATGTTGAATATGATTGTATAATGTATCATTAGCACTCATTGTTTCACGTGATACGATCGTATGATTAAAGTTACGAGTGAATACAACATCAAAAGATGTCGATTATGATAGTGTACCGCATCATTGGCACTCATTATATCACGTGATACGATCGTATGATGAAAGTTACGAGTGAATATAACATCAAATGATGTCGAATGGGATTGTATAATGTATCATTAGCACTCATTGTTTCACGTTATACGATCGTATGATTAAAGTTACGATTGGAGATACTAATAAATGATGTTGAATATAATAGTGCACTATATCATTAGCACTTATTGTATCATGTGATGCGATCGTATGATTAATGTTACAAGTGAATATAACATCAAATGATGTCGATTATAATAGTGTACCGCATCATTGGCACTCATTATATCACGTGCTACTATCGTATGATTGAAGTCACGAGTGAATATAACATCAAATAATGCTAAATATGATTGTATAGTGTAGCATTGACACTCATTGTATCACGAGATACGATCGTATGATTAAAGTCACGAGTGAATATAACATCAAATGATGTTGAATATGATTGTATAATGTCTCATTAGCAGTCATTGTTTCACGTGATACGATCGTATGATTAAAGTTACGAGTGAATATACTATATAATGATGTCGATTATGATAGTGTACCACATCATTGGCACTCATTATATCACGTGATAGATCGTATAATGAAAGTTACGAGTGAATATAACATCAAATGATGTCGATTATAATAGTGTACCGCATCATTGGCACTCATTATATCACGTGATACTATCATATGATTGAAGTCACGAGTGAATATAACATAAAATAATGCTAAATATGATTGTATAGTGTAGCATTGACACTCATTGTATCACGAGATACGATGGTATGATTGAAGTCACGAGTGAATATAACATCAAATAATGCTAAATATGATTGTATAGTGTAGCATTGACACTCATTGTATCACGAGATACGATCGTATGATTAAAGTCACGAGTGAATATACTATAAAATGATGTATATTATGATAGTGTACCACATCATTGGCACTCATTATATCACGTGATACGATCGTATGATTGAAGTCACGAGTGGATATAATATCAAATGATGTCAATTATGATAGTGTTGCGTATCATAAGCACTCACTGTATCACGTGATACGATCGTATGATGAAAGTTACGAGTGAATATAACATCAAATGATGTCGAATAGGATTGTATAATGTATCATTAGCACTTATTGTTTCACGTGATACGATCGTATGATTAAAGTTACGATTGAAGTTACTAATAAATGATGTTGAATATAATAGTGCACCATATCATTAGCACTTATTGTATCATGTGATGCGATCGTATGATTAAAGTTACAAGTGAATATAACATCAAATGATGTCGATTATAATAGTGTACCGCATCATTGGCACTCATTATATCACGTGATGCTATCGTATGATTGAAGTCACGAGTGAATATAACATCAAATAATGCTAAATATGATCGTATAGTGTAGCATTGACACTCATTATATCACGAGATACGATCGTATGATTGAAGTAACGAGTGAATATAACATCAAATGATGTTGAATATGATTGTATAATGTATCATTAGCACTCATTGTTTCACCTGATACGATCGTATAATCAATGTTACGAGTGAATATACTATATAATGATGTCGATTATGATAGTGTACCACATCATTGGCACTCATTATATCACGTGATACGATCGTATAATGAAAGTTACGAGTGAATATAACATCAAATGATGTCGATTATAATAGTGTACCGCATCATTGGCACTCATTATATCACGTGATACTATCGTATGATTGAAGTCACGAGTGAATATAACATAAAATAATGCTAAATATGATTGTATAGTGTAGCATTGACACTCATTGTATCACGAGATACGATGGTATGATTGAAGTCACGAGTGAATATAACATCAAATAATGCTAAATATGATTGTATAGTGTAGCATTGACACTCATTGTATCACGAGATACGATCGTATGATTAAAGTCACGAGTGAATATACTATAAAATGATGTATATTATGATAGTGTACCACATCATTGGCACTCATTATATCACGTGATACGATCGTATGATTGAAGTCACGAGTGAATATAATATCAAATGATGTCAATTATGATAGTGTTGCGTATCATAAGCACTCACTGTATCACGTGATACGATCGTATGATGAAAGTTACGAGTGAATATAACATCAAATGATGTCGAATAGGATTGTATAATGTATCATTAGCACTTATTGTTTCACGTGATACGATCGTATGATTAAAGTTACGATTGAATTTACTAATAAATGATGTTGAATATAATAGTGCACCATATCATTAGCACTTATTGTATCATGTGATGCGATCGTATGATTAAAGTTACAAGTGAATATAACATCAAATGATGTCGATTATAATAGTGTACCGCATCATTGGCACTCATTATATCACGTGATGCTATCGTATGATTGAAGTCACGAGTGAATATAACATCAAATAATGCTAAATATGATCGTATAGTGTAGCATTGACACTCATTATATCACGAGATACGATCGTATGATTGAAGTAACGAGTGAATATAACATCAAATGATGTTGAATATGATTGTATAATGTATCATTAGCACTCATTGTTTCACGTGATACGATCGTATAATCAATGTTACGAGTTAACATAATAGGGCAAGAATTATTGTACCAGCTATGAAATACGCATTTTTGTAAAATTCTACTTTTTGACGATATTTTTCTTGTTTTGGTATGAGGAAATCATAATTGTTCAGGAGCTAACGTACCAGCTATAAAATACTCTTATATGTAAAAATTAAACTTTTTGATGACATTTTCCTTGTTTTGGTATCAGGAGAACATAATAAGGCAGGAGCTAACGTACTAGCTGAGAAATACGCATTTTTGTAAAAATTTGAGTTTTCGACGATATTTTCCTTGTTTTCGTATCAGGAGAACATAATGGGGCAGGAGCTGACGTACTAGCTATGAAATACGCATTTTTTAAAAATTCGACTTTTTGACGATATTTTCCTGGTTTTCGTATCAGGAGAACATAATAGGGCAGGAGCTAACGTACCAGCTATGAAATACGCAATTTTTGTAAAAATTTGAGTTTTCGACGATATTTTCCTTGTTTTGGTATCAGGAGAACATAATGGGGCAGGAGCTAACGTACTAGCTATGAAATACGCATTTTTGTAAAAATTTGAGTTTTTGACGATATTTTCCTTGATTTCGTATCAGGAGAACATAAAAGAGCAGGAGCTAACGTTCCAGCTACAAAAAACGCATTTTTGTAAAAATTTGAATTTTAGACGATATTTTCCTTGTTTTAGTATCAGGAGAACATAATGGGGCAGGAGCTAACGTACCAGCTATGAAATACGCATTTTTGTAAAAATTTGAGTTTTTGACGATATTTTCCTTGATTTCGTATCAGGAGAACATAATGGGGCAGGAGCTAACGTACTAGCTATGAAATACGCATTTTTGAAAAATTAAACTTTTTGACGATATTTTTCTCTTTTTCGTATCAGGAGAACATAATAGGGCAGGAGCTAACGTACCAGCTATGAAATACGCATTTTTGTAAAAATTTGACTTTTGGACGATATTTTCTTTGTTTTGGTATCAGGAGAACATAATGGGACAGGAGCTAACGTACTAGCTCTAAATACGCATTTTTGTGAAAATTCGACTTTTTGACGTCATTTTTCTTGTTTTGGTATCAGGAGAACATAATGGGGCAGGTGCTAACGTACAAGTTATGAAATACGCATTTTTGTAAAAATTCAACTTTTTAAAAATGTTTTCTTTGTTTTGGTATCAGGAGAACATAAAGGGGCAAGAGCTAACGTACAAGATCATACGATCGTATGATCAAAGTTACGAGTGAATATGACATCAAATGATGTCAAATATGATAGTGTGCCGTATCATTTGCACTTATTGTATCACGTGATACAATCGTATGATTGAAGTTACAGTGAATATACTATTAAATAATGTCGATGCTGACAGTGTACTGTATCATTGGCACTCATTGTATCACGTGATACGATCGTATGATTGAAGTCATGAATGAATATAACATCAAATGATGTCGATTATGATAGTGTGCCGCATCATTAGCACACATTGTATCACATGATACGATTGTATGATTGAAGTTACGAGTGAATATAACATCAAATGATTTCGAATATGATAATGAACCGCATCATTGGCAATCATTATATCACGTGATACCATCATATGATTGAAGTCACGAGTGAATATAACATCAAATGATGTTGGATATGATTGTATAATGTATCATTAGCACTCATTGTTTCACGTGATACGATCGTATGATTAAAGTTACGAGTAAATATAACATCAAATGATGTCGAATATGATAATGTACCGTATCATTAGCACTCATTGTATCACGTGATACGATCGTATGATGAAAGTTACAAGTAAATATACTATTAAATGATGTCGATTATGACAGTGTACCGTACCATTGGCACTCATAGTATCACGTGATACGATCGTATGATTGAAGTCACGAATGAATATAACATCAAATGATGTCGATTATGATAGTGTACCGCATCATTAGCACACATTGTATCACGTGATACGATCGTATGATTAAAGTTACGAGTGAAGATAACATCAAATGATGTTGAAAATGATTGTATAATGTATGATTAGCACTCATTGTTTCACGTGATACGATCGTATGATTAAAGTTACAGGTGAATATAACATCAAACGATGTCGATTATGATAGTGTACCGCATCATAGGCACTCAATATATCACGTGATACGATCGTATGATTGAAGTCACGAGTGAATATAACATCAAATAATGTTGAATATGATTGTATAATGTATCATTAGCACTCATTGTTTCACGTGATACGATCGTATGATTAAAGTTACAGGTGAATATAACATCAAATGATGTCGATTATGATAGTGTACCGCATCATTGGCACTCATTATATCACGTGATACTATCGTATGATTGAAGTCACGAGTGAATATAACATCAAATGATGCTAAATATGATTGTATAGTGTATCATTAGCACTCATTGTTTCACGCGATACGATCGTATGATTTAAGTTACAGGTGAATATAACATCAAATGATGTCGATTATGATAGTGTACCGCATCATTGGCGATCATTATATCACGTGATACTATCGTATTATTGAAGTCACGAGTGAATATAACATCAAATGATGCTAAATATGACTGTATAGTGTATCATTAGCACTCATTGTTTCACGTGATACGATCGTATGATTAAAGTTACGAGTAAATATAACATCAAATGATGTCGAATATGATAATGTACCGTATCATTAGCACTCATTGTATCACGTGATACGATCGTATGATGAAAGTTACGAGTGAATATAACATCAAATGATGTCGATTATGATAGCGTACCGCATCATTGGCACTTATTATATCACGTGATACTATCGTATGATTGAAGTCACGAGTGAATATAACATCAAATAATGCTAAATATGATTGTAAAGTGTAGCATTGACACTTATTGTATCACGAGATACGATCGTATGATTGAAGTCACGAGTGAATATAACATCAAATAATGCTAAATATGATTGTATAGTGTAGCATTGGCACTCATTGTATCACGAGAAACGATCGTATGATTAAAGTCACGAGTGAATATAACATCAAATAATGCTAAATATGATTGTATAGTGTAGCATTGACACTCATTGTATCACGAGATACGATCATATGATTGAAGTCACGAGTGAATATAACATCAAATGATGTTGAATATGATTGTATAATGTATCATTAGCACTCATTGTTTCACGTGATACGATTATGATAGTGTGCCGCATCATTAGCAAACATTGTATCACATGATACGATTGTATGATTGAAGTTACGAGTGAATATAACATCAAATGATTTCGAATATGATAATGAACCGCATTATTGGCAATCATTATATCACGTGATACCATCATATGATTGAAGTCACGAGTGAATATAACATCAAATGATGTTGGATATGATTGTATAATGTATCATTAGCACTCATTGTTTCACGTGATACGATCGTATGATTAAAGTTACAGGTGAATATAATATCAATTGATGTCGTATATGATAGCGCACCATATCATTAGCACTTATTGTATCATGTGATGTGATCGTATGATTGAAGTCACGAGTGAATATAACATGAATAATGCTAAATATGATTGTATAGTGTAGCATTGACACTCATTGTATCACGAGATACGATCGTATGATTAAAGTCACGAGTGAATATACTATAAAATGATGTCGATTATAATAGTGTACCACATCATTGGCACTCATTATATCAGGTGATACGATCGTATGATTAAAGTTACGATTGGAGATACTAATAAATGATGTTGAATATAATAGTGCACCATATCATTAGCACTTATTGTATCATGTGATGCGATCGTATGATTAAAGTTACAAGTGAATATAACATCAAATGATGTCGATTATAATAGTGTACCGCATCATTGGCACTCATTATATCACGTGATGCTATCGTATGATTGAAGTCACGAGTGAATATAACATCAAATAATGCTAAATATGATTGTATAGTGTAGCATTGACACTCATTGTATCACGAGATACGATCGTATGATTGAAGTCACGAGTGAATATACTATAAAATGATGTCGATTATGATAGTGTACCACATCATTGGCACTCATAATATCACGTGATACGATCGTATGATTGAAGTCACGAGTGAATATAATATCAAATGATGTCAATTATGATAGTGTTGCGTATCATAAGCACTCATTGTTTCACGTGATACGATCGTATGATTAAAGTTACGATTGGAGATACTAATAAATGATGTTGAATATAATAGTGCACCATATCATTAGCACTTATTGTATCATGTGATGCGATCGTATGATTAAAGTTACAAGTGAATATAACATCAAATGATGTCGATTATAATAGTGTACCGCATCATTGGCACTCATTATATCACGTGATACTATCGTATGATTGAAGTCACGAGTGAATATAACATCAAATAATGTTAAATATGATTGTATAGTGTAGCATTGACACTCATTGTATCACGAGATACGATCATATGATTGAAGTCACGAGTGAATATAACATCAAATGATGTTGAATATGATTGTATAATGTATCATTAGCACTCATTGTTTCACGTGATACGATCGTATGATTAAAGTTACAGGTGAATATATCATCAAATGATGTCGATTATGATAGTGTACCGCATCATTGGCACTCATTATATCACGTGATACTATCGTATGATTTAAGTCACGAGTGAATATAAAATCAAATGATGCTAAATATGATTGTATAGTGTATCATTAGCACTCATTGTTTCACGTGATACGATCGTATGATTAAAGTCACGAGTGAATATAACATCAAATGATTATAAATATGATTGTATAGTGTATCATTAGCACTTATTGTTTCACGTGATACGATCGTATGTTTAAAGTTACGAGTAAATATAACATCAAATGATGTCGAATATGATAATGTACCGTATCATTAGCACTCATATTATCACGTGATGCTATCGTATGATTGAAGTCACGAGTGAATATAACATTAAATAATGCTAAATATGATTGTACAGTGTAGCATTGACACTCATTGTATCACGAGATACGATCGTATGATTGAAGTCACGAGTGAATATACTATAAAATGATGTCGAATATGATAATGTACTGTATCATTAGCACTCATAATATCACGTGATACGATCGTATGATTGAAGTCACGAGTGAATATAATATCAAATGATGTCAATTATGATAGTGTTGCGTATCATAAGCACTTATTGTTTCACGTGATACGATCGTATGATTAAAGTTACGATTGGAGATACTAATAAATGATGTTGAATATAATAGTGCACCATATCATTAGCACTTATTGTATCATGTGATGCGATCGTGTGATTAAAGTTACAAGTGAATATAACATCAAATGATGTCGATTATAATAGTGTACCGCATCATTGGCACTCATTATATCACGTGATACTATCGTATGATTGAAGTCACGAGTGAATATAACATCAAATAATGCTAAATATGATTGTATAGTGTAGCATTGACACTCATTGTATCACGAGATACGATCGTATGATTAAAGTCACGAGTGAATATAACATCAAATGATGTTGAATATGATTGTATAATGTATCATTAGCACTCATTGTTTCACGTGATACGATCGTATGATTAAAGTTACAGGTGAATATAACATCAAATGAGGTCGATTATGATAGTGTACCTCATCATTGGCACTCATTATATCACGTGATACTATCGTATGATTGAAGTCACGAGTGAATATAACATCAAATGATGCTAAATATGATTGTATAGTGTATCATTAGCACTCATTGTTTCACGTGATACGATTGTATGATTAAAGTCACGAGTGAATATAACATCAAATGATGCTAAATATGATTGTATAGTGTATCATTAGCACTCATTGTTTCACGTGATACGATCGTATGATTAAACTTACGAGTAAATATAACATCAAATGATTTCGAATATGATAATGTACCGTATCATTAGCACTCATATTATGACGTGATACGATCGTATGATAAAAGTTACGAGTGAATATAACATCAAATGATGTTGAATATGATTGTATAATGTATCATTAGCACTCATTGTTTCACGTGATACGATCATAAGATTAAAGTTACGAGTAAATATAACATCAAATGATGTCGAATATGATAATGTACTGTATCATTAGCACTCATTGTATCACGTGATACGATCGTATGATGAAAGTTACGAGTGACTATAACATCAAATGATGTCGAATAGGATTGTATAGTATATCATTAGCACTTATTGTTTCACGTGATACGATCGTATGATTAAAGTTACGATTGGAGATACTAATAAATGATGTTGAATATAATAGTGCACCATATCATTAGCACTTATTGTATCATGTGATGCGATCGTATGATTAAAGTTACAAGTGAATATAACATCAAATGATGTCGATTATAATAGTGTACCACATCATTTGCACTCATTATATCACGTGATACGATCGTATGATTGAAGTCACGAGTGAATATAATATCAAATGATGTCAATTATGATAGTGTTGCGTATCATAAGCACTCATTGTTTCACGTGATACGATCGTATGATTAAAGTTACGATTGGAGATACTAATAAATGATGTTGAATATAATAGTGCACCATATCATTAGCACTTATTGTATCATGTGATGCGATCGTATGATTGAAGTTACAAGTGAATATAACATCAAATGATGTCGATTATAATAGTGTACCGCATCATTGACACTAATTATATCACGTGATACGATCGTATGATTGAAGTCACGAGTGAATATAACATCAAATGATGCTAAATATGATTGTATAGTGTATCATTAGCACTCATTGTTTCACGTGATACGATCGTATGATTGAAGTCACGAGTGAATATAACATCAAATGATGCTAAATATGATTGTATAGTGTATCATTAGCACTCATTGTTTCACGTGATACGATCGTATGATTTAAGTTACAGGTGAATATAACATCAAATGATGTCGATTATGATAGTGTACCGCATCATTGGCGATCATTATATCACGTGATACTATCGTATTATTGAAGTCACGAGTGAATATAACATCAAATGATGCTAAATATGACTGTATAGTGTATCATTAGCACTCATTGTTTCACGTGATACGATCGTATGATTAAAGTTACGAGTAAATATAACATCAAATGATGTCGAATATGATAATGTACCGTATCATTAGCACTCATTGTATCACGTGATACGATCGTATGATGAAAGTTACGAGTGAATATAACATCAAATGATGTCGATTATGATAGCGTACCGCATCATTGGCACTTATTATATCACGTGATACTATCGTATGATTGAAGTCACGAGTGAATATAACATCAAATAATGCTAAATATGATTGTAAAGTGTAGCATTGACACTTATTGTATCACGAGATACGATCGTATGATTGAAGTCACGAGTGAATATAACATCAAATAATGCTAAATATGATTGTATAGTGTAGCATTGGCACTCATTGTATCACGAGAAACGATCGTATGATTAAAGTCACGAGTGAATATAACATCAAATAATGCTAAATATGATTGTATAGTGTAGCATTGACACTCATTGTATCACGAGATACGATCATATGATTGAAGTCACGAGTGAATATAACATCAAATGATGTTGAATATGATTGTATAATGTATCATTAGCACTCATTGTTTCACGTGATACGATTATGATAGTGTGCCGCATCATTAGCAAACATTGTATCACATGATACGATTGTATGATTGAAGTTACGAGTGAATATAACATCAAATGATTTCGAATATGATAATGAACCGCATTATTGGCAATCATTATATCACGTGATACCATCATATGATTGAAGTCACGAGTGAATATAACATCAAATGATGTTGGATATGATTGTATAATGTATCATTAGCACTCATTGTTTCACGTGATACGATCGTATGATTAAAGTTACAGGTGAATATAATATCAATTGATGTCGTATATGATAGCGCACCATATCATTAGCACTTATTGTATCATGTGATGTGATCGTATGATTGAAGTCACGAGTGAATATAACATGAATAATGCTAAATATGATTGTATAGTGTAGCATTGACACTCATTGTATCACGAGATACGATCGTATGATTAAAGTCACGAGTGAATATACTATAAAATGATGTCGATTATGATAGTGTACCACATCATTGGCACTCATTATATCAGGTGATACGATCGTATGATTAAAGTTACGATTGGAGATACTAATAAATGATGTTGAATATAATAGTGCACCATATCATTAGCACTTATTGTATCATGTGATGCGATCGTATGATTAAAGTTACAAGTGAATATAACATCAAATGATGTCGATTATAATAGTGTACCGCATCATTGGCACTCATTATATCACGTGATGCTATCGTATGATTGAAGTCACGAGTGAATATAACATCAAATAATGCTAAATATGATTGTATAGTGTAGCATTGACACTCATTGTATCACGAGATACGATCGTATGATTGAAGTCACGAGTGAATATACTATAAAATGATGTCGATTATGATAGTGTACCACATCATTGGCACTCATAATATCACGTGATACGATCGTATGATTGAAGTCACGAGTGAATATAATATCAAATGATGTCAATTATGATAGTGTTGCGTATCATAAGCACTCATTGTTTCACGTGATACAATCGTATGATTAAAGTTACGATTGGAGATACTAATAAATGATGTTGAATATAATAGTGCACCATATCATTAGCACTTATTGTATCATGTGATGCGATCGTATGATTAAAGTTACAAGTGAATATAACATCAAATGATGTCGATTATAATAGTGTACCGCATCATTGGCACTCATTATATCACGTGATACTATCGTATGATTGAAGTCACGAGTGAATATAACATCAAATAATGTTAAATATGATTGTATAGTGTAGCATTGACACTCATTGTATCACGAGATACGATCATATGATTGAAGTCACGAGTGAATATAACATCAAATGATGTTGAATATGATTGTATAATGTATCATTAGCACTCATTGTTTCACGTGATACGATCGTATGATTAAAGTTACAGGTGAATATATCATCAAATGATGTCGATTATGATAGTGTACCGCATCATTGGCACTCATTATATCACGTGATACTATCGTATGATTTAAGTCACGAGTGAATATAAAATCAAATGATGCTAAATATGATTGTATAGTGTATCATTAGCACTCATTGTTTCACGTGATACGATCGTATGATTAAAGTCACGAGTGAATATAACATCAAATGATTATAAATATGATTGTATAGTGTATCATTAGCACTTATTGTTTCACGTGATACGATCGTATGTTTAAAGTTACGAGTAAATATAACATCAAATGATGTCGAATATGATAATGTACCGTATCATTAGCACTCATATTATCACGTGATGCTATCGTATGATTGAAGTCACGAGTGAATATAACATTAAATAATGCTAAATATGATTGTACAGTGTAGCATTGACACTCATTGTATCACGAGATACGATCGTATGATTGAAGTCACGAGTGAATATACTATAAAATGATGTCGAATATGATAATGTACTGTATCATTAGCACTCATAATATCACGTGATACGATCGTATGATTGAAGTCACGAGTGAATATAATATCAAATGATGTCAATTATGATAGTGTTGCGTATCATAAGCACTTATTGTTTCACGTGATACGATCGTATGATTAAAGTTACGATTGGAGATACTAATAAATGATGTTGAATATAATAGTGCACCATATCATTAGCACTTATTGTATCATGTGATGCGATCGTGTGATTAAAGTTACAAGTGAATATAACATCAAATGATGTCGATTATAATAGTGTACCGCATCATTGGCACTCATTATATCACGTGATACTATCGTATGATTGAAGTCACGAGTGAATATAACATCAAATAATGCTAAATATGATTGTATAGTGTAGCATTGACACTCATTGTATCACGAGATACGATCGTATGATTAAAGTCACGAGTGAATATAACATCAAATGATGTTGAATATGATTGTATAATGTATCATTAGCACTCATTGTTTCACGTGATACGATCGTATGATTAAAGTTACAGGTGAATATAACATCAAATGAGGTCGATTATGATAGTGTACCTCATCATTGGCACTCATTATATCACGTGATACTATCGTATGATTGAAGTCACGAGTGAATATAAAATCAAATGATGCTAAATATGATTGTATAGTGTATCATTAGCACTCATTGTTTCACGTGATACGATTGTATGATTAAAGTCACGAGTGAATATAACATCAAATGATGCTAAATATGATTGTATAGTGTATCATTAGCACTCATTGTTTCACGTGATACGATCGTATGATTAAACTTACGAGTAAATATAACATCAAATGATTTCGAATATGATAATGTACCGTATCATTAGCACTCATATTATGACGTGATACGATCGTATGATAAAAGTTACGAGTGAATATAACATCAAATGATGTTGAATATGATTGTATAATGTATCATTAGCACTCATTGTTTCACGTGATACGATCATAAGATTAAAGTTACGAGTAAATATAACATCAAATGATGTCGAATATGATAATGTACTGTATCATTAGCACTCATTGTATCACGTGATACGATCGTATGATGAAAGTTACGAGTGACTATAACATCAAATGATGTCGAATAGGATTGTATAGTATATCATTAGCACTTATTGTTTCACGTGATACGATCGTATGATTAAAGTTACGATTGGAGATACTAATAAATGATGTTGAATATAATAGTGCACCATATCATTAGCACTTATTGTATCATGTGATGCGATCGTATGATTAAAGTTACAAGTGAATATAACATCAAATGATGTCGATTATAATAGTGTACCACATCATTTGCACTCATTATATCACGTGATACGATCGTATGATTGAAGTCACGAGTGAATATAACATCAAATGATGTTGAATATGATTGTATAATGTATCATTAGCACTCATTGTTTCACGTGATACGATCGTATGATTAAAGTTACAGGTGAATATAACATCAAATGAGGTCGATTATGATAGTGTACCTCATCATTGGCACTCATTATATCACGTGATACTATCGTATGATTGAAGTCACGAGTGAATATAAAATCAAATGATGCTAAATATGATTGTATAGTGTATCATTAGCACTCATTGTTTCACGTGATACGATTGTATGATTAAAGTCACGAGTGAATATAACATCAAATGATGCTAAATATGATTGTATAGTGTATCATTAGCACTCATTGTTTCACGTGATACGATCGTATGATTAAACTTACGAGTAAATATAACATCAAATGATTTCGAATATGATAATGTACCGTATCATTAGCACTCATATTATGACGTGATACGATCGTATGATAAAAGTTACGAGTGAATATAACATCAAATGATGTTGAATATGATTGTATAATGTATCATTAGCACTCATTGTTTCACGTGATACGATCATAAGATTAAAGTTACGAGTAAATATAACATCAAATGATGTCGAATATGATAATGTACTGTATCATTAGCACTCATTGTATCACGTGATACGATCGTATGATGAAAGTTACGAGTGACTATAACATCAAATGATGTCGAATAGGATTGTATAGTATATCATTAGCACTTATTGTTTCACGTGATACGATCGTATGATTAAAGTTACGATTGGAGATACTAATAAATGATGTTGAATATAATAGTGCACCATATCATTAGCACTTATTGTATCATGTGATGCGATCGTATGATTAAAGTTACAAGTGAATATAACATCAAATGATGTCGATTATAATAGTGTACCACATCATTTGCACTCATTATATCACGTGATACGATCGTATGATTGAAGTCACGAGTGAATATAATATCAAATGATGTCAATTATGATAGTGTTGCGTATCATAAGCACTCATTGTTTCACGTGATACGATCGTATGATTAAAGTTACGATTGGAGATACTAATAAATGATGTTGAATATAATAGTGCACCATATCATTAGCACTTATTGTATCATGTGATGCGATCGTATGATTGAAGTTACAAGTGAATATAACATCAAATGATGTCGATTATAATAGTGTACCGCATCATTGACACTAATTATATCACGTGATACGATCGTATGATTGAAGTCACGAGTGAATATAACATCAAATGATGCTAAATATGATTGTATAGTGTATCATTAGCACTCATTGTTTCACGTGATACGATCGTATGATTGAAGTCACGAGTGAATATAACATCAAATGATGCTAAATATGATTGTATAGTGTATCATTAGCACTCATTGTTTCACGCGATACGATCGTATGATTTAAGTTACAGGTGAATATAACATCAAATGATGTCGATTATGATAGTGTACCGCATCATTGGCGATCATTATATCACGTGATACTATCGTATTATTGAAGTCACGAGTGAATATAACATCAAATGATGCTAAATATGACTGTATAGTGTATCATTAGCACTCATTGTTTCACGTGATACGATCGTATGATTAAAGTTACGAGTAAATATAACATCAAATGATGTCGAATATGATAATGTACCGTATCATTAGCACTCATTGTATCACGTGATACGATCGTATGATGAAAGTTACGAGTGAATATAACATCAAATGATGTCGATTATGATAGCGTACCGCATCATTGGCACTTATTATATCACGTGATACTATCGTATGATTGAAGTCACGAGTGAATATAACATCAAATAATGCTAAATATGATTGTAAAGTGTAGCATTGACACTTATTGTATCACGAGATACGATCGTATGATTGAAGTCACGAGTGAATATAACATCAAATAATGCTAAATATGATTGTATAGTGTAGCATTGGCACTCATTGTATCACGAGAAACGATCGTATGATTAAAGTCACGAGTGAATATAACATCAAATAATGCTAAATATGATTGTATAGTGTAGCATTGACACTCATTGTATCACGAGATACGATCATATGATTGAAGTCACGAGTGAATATAACATCAAATGATGTTGAATATGATTGTATAATGTATCATTAGCACTCATTGTTTCACGTGATACGATTATGATAGTGTGCCGCATCATTAGCAAACATTGTATCACATGATACGATTGTATGATTGAAGTTACGAGTGAATATAACATCAAATGATTTCGAATATGATAATGAACCGCATTATTGGCAATCATTATATCACGTGATACCATCATATGATTGAAGTCACGAGTGAATATAACATCAAATGATGTTGGATATGATTGTATAATGTATCATTAGCACTCATTGTTTCACGTGATACGATCGTATGATTAAAGTTACAGGTGAATATAATATCAATTGATGTCGTATATGATAGCACACCATATCATTAGCACTTATTGTATCATGTGATGTGATCGTATGATTGAAGTCACGAGTGAATATAACATGAATAATGCTAAATATGATTGTATAGTGTAGCATTGACACTCATTGTATCACGAGATACGATCGTATGATTAAAGTCACGAGTGAATATACTATAAAATGATGTCGATTATGATAGTGTACCACATCATTGGCACTCATTATATCAGGTGATACGATCGTATGATTAAAGTTACGATTGGAGATACTAATAAATGATGTTGAATATAATAGTGCACCATATCATTAGCACTTATTGTATCATGTGATGCGATCGTATGATTAAAGTTACAAGTGAATATAACATCAAATGATGTCGATTATAATAGTGTACCGCATCATTGGCACTCATTATATCACGTGATGCTATCGTATGATTGAAGTCACGAGTGAATATAACATCAAATAATGCTAAATATGATTGTATAGTGTAGCATTGACACTCATTGTATCACGAGATACGATCGTATGATTGAAGTCACGAGTGAATATACTATAAAATGATGTCGATTATGATAGTGTACCACATCATTGGCACTCATAATATCACGTGATACGATCGTATGATTGAAGTCACGAGTGAATATAATATCAAATGATGTCAATTATGATAGTGTTGCGTATCATAAGCACTCATTGTTTCACGTGATACAATCGTATGATTAAAGTTACGATTGGAGATACTAATAAATGATGTTGAATATAATAGTGCACCATATCATTAGCACTTATTGTATCATGTGATGCGATCGTATGATTAAAGTTACAAGTGAATATAACATCAAATGATGTCGATTATAATAGTGTACCGCATCATTGGCACTCATTATATCACGTGATACTATCGTATGATTGAAGTCACGAGTGAATATAACATCAAATAATGTTAAATATGATTGTATAGTGTAGCATTGACACTCATTGTATCACGAGATACGATCATATGATTGAAGTCACGAGTGAATATAACATCAAATGATGTTGAATATGATTGTATAATGTATCATTAGCACTCATTGTTTCACGTGATACGATCGTATGATTAAAGTTACAGGTGAATATATCATCAAATGATGTCGATTATGATAGTGTACCGCATCATTGGCACTCATTATATCACGTGATACTATCGTATGATTTAAGTCACGAGTGAATATAAAATCAAATGATGCTAAATATGATTGTATAGTGTATCATTAGCACTCATTGTTTCACGTGATACGATCGTATGATTAAAGTCACGAGTGAATATAACATCAAATGATTATAAATATGATTGTATAGTGTATCATTAGCACTTATTGTTTCACGTGATACGATCGTATGTTTAAAGTTACGAGTAAATATAACATCAAATGATGTCGAATATGATAATGTACCGTATCATTAGCACTCATATTATCACGTGATGCTATCGTATGATTGAAGTCACGAGTGAATATAACATTAAATAATGCTAAATATGATTGTACAGTGTAGCATTGACACTCATTGTATCACGAGATACGATCGTATGATTGAAGTCACGAGTGAATATACTATAAAATGATGTCGAATATGATAATGTACTGTATCATTAGCACTCATAATATCACGTGATACGATCGTATGATTGAAGTCACGAGTGAATATAATATCAAATGATGTCAATTATGATAGTGTTGCGTATCATAAGCACTTATTGTTTCACGTGATACGATCGTATGATTAAAGTTACGATTGGAGATACTAATAAATGATGTTGAATATAATAGTGCACCATATCATTAGCACTTATTGTATCATGTGATGCGATCGTGTGATTAAAGTTACAAGTGAATATAACATCAAATGATGTCGATTATAATAGTGTACCGCATCATTGGCACTCATTATATCACGTGATACTATCGTATGATTGAAGTCACGAGTGAATATAACATCAAATAATGCTAAATATGATTGTATAGTGTAGCATTGACACTCATTGTATCACGAGATACGATCGTATGATTAAAGTCACGAGTGAATATAACATCAAATGATGTTGAATATGATTGTATAATGTATCATTAGCACTCATTGTTTCACGTGATACGATCGTATGATTAAAGTTACAGGTGAATATAACATCAAATGAGGTCGATTATGATAGTGTACCTCATCATTGGCACTCATTATATCACGTGATACTATCGTATGATTGAAGTCACGAGTGAATATAAAATCAAATGATGCTAAATATGATTGTATAGTGTATCATTAGCACTCATTGTTTCACGTGATACGATTGTATGATTAAAGTCACGAGTGAATATAACATCAAATGATGCTAAATATGATTGTATAGTGTATCATTAGCACTCATTGTTTCACGTGATACGATCGTATGATTAAACTTACGAGTAAATATAACATCAAATGATTTCGAATATGATAATGTACCGTATCATTAGCACTCATATTATGACGTGATACGATCGTATGATAAAAGTTACGAGTGAATATAACATCAAATGATGTTGAATATGATTGTATAATGTATCATTAGCACTCATTGTTTCACGTGATACGATCATAAGATTAAAGTTACGAGTAAATATAACATCAAATGATGTCGAATATGATAATGTACTGTATCATTAGCACTCATTGTATCACGTGATACGATCGTATGATGAAAGTTACGAGTGAATATAACATCAAATGATGTCGAATAGGATTGTATAGTATATCATTAGCACTTATTGTTTCACGTGATACGATCGTATGATTAAAGTTACGATTGGAGATACTAATAAATGATGTTGAATATAATAGTGCACCATATCATTAGCACTTATTGTATCATGTGATGCGATCGTATGATTAAAGTTACAAGTGAATATAACATCAAATGATGTCGATTATAATAGTGTACCACATCATTTGCACTCATTATATCACGTGATACGATCGTATGATTGAAGTCACGAGTGAATATAATATCAAATGATGTCAATTATGATAGTGTTGCGTATCATAAGCACTCATTGTTTCACGTGATACGATCGTATGATTAAAGTTACGATTGGAGATACTAATAAATGATGTTGAATATAATAGTGCACCATATCATTAGCACTTATTGTATCATGTGATGCGATCGTATGATTGAAGTTACAAGTGAATATAACATCAAATGATGTCGATTATAATAGTGTACCGCATCATTGACACTAATTATATCACGTGATACGATCGTATGATTGAAGTCACGAGTGAATATAACATCAAATGATGCTAAATATGATTGTATAGTGTATCATTAGCACTCATTGTTTCACGTGATACGATCGTATGATTAAAGTTACAGGTGAATATAACATCAAATGATGTCGATTATAATAGTGTACCGCATCATTGGCACTAATTATATCACGTGATACTATCGTATGATTGAAGTCACGAGTGAATATAACATCAAATGATGCTAAATATGATTGTATAGTGTATCATTAGCACTCATTGTTTCACGTGATACGATCGTATGATTAAAGTTACGAGTAAATATAACATCAAATGATGTCGAATATGATAATGTACCGTATCATTAGCACTCATATCATCACGTGATACGATCGTATGATGAAAGTTACGAGTGAATATAACATCAAATGATGTTGAATATGATTGTATAATGTATCATTAGCACTCATTGTTTCACGTGATACGATCGTATGATTAAAGTTATGAGTGAAGATAACATCAAATGATGTTGAATATGATTGTATAATGTATCAATAGCACTCATTGTATCACGAGATAAGATCGTATGATTGAAGTCACGAGTGAATATACTATAAAATGATGTCGATTATGATAGTGTACCACATCATTGGCACTCATTATATCACGTGATACGATCGTATGATTGAAGTCACGAGTGAATATAATATCAAATGATGTCAATTATGATAGTGTTGCGTATCATAAGCACTCCTTGTTTCACGTGATACGATCGTATGATTAAAGTTACGATTGGAGATACTAATAAATGATGTTGAATATAATAGTGCACCATATCATTGGCACTCATAGTATCACGTGATACGATCGTATGATTGAAGTCACGAATGAATATAACATCAAAGGATGTCGATTATGATAGTGTACCGCATCATTAGCACACATTGTATCACGTGATACGATCGTATGATTAAAGTTACGAGTGAAGATAACATCAAATGATGTTGAATATGATTGTATAATGTATCATTAGCACTCATTGTTTCACGTGATACGATCGTATGATTAAAGTTACGAGTGAATACAACATCAAAAGATGTCGATTATAATAGTGTACCGCATCATTGGCACTCATTATATCACGTGATACGATCGTATGATGAAAGTTACGAGTGAATATAACATCAAATGATGTTGAATATGATTGTATAATGTATCATTAGCACTCATTGTTTCACGTGATACGATCGTATGATTAAAGTTATGAGTGAAGATAACATCAAATGATGTTGAATATGATTGTATAATGTATCATTAGCACTCATTGTATCACGAGATAAGATCGTATGATTGAAGTCACGAGTGAATATACTATAAAATGATGTCGATTATGATAGTGTACCACATCATTGGCACTCATTATATCACGTGATACGATCGTATGATTGAAGTCACGAGTGAATATAATATCAAATGATGTCAATTATGATAGTGTTGCGTATCATAAGCACTGCTTGTTTCACGTGATACGATCGTATGATTAAAGTTACGATTGGAGATACTAATAAATGATGTTGAATATAATAGTGCACCATATCATTGGCACTCATAGTATCACGTGGTACGATCGTATGATTGAAGTCACGAATGAATATAACATCAAATGATGTCGATTATGATAGTGTACCGCATCATTAGCACACATTGTTTCACGTGATACGATCGTATGATTAAAGTTACGAGTGAAGATAACATCAAATGATGTTGAATATGATTGTATAATGTATCATTAGCACTCATTGTTTCACGTGATACGATCGTATGATTACAGTTACGAGTGAATACAACATCAAAAGATGTCGATTATGATAGTGTACCGCATCATTGGCACTTATTATATCACGTGATACGATCGTATGATGAAAGTTACGAGTGAATATAACATCAAATGATGTCGAATGGGATTGTATAAAGTATCATTAGCACTCATTGTTTCACGTTATACGATCGTATGATTAAAGTTATGATTGGAGATACTAATAAATGATGTTGAATATAATAGTGCACTATATCATTAGCACTTATTGTATCATGTGATGCGATCGTATGATTAAAGTTACAAGTGAATATAACATCAAATGATGTCGATTATAATAGTGTACCGCATCATTGGCACTCATTATATCACGTGATACTATCGTATGATTAAAGTCACGAGTGAATATAACATCAAATGATGTTGAATATGATTGTATAATGTCTCAATAGCAGTCATTGTTTCACGTGATACGATCGTATGATTAAAGTTACGAGTGAATATACTATATAATGATGTCGATTATGATAGTGTACCACATCATTGGCACTCATTATATCACGTGATACGATCGTATAATGAAAGTTACGAGTGAATATAACATCAAATGATGTCGATTATAATAGTGTACCGCATCATTGGCACTCATTATATCACGTGATACTATCGTATGATTGAAGTCACGAGTGAATATAACATAAAATAATGCTAAATATGATTGTATAGTGTAGCATTGACACTCATTGTATCACGAGATACGATGGTATGATTGAAGTCACGAGTGAATATAACATCAAATAATGCTAAATATGATTGTATAGTGTAGCATTGACACTCATTGTATCACGAGATACGATCGTATAATTAAAGTCACGAGTGAATATAACATCAAATGATGTCGATTATAATAGTGTACCGCATCATTGGCACTCATTATATCACGTGATACTATCGTATGATTGAAGTCACGAGTGAATATAACATCAAATGATGTCGATTATGATAGTGTACCGCATCATTAGCACACATTGTATCACGTGATACGATCGTATGATTAAAGTTACGAGTGAAGATAACATCAAATGATGTTGAATATGATTGTATAATGTATCATTAGCACTCATTGTTTCACGTGATACGATCGTATGATTAAAGTTACGAGTGAATACAACATCAAAAGATGTCGATTATAATAGTGTACCGCATCATTGGCACTCATTATATCACGTGATACGATCGTATGATTAAAGTTATGAGTGAAGATAACATCAAATGATGTTGAATATGATTGTATGATGTATCATTAGCACTCATTGTATCACGAGATACTATCGTATGATTGAAGTCACGAGTGAATATACTATAAAATGATGTCGATTATGATAGTGTACCACATCATTGGCACTCATTATATCACGTGATACGATCGTATGATTGAAGTCACGAGTGAATATAATATCAAATGATGTCAATTATGATAGTGTTGCGTATCATAAGCACTGCTTGTTTCACGTGATACGATCGTATGATTAAAGTTACGATTGGAGATACTAATAAATGATGTTGAATATAATAGTGCACCATATCATTGGCACTCATAGTATCACGTGATACGATCGTATGATTGAAGTCACGAATGAATATAACATCAAATGATGTTGATTATGATAGTGTACCGCATCATTAGCACACATTGTATCACGTGATACGATCGTATGATTAAAGTTACGAGTGAAGATAACATCAAATGATGTTGAATATGATTGTATAATGTATCATTAGCACTCATTGTTTCACGTGATACGAGCGTATGATTAAAGTTACGAGTGAATACAACATCAAAAGATGTCGATTATGATAGTGTACCGCATCATTGGCACTCATTATATCACGTGATACGATCGTATGATGAAAGTTACGAGTGAATATAACATCAAATGATGTCGAATAGGATTGTATAATGTATCATTAGCACTCATTGTTTCACGTTATACGATCGTATGATTAAAGTTACGATTGGAGATACTAATAAATGATGTTGAATATAATAGTGCACTATATCATTAGCACTTATTGTATCATGTGATGCGATCGTATGATTAATGTTACAAGTGAATATAACATCAAATGATGTCGATTATAATAGTGTACCGCATCATTGGCACTCATTATATCACGTGCTACTATCGTATGATTGAAGTCACGAGTGAATATAACATCAAATAATGCTAAATATGATTGTATAGTGTAGCATTGACACTCATTGTATCACGAGATACGATCGTATGATTAAAGTCACGAGTGAATATAACATCAAATGATGTTGAATATGATTGTATAATGTCTCATTAGCAGTCATTGTTTCACGTGATACGATCGTATGATTAAAGTTACGAGTGAATATACTATATAATGATGTCGATTATGATAGTGTACCACATCATTGGCACTCATTATATCACGTGATAGATCGTATAATGAAAGTTACGAGTGAATATAACATCAAATGATGTCGATTATAATAGTGTACCGCATCATTGGCACTCATTATATCACGTGATGCTATCGTATGATTGAAGTCACGAGTGAATATAACATCAAATAATGCTAAATATGATCGTATAGTGTAGCATTGACACTCATTATATCACGAGATACGATCGTATGATTGAAGTAACGAGTGAATATAACATCAAATGATGTTGAATATGATTGTATAATGTATCATTAGCACTCATTGTTTCACCTGATACGATCGTATAATCAATGTTACGAGTGAATATACTATATAATGATGTCGATTATGATAGTGTACCACATCATTGGCACTCATTATATCACGTGATACGATCGTATAATGAAAGTTACGAGTGAATATAACATCAAATGATGTCGATTATAATAGTGTACCGCATCATTGGCACTCATTATATCACGTGATACTATCGTATGATTGAAGTCACGAGTGAATATAACATAAAATAATGCTAAATATGATTGTATAGTGTAGCATTGACACTCATTGTATCACGAGATACGATGGTATGATTGAAGTCACGAGTGAATATAACATCAAATAATGCTAAATATGATTGTATAGTGTAGCATTGACACTCATTGTATCACGAGATACGATCGTATGATTAAAGTCACGAGTGAATATACTATAAAATGATGTATATTATGATAGTGTACCACATCATTGGCACTCATTATATCACGTGATACGATCGTATGATTGAAGTCACGAGTGAATATAATATCAAATGATGTCAATTATGATAGTGTTGCGTATCATAAGCACTCATTGTATCACGTGATACGATCGTATGATGAAAGTTACGAGTGAATATAACATCAAATGATGTCGAATAGGATTGTATAATGTATCATTAGCACTTATTGTTTCACGTGATACGATCGTATGATTAAAGTTACGATTGAATTTACTAATAAATGATGTTGAATATAATAGTGCACCATATCATTAGCACTTATTGTATCATGTGATGCGATCGTATGATTAAAGTTACAAGTGAATATAACATCAAATGATGTCGATTATAATAGTGTACCGCATCATTGGCACTCATTATATCACGTGATGCTATCGTATGATTGAAGTCACGAGTGAATATAACATCAAATAATGCTAAATATGATCGTATAGTGTAGCATTGACACTCATTATATCACGAGATACGATCGTATGATTGAAGTAACGAGTGAATATAACATCAAATGATGTTGAATATGATTGTATAATGTATCATTAGCACTCATTGTTTCACGTGATACGATCGTATAATCAATGTTACGAGTTAACATAATAGGGCAAGAATTATTGTACCAGCTATGAAATACGCATTTTTGTAAAATTCTACTTTTTGACGATATTTTTCTTGTTTTGGTATGAGGAAATCATAATTGTTCAGGAGCTAACGTACCAGCTATAAAATACTCTTATATGTAAAAATTAAACTTTTTGATGACATTTTCCTTGTTTTGGTATCAGGAGAACATAATAAGGCAGGAGCTAACGTACTAGCTAAGAAATACGCATTTTTGTAAAAATTTGAGTTTTCGACGATATTTTCCTTGTTTTCGTATCAGGAGAACATAATGGGGCAGGAGCTGACGTACTAGCTATGAAATACGCATTTTTTAAAAATTCGACTTTTTGACGATATTTTCCTGGTTTTCGTATCAGGAGAACATAATAGGGCAGGAGCTAACGTACCAGCTATGAAATACGCAATTTTTGTAAAAATTTGAGTTTTCGACGATATTTTCCTTGTTTTGGTATCAGGAGAACATAATGGGGCAGGAGCTAACGTACTAGCTATGAAATACGCATTTTTGTAAAAATTTGAGTTTTTGACGATATTTTCCTTGATTTCGTATCAGGAGAACATAAAAGAGCAGGAGCTAACGTTCCAGCTACAAAAAACGCATTTTTGTAAAAATTTGAATTTTAGACGATATTTTCCTTGTTTTAGTATCAGGAGAACATAATGGGGCAGGAGCTAACGTACCAGCTATGAAATACGCATTTTTGTAAAAATTTGAGTTTTTGACGATATTTTCCTTGATTTCGTATCAGGAGAACATGAAAGAGCAGGAGCTAACGTTCCAGCTACAAAAAACGCATTTTTGTAAAAATTTGAATTTTAGACGATATTTTCATTGTTTTGGTATCAGGAGAACATAATGGGACAGGAGCTAACGTACCAGCTATGAGATACCTATTTTTTTAAAATTTGACTTTTTGACGATATTTTCCTGGTTTTCGTATCAGGAGAACATAATGGGGCAGGAGCTAACGTACTAGCTATGAAATACGCATTTTTGAAAAATTAAACTTTTTGACGATATTTTTCTCTTTTTCGTATCAGGAGAACATAATAGGGCAGGAGCTAACGTACCAGCTATGAAATACGCATTTTTGTAAAAATTTGACTTTTGGACGATATTTTCTTTGTTTTGGTATCAGGAGAACATAATGGGACAGGAGCTAACGTACTAGCTCTAAATACGCATTTTTGTGAAAATTCGACTTTTTGACGTCATTTTTCTTGTTTTGGTATCAGGAGAACATAATGGGGCAGGTGCTAACGTACAAGTTATGAAATACGCATTTTTGTAAAAATTCAACTTTTTAAAAATGTTTTCTTTGTTTTGGTATCAGGAGAACATAAAGGGGCAAGAGCTAACGTACAAGATCATACGATCGTATGATCAAAGTTACGAGTGAATATGACATCAAATGATGTCAAATATGATAGTGTGCCGTATCATTTGCACTTATTGTATCACGTGATACAATCGTATGATTGAAGTTACAGTGAATATACTATTAAATAATGTCGATGCTGACAGTGTACTGTATCATTGGCACTCATTGTATCACGTGATACGATCGTATGATTGAAGTCATGAATGAATATAACATCAAATGAT
Source organism: Acanthosoma haemorrhoidale (assembly GCA_930367205.1). Taxonomy (NCBI): domain Eukaryota; kingdom Metazoa; phylum Arthropoda; class Insecta; order Hemiptera; family Acanthosomatidae; genus Acanthosoma; species Acanthosoma haemorrhoidale. The sequence continues at coordinate 118,692,124 of OV884014.1, forward strand.
GTCGATTATGATAGTGTGCCGCATCATTAGCACACATTGTATCACATGATACGATTGTATGATTGAAGTTACGAGTGAATATAACATCAAATGATTTCGAATATGATAATGAACCGCATCATTGGCAATCATTATATCACGTGATACCATCATATGATTGAAGTCACGAGTGAATATAACATCAAATGATGTTGGATATGATTGTATAATGTATCATTAGCACTCATTGTTTCACGTGATACGATCGTATGATTAAAGTTACAGGTGAATATAATATCAATTGATGTCGTATATGATAGCGCACCATATTATTAGCACTTATTGTATCATGTGATGTGATCGTATGATTGAAGTCACCAGTGAATATAACATCAAATAATGCTAAATATGATTGTACAGTGTAGCATTGACACTCATTGTATCACGAGATACGATCGTATGATTAAAGTCACGAGTGAATATACTATAAAATGATGTCGATTATGATAGTGTACCACATCATTGGCACTCATTATATCACGTGATACGATCGTATGATTAAAGTTACGATTGGAGATACTAATAAATGATGTTGAATATAATAGTGCACCATATCATTAGCACTTATTGTATCATGTGATGCGATCGTATGATTAAAGTTAAAAGTGAATATAACATCAAATGATGTCGATTATAATAGTGTACCGCATCATTGGCACTCATTATATCAGGTGATGCTATCGTATGATTAAAGTCACGAGTGAATATAACATCAAATAATGCTAAATATGATTGTATAGTGTAGCATTGACACTCATTGTATCACGAGATACGATCGTATGATTGAAGTCACGAGTGAATATACTATAAAATGATGTCGATTATGATAGTGTACCACATCATTGGCACTCATAATATCACGTGATACGATCGTATGATTGAAGTCACGATTGGAGATACTAATAAATGATGTTGAATATAATAGTGCACCATATCATTAGCACTTATTGTATCATGTGATGCGATCGTATGATTAAAGTTACAAGTGAATATAACATCAAATGATGCTAAATATGATTGTATAGTGTAGCATTGACACTCATTGTATCACGAGATACGATCGTATGATTGAAGTCACGAGTGAATATACTATAAAATGATGTCGATTATGATAGTGTACCACATCATTGGCACTCATAATATCACGTGATACGATCGTATGATTAAAGTTACGATTGGAGATACTAATAAATGATGTTGAATATAATAGTGCACCACATCATTGGCACTCATTATATCACGTGATACGATCGTATAATGAAAGTTACGAGTGAATATAACATCAAATGATGTCGATTATAATAGTGTACCGCATCATTGGCACTCATTATATCACGTGATACTATCGTATGATTGAAGTCACGAGTGAATATAACATCAAATAATGCTAAATATGATTGTATAGTGTAGCATTGACACTCATTGTATCACGAGATACGATCGTATGATTGAAGTCACGAGTGAATATAACATCAAATAATGCTAAATATGATTGTATAGTGTAGCATTGACACTCATTGTATCACGAGATACGATCGTATGATTAAAGTCACGAGTGAATATACTATAAAATGATGTATATTATGATAGTGTACCACATCATTGGCACTCATTATATCACGTGATACGATCGTATGATTGAAGTCACGAGTGAATATAATATCAAATGATGTCAATTATGATAGTGTTGCGTATCATAAGCACTCACTGTATCACGTGATACGATCGTATGATGAAAGTTACGAGTGAATATAACATCAAATGATGTCGAATAGGATTGTATAATGTATCATTAGCACTTATTGTTTCACGTGATACGATCGTATGATTAAAGTTACGATTGAAGTTACTAATAAATGATGTTGAATATAATAGTGCACCATATCATTAGCACTTATTGTATCATGTGATGCGATCGTATGATTAAAGTTACAAGTGAATATACTATAAAATGATGTCGATTATGATAGTGTACCACATCATTGGCACTCATTATATCACGTGATACGATCGTATGATTAAAGTTACGATTCGAGATACTAATAAATGATGTTGAATATAATAGTGCACCATATCATTAGCACTTATTGTATCATGTGATGCGATCGTATGATTGAAGTCACGAGTGAATATAACATCAAATAATGCTAAATATGATCGTATAGTGTAGCATTGACACTCATTATATCACGAGATACGATCGTATGATTGAAGTAACGAGTGAATATAACATCAAATGATGTTGAATATGATTGTATAATGTATCATTAGCACTCATTGTTTCACGTGATACGATCGTATAATCAATGTTACGAGTTAACATAATAGGGCAAGAATTATTGTACCAGCTATGAAATACGCATTTTTGTAAAATTCTACTTTTTGACGATATTTTTCTTGTTTTGGTATGAGGAAATCATAATTGTTCAGGAGCTAATGTACCAGCTATAAAATACTCTTATATGTAAAAATTAAACTTTTTGATGACATTTTCCTTGTTTTGGTATCAGGAGAACATAATAAGGCAGGAGCTAACGTACTAGCTGAGAAATACGCATTTTTGTAAAAATTTGAGTTTTCGACGATATTTTCCTTGTTTTGGTATCAGGAGAACATAATGGGGCAGGAGCTAACGTACTAGCTATGAAATACGCATTTTCGAAAAATTCGACTTTTTGACGATATTTTCCTTGATTTTGTATCAGGAGAACATAAAAGAGAAGGAGCTAACGTTCCAGCTATGAAATACCCATTTTTTAAAAATTCGACTCTTAGACGATATTTTCCTTGTTTTCGTATCAGGAGAACATAATGGGGCAGGAGCTGACGTACTAGCTATGAAATACGCATTTTTTAAAAATTCGACTTTTTGACGATATTTTCCTGGTTTTCGTATCAGGAGAACATAATAGGGCAGGAGCTAACGTACCAGCTATGAAATACGCAATTTTTGTAAAAATTTGAGTTTTCGACGATATTTTCCTTGTTTTGGTATCAGGAGAACATAATGGGGCAGGAGCTAACGTACTAGCTATGAAATACGCATTTTTGTAAAAATTTGAGTTTTTGACGATATTTTCCTTGATTTCGTATCAGGAGAACATAAAAGAGCAGGAGCTAACGTTCCAGCTACAAAAAACGCATTTTTGTAAAAATTTGAATTTTAGACGATATTTTCCTTGTTTTAGTATCAGGAGAACATAATGGGGCAGGAGCTAACGTACCAGCTATGAAATACGCATTTTTTTAAAAATTTGAGTTTTTGACGATATTTTCCTTGATTTCGTATCAGGAGAACATAAAAGAGCAGGAGCTAACGTTCCAGCTACAAAAAACGCATTTTTGTAAAAATTTGAATTTTAGACGATATTTTCTTTGTTTTGGTATCAGTAGAACATAATGGGACAGGAGCTAACGTACCAGCTATGAGATACCTATTTTTTTAAAATTTGACTTTTTGACGATATTTTCCTGGTTTTCGTATCAGGAGAACATAATGGGGCAGGAGCTAACGTACTAGCTATGAAATACGCATTTTTGAAAAATTAAACTTTTTGACGATATTTTTCTCTTTTTCGTATCAGGAGAACATAATAGGGCAGGAGCTAACGTACCAGCTATGAAATACGCATTTTTGTAAAAATTTGACTTTTGGACGATATTTTCTTTGTTTTGGTATCAGGAGAACATAATGGGACAGGAGCTAACGTACAAGTTATGAAATACGCATTTTTGTAAAAATTCAACTTTTTAAAAATGTTTTCTTTGTTTTGGTATCAGGAGAACATAAAGGGGCAAGAGCTAACGTACAAGATCATACGATCGTATGATCAAAGTTACGAGTGAATATGACATCAAATGATGTCAAATATGATAGTGTGCCGTATCATTTGCACTTATTGTATCACGTGATACAATCGTATGATTGAAGTTACAGTGAATATACTATTAAATAATGTCGATGCTGACAGTGTACTGTATCATTGGCACTCATTGTATCACGTGATACGATCGTATGATTGAAGTCATGAATGAATATAACATCAAATGATGTCGATTATGATAGTGTACCGCATCATTGGCACTCATTATATCAAGTGATACTATCGTATGATTGAAGTCACGAGTGAATATAACATCAAATAATGCTAAATATGATCGTATAGTGTAGCATTGACACTCATTATATCACGAGATACGATCGTATGATTGAAGTAACGAGTGAATATAACATCAAATGATGTTGAATATGATTGTATAATGTATCATTAGCACTCATTGTTTCACGTGATACGATCGTATAATCAATGTTACGAGTTAACATAATAGGGCAAGAATTATTGTACCAGCTATGAAATACGCATTTTTGTAAAATTCTACTTTTTGACGATATTTTTCTTGTTTTGGTATGAGGAAATCATAATTGTTCAGGAGCTAACGTACCAGCTATAAAATACTCTTATATGTAAAAATTAAACTTTTTGATGACATTTTCCTTGTTTTGGTATCAGGAGAACATAATAAGGCAGGAGCTAACGTACTAGCTGAGAAATACGCATTTTTGTAAAAATTTGAGTTTTCGACGATATTTTCCTTGTTTTCGTATCAGGAGAACATAATGGGGCAGGAGCTGACGTACTAGCTATGAAATACGCATTTTTTAAAAATTCGACTTTTTGACGATATTTTCCTGGTTTTCGTATCAGGAGAACATAATAGGGCAGGAGCTAACGTACCAGCTATGAAATACGCAATTTTTGTAAAAATTTGAGTTTTCGACGATATTTTCCTTGTTTTGGTATCAGGAGAACATAATGGGGCAGGAGCTAACGTACTAGCTATGAAATACGCATTTTTGTAAAAATTTGAGTTTTTGACGATATTTTTCTTGATTTCGTATCAGGAGAACATAAAAGAGCAGGAGCTAACGTTCCAGCTACAAAAAACGCATTTTTGTAAAAATTTGAATTTTAGACGATATTTTCCTTGTTTTGGTATCAGGAGAACATAATGGGGCAGGAGCTAACGTACCAGCTATGAAATACGCATTTTTGTAAAAATTTGAGTTTTTGACGATATTTTCCTTGATTTCGTATCAGGAGAACATAAAAGAGCAGGAGCTAACGTTCCAGCTACAAAAAACGCATTTTTGTAAAAATTTGAATTTTAGACGATATTTTCATTGTTTTGGTATCAGGAGAACATAATGGGACAGGAGCTAACGTACCAGCTATGAGATACCTATTTTTTTAAAATTTGACTTTTTGACGATATTTTCCTGGTTTTCGTATCAGGAGAACATAATGGGGCAGGAGCTAACGTACTAGCTATGAAATACGCATTTTTGAAAAATTAAACTTTTTGACGATATTTTTCTCTTTTTCGTATCAGGAGAACATAATAGGGCAGGAGCTAACGTACCAGCTATGAAATACGCATTTTTGTAAAAATTTGACTTTTGGACGATATTTTCTTTGTTTTGGTATCAGGAGAACATAATGGGACAGGAGCTAACGTACTAGCTCTAAATACGCATTTTTGTGAAAATTCGACTTTTTGACGTCATTTTTCTTGTTTTGGTATCAGGAGAACATAATGGGGCAGGTGCTAACGTACAAGCTATGAAATACGCATTTTTGTAAAAATTCAACTTTTTAAAAATGTTTTCTTTGTTTTGGTATCAGAAGAACATAAAAGGGCAAGAGCTAACGTACAAGATCATACGATCGTATGATCAAAGTTACGAGTGAATATGACATCAAATGATGTCAAATATGATAGTGTGCCGTATCATTTGCACTTATTGTATCACGTGATACAATCGTATGATTGAAGTTACAGTGAATATACTATTAAATAATGTCGATGCTGACAGTGTACTGTATCATTGGCACTCATTGTATCACGTGATACGATCGTATGATTGAAGTCATGAATGAATATAACATCAAATGATGTCGATTATGATAGTGTGCCGCATCATTAGCACACATTGTATCACATGATACGATTGTATGATTGAAGTTACGAGTGAATATAACATCAAATGATTTCGAATATGATAATGAACCGCATCATTGGCAATCATTATATCACGTGATACCATCATATGATTGAAGTCACGAGTGAATATAACATCAAATGATGTTGGATATGATTGTATAATGTATCATTAGCACTCATTGTTTCACGTGATACGATCGTATGATTAAAGTTACAGGTGAATATAATATCAATTGATGTCGTATATGATAGCGCACCATATTATTAGCACTTATTGTATCATGTGATGTGATCGTATGATTGAAGTCACCAGTGAATATAACATCAAATAATGCTAAATATGATTGTACAGTGTAGCATTGACACTCATTGTATCACGAGATACGATCGTATGATTAAAGTCACGAGTGAATATACTATAAAATGATGTCGATTATGATAGTGTACCACATCATTGGCACTCATTATATCACGTGATACGATCGTATGATTAAAGTTACGATTCGAGATACTAATAAATGATGTTGAATATAATAGTGCACCATATCATTAGCACTTATTGTATCATGTGATGCGATCGTATGATTGAAGTCACGAGTGAATATAACATCAAATAATGCTAAATATGATCGTATAGTGTAGCATTGACACTCATTATATCACGAGATACGATCGTATGATTGAAGTAACGAGTGAATATAACATCAAATGATGTTGAATATGATTGTATAATGTATCATTAGCACTCATTGTTTCACGTGATACGATCGTATAATCAATGTTACGAGTTAACATAATAGGGCAAGAATTATTGTACCAGCTATGAAATACGCATTTTTGTAAAATTCTACTTTTTGACGATATTTTTCTTGTTTTGGTATGAGGAAATCATAATTGTTCAGGAGCTAATGTACCAGCTATAAAATACTCTTATATGTAAAAATTAAACTTTTTGATGACATTTTCCTTGTTTTGGTATCAGGAGAACATAATAAGGCAGGAGCTAACGTACTAGCTGAGAAATACGCATTTTTGTAAAAATTTGAGTTTTCGACGATATTTTCCTTGTTTTGGTATCAGGAGAACATAATGGGGCAGGAGCTAACGTACTAGCTATGAAATACGCATTTTCGAAAAATTCGACTTTTTGACGATATTTTCCTTGATTTTGTATCAGGAGAACATAAAAGAGAAGGAGCTAACGTTCCAGCTATGAAATACCCATTTTTTAAAAATTCGACTCTTAGACGATATTTTCCTGGTTTTCGTATCAGGAGAACATAATAGGGCAGGAGCTAACGTACCAGCTATGAAATACGCAATTTTTGTAAAAATTTGAGTTTTCGACGATATTTTCCTTGTTTTGGTATCAGGAGAACATAATGGGGCAGGAGCTAACGTACTAGCTATGAAATACGCATTTTTGTAAAAATTTGAGTTTTTGACGATATTTTCCTTGATTTCGTATCAGGAGAACATAAAAGAGCAGGAGCTAACGTTCCAGCTACAAAAAACGCATTTTTGTAAAAATTTGAATTTTAGACGATATTTTCCTTGTTTTAGTATCAGGAGAACATAATGGGGCAGGAGCTAACGTACCAGCTATGAAATACGCATTTTTTTAAAAATTTGAGTTTTTGACGATATTTTCCTTGATTTCGTATCAGGAGAACATAAAAGAGCAGGAGCTAACGTTCCAGCTACAAAAAACGCATTTTTGTAAAAATTTGAATTTTAGACGATATTTTCTTTGTTTTGGTATCAGTAGAACATAATGGGACAGGAGCGAACGTACCAGCTATGAGATACCTATTTTTTTAAAATTTGACTTTTTGACGATATTTTCCTGGTTTTCGTATCAGGAGAACATAATGGGGCAGGAGCTAACGTACTAGCTATGAAATACGCATTTTTGAAAAATTAAACTTTTTGACGATATTTTTCTCTTTTTCGTATCAGGAGAACATAATAGGGCAGGAGCTAACGTACCAGCTATGAAATACGCATTTTTGTAAAAATTTGACTTTTGGACGATATTTTCTTTGTTTTGGTATCAGGAGAACATAATGGGACAGGAGCTAACGTACAAGTTATGAAATACGCATTTTTGTAAAAATTCAACTTTTTAAAAATGTTTTCTTTGTTTTGGTATCAGGAGAACATAAAGGGGCAAGAGCTAACGTACAAGATCATACGATCGTATGATCAAAGTTACGAGTGAATATGACATCAAATGATGTCAAATATGATAGTGTGCCGTATCATTTGCACTTATTGTATCACGTGATACAATCGTATGATTGAAGTTACAGTGAATATACTATTAAATAATGTCGATGCTGACAGTGTACTGTATCATTGGCACTCATTGTATCACGTGATACGATCGTATGATTGAAGTCATGAATGAATATAACATCAAATGATGTCGATTATGATAGTGTGCCGCATCATTAGCACACATTGTATCACATGATACGATTGTATGATTGAAGTTACGAGTGAATATAACATCAAATAATGCTAAATATGATCGTATAGTGTAGCATTGACACTCATTATATCACGAGATACGATCGTATGATTGAAGTAACGAGTGAATATAACATCAAATGATGTTGAATATGATTGTATAATGTATCATTAGCACTCATTGTTTCACGTGATACAATCGTATGATCAATGTTACGAGTTAACATAATAGGGCAAGAATTATTGTACCAGCTATGAAATACGCATTTTTGTAAAATTCTACTTTTTGACGATATTTTTCTTGTTTTGGTATGAGGAAATCATAATTGTTCAGGAGCTAACGTACCAGCTATAAAATACTCTTATATGTAAAAATTAAACTTTTTGATGACATTTTCCTTGTTTTGGTATCAGGAGAACATAATAAGGCAGGAGCTAACGTACTAGCTGAGAAATACGCATTTTTGTAAAAATTTGAGTTTTCGACGATATTTTCCTTGTTTTCATATCAGGAGAACATAATGGGGCAGGAGCTGACGTACTAGCTATGAAATACGCATTTTTTAAAAATTCGACTTTTTGACGATATTTTCCTGGTTTTCGTATCAGGAGAACATAATAGGGCAGGAGCTAACGTACCAGCTATGAAATACGCAATTTTTGTAAAAATTTGAGTTTTCGATGATATTTTCCTTGTTTTGGTATCAGGAGAACATAATGGGGCAGGAGCTAACGTACTAGCTATGAAATACGCATTTTTGTAAAAATTTGAGTTTTTGACGATATTTTCCTTGATTTCGTATCAGGAGAACATAAAAGAGCAGGAGCTAACGTTCCAGCTACAAAAAACGCATTTTTGTAAAAATTTGAATTTTAGACGATATTTTCCTTGTTTTAGTATCAGGAGAACATAATGGGGCAGGAGCTAACGTACCAGCTATGAAATACGCATTTTTGTAAAAATTTGAGTTTTTGACGATATTTTCCTTGATTTCGTATCAGGAGAACATAAAAGAGCAGGAGCTAACGTTCCAGCTACAAAAAACGCATTTTTGTAAAAATTTGAATTTTAGACGATATTTTCATTGTTTTGGTATCAGGAGAACATAATGGGACAGGAGCTAACGTACCAGCTATGAGATACCTATTTTTTTAAAATTTGACTTTTTGACGATATTTTCCTGGTTTTCGTATCAGGAGAACATAATGGGGCAGGAGCTAACGTACTAGCTATGAAATACGCATTTTTGAAAAATTAAACTTTTTGACGATATTTTTCTCTTTTTCGTATCAGGAGAACATAATAGGGCAGGAGCTAACGTACCAGCTATGAAATACGCATTTTTGTAAAAATTTGACTTTTGGACGATATTTTCTTTGTTTTGGTATCAGGAGAACATAATGGGACAGGAGCTAACGTACTAGCTCTAAATACGCATTTTTGTGAAAATTCGACTTTTTGACGTCATTTTTCTTGTTTTGGTATCAGGAGAACATAATGGGGCAGGTGCTAACGTACAAGATCATACGATCGTATGATCAAAGTTACGAGTGAATATGACATCAAATGATGTCAAATATGATAGTGTGCCGTATCATTTGCACTTATTGTATCACGTGATACAATCGTATGATTGAAGTTACAGTGAATATACTATTAAATAATGTCGATGCTGACAGTGTACTGTATCATTGGCACTCATTGTATCACGTGATACGATCGTATGATTGAAGTCATGAATGAATATAACATCAAATGATGTCGATTATGATAGTGTGCCGCATCATTAGCACACATTGTATCACATGATACGATTGTATGATTGAAGTTACGAGTGAATATAACATCAAATGATTTCGAATATGATAATGAACCGCATCATTGGCAATCATTATATCACGTGATACCATCATATGATTGAAGTCACGAGTGAATATAACATCAAATGATGTTGGATATGATTGTATAATGTATCATTAGCACTCATTGTTTCACGTGATACGATCGTATGATTAAAGTTACAGGTGAATATAATATCAATTGATGTCGTATATGATAGCGCACCATATTATTAGCACTTATTGTATCATGTGATGTGATCGTATGATTGAAGTCACCAGTGAATATAACATCAAATAATGCTAAATATGATTGTACAGTGTAGCATTGACACTCATTGTATCACGAGATACGATCGTATGATTAAAGTCACGAGTGAATATACTATAAAATGATGTCGATTATGATAGTGTACCACATCATTGGCACTCATTATATCACGTGATACGATCGTATGATTAAAGTTACGATTGGAGATACTAATAAATGATGTTGAATATAATAGTGCACCATATCATTAGCACTTATTGTATCATGTGATGCGATCGTATGATTAAAGTTAAAAGTGAATATAACATCAAATGATGTCGATTATAATAGTGTACCGCATCATTGGCACTCATTATATCAGGTGATGCTATCGTATGATTAAAGTCACGAGTGAATATAACATCAAATAATGCTAAATATGATTGTATAGTGTAGCATTGACACTCATTGTATCACGAGATACGATCGTATGATTGAAGTCACGAGTGAATATACTATAAAATGATGTCGATTATGATAGTGTACCACATCATTGGCACTCATAATATCACGTGATACGATCGTATGATTGAAGTCACGATTGGAGATACTAATAAATGATGTTGAATATAATAGTGCACCATATCATTAGCACTTATTGTATCATGTGATGCGATCGTATGATTAAAGTTACAAGTGAATATAACATCAAATGATGCTAAATATGATTGTATAGTGTAGCATTGACACTCATTGTATCACGAGATACGATCGTATGATTGAAGTCACGAGTGAATATACTATAAAATGATGTCGATTATGATAGTGTACCACATCATTGGCACTCATAATATCACGTGATACGATCGTATGATTAAAGTTACGATTGGAGATACTAATAAATGATGTTGAATATAATAGTGCACCATATCATTAGCACTTATTGAATCATGTGATGCGATCGTATGATTAAAGTTACAAGTGAATATAACATCAAATGATGTCGATTATAATAGTGTACCGCATCATTGGCACTCATTATATCACGTGATACTATCGTATGATTGAAGTCACGAGTGAATATAACATCAAATAATGCTAAATATGATTGTATAGTGTAGCATTGACACTCATTGTATCACGAGATACGATCGTATGATTGAAGTCACGAGTGAATATAACATCAAATAATGCTAAATATGATTGTATAGTGTAGCATTGACACTCATTGTATCACGAGATACGATCGTATGATTAAAGTCACGAGTGAATATACTATAAAATGATGTATATTATGATAGTGTACCACATCATTGGCACTCATTATATCACGTGATACGATCGTATGATTGAAGTCACGAGTGAATATAATATCAAATGATGTCAATTATGATAGTGTTGCGTATCATAAGCACTCACTGTATCACGTGATACGATCGTATGATGAAAGTTACGAGTGAATATAACATCAAATGATGTCGAATAGGATTGTATAATGTATCATTAGCACTTATTGTTTCACGTGATACGATCGTATGATTAAAGTTACGATTGAAGTTACTAATAAATGATGTTGAATATAATAGTGCACCATATCATTAGCACTTATTGTATCATGTGATGCGATCGTATGATTAAAGTTACAAGTGAATATAACATCAAATGATGTCGATTATAATAGTGTACCGCATCATTGGCACTCATTATATCACGTGATGCTATCGTATGATTGAAGTCACGAGTGAATATAACATCAAATAATGCTAAATATGATCGTATAGTGTAGCATTGACACTCATTATATCACGAGATACGATCGTATGATTGAAGTAACGAGTGAATATAACATCAAATGATGTTGAATATGATTGTATAATGTATCATTAGCACTCATTGTTTCACGTGATACGATCGTATAATCAATGTTACGAGTTAACATAATAGGGCAAGAATTATTGTACCAGCTATGAAATACGCATTTTTGTAAAATTCTACTTTTTGACGATATTTTTCTTGTTTTGGTATGAGGAAATCATAATTGTTCAGGAGCTAACGTACCAGCTATAAAATACTCTTATATGTAAAAATTAAACTTTTTGATGACATTTTCCTTGTTTTGGTATCAGGAGAACATAATAAGGCAGGAGCTAACGTACTAGCTGAGAAATACGCATTTTTGTAAAAATTTGAGTTTTCGACGATATTTTCCTTGTTTTCGTATCAGGAGAACATAATGGGGCAGGAGCTGACGTACTAGCTATGAAATACGCATTTTTTAAAAATTCGACTTTTTGACGATATTTTCCTGGTTTTCGTATCAGGAGAACATAATAGGGCAGGAGCTAACGTTCCAGCTATGAAATACCCATTTTTTAAAAATTCGACTTAGACGATATTTTCCTTGTTTTGGTATCAGGAGAACATAATGGGGCAGGAGCTAACGTACTAGCTATGAAATACGCATTTTTGTAAAAATTTGAGTTTTTGACGATATTTTCCTTGATTTCGTATCAGGAGAACATAAAAGAGCAGGAGCTAACGTTCCAGCTACAAAAAACGCATTTTTGTAAAAATTTGAATTTTAGACGATATTTTCCTTGTTTTAGTATCAGGAGAACATAATGGGGCAGGAGCTAACGTACCAGCTATGAAATACGCATTTTTGTAAAAATTTGAGTTTTTGACGATATTTTCCTTGATTTCGTATCAGGAGAACATAAAAGAGCAGGAGCTAACGTTCCAGCTACAAAAAACGCATTTTTGTAAAAATTTGAATTTTAGACGATATTTTCATTGTTTTGGTATCAGGAGAACATAATGGGACAGGAGCTAACGTACCAGCTATGAGATACCTATTTTTTTAAAATTTGACTTTTTGACGATATTTTCCTGGTTTTCGTATCAGGAGAACATAATGGGGCAGGAGCTAACGTACTAGCTATGAAATACGCATTTTTGAAAAATTAAACTTTTTGACGATATTTTTCTCTTTTTCGTATCAGGAGAACATAATAGGGCAGGAGCTAACGTACCAGCTATGAAATACGCATTTTTGTAAAAATTTGACTTTTGGACGATATTTTCTTTGTTTTGGTATCAGGAGAACATAATGGGACAGGAGCTAACGTACCAGCTCTAAATACGCATTTTTGTGAAAATTCGACTTTTTGACGTCATTTTTCTTGTTTTGGTATCAGGAGAACATAATGGGGCAGGTGCTAACGTACAAGCTATGAAATACGCATTTTTGTAAAAATTCAACTTTTTAAAAATGTTTTCTTTGTTTTGGTATCAGGAGAACATAAAGGGGCAAGAGCTAACGTACAAGATCATACGATCGTATGATCAAAGTTACGAGTGAATATGACATCAAATGATGTCAAATATGATAGTGTGCCGTATCATTTGCACTTATTGTATCACGTGATACAATCGTATGATTGAAGTTACAGTGAATATACTATTAAATAATGTCGATGCTGACAGTGTACTGTATCATTGGCACTCATTGTATCACGTGATACGATCGTATGATTGAAGTCATGAATGAATATAACATCAAATGATGTCGATTATGATAGTGTGCCGCATCATTAGCACACATTGTATCACATGATACGATTGTATGATTGAAGTTACGAGTGAATATAACATCAAATGATTTCGAATATGATAATGAACCGCATCATTGGCAATCATTATATCACGTGATACCATCATATGATTGAAGTCACGAGTGAATATAACATCAAATGATGTTGGATATGATTGTATAATGTATCATTAGCACTCATTGTTTCACGTGATACGATCGTATGATTAAAGTTACAGGTGAATATAATATCAATTGATGTCGTATATGATAGCGCACCATATTATTAGCACTTATTGTATCATGTGATGTGATCGTATGATTGAAGTCACCAGTGAATATAACATCAAATAATGCTAAATATGATCTTACAGTGTAGCATTGACACTCATTGTATCACGAGATACGATCGTATGATTAAAGTCACGAGTGAATATACTATAAAATGATGTCGATTATGATAGTGTACCACATCATTGGCACTCATTATATCACGTGATACGATCGTATGATTAAAGTTACGATTGGAGATACTAATAAATGATGTTGAATATAATAGTGCACCATATCATTAGCACTTATTGTATCATGTGATGCGATCGTATGATTAAAGTTAAAAGTGAATATAACATCAAATGATGTCGATTATAATAGTGTACCGCATCATTGGCACTCATTATATCAGGTGATGCTATCGTATGATTAAAGTCACGAGTGAATATAACATCAAATAATGCTAAATATGATTGTATAGTGTAGCATTGACACTCATTGTATCACGAGATACGATCGTATGATTGAAGTCACGAGTGAATATACTATAAAATGATGTCGATTATGATAGTGTACCACATCATTGGCACTCATAATATCACGTGATACGATCGTATGATTGAAGTCACGATTGGAGATACTAATAAATGATGTTGAATATAATAGTGCACCATATCATTAGCACTTATTGTATCATGTGATGCGATCGTATGATTAAAGTTACAAGTGAATATAACATCAAATGATGCTAAATATGATTGTATAGTGTAGCATTGACACTCATTGTATCACGAGATACGATCGTATGATTGAAGTCACGAGTGAATATACTATAAAATGATGTCGATTATGATAGTGTACCACATCATTGGCACTCATAATATCACGTGATACGATCGTATGATTAAAGTTACGATTGGAGATACTAATAAATGATGTTGAATATAATAGTGCACCATATCATTAGCACTTATTGTATCATGTGATGCGATCGTATGATTAAAGTTACAAGTGAATATAACATCAAATGATGTCGATTATAATAGTGTACCGCATCATTGGCACTCATTATATCACGTGATACTATCGTATGATTGAAGTCACGAGTGAATATAACATCAAATAATGCTAAATATGATTGTATAGTGTAGCATTGACACTCATTGTATCACGAGATACGATCGTATGATTGAAGTCACGAGTGAATATAACATCAAATAATGCTAAATATGATTGTATAGTGTAGCATTGACACTCATTGTATCACGAGATACGATCGTATGATTAAAGTCACGAGTGAATATACTATAAAATGATGTATATTATGATAGTGTACCACATCATTGGCACTCATTATATCACGTGATACGATCGTATGATTGAAGTCACGAGTGAATATAATATCAAATGATGTCAATTATGATAGTGTTGCGTATCATAAGCACTCACTGTATCACGTGATACGATCGTATGATGAAAGTTACGAGTGAATATAACATCAAATGATGTCGAATAGGATTGTATAATGTATCATTAGCACTTATTGTTTCACGTGATACGATCGTATGATTAAAGTTACGATTGAAGTTACTAATAAATGATGTTGAATATAATAGTGCACCATATCATTAGCACTTATTGTATCATGTGATGCGATCGTATGATTAAAGTTACAAGTGAATATAACATCAAATGATGTCGATTATAATAGTGTACCGCATCATTGGCACTCATTATATCACGTGATGCTATCGTATGATTGAAGTCACGAGTGAATATAACATCAAATAATGCTAAATATGATCGTATAGTGTAGCATTGACACTCATTATATCACGAGATACGATCGTATGATTGAAGTAACGAGTGAATATAACATCAAATGATGTTGAATATGATTGTATAGTGTATCATTAGCACTCATTGTTTCACGTGATACGATCGTAAGATTAAAGTTACGAGTAAATATAAAATCAAATGATGCTAAATATGATTGTATAGTGTATCATTAGCACTCATTGTTTCACGTGATACGATCGTAAGATTAAAGTTACGAGTAAATATAACATCAAATGATGTCGAATATGTTATGTACTGTATCATTAGCACTCATTGTATCACGTGACACGATCGTATGATGAAAGTTACGAGTGAATATAACATCAAATGATGTCGATTATGATAGTGTTCCGTATCATAAGCACTCATTGTATCACGTGATACGATCGTATGATGAAAGTTACAAGTAAATATACTATTAAATGATGTCGATTATGACAGTGTACCGTACCATTGGCACTCATAGTATCACGTGATACGATCGTATGATTGAAGTCACGAATGAATATAACATCAAATGATGTCGATTAGGATAGTGTACCGCATCATTAGCACACATTGTATCACGTGATACGATCGTATGATTAAAGTTACGAGTGAAGACAACATCAAATGATGTTGAAAATGATTGTATAATGTATCATTAGCACTCATTGTTTCACGTGATACGATCGTATGATTAAAGTTACAGGTGAATATAACATCAAATGATGTCGATTATGATAGTGTACCGCATCATTGGCACTCATTATATCACGTGATACTATCGTATGATTGAAGTCACGAGTGAATATAACATCAAATGATGCTAAATATGATTGTATAGTGTATCATTAGCACTCATTGTTTCACGTGATACGATCGTATGTTTAAAGTTACGAGTAAATATAACATCAAATGATGTTGAATATGATTGTATAATGTATCATTAGCACTCATTGTTTCACGTGATACGATCGTATGATTAAAGTTACAGGTGAATATAACATCAAATGATGTCGATTATCATAGTGTACTAGCTATGAAATACGCATTTTTTAAAAATTCGACTTTTTGACGATATTTTCGTGGTTTTCGTATCAGGAGAACATAATAGGGCAGGAGCTAACGTACCAGCTATGAAATACCCATTTTTTAAAAATTCGACTTTTTGACGATATTTTTCTCCTTTTCGTATCAGGAGAACATAATAGGGCAGGAGCTAACGTACCAGCTATGAAATACGCATTTTTGTAAAAATTTGACTTTTGGACGATATTTTCTTTGTTTTGGTATCAGGAAAACATAATGGGACAGGAGCTAACGTACTAGCTCTAAATACGCATTTTTGTAAAAATTCGACTTTTTGACGTCATTTTTCTTGTTTTGGTATCAGGAGAACATAATGGGGCAGGTGCTAACGTACAAGCTATGAAATACGCATTTTTGTAAAAATTCAACTTTTTTAAAATGTTTTCTTTGTTTTGGTATCAGAAGAACATAAAGGGGCAAGAGCTAACGTACAAGATCATACGATCGTATGATCAAAGTTACGAGTGAATATGACATCAAATGATGTCAAATATGATAGTGTGCCGTATCATTTGCACACATTGTATCACATGATACGATTGTATGATTGAAGTTACGAGTGAATATAACATCAAATGATTTCGAATATGATAATGAACCGCATCATTGGCAATCATTATATCACGTGATACCATCATATGATTGAAGTCACGAGTGAATATAACATCAAATGATGTTGGATATGATTGTATAATGTATCATTAGCACTCATTGTTTCACGTGATACGATCGTATGATTAAATTTACAGGTGAATATAATATCAATTGTTGTCGTATATGATAGCGCACCATATCATTAGCACTTATTGTATCATGTAATGTGATCGTATGATTGAAGTCACGAGTGAATATAACATCAAATAATGCAAAATATTATTGTATAGTGTAGCATTGACACTAATTGTATCAGGAGATACGATCGTATGATTAAAGTCACGAGTGAATATACTATAAAATGATGTCGATTATGATAGTGTACCACATCATTGGCACTCATTATATCACGTGATACGATCGTATCATTGAAGTCACGAGTGAATATAATATCAAATGATGTCAATTATGATAGTGTTGCGTATCATAAGCACTCATTGTATCACGTGATACGATCGTATGATGAAAGTTACGAGTGACTATAACATCAAATGATGTCGAATAGGATTGTATAGTATATCATTAGCACTTATTGTTTCACGTGATACGATCGTATGATTAAAGTTACGATTGGAGATACTAATAAATGATGTTGAATATAATAGTGCACCATATCATTAGCACTTATTGTATCATGTGATGCGATCGTATGATTAAAGTTAAAAGTGAATATAACATCAAATGATGTCGATTATAATAGTGTACCGCATCATTGGCACTCATTATATCACGTGATACTATCGTATGATTGAAGTCACGAGTGAATATAACATCAAATGATGTTGAATATGATTGTATAATGTATCATTAGCACTCATTGTTTCACGTGATACGATCGTATGATTAAAGTTACAGGTGAATATAACATCAAATGATGTCGATTATGATAGTGTACCGCATCATTGGCACTAATTATATCACGTGATACTATCGTATGATTTAAGTCACGAGTGAATATAACATCAAATGATGCTAAATATGATTGTATAGTGTAGCATTGACACTCATTGTATCACGAGATACGATCGTATGATTGAAGTCACGAGTGAATATAACATCAAATGATGTTGAATATGATTGTATAATGTATCATTAGCACTCATTGTTTCACGTGATACGATCGTATGATTAAAGTTACAGGTGAATATAACATCAAATGATGTCGATTATGATAGTGTACCGCATCATTGGCACTAATTATATCACGTGATACTATCGTATGATTTAAGTCACGAGTGAATATAACATCAAATGATGCTAAATATGATTGTATAGTGTATCATTAGCACTGATTGTTTCACGTGATACGATCGTATGATTAAAGTTACGAGTAAATATAACATCAAATGATGTCGAATATGATAATGTGCCGTATCATTAGCACTCATATCATCACGTGATACGATCGTATGATGAAAGTTACGAGTGAATATAACATCAAATGATGTTGAATATGATTGTATAATGTATCATTAGCACTCATTGTTTCACGTGATACGATCGTATGATTAAAGTTATGAGTGAAGATAACATCAAATGATGTTGAATATGATTGTATAATGTATCATTAGCACTCATTGTATCACGAGATAAGATCGTATGATTGAAGTCACGAGTGAATATACTATAAAATGATGTCGATTATGATAGTGTACCACATCATTGGCACTCATTATATCACGTGATACGATCGTATGATTGAAGTCACGAGTGAATATAATATCAAATGATGTCAATTATGATAGTGTTGCGTATCATAAGCACTCCTTGTTTCACGTGATACGATCGTATGATTAAAGTTACGATTGGAGATACTAATAAATGATGTTGAATATAATAGTGCACTATATCATTAGCACTTATTGTATCATGTGATGCGATCGTATGATTAAAGTTACAAGTGAATATAACATCAAATGATGTCGATTATAATAGTGTACCGCATCATTGGCACTCATTATATCACGTGATACTATCGTATGATTGAAGTCACGAGTGAATATAACATCAAATAATGCTAAATATGATTGTATAGTGTAGCATTGACACTCATTGTATCACGAGATACGATCGTATGATTAAAGTCACGAGTGAATATAACATCAAATGATGTCGAATAGGATTGTATAATGTATCATTAGCACTTATTGTTTCACGTGATACGATCGTATGATTAAAGTTACGATTTAAGTTACTAATAAATGATGTTGAATATAATAGTGCACCATATCATTAGCACTTATTGTATCATGTGATGCGATCGTATGATTAAAGTTACAAGTGAATATAACATCAAATGATGTCGATTATAATAGTGTACCGCATCATTGGCACTCATTATATCACGTGATGCTATCGTATGATTGAAGTCACGAGTGAATATAACATCAAATAATGCTAAATATGATCGTATAGTGTAGCATTGACACTCATTATATCACGAGATACGATCGTATGATTGAAGTAACGAGTGAATATAACATCAAATGATGTTGAATATGATTGTATAATGTATCATTAGCACTCATTGTTTCACGTGATACGATCGTATCATTAAAGTTACAGGTGAATATAACATCAAATGATATCGATTATGATAGTGTACCGCATCATTGGCACTCATTATATAACGTGATGCTATCGAATGATTGAAGTCACGAGTGAATATAACATCAAATGATGCTAATTATAATTGTATAGTGTATCATTAGCACTCAATGTTTCACGTGATACGATCGTATGATTAAAGTTACGAGTAAATATAACATCAAATGATGTCGAATATGATAATGTACCGTATCATTAGCACTCATATTATCACGTGATACGATCGTATCATGAAAGTTACGAGTGAAGATAACATCAAATGATGTTGAATATGATTGTATAATGTATCATAAGCACTCATTGTATCACGTGATACGAGCGTATGATGAAAGTTACAAGTAAATATACTATTAAATGATGTCGATTATAATAGTGTACCACATCATTGGCACTCATTATATCACGTGATACGATCGTATGATTGAAGTCACGAGTGAATATAACATCAAATGATGTCGATTATGATAGTGTACCGCATCATTAGCACACATTGTATCACGTGATACGATCGTATGATTAAAGTTACGAGTGAAGATAACATGAAATGATGTTGAATATGATTGTATAATGTATCATTAGCACTCATTGTTTCACGTGATACGATCGTATAATTAAAGTTACAGGTGAATATAACATCAAATGATGTGGATTATAATAGTGTACCGCATCATTGGCACTCAATATATCACGTGATACGATCGTATGATTGAAGTCACGAGTTAATATAACATCAAATAATGTTGAATATGATTGTATAATGTATCATTAGCACTCATTGTTTCACGTGATACGATCGTATGATTAAAGTTACAGGTGAATATAACATCAAATGATGTCGAATAGGATTGTATAGTATATCATTAGCACTTATTGTTTCACGTGATACGATCGTATGATTAAAGTTACGATTGGAGATACTAATAAATGATGTTGAATATAATAGTGCACCATATCATTAGCACTTATTGTATCATGTGATGCGATCGTATGATTAAAGTTACAAGTGAATATAACATCAAATGATGTCGATTATAATAGTGTACCACATCATTGGCACTCATTATATCACGTGATACGATCGTATGATTGAAGTCACGAGTGAATATAATATCAAATGATGTCAATCATGATAGTGTTGCGTATCATAAGCACTCATTGTTTCACGTGATACGATCGTATGATTAAAGTTACGATTGGAGATACTAATAAATGATGTTGAATATAATAGTGCACCATATCATTAGCACTTATTGTATCATGTGATGCGATCGTATGATTAAAGTTACAAGTGAATATAACATCAAATGATGTCGATTATAATAGTGTACCGCATCATTGACACTCATTGTATCACGAGATACGATCGTATGATTGAAGTCACGAGTGAATATAACATCAAATAATGCTAAATATGATTGTATAGTGTAGCATTGACACTCATTGTATCACGAGATACGATCGTATGATTGAAGTCACGAGTGAATATAACATCAAATGATGTTGAATATGATTGTATAATGTATCATTAGCACTCATTGTTTCACGTGATACGATCGTATGATTAAAGTTACAGGTGAATATAACATCAAATGATGTAAATTATGATAGTGTACCGCATCATTGGCACTAATTATATCACGAGATACTATCGTATGATTGAAGTCACGAGTGAATATAACATCAAATGATGCTAAATATGATTGTATAGTGTATCATTAGCACTCATTGTTTCACGTGATACGATCGTATGATTAAAGTTACGAGTAAATATAACATCAAATGATGTCGAATATGATAATGTACCGTATCATTAGCACTCATATCATCACGTGATACGATCGTATGATGAAAGTTACGAGTGAATATAACATCAAATGATGTTGAATATGATTGTATAATGAATCATTAGCACTCATTGTATCACGTGATACAATCGTATGATTAAAGTTACGAGTGAAGATAACATGAAATGATGTTGAATATGATTGTATAATGTATCATTAGCACTCATTGTTTCACGTGATACGATCGTATAATTAAAGTTACGAGTAAATATAACATCAAATGATGTCGAATATGATAATGTACCGTATCATTAGCACTCATATCATCACGTGATACGATCGTATGATGAAAGTTACGAGTGAATATAACATCAAATGATGTTGAATATGATTGTATAATGAATCATTAGCACTCATTGTTTCACGTGATACGATCGTATGATTAAAGTTACAGTGAATATAACATCAAATGATGTCGAATATGATAATGTACCGTATCATTAGCACTCATATCATCACGTGATACGATCGTATGATGAAAGTTACGATTGAATATAACATCAAATGATGTTGAATATGATTGTATAATGTATCATTAGCACTCATTGTTTCACGTGATACGATCGTATGATTAAAGTTATGAGTGAAGATAACATCAAATGATGTTGAATATGATTGTATAATGTATCATTAGCACTCATTGTATCACGAGATAAGATCGTATGATTGAAGTCACGAGTGAATATAATATCAAATGATGTCAATCATGATAGTGTTGCGTATCATAAGCACTCATTGTTTCACGTGATACGATCGTATGATTAAAGTTACGATTGGAGATACTAATAAATGATGTTGAATATAATAGTGCACCATATCATTAGCACTTATTGTATCATGTGATGCGATCGTATGATTAAAGTTACAAGTGAATATAACATCAAATGATGTCGATTATAATAGTGTACCGCATCATTGACACTCATTGTATCACGAGATACGATCGTATGATTGAAGTCACGAGTGAATATAACATCAAATAATGCTAAATATGATTGTATAGTGTAGCATTGACACTCATTGTATCACGAGATACGATCGTATGATTGAAGTCACGAGTGAATATAACATCAAATGATGTTGAATATGATTGTATAATGTATCATTAGCACTCATTGTTTCACGTGATACGATCGTATGATTAAAGTTACAGGTGAATATAACATCAAATGATGTCGATTATGATAGTGTACCGCATCATTGGCACTAATTATATCACGAGATACTATCGTATGATTGAAGTCACGAGTGAATATAACATCAAATGATGCTAAATATGATTGTATAGTGTATCATTAGCACTCATTGTTTCACGTGATACGATCGTATGATTAAAGTTACGAGTAAATATAACATCAAATGATGTCGAATATGATAATGTACCGTATCATTAGCACTCATATCATCACGTGATACGATCGTATGATGAAAGTTACGAGTGAATATAACATCAAATGATGTTGAATATGATTGTATAATGAATCATTAGCACTCATTGTATCACGTGATACAATCGTATGATTAAAGTTACGAGTGAAGATAACATGAAATGATGTTGAATATGATTGTATAATGTATCATTAGCACTCATTGTTTCACGTGATACGATCGTATAATTAAAGTTACGAGTAAATATAACATCAAATGATGTCGAATATGATAATGTACCGTATCATTAGCACTCATATCATCACGTGATACGATCGTATGATGAAAGTTACGAGTGAATATAACATCAAATGATGTTGAATATGATTGTATAATGAATCATTAGCACTCATTGTTTCACGTGATACGATCGTATGATTAAAGTTACAGTGAATATAACATCAAATGATGTCGAATATGATAATGTACCGTATCATTAGCACTCATATCATCACGTGATACGATCGTATGATGAAAGTTACGATTGAATATAACATCAAATGATGTTGAATATGATTGTATAATGTATCATTAGCACTCATTGTTTCACGTGATACGATCGTATGATTAAAGTTATGAGTGAAGATAACATCAAATGATGTTGAATATGATTGTATAATGTATCATTAGCACTCATTGTATCACGAGATAAGATCGTATGATTGAAGTCACGAGTGAATATACTATAAAATGATGTCGATTATGATAGTGTACCACATCATTGGCACTCATTATATCACGTGATACGATCGTATGATTGAAGTCACGAGTGAATATAATATCAAATGATGTCAATTATGATAGTGTTGCGTATCATAAGCACTCCTTGTTTCACGTGATACGATCGTATGATGAAAGTTACAAGTAAATATACTATTAAATGATGTCGATTATGACAGTGTACCGTACCATTGGCACTCATAGTATCACGTGATACGATCGTATAATTGAAGTCACGAATGAATATAACATCAAATGATGTCGATTATGATAGTGTACCGCATCATTAGCACACATTGTATCACGGTATACGATCGTATGATTAAAGTTACGAGTGAAGATAACATGAAATGATGTTGAATATGATTGTATAATGTATCATTAGCACTCATTGTTTCACGTGATACGATCGTATAATTAAAGTTACGAGTAAATATAACATCAAATGATGTCGAATATGATAATGTACCGTATCATTAGCACTCATATTATCACGTGATACGATCGTATCATGAAAGTTACGAGTGAAGATAACATCAAATGATGTTGAATATGATTGTATAATGTATCATAAGCACTCATTGTATCACGTGATACGAGCGTATGATGAAAGTTACAAGTAAATATACTATTAAATGATGTCGATTATGACAGTGTACCGTACCATTGGCACTCATAGTATCACGTGATACGATCGTATGATTAAAGTTACGAGTGAAGATAACATAAAATGATGTTGAATATGATTGTATAATGTATCATTAGCACTCATTGTTTCACGTGATACGATCGTATAATTAAAGTTACAGGTGAATATAACATCAAATGATGTGGATTATAATAGTGTACCGCATCATTGGCACTCAATATATCACGTGATACGATCGTATGATTGAAGTCACGAGTTAATATAACATCAAATAATGTTGAATATGATTGTATAATGTATCATTAGCACTCATTGTTTCACGTGATACGATCGTATGATTAAAGTTACAGGTGAATATAACATCAAATGATGTCGAATAGGATTGTATAGTATATCATTAGCACTTATTGTTTCACGTGATACGATCGTATGATTAAAGTTACGATTGGAGATACTAATAAATGATGTTGAATATAATAGTGCACCATATCATTAGCACTTATTGTATCATGTGATGCGATCGTATGATTAAAGTTACAAGTGAATATAACATCAAATGATGTCGATTATAATAGTGTACCACATCATTGGCACTCATTATATCACGTGATACGATCGTATGATTGAAGTCACGAGTGAATATAATATCAAATGATGTCAATTATGATAGTGTTGCGTATCATAAGCACTCATTGTTTCACGTGATACGATCGTATGATTAAAGTTACGATTGGAGATACTAATAAATGATGTTGAATATAATAGTGCACCATATCATTAGCACTTATTGTATCATGTGATGCGATCGTATGATTAAAGTTACAAGTGAATATAACATCAAATGATGTCGATTATAATAGTGTACCGCATCATTGGCACTCATTATATCAGGTGATGCTATCGTATGATTAAAGTCACGAGTGAATATAACATCAAATAATGCTAAATATGATTGTATAGTGTAGCATTGACACTCATTGTATCACAAGATACGATCGTATGATTGAAGTCACGAGTGAATATACTATAAAATGATGTCGATTATGATAGTGTACCACATCATTGGCACTCATAATATCACGTGATACGATCGTATGATTGAAGTCACGATTGGAGATACTAATAAATGATGTTGAATATAATAGTGCACCATATCATTAGCACTTATTGTATCATGTGATGCGATCGTATGATTAAAGTTACAAGTGAATATAACATCAAATGATGCTAAATATGATTGTATAGTGTAGCATTGACACTCATTGTATCACGAGATACGATCGTATGATTGAAGTCATGAGTGAATATACTATAAAATGATGTCGATTATGATAGTGTACCACATCATTGGCACTCATAATATCACGTGATACGATCGTATGATTAAAGTTACGATTGGAGATACTAATAAATGATGTTGAATATAATAGTGCACCATATCATTAGCACTTATTGTATCATGTGATGCGATCGTATGATTAAAGTTACAGGTGAATATAACATCAAATGATGTCGATTATGATAGTGTACCGCATCATTGGCACTCATTATATCACGTGATACTATCGTATGATTGAAGTCACGAGTGAATATAAAATCAAATGATGCTAAATATGATTGTATAGTGTATCATTAGCACTCATTGTTTCACGTGATACGATCGTAAGATTAAAGTTACGAGTAAATATAAAATCAAATGATGCTAAATATGATTGTATAGTGTATCATTAGCACTCATTGTTTCACGTGATACGATCGTAAGATTAAAGTTACGAGTAAATATAACATCAAATGATGTCGAATATGATAATGTACTGTATCATTAGCACTCATTGTATCACGTGACACGATCGTATGATGAAAGTTACGAGTGAATATAACATCAAATGATGTCGATTATGATAGTGTTCCGTATCATAAGCACTCATTGTATCACGTGATACGATCGTATGATGAAAGTTACAAGTAAATATACTATTAAATGATGTCGATTATGACAGTGTACCGTACCATTGGCACTCATAGTATCACGTGATACGATCGTATGATTGAAGT
Organism: Acanthosoma haemorrhoidale; assembly: GCA_930367205.1. Lineage (NCBI taxonomy): Eukaryota > Metazoa > Arthropoda > Insecta > Hemiptera > Acanthosomatidae > Acanthosoma > Acanthosoma haemorrhoidale. The sequence continues at coordinate 118,719,459 of OV884014.1, forward strand.
CACGAATGAATATAACATCAAATGATGTCGATTATGATAGTGTACCGCATCATTAGCACACATTGTATCACGTGATACGATCGTATGATTAAAGTTACGAGTGAAGACAACATCAAATGATGTTGAAAATGATTGTATAATGTATCATTAGCACTCATTGTTTCACGTGATACGATCGTATGATTAAAGTTACAGGTGAATATAACATCAAATGATGTCGATTATGATAGTGTACCGCATCATTGGCACTCATTATATCACGTGATACTATCGTATGATTGAAGTCACGAGTGAATATAACATCAAATGATGCTAAATATGATTGTATAGTGTATCATTAGCACTCATTGTTTCACGTGATACGATCGTATGTTTAAATTTACGAGTAAATATAACATCAAATGATGTTGAATATGATTGTATAATGTATCATTAGCACTCATTGTTTCACGTGATACGATCGTATGATTAAAGTTACAGGTAAATATAACACCAAATGATGTCGATTATCATAGTGTACTAGCTATGAAATACGCATTTTTTAAAAATTTGACTTTTTGACGATATTTTCGTGGTTTTCGTATCAGGAGAACATAATAGGGCAGGAGCTAACGTACCAGCTATGAAATACCCATTTTTTAAAAATTCGACTTTTTGACGATATTTTTCTCCTTTTCGTATCAGGAGAACATAATAGGGCAGGAGCTAACGTACCAGCTATGAAATACGCATTTTTGTAAAAATTTGACTTTTGGACGATATTTTCTTTGTTTTGGTATCAGGAAAACATAATGGGACAGGAGCTAACGTACTAGCTCTAAATACGCATTTTTGTGAAAATTCGACTTTTTGACGTCATTTTTCTTGTTTTGGTATCAGGAGAACATAATGGGGCAGGTGCTAACGTACAAGCTATGAAATACGCATTTTTGTAAAAATTCAACTTTTTAAAAATGTTTTCTTTGTTTTGGTATCAGAAGAACATAAAGGGGCAAGAGCTAACGTACAAGATCATACGATCGTATGATCAAAGTTACGAGTGAATATGACATCAAATGATGTCAAATATGATAGTGTGCCGTATCATTTGCACACATTGTATCACATGATACGATTGTATGATTGAAGTTACGAGTGAATATAACATCAAATGATTTCAAATATGATAATGAACCGCATCATTGGCAATCATTATATCACGTGATACCATCATATGATTGAAGTCACGAGTGAATATAACATCAAATGATGTTGGATATGATTGTATAATGTATCATTAGCACTCATTGTTTCACGTGATACGATCGTATGATTAAATTTACAGGTGAATATAATATCAATTGTTGTCGTATATGATAGCGCACCATATCATTAGCACTTATTGTATCATGTAATGTGATCGTATGATTGAAGTCACGAGTGAATATAACATCAAATAATGCTAAATATTATTGTATAGTGTAGCATTGACACTAATTGTATCAGGAGATACGATCGTATGATTAAAGTCACGAGTGAATATACTATAAAATGATGTCGATTATGATAGTGTACCACATCATTGGCACTCATTATATCACGTGATACGATCGTATCATTGAAGTCACGAGTGAATATAATATCAAATGATGTCAATTATGATAGTGTTGCGTATCATAAGCACTCATTGTATCACGTGATACGATCGTATGATGAATGTTACGAGTGACTATAACATCAAATGATGTCGAATAGGATTGTATAGTATATCATTAGCACTTATTGTTTCACGTGATACGATCGTATGATTAAAGTTACGATTGGAGATACTAATAAATGATGTTGAATATAATAGTGCACCATATCATTAGCACTTATTGTATCATGTGATGCGATCGTATGATTAAAGTTAAAAGTGAATATAACATCAAATGATGTCGATTATAATAGTGTACCGCATCATTGGCACTCATTATATCACGTGATACTATCGTATGATTGAAGTCACGAGTGAATATAACATCAAATGATGTTGAATATGATTGTATAATGTATCATTAGCACTCATTGTTTCACGTGATACGATCGTATGATTAAAGTTACAGGTGAATATAACATCAAATGATGTCGATTATGATAGTGTACCGCATCATTGGCACTAATTATATCACGTGATACTATCGTATGATTTAATTCACGAGTGAATATAACATCAAATGATGCTAAATATGATTGTATAGTGTAGCATTGACACTCATTGTATCACGAGATACGATCGTATGATTGAAGTCACGAGTGAATATAACATCAAATGATGTTGAATATGATTGTATAATGTATCATTAGCACTCATTGTTACACGTGATACGATCGTATGATTAAAGTTACAGGTGAATATAACATCAAATGATGTCGATTATGATAGTGTACCGCATCATTGGCACTAATTATATCACGTGATACTATCGTATGATTTAAGTCACGAGTGAATATAACATCAAATGATGCTAAATATGATTGTATAGTGTATCATTAGCACTCATTGTTTCACGTGATACGATCGTATGATTAAAGTTACGAGTAAATATAACATCAAATGATGTCGAATATGATAATGTACCGTATCATTAGCACTCATATCATCACGTGATACGATCGTATGATGAAAGTTACGAGTGAATATAACATCAAATGATGTTGAATATGATTGTATAATGTATCATTAGCACTCATTGTTTCACGTGATACGATCGTATGATTAAAGTTATGAGTGAAGATAACATCAAATGATGTTGAATATGATTGTATAATGTATCATTAGCACTCATTGTATCACGAGATAAGATCGTATGATTGAAGTCACGAGTGAATATACTATAAAATGATGTCGATTATGATAGTGTACCACATCATTGGCACTCATTATATCACGTGATACGATCGTATGATTGAAGTCACGAGTGAATATAATATCAAATGATGTCAATTATGATAGTGTTGCGTATCATAAGCACTCCTTGTTTCACGTGATACGATCGTATGATTAAAGTTACGATTGGAGATACTAATAAATGATGTTGAATATAATAGTGCACCATATCATTGGCACTCATAGTATCACGTGATACGATCGTATGATTGAAGTCACGAATGAATATAACATCAAATGATGTCGATTATGATAGTGTACCGCATCATTAGCACACATTGTATCACGTGATACGATCGTATGATTAAAGTTACGAGTGAAGATAACATCAAATGATGTTGAATATGATTGTATAATGTATCATTAGCACTCATTGTTTCACGTGATACGATCGTATGATTAAAGTTACGAGTGAATACAACATCAAAAGATGTCGATTATGATAGTGTACCGCATCATTGGCACTCATTATATCACGTGATACGATCGTATGATGAAAGTTACGAGTGAATATAACATCAAATGATGTCGAATGGGATTGTATAATGTATCATTAGGACTCATTGTTTCACGTTATACGATCGTATGATTAAAGTTACGATTGGAGATACTAATAAATGATGTTGAATATAATAGTGCACTATATCATTAGCACTTATTGTATCATGTGATGCGATCGTATGATTAAAGTTACAAGTGAATATAACATCAAATGATGTCGATTATAATAGTGTACCGCATCATTGGCACTCATTATATCACGTGATACTATCGTATGATTGAAGTCACGAGTGAATATAACATCAAATAATGCTAAATATGATTGTATAGTGTAGCATTGACACTCATTGTATCACGAGATACGATCGTATGATTAAAGTCACGAGTGAATATAACATCAAATGATGTCGAATAGGATTGTATAATGTATCATTAGCACTTATTGTTTCACGTGATACGATCGTATGATTAAAGTTACGATTTAAGTTACTAATAAATGATGTTGAATATAATAGTGCACCATATCATTAGCACTTATTGTATCATGTGATGCGATCGTATCATTAAAGTTACAAGTGAATATAACATCAAATGATGTCGATTATAATAGTGTACCGCATCATTGGCACTCATTATATCACGTGATGCTATCGTATGATTGAAGTCACGAGTGAATATAACATCAAATAATGCTAAATATGATCGTATAGTGTAGCATTGACACTCATTATATCACGAGATACGATCGTATGATTGAAGTAACGAGTGAATATAACATCAAATGATGTTGAATATGATTGTATAATGTATCATTAGCACTCATTGTTTCACGTGATACGATCGTATCATTAAAGTTACAGGTGAATATAACATCAAATGATATCGATTATGATAGTGTACCGCATCATTGGCACTCATTATATAACGTGATGCTATCGTATGATTGAAGTCACGAGTGAATATAACATCAAATGATGCTAAATATAATTGTATAGTGTATCATTAGCACTCAATGTTTCACGTGATACGATCGTATGATTAAAGTTACGAGTAAATATAACATCAAATGATGTCGAATATGATAATGTACCGTATCATTAGCACTCATATTATCACGTGATACGATCGTATCATGAAAGTTACGAGTGAAGATAACATCAAATGATGTTGAATATGATTGTATAATGTATCATAAGCACTCATTGTATCACGTGATACGATCGTATGATGAAAGTTACAAGTAAATATACTATTAAATGATGTCGATTATGACAGTGTACCGTACCATTGGCACTCATAGTATCACGTGATACGATCGTATGATTGAAGTCACGAATGAATATAACATCAAATGATGTCGATTATGATAGTGTACCGCATCATTAGCACACATTGTATCACGTGATACGATCGTATGATTAAAGTTACGAGTGAAGATAACATGAAATGATGTTGAATATGATTGTATAATGTATCATTAGCACTCATTGTTTCACGTGATACGATCGTATAATTAAAGTTACAGGTGAATATAACATCAAATGATGTGGATTATAATAGTGTACCGCATCATTGGCACTCAATATATCACGTGATACGATCGTATGATTGAAGTCACGAGTTAATATAACATCAAATAATGTTGAATATGATTGTATAATGTATCATTAGCACTCATTGTTTCACGTGATACGATCGTATGATGAAAGTTACGATTGAATATAACATCAAATGATGTTGAATATGATTGTATAATGTATCATTAGCACTCATTGTTTCACGTGATACGATCGTATGATTAAAGTTATGAGTGAAGATAACATCAAATGATGTTGAATATGATTGTATAATGTATCATTAGCACTCATTGTATCACGAGATAAGATCGTATGATTGAAGTCACGAGTGAATATACTATAAAATGATGTCGATTATGATAGTGTACCACATCATTGGCACTCATTATATCACGTGATACGATCGTATGATTGAAGTCACGAGTGAATATAATATCAAATGATGTCAATTATGATAGTGTTGCGTATCATAAGCACTCCTTGTTTCACGTGATACGATCGTATGATGAAAGTTACGAGTGACTATAACATCAAATGATGTCGAATAGGATTGTATAGTATATCATTAGCACTTATTGTTTCACGTGATACGATCGTATGATTAAAGTTACGATTGGAGATACTAATAAATGATGTTGAATATAATAGTGCACCATATCATTAGCACTTATTGTATCATGTGATGCGATCGTATGATTAAAGTTAAAAGTGAATATAACATCAAATGATGTCGATTATAATAGTGTACCGCATCATTGGCACTCATTATATCACGTGATACTATCGTATGATTGAAGTCACGAGTGAATATAACATCAAATGATGTTGAATATGATTGTATAATGTATCATTAGCACTCATTGTTTCACGTGATACGATCGTATGATTAAAGTTACAGGTGAATATAACATCAAATGATGTCGATTATGATAGTGTACCGCATCATTGGCACTCATAGTATCACGTGATACGATCGTATGATTAAAGTTACGAGTGAAGATAACATAAAATGATGTTGAATATGATTGTATAATGTATCATTAGCACTCATTGTTTCACGTGATACGATCGTATAATTAAAGTTACAGGTGAATATAACATCAAATGATGTGGATTATAATAGTGTACCGCATCATTGGCACTCAATATATCACGTGATACGATCGTATGATTGAAGTCACGAGTTAATATAACATCAAATAATGTTGAATATGATTGTATAATGTATCATTAGCACTCATTGTTTCACGTGATACGATCGTATGATTAAAGTTACAGGTGAATATAACATCAAATGATGTCGAATAGGATTGTATAGTATATCATTAGCACTTATTGTTTCACGTGATACGATCGTATGATTAAAGTTACGATTGGAGATACTAATAAATGATGTTGAATATAATAGTGCACCATATCATTAGCACTTATTGTATCATGTGATGCGATCGTATGATTAAAGTTACAAGTGAATATAACATCAAATGATGTCGATTATAATAGTGTACCACATCATTGGCACTCATTATATCACGTGATACGATCGTATGATTGAAGTCACGAGTGAATATAATATCAAATGATGTCAATTATGATAGTGTTGCGTATCATAAGCACTCATTGTTTCACGTGATACGATCGTATGATTAAAGTTACGATTGGAGATACTAATAAATGATGTTGAATATAATAGTGCACCATATCATTAGCACTTATTGTATCATGTGATGCGATCGTATGATTAAAGTTACAAGTGAATATAACATCAAATGATGTCGATTATAATAGTGTACCGCATCATTGGCACTCATTATATCAGGTGATGCTATCGTATGATTAAAGTCACGAGTGAATATAACATCAAATAATGCTAAATATGATTGTATAGTGTAGCATTGACACTCATTGTATCACAAGATACGATCGTATGATTGAAGTCACGAGTGAATATACTATAAAATGATGTCGATTATGATAGTGTACCACATCATTGGCACTCATAATATCACGTGATACGATCGTATGATTGAAGTCACGATTGGAGATACTAATAAATGATGTTGAATATAATAGTGCACCATATCATTAGCACTTATTGTATCATGTGATGCGATCGTATGATTAAAGTTACAAGTGAATATAACATCAAATGATGCTAAATATGATTGTATAGTGTAGCATTGACACTCATTGTATCACGAGATACGATCGTATGATTGAAGTCACGAGTGAATATACTATAAAATGATGTCGATTATGATAGTGTACCACATCATTGGCACTCATAATATCACGTGATACGATCGTATGATTAAAGTTACGATTGGAGATACTAATAAATGATGTTGAATATAATAGTGCACCATATCATTAGCACTTATTGTATCATGTGATGCGATCGTATGATTAAAGTTACAGGTGAATATAACATCAAATGATGTCGATTATGATAGTGTACCGCATCATTGGCACTCATTATATCACGTGATACTATCGTATGATTGAAGTCACGAGTGAATATAAAATCAAATGATGCTAAATATGATTGTATAGTGTATCATTAGCACTCATTGTTTCACGTGATACGATCGTAAGATTAAAGTTACGAGTAAATATAAAATCAAATGATGCTAAATATGATTGTATAGTGTATCATTAGCACTCATTGTTTCACGTGATACGATCGTAAGATTAAAGTTACGAGTAAATATAACATCAAATGATGTCGAATATGATAATGTACTGTATCATTAGCACTCATTGTATCACGTGACACGATCGTATGATGAAAGTTACGAGTGAATATAACATCAAATGATGTCGATTATGATAGTGTTCCGTATCATAAGCACTCATTGTATCACGTGATACGATCGTATGATGAAAGTTACAAGTAAATATACTATTAAATGATGTCGATTATGACAGTGTACCGCATCATTAGCACACATTGTATCACGTGATACGATCGTATGATTAAAGTTACGAGTGAAGACAACATCAAATGATGTTGAAAATGATTGTATAATGTATCATTAGCACTCATTGTTTCACGTGATACGATCGTATGATTAAAGTTACAGGTGAATATAACATCAAATGATGTCGATTATGATAGTGTACCGCATCATTGGCACTCATTATATCACGTGATACTATCGTATGATTGAAGTCACGAGTGAATATAACATCAAATGATGCTAAATATGATTGTATAGTGTATCATTAGCACTCATTGTTTCACGTGATACGATCGTATGTTTAAAGTTACGAGTAAATATAACATCAAATGATGTTGAATATGATTGTATAATGTATCATTAGCACTCATTGTTTCACGTGATACGATCGTATGATTAAAGTTACAGGTGAATATAACACCAAATGATGTCGATTATCATAGTGTACTAGCTATGAAATACGCATTTTTTAAAAATTTGACTTTTTGACGATATTTTCGTGGTTTTCGTATCAGGAGAACATAATAGGGCAGGAGCTAACGTACCAGCTATGAAATACCCATTTTTTAAAAATTCGACTTTTTGACGATATTTTTCTCCTTTTCGTATCAGGAGAACATAATAGGGCAGGAGCTAACGTACCAGCTATGAAATACGCATTTTTGTAAAAATTTGACTTTTGGACGATATTTTCTTTGTTTTGGTATCAGGAAAACATAATGGGACAGGAGCTAACGTACTAGCTCTAAATACGCATTTTTGTAAAAATTCGACTTTTTGACGTCATTTTTCTTGTTTTGGTATCAGGAGAACATAATGGGGCAGGTGCTAACGTACAAGCTATGAAATACGCATTTTTGTAAAAATTCAACTTTTTAAAAATGTTTTCTTTGTTTTGGTATCAGAAGAACATAAAGGGGCAAGAGCTAACGTACAAGATCATACGATCGTATGATCAAAGTTACGAGTGAATATGACATCAAATGATGTCAAATATGATAGTGTGCCGTATCATTTGCACACATTGTATCACATGATACGATTGTATGATTGAAGTTACGAGTGAATATAACATCAAATGATTTCAAATATGATAATGAACCGCATCATTGGCAATCATTATATCACGTGATACCATCATATGATTGAAGTCACGAGTGAATATAACATCAAATGATGTTGGATATGATTGTATAATGTATCATTAGCACTCATTGTTTCACGTGATACGATCGTATGATTAAATTTACAGGTGAATATAATATCAATTGTTGTCGTATATGATAGCGCACCATATCATTAGCACTTATTGTATCATGTAATGTGATCGTATGATTGAAGTCACGAGTGAATATAACATCAAATAATGCTAAATATTATTGTATAGTGTAGCATTGACACTAATTGTATCAGGAGATACGATCGTATGATTAAAGTCACGAGTGAATATACTATAAAATGATGTCGATTATGATAGTGTACCACATCATTGGCACTCATTATATCACGTGATACGATCGTATCATTGAAGTCACGAGTGAATATAATATCAAATGATGTCAATTATGATAGTGTTGCGTATCATAAGCACTCATTGTATCACGTGATACGATCGTATGATGAAAGTTACGAGTGACTATAACATCAAATGATGTCGAATAGGATTGTATAGTATATCATTAGCACTTATTGTTTCACGTGATACGATCGTATGATTAAAGTTACGATTGGAGATACTAATAAATGATGTTGAATATAATAGTGCACCATATCATTAGCACTTATTGTATCATGTGATGCGATCGTATGATTAAAGTTAAAAGTGAATATAACATCAAATGATGTCGATTATAATAGTGTACCGCATCATTGGCACTCATTATATCACGTGATACTATCGTATGATTGAAGTCACGAGTGAATATAACATCAAATGATGTTGAATATGATTGTATAATGTATCATTAGCACTCATTGTTTCACGTGATACGATCGTATGATTAAAGTTACAGGTGAATATAACATCAAATGATGTCGATTATGATAGTGTACCGCATCATTGGCACTAATTATATCACGTGATACTATCGTATGATTTAAGTCACGAGTGAATATAACATCAAATGATGCTAAATATGATTGTATAGTGTAGCATTGACACTCATTGTATCACGAGATACGATCGTATGATTGAAGTCACGAGTGAATATAACATCAAATGATGTTGAATATGATTGTATAATGTATCATTAGCACTCATTGTTTCACGTGATACGATCGTATGATTAAAGTTACAGGTGAATATAACATCAAATGATGTCGATTATGATAGTGTACCGCATCATTGGCACTAATTATATCACGTGATACTATCGTATGATTTAAGTCACGAGTGAATATAACATCAAATGATGCTAAATATGATTGTATAGTGTATCATTAGCACTCATTGTTTCACGTGATACGATCGTATGATTAAAGTTACGAGTAAATATAACATCAAATGATGTCGAATATGATAATGTACCGTATCATTAGCACTCATATCATCACGTGATACGATCGTATGATGAAAGTTACGAGTGAATATAACATCAAATGATGTTGAATATGATTGTATAATGTATCATTAGCACTCATTGTTTCACGTGATACGATCGTATGATTAAAGTTATGAGTGAAGATAACATCAAATGATGTTGAATATGATTGTATAATGTATCATTAGCACTCATTGTATCACGAGATAAGATCGTATGATTGAAGTCACGAGTGAATATACTATAAAATGATGTCGATTATGATAGTGTACCACATCATTGGCACTCATTATATCACCTGATACGATCGTATGATTGAAGTCACGAGTGAATATAATATCAAATGATGTCAATTATGATAGTGTTGCGTATCATAAGCACTCCTTGTTTCACGTGATACGATCGTATGATTAAAGTTACGATTGGAGATACTAATAAATGATGTTGAATATAATAGTGCACCATATCATTGGCACTCATAGTATCACGTGATACGATCGTATGATTGAAGTCACGAATGAATATAACATCAAATGATGTCGATTATGATAGTGTACCGCATCATTAGCACACATTGTATCACGTGATACGATCGTATGATTAAAGTTACGAGTGAAGATAACATCAAATGATGTTGAATATGATTGTATAATGTATCATTAGCACTCATTGTTTCACGTGATACGATCGTATGATTAAAGTTACGAGTGAATACAACATCAAAAGATGTCGATTATGATAGTGTACCGCATCATTGGCACTCATTATATCACGTGATACGATCGTATGATGAAAGTTACGAGTGAATATAACATCAAATGATGTCGAATGGGATTGTATAATGTATCATTAGGACTCATTGTTTCACGTTATACGATCGTATGATTAAAGTTACGATTGGAGATACTAATAAATGATGTTGAATATAATAGTGCACTATATCATTAGCACTTATTGTATCATGTGATGCGATCGTATGATTAAAGTTACAAGTGAATATAACATCAAATGATGTCGATTATAATAGTGTACCGCATCATTGGCACTCATTATATCACGTGATACTATCGTATGATTGAAGTCACGAGTGAATATAACATCAAATAATGCTAAATATGATTGTATAGTGTAGCATTGACACTCATTGTATCACGAGATACGATCGTATGATTAAAGTCACGAGTGAATATAACATCAAATGATGTCGAATAGGATTGTATAATGTATCATTAGCACTTATTGTTTCACGTGATACGATCGTATGATTAAAGTTACGATTTAAGTTACTAATAAATGATGTTGAATATAATAGTGCACCATATCATTAGCACTTATTGTATCATGTGATGCGATCGTATGATTAAAGTTACAAGTGAATATAACATCAAATGATGTCGATTATAATAGTGTACCGCATCATTGGCACTCATTATATCACGTGATGCTATCGTATGATTGAAGTCACGAGTGAATATAACATCAAATAATGCTAAATATGATCGTATAGTGTAGCATTGACACTCATTATATCACGAGATACGATCGTATGATTGAAGTAACGAGTGAATATAACATCAAATGATGTTGAATATGATTGTATAATGTATCATTAGCACTCATTGTTTCACGTGATACGATCGTATCATTAAAGTTACAGGTGAATATAACATCAAATGATATCGATTATGATAGTGTACCGCATCATTGGCACTCATTATATAACGTGATGCTATCGTATGATTGAAGTCACGAGTGAATATAACATCAAATGATGCTAAATATAATTGTATAGTGTATCATTAGCACTCAATGTTTCACGTGATACGATCGTATGATTAAAGTTACGAGTAAATATAACATCAAATGATGTCGAATATGATAATGTACCGTATCATTAGCACTCATATTATCACGTGATACGATCGTATCATGAAAGTTACGAGTGAAGATAACATCAAATGATGTTGAATATGATTGTATAATGTATCATAAGCACTCATTGTATCACGTGATACGAGCGTATGATGAAAGTTACAAGTAAATATACTATTAAATGATGTCGATTATGACAGTGTACCGTACCATTGGCACTCATAGTATCACGTGATACGATCGTATGATTGAAGTCACGAATGAATATAACATCAAATGATGTCGATTATGATAGTGTACCGCATCATTAGCACACATTGTATCACGTGATACGATCGTATGATTAAAGTTACGAGTGAAGATAACATGAAATGATGTTGAATATGATTGTATAATGTATCATTAGCACTCATTGTTTCACGTGATACGATCGTATAATTAAAGTTACAGGTGAATATAACATCAAATGATGTGGATTATAATAGTGTACCGCATCATTGGCACTCAATATATCACGTGATACGATCGTATGATTGAAGTCACGAGTTAATATAACATCAAATAATGTTGAATATGATTGTATAATGTATCATTAGCACTCATTGTTTCACGTGATACGATCGTATGATGAAAGTTACGATTGAATATAACATCAAATGATGTTGAATATGATTGTATAATGTATCATTAGCACTCATTGTTTCACGTGATACGATCGTATGATTAAAGTTATGAGTGAAGATAACATCAAATGATGTTGAATATGATTGTATAATGTATCATTAGCACTCATTGTATCACGAGATAAGATCGTATGATTGAAGTCACGAGTGAATATACTATAAAATGATGTCGATTATGATAGTGTACCACATCATTGGCACTCATTATATCACGTGATACGATCGTATGATTGAAGTCACGAGTGAATATAATATCAAATGATGTCAATTATGATAGTGTTGCGTATCATAAGCACTCCTTGTTTCACGTGATACGATCGTATGATGAAAGTTACGAGTGACTATAACATCAAATGATGTCGAATAGGATTGTATAGTATATCATTAGCACTTATTGTTTCACGTGATACGATCGTATGATTAAAGTTACGATTGGAGATACTAATAAATGATGTTGAATATAATAGTGCACCATATCATTAGCACTTATTGTATCATGTGATGCGATCGTATGATTAAAGTTAAAAGTGAATATAACATCAAATGATGTCGATTATAATAGTGTACCGCATCATTGGCACTAATTATATCACGTGATACTATCGTATGATTTAAGTCACGAGTGAATATAACATCAAATGATGCTAAATATGATTGTATAGTGTAGCATTGACACTCATTGTATCACGAGATACGATCGTATGATTGAAGTCACGAGTGAATATAACATCAAATGATGTTGAATATGATTGTATAATGTATCATTAGCACTCATTGTTTCACGTGATACGATCGTATGATTAAAGTTACAGGTGAATATAACATCAAATGATGTCGATTATGATAGTGTACCGCATCATTGGCACTAATTATATCACGTGATACTATCGTATGATTTAAGTCACGAGTGAATATAACATCAAATGATGCTAAATATGATTGTATAGTGTATCATTAGCACTCATTGTTTCACGTGATACGATCGTATGATTAAAGTTACGAGTAAATATAACATCAAATGATGTCGATTATGATAATGTACCGTATCATTAGCACTCATATCATCACGTGATACGATCGTATGATGAAAGTTACGAGTGAATATAACATCAAATGATGTTGAATATGATTGTATAATGTATCATTAGCACTCATTGTTTCACGTGATACGATCGTATGATTAAAGTTATGAGTGAAGATAACATCAAATGATGTTGAATATGATTGTATAATGTATCATTAGCACTCATTGTATCACGAGATAAGATCGTATGATTGAAGTCACGAGTGAATATACTATAAAATGATGTCGATTATGATAGTGTACCACATCATTGGCACTCATTATATCATGTGATACGATCGTATGATTGAAGTCACGAGTGAATATAATATCAAATGATGTCAATTATGATAGTGTTGCGTATCATAAGCACTCCTTGTTTCACGTGATACGATCGTATGATTAAAGTTACGATTGGAGATACTAATAAATGATGTTGAATATAATAGTGCACCATATCATTGGCACTCATAGTATCACGTGATACGCTCGTATGATTGAAGTCACGAATGAATATAACATCAAATGATGTCGATTATGATAGTGTACCGCATCATTAGCACACATTGTATCACGTGATACGATCGTATGATTAAAGTTACGAGTGAAGATAACATGAAATGATGTTGAATATGATTGTATAATGTATCATTAGCACTCATTGTTTCACGTGATACGATCGTATGATTAAAGTTACGAGTGAATACAACATCAAAAGATGTCGATTATGATAGTGTACCGCATCATTGGCACTCATTATATCACGTGATACGATCGTATGATGAAAGTTACGAGTGAATATAACATCAAATGATGTCGAATGGGATTGTATAATGTATCATTAGGACTCATTGTTTCACGTTATACGATCGTATGATTAAAGTTACGATTGGAGATACTAATAAATGATGTTGAATATAATAGTGCACTATATCATTAGCACTTATTGTATCATGTGATGCGATCGTATGATTAAAGTTACAAGTGAATATAACATCAAATGATGTCGATTATAATAGTGTACCGCATCATTGGCACTCATTATATCACGTGATACTATCGTATGATTGAAGTCACGAGTGAATATAACATCAAATAATGCTAAATATGATTGTATAGTGTAGCATTGACACTCATTGTATCACGAGATACGATCGTATGATTAAAGTCACGAGTGAATATAACATCAAATGATGTCGAATAGGATTGTATAATGTATCATTAGCACTTATTGTTTCACGTGATACGATCGTATGATTAAAGTTACGATTTAAGTTACTAATAAATGATGTTGAATATAATAGTGCACCATATCATTAGCACTTATTGTATCATGTGATGCGATCGTATGATTAAAGTTACAAGTGAATATAACATCAAATGATGTCGATTATAATAGTGTACCGCATCATTGGCACTCATTATATCACGTGATGCTATCGTATGATTGAAGTCACGAGTGAATATAACATCAAATAATGCTAAATATGATCGTATAGTGTAGCATTGACACTCATTATATCACGAGATACGATCGTATGATTGAAGTAACGAGTGAATATAACATCAAATGATGTTGAATATGATTGTATAATGTATCATTAGCACTCATTGTTTCACGTGATACGATCGTATCATTAAAGTTACAGGTGAATATAACATCAAATGATGTCGATTATGATAGTGTACCGCATCATTGGCACTCATTATATAACGTGATGCTATCGTATGATTGAAGTCACGAGTGAATATAACATCAAATGATGCTAAATATAATTGTATAGTGTATCATTAGCACTCAATGTTTCACGTGATACGATCGTATGATTAAAGTTACGAGTAAATATAACATCAAATGATGTCGAATATGATAATGTACCGTATCATTAGCACTCATATTATCACGTGATACGATCGTATCATGAAAGTTACGAGTGAAGATAACATCAAATGATGTTGAATATGATTGTATAATGTATCATAAGCACTCATTGTATCACGTGATACGATCGTATGATGAAAGTTACAAGTAAATATACTATTAAATGATGTCGATTATGACAGTGTACCGTACCATTGGCACTCATAGTATCACGTGATACGATCGTATGATTGAAGTCACGAATGAATATAACATCAAATGATGTCGATTATGATAGTGTACCGCATCATTAGCACACATTGTATCACGTGATACGATCGTATGATTAAAGTTACGAGTGAAGATAACATGAAATGATGTTGAATATGATTGTATAATGTATCATTAGCACTCATTGTTTCACGTGATACGATCGTATAATTAAAGTTACAGGTGAATATAACATCAAATGATGTGGATTATAATAGTGTACCGCATCATTGGCACTCAATATATCACGTGATACGATCGTATGATTGAAGTCACGAGTTAATATAACATCAAATAATGTTGAATATGATTGTATAATGTATCATTAGCACTCATTGTTTCACGTGATACGATCGTATGATTAAAGTTACAGGTGAATATAACATCAAATGATGTCGAATAGGATTGTATAGTATATCATTAGCACTTATTGTTTCACGTGATACGATCGTATGATTAAAGTTACGATTGGAGATACTAATAAATGATGTTGAATATAATAGTGCACCATATCATTAGCACTTATTGTATCATGTGATGCGATCGTATGATTAAAGTTACAAGTGAATATAACATCAAATGATGTCGATTATAATAGTGTACCACATCATTGGCACTCATTATATCACGTGATACGATCGTATGATTGAAGTCACGAGTGAATATAATATCAAATGATGTCAATTATGATAGTGTTGCGTATCATAAGCACTCATTGTTTCACGTGATACGATCGTATGATTAAAGTTACGATTGGAGATACTAATAAATGATGTTGAATATAATAGTGCACCATATCATTAGCACTTATTGTATCATGTGATGCGATCGTATGATTAAAGTTACAAGTGAATATAACATCAAATGATGTCGATTATAATAGTGTACCGCATCATTGGCACTCATTATATCACGTGATACTATCGTATGATTGAAGTCACGAGTGGATATAACATCAAATAATGCTAAATATGATTGTATAGTGTAGCATTGACACTCATTGTATCACGAGATACGATCGTATGATTGAAGTCACGAGTGAATATAACATCAAATGATGTTGAATATGATTGTATAATGTATCATTAGCACTCATTGTCTCACGTGATACGATCGTATGATTAAAGTTACAGGTGAATATAACATCAAATGATGTCGATTATGATAGTGTACCGCATCATTGGCACTAATTATATCACGAGATACTATCGTATGATTGAAGTCACGAGTGAATATAACATCAAATGATGCTAAATATGATTGTATAGTGTATCATTAGCACTCATTGTTTCACGTGATACGATCCTATGATTAAAGTTACGAGTAAATATAACATCAAATGATGTCGAATATGATAATGTACCGTATCATTAGCACTCATATCATCACGTGATACGATCGTATGATGAAAGTTACGAGTGAATATAACATCAAATGATGTTGAATATGATTGTATAATGAATCATTAGCACTCATTGTATCACGTGATACGATCGTATGATTAAAGTTACGAGTGAAGATAACATGAAATGATGTTGAATATGATTGTATAATGTATCATTAGCACTCATTGTTTCACGTGATACGATCGTATAATTAAAGTTACAGGTGAATATAACATCAAATGATGTGGATTATAATAGTGTACCGCATCATTGGCACTCATTATATCACGTGATACTATCGTATGATTGAAGTCACGAGTGGATATAACATCAAATAATGCTAAATATGATTGTATAGTGTAGCATTGACACTCATTGTATCACGAGATACGATCGTATGATTGAAGTCACGAGTGAATATAACATCAAATGATGTTGAATATGATTGTATAATGTATCATTAGCACTTATTGTTTCACGTGATACGATCGTATGATTAAAGTTAAGAGTGAAGATAACATGAAATGATGTTGAATATGATTGTATAATGTATCATTAGCACTCATTGTTTCACGTGATACGATCGTATGATTAAAGTTACAAGTGAATATAACATCAAATGATGTCGATTATAATAGTGTACCGCATCATTGGCACTCATTATATCACGTGATACTATCGTATGATTGAAGTCACGAGTGGATATAACATCAAATAATGCTAAATATGATTGTATAGTGTAGCATTGACACTCATTGTATCACGAGATACGATCGTATGATTGAAGTCACGAGTGAATATAACATCAAATGATGTTGAATATGATTGTATAATGTATCATTAGCACTCATTGTTTCACGTGATACGATCGTATGATTAAAGTTACAGGTGAATATAACATCAAATGATGTCGATTATGATAGTGTACCGCATCATTGGCACTAATTATATCACGAGATACTATCGTATGATTGAAGTCACGAGTGAATATAACATCAAATAATGCTAAATATGATTGTATAGTGTAGCATTGACACTCATTGTATCACGAGATACGATCGTATGATTGAAGTCACGAGTGAATATAACATCAAATGATGTTGAATATGATTGTATAATGTATCATTAGCACTTATTGTTTCACGTGATACGATCGTATGATTAAAGTTAAGAGTGAAGATAACATGAAATGATGTTGAATATGATTGTATAATGTATCATTAGCACTCATTGTTTCACGTGATACGATCGTATGATTAAAGTTACAAGTGAATATAACATCAAATGATGTCGATTATAATAGTGTACCGCATCATTGGCACTCATTATATCACGTGATACTATCGTATGATTGAAGTCACGAGTGGATATAACATCAAATAATGCTAAATATGATTGTATAGTGTAGCATTGACACTCATTGTATCACGAGATACGATCGTATGATTGAAGTCACGAGTGAATATAACATCAAATGATGTTGAATATGATTGTATAATGTATCATTAGCACTCATTGTTTCACGTGATACGATCGTATGATTAAAGTTACAGGTGAATATAACATCAAATGATGTCGATTATGATAGTGTACCGCATCATTGGCACTAATTATATCACGAGATACTATCGTATGATTGAAGTCACGAGTGAATATAACATCAAATGATGCTAAATATGATTGTATAGTGTATCATTAGCACTCATTGTTTCACGTGATACGATCGTATGATTAAAGTTACGAGTAAATATAACATCAAATGATGTCGAATATGATAATGTACCGTATCATTAGCACTCATATCATCACGTGATACGATCGTATGATGAAAGTTACGAGTGAATATAACATCAAATGATGTTGAATATGATTGTATAATGAATCATTAGCACTCATTGTTTCACGTGATACGATCGTATGATTAAAGTTACAGTGAATATAACATCAAATGATGTCGAATATGATAATGTACCGTATCATTAGCACTCATATCATCACGTGATACGATCGTATGATGAAAGTTACGATTGAATATAACATCAAATGATGTTGAATATGATTGTATAATGTATCATTAGCACTCATTGTTTCACGTGATACGATCGTATGATTAAAGTTATGAGTGAAGATAACATCAAATGATGTTGAATATGATTGTATAATGTATCATTAGCACTCATTGTATCACGAGATAAGATCGTATGATTGAAGTCACGAGTGAATATACTATAAAATGATGTCGATTATGATAGTGTACCACATCATTGGCACTCATTATATCACGTGATACGATCGTATGATTGAAGTCACGAGTGAATATAATATCAAATGATGTCAATTATGATAGTGTTGCGTATCATAAGCACTCCTTGTTTCACGTGATACGATCGTATGATGAAAGTTACAAGTAAATATACTATTAAATGAGGTCGATTATGACAGTGTACCGTACCATTGGCACTCATAGTATCACGTGATACGATCGTATAATTGAAGTCACGAATGAATATAACATCAAATGATGTCGATTATGATAGTGTACCGCATCATTAGCACACATTGTATCACGTGATACGATCGTATGATTAAAGTTACGAGTGAAGATAACATGAAATGATGTTGAATATGATTGTATAATGTATCATTAGCACTCATTGTTTCACGTGATACGATCGTATAATTAAAGTTACGAGTAAATATAACATCAAATGATGTCGAATATGATAATGTACCGTATCATTAGCACTCATATTATCACGTGATACGATCGTATCATGAAAGTTACGAGTGAAGATAACATCAAATGATGTTGAATATGATTGTATAATGTATCATAAGCACTCATTGTATCACGTGATACGAGCGTATGATGAAAGTTACAAGTAAATATACTATTAAATGATGTCGATTATGACAGTGTACCGTACCATTGGCACTCATAGTATCACGTGATACGATCGTATGATTAAAGTTACGAGTGAAGATAACATGAAATGATGTTGAATATGATTGTATAATGTATCATTAGCACTCATTGTTTCACGTGATACGATCGTATAATTAAAGTTACAGGTGAATATAACATCAAATGATGTGGATTATAATAGTGTACCGCATCATTGGCACTCAATATATCACGTGATACGATCGTATGATTGAAGTCACGAGTTAATATAACATCAAATGATGTCGATTATAATAGTGTACCGCATCATTGGCACTCATTATATCACGTGATACTATCGTATGATTGAAGTCACGAGTGAATATAACATCAAATGATGTCGAATAGGATTGTATAGTATATCATTAGCACTTATTGTTTCACGTGATACGATCGTATGATTAAAGTTACGATTGGAGATACTAATAAATGATGTTGAATATAATAGTGCACCATATCATTAGCACTTATTGTATCATGTGATGCGATCGTATGATTAAAGTTACAAGTGAATATAACATCAAATGATGTCGATTATAATAGTGTACCACATCATTGGCACTCATTATATCACGTGATACGATCGTATGATTGAAGTCACGAGTGAATATAATATCAAATGATGTCAATCATGATAGTGTTGCGTATCATAAGCACTCATTGTTTCACGTGATACGATCGTATGATTAAAGTTACGATTGGAGATACTAATAAATGATGTTGAATATAATAGTGCACCATATCATTAGCACTTATTGTATCATGTGATGCGATCGTATGATTAAAGTTACAAGTGAATATAACATCAAATGATGTCGATTATAATAGTGTACCGCATCATTGGCACTCATTATATCACGTGATACTATCGTATGATTGAAGTCACGAGTGGATATAACATCAAATAATGCTAAATATGATTGTATAGTGTAGCATTGACACTCATTGTATCACGAGATACGATCGTATGATTGAAGTCACGAGTGAATATAACATCAAATGATGTTGAATATGATTGTATAATGTATCATTAGCACTCATTGTTTCACGTGATACGATCGTATGATTAAAGTTACAGGTGAATATAACATCAAATGATGTCGATTATGATAGTGTACCGCATCATTGGCACTAATTATATCACGAGATACTATCGTATGATTGAAGTCACGAGTGAATATAACATCAAATGATGCTAAATATGATTGTATAGTGTATCATTAGCACTCATTGTTTCACGTGATACGATCGTATGATTAAAGTTACGAGTAAATATAACATCAAATGATGTCGAATATGATAATGTACCGTATCATTAGCACTCATATCATCACGTGATACGATCGTATGATGAAAGTTACGAGTGAATATAACATCAAATGATGTTGAATATGATTGTATAATGAATCATTAGCACTCATTGTATCACGTGATACGATCGTATGATTAAAGTTACGAGTGAAGATAACATGAAATGATGTTGAATATGATTGTATAATGTATCATTAGCACTCATTGTTTCACGTGATACGATCGTATAATTAAAGTTACAGGTGAATATAACATCAAATGATGTGGATTATAATAGTGTACCGCATCATTGGCACTCATTATATCACGTGATACTATCGTATGATTGAAGTCACGAGTGGATATAACATCAAATAATGCTAAATATGATTGTATAGTGTAGCATTGACACTCATTGTATCACGAGATACGATCGTATGATTGAAGTCACGAGTGAATATAACATCAAATGATGTTGAATATGATTGTATAATGTATCATTAGCACTTATTGTTTCACGTGATACGATCGTATGATTAAAGTTAAGAGTAAAGATAACATGAAATGATGTTGAATATGATTGTATAATGTATCATTAGCACTCATTGTTTCACGTGATACGATCGTATGATTAAAGTTACAAGTGAATATAACATCAAATGATGTCGATTATAATAGTGTACCGCATCATTGGCACTCATTATATCACGTGATACTATCGTATGATTGAAGTCACGAGTGGATATAACATCAAATAATGCTAAATATGATTGTATAGTGTAGCATTGACACTCATTGTATCACGAGATACGATCGTATGATTGAAGTCACGAGTGAATATAACATCAAATGATGTTGAATATGATTGTATAATGTATCATTAGCACTCATTGTTTCACGTGATACGATCGTATGATTAAAGTTACAGGTGAATATAACATCAAATGATGTCGATTATGATAGTGTACCGCATCATTGGCACTCATTATATCACGAGATACTATCGTATGATTGAAGTCACGAGTGAATATAACATCAAATGATGCTAAATATGATTGTATAGTGTATCATTAGCACTCATTGTTTCACGTGATACGATCGTATGATTAAAGTTACGAGTAAATATAACATCAAATGATGTCGAATATGATAATGTACCGTATCATTAGCACTCATATCATCACGTGATACGATCGTATGATGAAAGTTACGAGTGAATATAACATCAAATGATGTTGAATATGATTGTATAATGAATCATTAGCACTCATTGTTTCACGTGATACGATCGTATGATTAAAGTTACAGTGAATATAACATCAAATGATGTCGAATATGATAATGTACCGTATCATTAGCACTCATATCATCACGTGATACGATCGTATGATGAAAGTTACGATTGAATATAACATCAAATGATGTTGAATATGATTGTATAATGTATCATTAGCACTCATTGTTTCACGTGATACGATCGTATGATTAAAGTTATGAGTGAAGATAACATCAAATGATGTTGAATATGATTGTATAATGTATCATTAGCACTCATTGTATCACGAGATAAGATCGTATGATTGAAGTCACGAGTGAATATACTATAAAATGATGTCGATTATGATAGTGTACCACATCATTGGCACTCATTATATCACGTGATACGATCGTATGATTGAAGTCACGAGTGAATATAATATCAAATGATGTCAATTATGATAGTGTTGCGTATCATAAGCACTCCTTGTTTCACGTGATACGATCGTATGATGAAAGTTACAAGTAAATATACTATTAAATGATGTCGATTATGACAGTGTACCGTACCATTGGCACTCATAGTATCACGTGATACGATCGTATAATTGAAGTCACGAATGAATATAACATCAAATGATGTCGATTATGATAGTGTACCGCATCATTAGCACACATTGTATCACGTGATACGATCGTATGATTAAAGTTACGAGTGAAGATAACATGAAATGATGTTGAATATGATTGTATAATGTATCATTAGCACTCATTGTTTCACGTGATACGATCGTATAATTAAAGTTACGAGTAAATATAACATCAAATGATGTCGAATATGATAATGTACCGTATCATTAGCACTCATATTATCACGTGATACGATCGTATCATGAAAGTTACGAGTGAAGATAACATCAAATGATGTTGAATATGATTGTATAATGTATCATAAGCACTCATTGTATCACGTGATACGAGCGTATGATGAAAGTTACAAGTAAATATACTATTAAATGATGTCGATTATGACAGTGTACCGTACCATTGGCACTCATAGTATCACGTGATACGATCGTATGATTAAAGTTACGAGTGAAGATAACATGAAATGATGTTGAATATGATTGTATAATGTATCATTAGCACTCATTGTTTCACGTGATACGATCGTATAATTAAAGTTACAGGTGAATATAACATCAAATGATGTGGATTATAATAGTGTACCGCATCATTGGCACTCAATATATCACGTGATACGATCGTATGATTGAAGTCACGAGTTAATATAACATCAAATAATGTTGAATATGATTGTATAATGTATCATTAGCACTCATTGTTTCACGTGATACGATCGTATGATTAAAGTTACAGGTGAATATAACATCAAATGATGTCGAATAGGATTGTATAGTATATCATTAGCACTTATTGTTTCACGTGATACGATCGTATGATTAAAGTTACGATTGGAGATACTAATAAATGATGTTGAATATAATAGTGCACCATATCATTAGCACTTATTGTATCATGTGATGCGATCGTATGATTAAAGTTACAAGTGAATATAACATCAAATGATGTCGATTATAATAGTGTACCGCATCATTGGCACTCATTATATCACGTGATACTATCGTATGATTGAAGTCACGAGTGGATATAACATCAAATAATGCTAAATATGATTGTATAGTGTAGCATTGACACTCATTGTATCACGAGATACGATCGTATGATTGAAGTCACGAGTGAATATAACATCAAATGATGTTGAATATGATTGTATAATGTATCATTAGCACTCATTGTTTCACGTGATACGATCGTATGATTAAAGTTACAGGTGAATATAACATCAAATGATGTCGATTATGATAGTGTACCGCATCATTGGCACTAATTATATCACGAGATACTATCGTATGATTGAAGTCACGAGTGAATATAACATCAAATGATGCTAAATATGATTGTATAGTGTATCATTAGCACTCATTGTTTCACGTGATACGATCGTATGATTAAAGTTACGAGTAAATATAACATCAAATGATGTCGAATATGATAATGTACCGTATCATTAGCACTCATATCATCACGTGATACGATCGTATGATGAAAGTTACGAGTGAATATAACATCAAATGATGTTGAATATGATTGTATAATGAATCATTAGCACTCATTGTATCACGTGATACGATCGTATGATTAAAGTTACGAGTGAAGATAACATGAAATGATGTTGAATATGATTGTATAATGTATCATTAGCACTCATTGTTTCACGTGATACGATCGTATAATTAAAGTTACAGGTGAATATAACATCAAATGATGTGGATTATAATAGTGTACCGCATCATTGGCACTCATTATATCACGTGATACTATCGTATGATTGAAGTCACGAGTGGATATAACATCAAATAATGCTAAATATGATTGTATAGTGTAGCATTGACACTCATTGTATCACGAGATACGATCGTATGATTGAAGTCACGAGTGAATATAACATCAAATGATGTTGAATATGATTGTATAATGTATCATTAGCACTTATTGTTTCACGTGATACGATCGTATGATTAAAGTTAAGAGTAAAGATAACATGAAATGATGTTGAATATGATTGTATAATGTATCATTAGCACTCATTGTTTCACGTGATACGATCGTATGATTAAAGTTACAAGTGAATATAACATCAAATGATGTCGATTATAATAGTGTACCGCATCATTGGCACTCATTATATCACGTGATACTATCGTATGATTGAAGTCACGAGTGGATATAACATCAAATAATGCTAAATATGATTGTATAGTGTAGCATTGACACTCATTGTATCACGAGATACGATCGTATGATTGAAGTCACGAGTGAATATAACATCAAATGATGTTGAATATGATTGTATAATGTATCATTAGCACTCATTGTTTCACGTGATACGATCGTATGATTAAAGTTACAGGTGAATATAACATCAAATGATGTCGATTATGATAGTGTACCGCATCATTGGCACTAATTATATCACGAGATACTATCGTATGATTGAAGTCACGAGTGAATATAACATCAAATGATGCTAAATATGATTGTATAGTGTATCATTAGCACTCATTGTTTCACGTGATACGATCGTATGATTAAAGTTACGAGTAAATATAACATCAAATGATGTCGAATATGATAATGTACCGTATCATTAGCACTCATATCATCACGTGATACGATCGTATGATGAAAGTTACGAGTGAATATAACATCAAATGATGTTGAATATGATTGTATAATGAATCATTAGCACTCATTGTTTCACGTGATACGATCGTATGATTAAAGTTACAGTGAATATAACATCAAATGATGTCGAATATGATAGTGTACCGTATCATTAGCACTCATATCATCACGTGATACGATCGTATGATGAAAGTTACGATTGAATATAACATCAAATGATGTTGAATATGATTGTATAATGTATCATTAGCACTCATTGTTTCACGTGATACGATCGTATGATTAAAGTTATGAGTGAAGATAACATCAAATGATGTTGAATATGATTGTATAATGTATCATTAGCACTCATTGTATCACGAGATAAGATCGTATGATTGAAGTCACGAGTGAATATACTATAAAATGATGTCGATTATGATAGTGTACCACATCATTGGCACTCATTATATCACGTGATACGATCGTATGATTGAAGTCACGAGTGAATATAATATCAAATGATGTCAATTATGATAGTGTTGCGTATCATAAGCACTCCTTGTTTCACGTGATACGATCGTATGATGAAAGTTACAAGTAAATATACTATTAAATGATGTCGATTATGACAGTGTACCGTACCATTGGCACTCATAGTATCACGTGATACGATCGTATAATTGAAGTCACGAATGAATATAACATCAAATGATGTCGATTATGATAGTGTACCGCATCATTAGCACACATTGTATCACGTGATACGATCGTATGATTAAAGTTACGAGTGAAGATAACATGAAATGATGTTGAATATGATTGTATAATGTATCATTAGCACTCATTGTTTCACGTGATACGATCGTATAATTAAAGTTACGAGTAAATATAACATCAAATGATGTCGAATATGATAATGTACCGTATCATTAGCACTCATATTATCACGTGATACGATCGTATCATGAAAGTTACGAGTGAAGATAACATCAAATGATGTTGAATATGATTGTATAATGTATCATAAGCACTCATTGTATCACGTGATACGAGCGTATGATGAAAGTTACAAGTAAATATACTATTAAATGATGTCGATTATGACAGTGTACCGTACCATTGGCACTCATAGTATCACGTGATACGATCGTATGATTAAAGTTACGAGTGAAGATAACATGAAATGATGTTGAATATGATTGTATAATGTATCATTAGCACTCATTGTTTCACGTGATACGATCGTATAATTAAAGTTACAGGTGAATATAACATCAAATGATGTGGATTATAATAGTGTACCGCATCATTGGCACTCAATATATCACGTGATACGATCGTATGATTGAAGTCACGAGTTAATATAACATCAAATAATGTTGAATATGATTGTATAATGTATCATTAGCACTCATTGTTTCACGTGATACGATCGTATGATTAAAGTTACAGGTGAATATAACATCAAATGATGTCGAATAGGATTGTATAGTATATCATTAGCACTTATTGTTTCACGTGATACGATCGTATGATTAAAGTTACGATTGGAGATACTAATAAATGATGTTGAATATAATAGTGCACCATATCATTAGCACTTATTGTATCATGTGATGCGATCGTATGATTAAAGTTACAAGTGAATATAACATCAAATGATGTCGATTATAATAGTGTACCGCATCATTGGCACTCATTATATCACGTGAAACTATCGTATGATTGAAGTCACGAGTGGATATAACATCAAATAATGCTAAATATGATTGTATAGTGTAGCATTGACACTCATTGTATCACGAGATACGATCGTATGATTGAAGTCACGAGTGAATATAACATCAAATGATGTTGAATATGATTGTATAATGTATCATTAGCACTCATTGTTTCACGTGATACGATCGTATGATTAAAGTTACAGGTGAATATAACATCAAATGATGTCGATTATGATAGTGTACCGCATCATTGGCACTAATTATATCACGAGATACTATCGTATGATTGAAGTCACGAGTGAATATAACATCAAATGATGCTAAATATGATTGTATAGTGTATCATTAGCACTCATTGTTTCACGTGATACGATCGTATGATTAAAGTTACGAGTAAATATAACATCAAATGATGTCGAATATGATAATGTACCGTATCATTAGCACTCATATCATCACGTGATACGATCGTATGATGAAAGTTACGAGTGAATATAACATCAAATGATGTTGAATATGATTGTATAATGAATCATTAGCACTCATTGTATCACGTGATACGATCGTATGATTAAAGTTACGAGTGAAGATAACATGAAATGATGTTGAATATGATTGTATAATGTATCATTAGCACTCATTGTTTCACGTGATACGATCGTATAATTAAAGTTACAGGTGAATATAACATCAAATGATGTGGATTATAATAGTGTACCGCATCATTGGCACTCATTATATCACGTGATACTATCGTATGATTGAAGTCACGAGTGGATATAACATCAAATAATGCTAAATATGATTGTATAGTGTAGCATTGACACTCATTGTATCACGAGATACGATCGTATGATTGAAGTCACGAGTGAATATAACATCAAATGATGTTGAATATGATTGTATAATGTATCATTAGCACTCATTGTTTCACGTGATACGATCGTATGATTAAAGTTACGAGTGAAGATAACATGAAATGATGTTGAATATGATTGTATAATGTATCATTAGCACTCATTGTTTCACGTGATACGATCGTATGATTAAAGTTACAAGTGAATATAACATCAAATGATGTCGATTATAATAGTGTACCGCATCATTGGCACTCATTATATCACGTGATACTATCGTATGATTGAAGTCACGAGTGGATATAACATCAAATAATGCTAAATATGATTGTATAGTGTAGCATTGACACTCATTGTATCACGAGATACGATCGTATGATTGAAGTCACGAGTGAATATAACATCAAATGATGTTGAATATGATTGTATAATGTATCATTAGCACTCATTGTTTCACGTGATACGATCGTATGATTAAAGTTACAGGTGAATATAACATCAAATGATGTCGATTATGATAGTGTACCGCATCATTGGCACTAATTATATCACGAGATACTATCGTATGATTGAAGTCACGAGTGAATATAACATCAAATGATGCTAAATATGATTGTATAGTGTATCATTAGCACTCATTGTTTCACGTGATACGATCGTATGATTAAAGTTACGAGTAAATATAACATCAAATGATGTCGAATATGATAATGTACCGTATCATTAGCACTCATATCATCACGTGATACGATCGTATGATGAAAGTTACGAGTGAATATAACATCAAATGATGTTGAATATGATTGTATAATGAATCATTAGCACTCATTGTTTCACGTGATACGATCGTATGATTAAAGTTACAGTGAATATAACATCAAATGATGTCGAATATGATAATGTACCGTATCATTAGCACTCATATCATCACGTGATACGATCGTATGATGAAAGTTACGAGTGAATATAACATCAAATGATGTTGAATATGATTGTATAATGTATCATTAGCACTCATTGTTTCACGTGATACGATCGTATGATTAAAGTTATGAGTGAAGATAACATCAAATGATGTTGAATATGATTGTATAATGTATCATTAGCACTCATTGTATCACGAGATAAGATCGTATGATTGAAGTCACGAGTGAATATACTATAAAATGATGTCGATTATGATAGTGTACCACATCATTGGCACTCATTATATCACGTGATACGATCGTATGATTGAAGTCACGAGTGAATATAATATCAAATGATGTCAATTATGATAGTGTTGCGTATCATAAGCACTCCTTGTTTCACGTGATACGATCGTATGATGAAAGTTACAAGTAAATATACTATTAAATGATGTCGATTATGACAGTGTACCGTACCATTGGCACTCATAGTATCACGTGATACGATCGTATAATTGAAGTCACGAATGAATATAACATCAAATGATGTCGATTATGATAGTGTACCGCATCATTAGCACACATTGTATCACGTGATACGATCGTATGATTAAAGTTACGAGTGAAGATAACATGAAATGATGTTGAATATGATTGTATAATGTATCATTAGCACTCATTGTTTCACGTGATACGATCGTATAATTAAAGTTACAGGTGAATAAAACATCAAATGATGTGGATTATAATAGTGTACCGCATCATTGGCACTCAATATATCACGTGATACGATTGAATGATTGAAGTCACGAGTGAATATAACATCAAATAATGTTGAATATGATTGTATAATGTATCATTAGCACTCATTGTTTCACGTGATACGATCGTATGATTAAAGTTACAGGTGAATATAACATCAAATGATGTCGAATAGGATTGTATAGTATATCATTAGCACTTATTGTTTCACGTGATACGATCGTATGATTAAAGTTACGATTGGAGATACTAATAAATGATGTTGAATATAATAGTGCACCATATCATTAGCACTTATTGTATCATGTGATGCGATCGTATGATTAAAGTTACAAGTGAATATAACATCAAATGATGTCGATTATAATAGTGTACCACATCATTGGCACTCATTATATCACGTGATACGATCGTATGATTGAAGTCACGAGTGAATATAATATTAAATGATGTCAATTATGATAGTGTTGCGTATCATAAGCACTCATTGTTTCACGTGATACGATCGTATGATTAAAGTTACGATTGGAGATACTAATAAATGATGTTGAATATAATAGTGCACCATATCATTAGCACTTATTGTATCATGTGATGCGATCGTATGATTAAAGTTACAAGTGAATATAACATCAAATGATGTCGATTATAATAGTGTACCGCATCATTGGCACTCATTATATCGCGTGATACTATCGTATGATTGAAGTCACGAGTGGATATAACATGAAATAATGCTAAATATGATTGTATAGTGTAGCATTGACACTCATTGTATCACGAGATACGATCGTATGATTGAAGTCACGAGTGAATATAACATCAAATGATGTTGAATATGATTGTATAATGTATCATTAGCACTCATTGTTTCACGTGATACGATCGTATGATTAAAGCTACAGGTGAATATAACATCAAATGATGTCGATTATGATAGTGTACCGCATCATTGGCACTAATTATATCACGAGATACTATCGTATGATTGAAGTCACGAGTGAATATAACATCAAATGATGCTAAATATGATTGTATAGTGTATCATTAGCACTCATTGTTTCACGTGATACGATCGTATGATTAAAGTTACGAGTAAATATAACATCAAATGATGTCGAATATGATAATGTACCGTATCATTAGCACTCATATCATCACGTGATACGATCGTATGATGAAAGTTACGAGTGAATATAACATCAAATGATGTTGAATATGATTGTATAATGAATCATTAGCACTCATTGTTTCACGTGATACGATCGTATGATGAAAGTTACGAGTGAATATAACATCAAATGATGTTGAATATGATTGTATAATGAATCATTAGCACTCATTGTTTCACGTGATACGATCGTATGATTAAAGTTACAGGTGAATATAACATCAAATGATGTCGAATATGATAATGTACCGTATCATTAGCACTCATATCATCACGTGATACGATCGTATGATGAAAGTTACGATTGAATATAACATCAAATGATGTTGAATATGATTGTATAATGTATCATTAGCACTCATTGTTTCACGTGATACGATCGTATGATTAAAGTTATGAGTGAAGATAACATCAAATGATGTTGAATATGATTGTATAATGTATCATTAGCACTCATTGTATCACGAGATAAGATCGTATGATTGAAGTCACGAGTGAATATACTATAAAATGATGTCGATTATAATAGTGTACCACATCATTGGCACTCATTATATCACGTGATACGATCGTATGATTGAAGTCACGAGTGAATATAATATCAAATGATGTCAATTATGATAGTGTTGCGTATCATAAGCACTCCTTGTTTCACGTGATACGATCGTATGATTAAAGTTACGAGTGAAGATAACATCAAATGATGTTGAATATGATTGTATAATGTATCATTAGCACTCATTGTTTCACGTGATACGATCGTATGATTAAAGTTACAGGTGAATATAACATCAAACGATGTCGATTATGATAGTGTACC
This sequence comes from Acanthosoma haemorrhoidale, assembly GCA_930367205.1. Taxonomy (NCBI): domain Eukaryota; kingdom Metazoa; phylum Arthropoda; class Insecta; order Hemiptera; family Acanthosomatidae; genus Acanthosoma; species Acanthosoma haemorrhoidale. Next base: position 118,752,064 of record OV884014.1, read on the forward strand.
GCATCATTGGCACTCAATATATCACGTGATACGATCGTATGATTGAAGTCACGAGTGAATATAACATCAAATAATGTTAAATATGATTGTATAATGTATCATTAGCACTCATTGTTTCACGTGATACGATCGTATGATTAAAGTTACAGGTGAATATAACATCAAATGATGTCGATTATGATAGTGTACCGCATCATTGGCACTCATTATATCACGTGATACTATCGTATGATTGAAGTCACGAGTGAATATAACATCAAATGATGCTAAATATGATTGTATAGTGTATCATTAGCACTCATTGTTTCACGTGATATGATGGTATGATTAAAGTTACGAGTGAATATAAAATCAAATGATGCTAAATATGATTGTATAGTGTATCATTAGCACTCATTGTTTCACGTGATACGATCGTAAGATTAAAGTTACGAGTAAATATAACATCAAATGGTGTTGAATATGATAATGTACTGTATCATTAGCACTCATTGTATCACGTGACACGATCGTATGATGAAAGTTACGAGTGAATATAACATCAAATGATGTCGATTATGATAGTGTACCTTATCATTGGCACTCATTATATCACGTGATACGATCGTATAATGAAAGTTACGAGTGAATATACTATTAAATAATGTCGATTATGATAGTGTACCGCATCATTGGCACTCATTATATCACGTGATACGATCGTATGATTGAAGTCACGAGTGAATATAACATCAAATGATGTCAATTATGATAGTGTTCCGTATCATAAGCACTCATTGTATCACGTGATACGATCGTATGATGAAAGTTACAAGTAAATATACTATTAAATGATGTCGATTATGACAGTGTACCGTACCATTGGCACTCATAGTATCACGTGATACGATCGTATGATTGAAGTCACGAATGAATATAACATCAAATAATGTCGATTATGATAGTGTACCGCATCATTAGCACACATTGTATCACGTGATACGATCGTATGATTAAAGTTACGAGTGAAGATAACATCAAATGATGTCGATTATAATAGTGTACCGCATCATTGGCACTCATTCTATCACGTGATGCTATCGTATGATTGAAGTCACGAGTGAATATAACATCAAATAATGCTAAATATGATCGTATAGTGTAGCATTGACACTCATTGTATCACGAGATACGATCGTATGATTAAAGTCACGAGTGAATATAACAGCAAATGATGTTGAATATGATTGTATAATGTATCATTAGCACTCATTGTTTCACGTGATACGATCGTATAATCAATGTTACGAGTTAACATAATAGGGCAAGAATTATTGTACCAGCTATGAAATACGCATTTTTGTAAAATTCTACTTTTTGACGATATTTTTCTTGTTTTGGTATGAGGAAATCATAATTGTTCAGGAGCTAACGTACCAGCTATAAAATACTCTTATATGTAAAAATTAAACTTTTTGATGACATTTTCCTTGTTTTGGTATCAGGAGAACATAATAAGGCAGGAGCTAACGTACTAGCTGAGAAATACGCATTTTTGTAAAAATTTGAGTTTTCGACGATATTTTCCTTCTTTTGGTATCAGGAGAACATAATGGGGCAGGAGCTAACGTACTAGCTATGAAATACGCATTTTCGAAAAATTCGACTTTTTGAAGATATTTTCCTTGATTTCGTATCAGGAGAACATAAAAGAGCAGGAGTTAACGTTCCAGCTATGAAATACCCATTTTTTAAAAATTCGACTTTTTGACGATATTTTCCTGGTTTTCGTATCAGGAGAACATAATAGGGCAGGAGCTAACATACCAGCTATGAAATACGCAATTTTTGTAAAAATTTGAGTTTTCGACGATATTTTCCTTGTTTTGGTATCAGGAGAACATAATGGGGCAGGAGCTAACGTACTAGCTATGAAATACGCAATTTTTGTAAAAATTTGAGTTTTCGACGATATTTTCCTTGTTTTGGTATCAGGAGAACATAATGGGGCAGGAGCTAACGTACTAGCTATGAAATACGCATTTTTGTAAAAATTTGAGTTTTTGACGATATTTTCCTTGATTTCGTATCAGGAGAACATAAAAGAGCAGGAGCTAACGTACTAGCTATGAAATACGCATTTTTGTAAAAATTTGAGTTTTTGACGATATTTTCCTTGATTTCGTATCAGGAGAACATAAAAGAGCAGGAGCTAACGTTCCAGCTACAAAAAACGCATTTTTGTAAAAATTTGAATTTTAGACGATATTTTCCTTGTTTTAGTATCAGGAGAACATAATGGGGCAGGAGCTAACGTACCAGCTATGAAATACGCATTTTTGTAAAAAAATTTGAGTTTTTGACGATATTTTCCTTGATTTCGTATCAGGAGAACATAAAAGAGCAGGAGCTAACGTTCCAGCTACAAAAAACGCATTTTTGTAAAAATTTGAATTTTAGACGATATTTTCTTTGTTTTGGTATCAGGAGAACATAATGGGACAGGAGCTAACGTACCAGCTATGAGATACCTATTTTTTTTAAATTTGACTTTTTGACGATATTTTCCTGGTTTTCGTATCAGGAGAACATAATGGGGCAGGAGCTAACGTACTAGCCATGAAATACGCATTTTTGAAAAATTAAACTTTTTGACGATATTTTTCTCTTTTTCGTATCAGGAGAACATAATAGGGCAGGAGCTAACGTACCAGCTATGAAATACGCATTTTTGTAAAAATTTGACTTTTGGACGATATTTTCTTTGTTTTGGTATCAGGAGAACATAATGGGACAGGAGCTAACGTACTAGCTCTAAATACGCATTTTTGTGAAAATTCGACTTTTTGACGTCATTTTTCTTGTTTTGGTATCAGGAGAACATAATGGGGCAGGTGCTAACGTACAAGTTATGAAATACGCATTTTTGTAAAAATTCAACTTTTTAAAAATGTTTTCTTTGTTTTGGTATCAGGAGAACATAAAGGGGCAAGAGCTAACGTACAAGATCATACGATCGTATGATCAAAGTTACGAGTGAATATGACATCAAATGATGTCAAATATGATAGTGTGCCGTATCATTTGCACTTATTGTATCACGTGATACAATCGTATGATTGAAGTTACAGTGAATATACTATTAAATAATGTCGATGCTGACAGTGTACTGTATACTTGGCACTCATTGTATCACGTGATACGATCGTATGATTGAAGTCATGAATGAATATAACATCAAATGATGTCGATTATGATAGTGTGCCGCATCATTAGCACACATTGTATCACATGATACGATTGTATGATTGAAGTTACGAGTGAATATAACATCAAATGATTTCGAATATGATAATGAACCGCATCATTGGCAATCATTATATCACGTGATACCATCATATGATTGAAGTCACGAGTGAATATAACATCAAATGATGTTGGATATGATTGTATAATGTATCATTAGCACTCATTGTTTCACGTGATACGATCGTATGATTAAAGTTACAGGTGAATATAATATCAATTGATGTCGTATATGATAGCGCACCATATCATTAGCACTTATTGTATCATGTGATGTGATCGTATGATTAAAGTTACGATTGGAGATACTAATAAATGATGTTGAATATAATAGTGCACCATATCATTAGCACTTATTGTATCATGTGATGCGATCGTATGATTAAAGTTAAAAGTGAATATAACATCAAATGATGTCGATTATAATAGTGTACCGCATCATTGGCACTCATTATATCGATGATGCTATCGTATGATTAAAGTCACGAGTGAATATAACATCAAATAATGCTAAATATGATTGTATAGTGTAGCATTGACACTCATTGTATCACGAGATACGATCGTATGATTGAAGTCACGAGTGAATATACTATAAAATGATGTCGATTATGATAGTGTACCACATCATTGGCACTCATAATATCACGTGATACGATCGTATGATTGAAGTCACGAGTGAATATAATATCAAATGATGTCAATTATGATAGTGTTGCGTATTATAAGCACTCATTGTTTCACGTGATACGATCGTATAATTAAAGTTACGATTGGAGATACTAATAAATGATGTTGAATATAATAGTGCACCATATCATTAGCACTTATTGTATCATGTGATGCGATCGTATGATTAAAGTTACAAGTGAATATAACATCAAATGATGTCGATTATAATAGTGTACCGCATCATTGGCACTCATTATATCACGTGATACTATCGTATGATTGAAGTCACGAGTGAATATAACATCAAATAATGCTAAATATGATTGTATAGTGTAGCATTGACACTCATTGTATCACGAGATACGATCGTATGATTGAAGTCACGAGTGAATATAACATCAAATGATGTTGAATATGATTGTATGATGTATCATTAGCACTCATTGTTTCACGTGATACGATCGTAAGATTAAAGTTACGAGTAAATATAACATCAAATGATGTCGAATATGATAATGTACTGTATCATTAGCACTCATTGTATCACGTGACACGATCGTATGATGAAAGTTACGAGTGAATATAACATCAAATGATGTCGATTATGATAGTGTACCTTATCATTGGCACTCATTATATCACGTGATACGATCGTATAATGAAAGTTACGAGTGAATATACTAATTAATAATGTCGATTATGATATTGTACCGCATCATTGGCACTCATTATATCACGTGATACTATCGTATGATTGAAGTCACGAGTGAATATAACATCAAATAATGCTAAATATGATTGTAAAGTGTAGCATTGACACTCATTGTATCACGAGATACGATCGTATGATTGAAGTCACGAGTGAATATAACATCAAATAATGCTAAATATGATTGTATAGTGTAGCATTGACACTCATTGTATCACGAGAAACGATCGTATGATTAAAGTCACGAGTGAATATAACATCAAATAATGCTAAATATGATTGTATAGTGTAGCATTGACACTCATTGTATCACGAGATACGATCGTATGATTAACGTCACGAGTGAATATAACATCAAATGATGTTGAATATGATTGTTTAATGTATCATTAGCACTCATTGTTTCACGTGATACGATCGTATGATTAAAGTTACGAGTGAATATACTATTAAATGATGTCGATTATGATAGTGTACCGCATCATTAGCACTCATTATATCACGTGATACGATCGTATGATTGAAGTCACGAGTGAATATAATATCAAATGATGTCAATTATGATAGTGTTGCGTATCATAAGCACTCACTGTATCACGTGATACGATCGTATGATGAAAGTTACGAGTGAATATAACATCAAATGATGTCGAATAGGATTGTATAATGTATCATTAGCACTTATTGTTTCATGTGATACGATTTTATGATTAAAGTTACGATTGAAGTTACTAATAAATGATGTTGAATATAATAGTGCACCATATCATTAGCACTTATTGTATCATGTGATGCGATCGTATGATTAAAGTTACAAGTGAATATAACATCAAATGATGTCGATTATAATAGTGTACCGCATCATTGGCACTCATTATATCACGTGATGCTATCGTATGATTGAAGTCACGAGTGAATATAACATCAAATAATGCTAAATATGATCGTATAGTGTAGCATTGACACTCATTGTATCACGAGATACGATCGTATGATTAAAGTCACGAGTGAATATAACAGCAAATGATGTTGAATATGATTGTATAATGTATCATTAGCACTCATAGTTTCACGTGATACGATCGTATGATTAAAGTTACGAGTGAATATAACAGCAAATGATGCTAAATATGATTGTATAGTGTATCATTAGCACTCATTGTTTCACGCAATACGATCGTATGATTTAAGTTACGAGTAAATATAACATCAAATGATGTCGATTATAATAGTGTACCGCATCATTGGCGATCATTATATCACGTGATACTATCGTATTATTGAAGTCACGAGTGAATATAACATCAAATGATGCTAAATATGACTGTATAGTGTATCATTAGCACTCATTGTTTCACGTGATACGATCGTATGATTAAAGTTACGAGTAAATATAACATCAAATGATGTCGAATATGATAATGTACCGTATCATTAGCACTCATTGTATCACGTGATACGATCGTATGATGAAAGTTACGAGTGAATATAACATCAAATGATGTCGATTATGATAGTGTACCGCATCATTGGCACTTATTATATCACGTGATACTATCGTATGATTGAAGTCACGAGTGAATATAACATCAAATAATGCTAAATATGATTGTAAAGTGTAGCATTGACACTCATTGTATCACGAGATACGATCGTATGATTGAAGTCACGAGTGAATATAACATCAAATAATGCTAAATATGATTGTATAGTGTAGCATTGACACTCATTGTATCACGAGAAACGATCGTATGATTAAAGTCACGAGTGAATATAACATCAAATAATGCTAAATATGATTGTATAGTGTAGCATTGACACTCATTGTATCACGAGATACGATCGTATGATTAACGTCACGAGTGAATATAACATCAAATGATGTTGAATATGATTGTTTAATGTATCATTAGCACTCATTATTTCACGTGATACGATCGTATGATTAAAGTTACGAGTGAATATACTATTAAATGATGTCGATTATGATAGTGTACCGCATCATTGGCACTAATTGTATCACGTGATACGATCGTATGATCAATGCTACGAGTTAACATAATAGGGCAAGAATTATTGTACTAGCTATGAAATACGCATTTTTGTAAAATTCTACTTTTTGACGATATTTTTCTTGTTTTGGTATGAGGAAATCATAATTGTTCAGGAGCTAACGTACCAGCTATAAAATACTCTTATATGTAAAAATTTAACTTTTTGATCACATTTTCCTTGTTTTGGTATCAGGAGAACATAATAAGGCAGGAGCTAACGTACCAGCTATGAAATACGCAATTTTTGTAAAAATTTGAGTTTTCGACGATATTTTCCTTGTTTTGGTATCAGGAGAACATAATGGAGCAGGAGCTAACGTACTAGCTATGAAATACGCATTTTTGTAAAAATTTGAGTTTTTGACGATATTTTCCTTGATTTCGTATCAGGAGAACATAAAAGAGCAGGAGCTAACGTTCCAGCTACAAAAAACGCATTTTTGTAAAAATTTGAATTTTAGACGATATTTTCCTTGTTTTGGTATCAGGAGAACATAATAAGGCAGGAGCTAACGTACTAGCTGAGAAATACAAATTTTTGTAAAAATTTGAGTTTTCGACGATATTTTCCTTGTTTTGGTATCAGGAGAACATAATAAGGCAGGAGCTAACGTACTAGCTATGAAATACGCATTTTTGTAAAAATTTGAGTTTTTGACGATATTTTCCTTGATTTCGTATCAGGAGAACATAAAAGAGCAGGAACTAACGTTCCAGCTACAAAAAACGCATTTTTGTAAAAATTTGAATTTTAGACGATATTTTCCTTGTTTTGGTATCAGGAGAACATAATGGGGCAGGAGCTAACGTATCAGCTATGAAATACGCATTTTTGTAAAAATTTGAGTTTTTGACGATATTTTCCTTGATTTCGTATCAGGAGAACATAAAAGAGCAGGAGCTAACGTTCCAGCTACAAAAAACGCATTTTTGTAAAAATTTGAGTTTTCGACGATATTTTCCTTGTTTTGGTATCAGGAGAACATAATAGGGCAGGAGCTAACGTACCAGCTATGAAATACGCAATTTTTGTAAAAATTTGAGTTTTCGACGATATTTTCCTTGTTTTGGTATCAGGAGAACATAATGGAGCAGGAGCTAACGTACTAGCTATGAAATACGCATTTTTGTAAAAATTTGAGTTTTTGACGATATTTTCCTTGATTTCGTATCAGGAGAACATAAAAGAGCAGGAGCTAACGTTCCAGCTACAAAAAACGCATTTTTGTAAAAATTTGAATTTTAGACGATATTTTCCTTGTTTTGGTATCAGGAGAACATAATAAGGCAGGAGCTAACGTACTAGCTGAGAAATACGCATTTTTGTAAAAATTTGAGTTTTCGACGATATTTTCCTTGTTTTGGTATCAGGAGAACATAATGGGGCAGGAGCTAACGTACTAGCTATGAAATACGCATTTTTGTAAAAATTTGAGTTTTTGACGATATTTTCCTTGATTTCGTATCAGGAGAACATAAAAGAGCAGGAGCTAACGTTCCAGCTACAAAAAACGCATTTTTGTAAAAATTCGAATTTTAGACGATATTTTCTTTGTTTTGGTATCAGGAGAACATAATGGGACAGGAGCTAACGTACCAGCTATGAGATACCTATTTTTTTTAAATTAAACTTTTTGACGATATTTTTCTCTTTTTCGTATCAGGAGAACATAATGGGGCAGGAGCTAACGTACTAGCTATGAAATACGCATTTTTAAAAAATTCAACTTTTTGACAATATTTTTCTTGTTTTGGTATCAGGAGAACATAATGGGGCAGGTGCTAACGTACAAGTTATGAAATACGCATTTTTGTAAAAATTCAACTTTTTAAAAATGTTTTCTTTGTTTTGGTATCAGGAGAACATAAAGGGGCAAGAGCTAACGTACAAGATCATACGATCGTATGATCAAAGTTACGAGTGAATATGACATCAAATGATGTCAAATAGGATAGTGTGCCGTATCATTTGCACTTATTGTATCACGTGATACAATCGTATGATTGAAGTTACAGTGAATATACTATTAAATAATGTCGATGCTGACAGTGTACTGTATACTTGGCACTGATTGTATCACGTGATACGATCGTATGATTGAAGTCATGAATGAATATAACATCAAATGATGTCGATTATGATAGTGTGCCGCATCATTAGCACACATTGTATCACATGATACGATTGTATGATTGAAGTTACGAGTGAATATAACATCAAATGATTTCGAATATGATAATGAACCGCATCATTGGCAATCATTATATCACGTGATACCATCATATGATTGAAGTCACGAGTGAATATAACATCAAATGATGTTGGATATGATTGTATAATGTATCATTAGCACTCATTGTTTCACGTGATACGATCGTATGATTAAAGTTACAGGTGAATATAATATCAATTGATGTCGTATATGATAGCGCACCATATCATTAGCACTTATTGTATCATGTGATGTGATCGTATGATTGAAGTCACCAGTGAATATAACATCAAATAATGCTAAATATGATTGTACAGTGTAGCATTGACACTCATTGTATCACGAGATACGATCGTATGATGAAAGTTACGAGTGAATATAACATCAAATGATGTCGAATAGGATTGTATAATGTATCATTAGCACTTATTGTTTCATGTGATACGATTTTATGATTAAAGTTACGATTGAAGTTACTAATAAATGATGTTGAATATAATAGTGCACCATATCATTAGCACTTATTGTATCATGTGATGCGATCGTATGATTAAAGTTACAAGTGAATATAACATCAAATGATGTCGATTATAATAGTGTACCGCATCATTGGCACTCATTATATCACGTGATGCTATCGTATGATTGAAGTCACGAGTGAATATAACATCAAATAATGCTAAATATGATCGTATAGTGTAGCATTGACACTCATTGTATCACGAGATACGATCGTATGATTAAAGTCACGAGTGAATATAACAGCAAATGATGTTGAATATGATTGTATAATGTATCATTAGCACTCATAGTTTCACGTGATACGATCGTATGATTAAAGTTACGAGTGAATATAACAGCAAATGATGCTAAATATGATTGTATAGTGTATCATTAGCACTCATTGTTTCACGCAATACGATCGTATGATTTAAGTTACAGGTGAATATAACATCAAATGATGTCGATTATAATAGTGTACCGCATCATTGGCGATCATTATATCACGTGATACTATCGTATTATTGAAGTCACGAGTGAATATAACATCAAATGATGCTAAATATGACTGTATAGTGTATCATTAGCACTCATTGTTTCACGTGATACGATCGTATGATTAAAGTTACGAGTAAATATAACATCAAATGATGTCGAATATGATAATGTACCGTATCATTAGCACTCATTGTATCACGTGATACGATCGTATGATGAAAGTTACGAGTGAATATAACATCAAATGATGTCGATTATGATAGTGTACCGCATCATTGGCACTTATTATATCACGTGATACTATCGTATGATTGAAGTCACGAGTGAATATAACATCAAATAATGCTAAATATGATTGTAAAGTGTAGCATTGACACTCATTGTATCACGAGATACGATCGTATGATTGAAGTCACGAGTGAATATAACATCAAATAATGCTAAATATGATTGTATAGTGTAGCATTGACACTCATTGTATCACGAGAAACGATCGTATGATTAAAGTCACGAGTGAATATGACATCAAATAATGCTAAATATGATTGTATAGTGTAGCATTGACACTCATTGTATCACGAGATACGATCGTATGATTAACGTCACGAGTGAATATAACATCAAATGATGTTGAATATGATTGTTTAATGTATCATTAGCACTCATTGTTTCACGTGATACGATCGTATGATTAAAGTTACGAGTGAATATACTATTAAATGATGTCGATTATGATAGTGTACCGCATCATTGGCACTCATTATATCACGTGATACGATCGTATGATTGAAGTCACGAGTGAATATAATATCAAATGATGTCAATTATGATAGTGTTGCGTATCATAAGCACTCACTGTATCACGTGATACGATCGTATGATGAAAGTTACGAGTGAATATAACATCAAATGATGTCGAATAGGATTGTATAATGTATCATTAGCACTTATTGTTTCATGTGATACGATTTTATGATTAAAGTTACGATTGAAGTTACTAATAAATGATGTTGAATATAATAGTGCACCATATCATTAGCACTTATTGTATCATGTGATGCGATCGTATGATTAAAGTTACAAGTGAATATAACATCAAATGATGTCGATTATAATAGTGTACCGCATCATTGGCACTCATTATATCACGTGATGCTATCGTATGATTGAAGTCACGAGTGAATATAACATCAAATAATGCTAAATATGATCGTATAGTGTAGCATTGACACTCATTGTATCACGAGATACGATCGTATGATTAAAGTCACGAGTGAATATAACAGCAAATGATGTTGAATATGATTGTATAATGTATCATTAGCACTCATAGTTTCACGTGATACGATCGTATGATTAAAGTTACGAGTGAATATAACAGCAAATGATGCTAAATATGATTGTATAGTGTATCATTAGCACTCATTGTTTCACGCAATACGATCGTATGATTTAAGTTACAGGTGAATATAACATCAAATGATGTCGATTATAATAGTGTACCGCATCATTGGCGATCATTATATCACGTGATACTATCGTATTATTGAAGTCACGAGTGAATATAACATCAAATGATGCTAAATATGACTGTATAGTGTATCATTAGCACTCATTGTTTCACGTGATACGATCGTATGATTAAAGTTACGAGTAAATATAACATCAAATGATGTCGAATATGATAATGTACCGTATCATTAGCACTCATTGTATCACGTGATACGATCGTATGATGAAAGTTACGAGTGAATATAACATCAAATGATGTCGATTATGATAGTGTACCGCATCATTGGCACTTATTATATCACGTGATACTATCGTATGATTGAAGTCACGAGTGAATATAACATCAAATAATGCTAAATATGATTGTAAAGTGTAGCATTGACACTCATTGTATCACGAGATACGATCGTATGATTGAAGTCACGAGTGAATATAACATCAAATAATGCTAAATATGATTGTATAGTGTAGCATTGACACTCATTGTATCACGAGAAACGATCGTATGATTAAAGTCACGAGTGAATATAACATCAAAAAATGCTAAATATGATTGTATAGTGTAGCATTGACACTCATTTTATCACGAGATACGATCGTATGATTAACGTCACGAGTGAATATAACATCAAATGATGTTGAATATGATTGTTTAATGTATCATTAGCACTCATTGTTTCACGTGATACGATCGTATGATTAAAGTTACGAGTGAATATACTATTAAATGATGTCGATTATGATAGTGTACCGCATCATTGGCACTAATTGTATCACGTGATACGATCGTATGATCAATGCTACGAGTTAACATAATAGGGCAAGAATTATTGTACCAGCTATGAAATACGCATTTTTGTAAAATTCTACTTTTTGACGATATTTTCCTTGTTTTGGTATCAGGAGAACATAATGGAGCAGGAGCTAACGTACTAGCTATGAAATACGCATTTTTGTAAAAATTTGAGTTTTCGACGATATTTTCCTTGTTTTGGTATCAGGAGAACATAATGGGGCAGGAGCTAACGTACTAGCTATGAAATACGCATTTTTGTAAAAATTTGAGTTTTTGACGATATTTTCCTTGATTTCGTATCAGGAGAACATAAAAGAGCAGGAACTAACGTTCCAGCTACAAAAAACGCATTTTTGTAAAAATTTGAATTTTAGATGATATTTTCCTTGTTTTATTATCAGGAGAACATAATGGGGCAGGAGCTAACGTATCAGCTATGAAATACGCATTTTTGTAAAAATTTGAGTTTTTGACGATATTTTCCTTGATTTCGTATCAGGAGAACATAAAAGAGCAGGAGCTAACGTTCCAGCTACAAAAAACGCATTTTTGTAAAAATTTGAGTTTTCGACGATATTTTCCTTGTTTTGGTATCAGGAGAACATAATAGGGCAGGAGCTAACGTACCAGCTATGAAATACGCAATTTTTGTAAAAATTTGAGTTTTCGACGATATTTTCCTTGTTTTGGTATCAGGAGAACATAATGGAGCAGGAGCTAACGTACTAGCTATGAAATACGCATTTTTGTAAAAATTTGAGTTTTTGACGATATTTTCCTTGATTTCGTATCAGGAGAACATAAAAGAGCAGGAGCTAACGTTCCAGCTACAAAAAACGCATTTTTGTAAAAATTTGAATTTTAGACGATATTTTCCTTGTTTTGGTATCAGGAGAACATAATAAGGCAGGAGCTAACGTACTAGCTGAGAAATACGCATTTTTGTAAAAATTTGAGTTTTCGACGATATTTTCCTTGTTTTGGTATCAGGAGAACATAATGGGGCAGGAGCTAACGTACTAGCTATGAAATACGCATTTTTGTAAAAATTTGAGTTTTTGACGATATTTTCCTTGATTTCGTATCAGGAGAACATAAAAGAGCAGGAGCTAACGTTCCAGCTACAAAAAACGCATTTTTGTAAAAATTCGAATTTTAGACGATATTTTCTTTGTTTTGGTATCAGGAGAACATAATGGGACAGGAGCTAACGTACCAGCTATGAGATACCTATTTTTTTTAAATTTGACTTTTTGACGATATTTTCCTGGTTTTCGTATCAGGAGAACATAATGGGGCAGGAGCTAACCTACTAGCTATGAAATACGCATTTTTAAAAAATTCAACTTTTTGACAATATTTTTCTCCTTTTCGTATCAGGAGAACATAATAGGGCAGGAGCTAACCTACTAGCTATGAAATACGCATTTTTAAAAAATTCAACTTTTTGACAATATTTTTCTCCTTTTCGTATCAGGAGAACATAATAGGGCAGGAGCTAACGTACCAGCTATGAAATACGCATTTTTGTAAAAATTTGACTTTTGGACGATATTTTCTTTGTTTTGGTATCAGGAGAACATAATGGGACAGGAGCTAACGTACTAGCTCTAAATACGCATTTTTGTGAAAATTCGACTTTTTGACGTCATTTTTCTTGTTTTGGTATCAGGAGAACATAAAGGGGCAAGAGCTAACGTACAAGATCATACGATCGTATGATCAAAGTTACGAGTGAATATACTATTAAATGATGTCGATTATGATAGTGTGCCGCATCATTAGCAAACATTGTATCACATGATACGATTGTATGATTGAAGTTACGAGTGAATATAACATCAAATGATGTCGATTATGATAGTGTACCGCATCATTGGCACTCATTATATCACGTGATACTATCGTATGATTGAAGTCACGAGTGAATATAACATCAAATAATGCTAAATATGATTGTATAGTGTAGCATTGACACTCATTGTATCACGAGATACGATCGTATGATTAAAGTCACGAGTGAATATAACATCAAGTGATGTTGAATATGATTGTATAATGTGTCATTGGCACACATTGTATCACGTGATACGATCGTATGATTAAAGTAACGAGTAAATGCAACATCAAATGATGTCGATTATGATAGTGTACCGCATCATTGGCACTCATTATATCACGTGATACGATCGTATGATGAAAGTTACGAGTGAATATAACATCAAATGATGTCGAATAGGATTGTATAATGCATCATTAGCACTCATTGTTTCACGTGATACGATCGTATGATTAAAGTTACGATTGGAGATACTAATAAATGATGTTGAATATAATAGTGCACCATATCATTAGCACTTATTGTATCATGTGATGCGATCGTATGATTGAAGTCACGAGTGAATATAATATCAAATGATGTCAATTATGATAGTGTTGCGTATCATAAGCACTCATTGTATCACGTGATACGATCGTATGATTAAAGTTACGATTGGAGATACTAATAAATGATGTTGAATATAATAGTGCACCATATCATTAGCACTTATTGTATCATGTGATGCGATCATATGATTAAAGTTACAAGTGAATATAACATCAAATGATGTCGATTATAATAGTGTACCGCATCATTGGCACTCATTATATCACGTGATACTATCGTATGATTGAAGTCACGAGTGAATATAACATCAAATAATGCTAAATATGATTGTATAGTGTAGCATTGACACTCATTGTATCACGAGATACGATCGTATGATTGAAGTCACGAGTGAATATAACATCAAATGATGTTGAATATTATTGTATAATGTATCATTAGCACTCATTGTTTCACGTGATACGATCGTATGATTAAAGTTACAGGTGAATATAACATCAAATGATGTCGAATATGATAATGTACCGTATCATTAGCACTCATATTATCACGTGATACGATCGTATGATGAAAGTTACGAGTGAATATAACATCAAATAATGTTGAATATGATTGTATAATGTATCATTAGCACTCATTGTTTCACGTGATACGATCGTATGATTAAAGTTACGAGTAAATATAACATCAAATGATGTCGAATGTGATAATGTACCGTATCGTTAGCACTCATTGTATCACGTGATACGATCGTATGATGAAAGTTACGAGTGAATATAACATCAAATGATGTCGATTATGATAGTGTACCTTATCATTGGCACTCATTATATCACGTGATACGATCGTATAATGAAAGTTACGAGTAAATATACTATTAAATAATGTCGATTATGATAGTGTACCGCATTATTGGCACTCATTATATCACGTGATACGATCGTATGATTGAAGTCACGAGTAAATATAACATCAAATGATGTCAATTATGATAGTGTTCCGTATCATAAGCACTCATTGTATCACGTGATACGATCGTATGATGAAAGTTACAAGTAAATATACTATTAAATGATGTCGATTATGACAGTGTACCGTACCATTGGCACTCATTGTATCACGTGATACGATCGTATGATTGAAGTCACGAATGAATATAACATCAAATGATGTCGATTATGATAGTGTACCACATCATTAGCACACATTGTATCACGTGGTACGATCGTATGATTAAAGTTACGAGTGAAGATAACATCAAATGATGTCGATTATAATAGTGTACCGTACCATTGGCACTCATAGTATCACGTGATACGATCGTATGATTGAAGTCAGGGGTGAATATAATATCAAATGATGTCAATTATGATAGTGTTCCGTATCATAAGCACTCATTGTATCACGTGATACGATCGTATGATGAAAGTTACAAGTAAATATACTATTAAATGATGTCGATTATGACAGTGTACCGTACCATTGGCACTCATAGTATCACGTGATACGATCGTATGATTGAAGTCACGAGTGAATATAATATCAAATGATGTCAATTATGATAGTGTACCGCATCATTGGCACTCATTATATCACTTGATACGATCGTATGATTGAAGTCACGAGTGAATATATCATCAAATGATGTTGAATATGATTGTATAATGTGTCATTGGCACACATTGTATCACGTGGTACGATCGTATGATTAAAGTTACGAGTGAAGATAACATCAAATGATGTCGATTATAATAGTGTACCGTACCATTGGCACTCATAGTATCACGTGATACGATCGTATGATTGAAGTCAGGGGTGAATATAATATCAAATGATGTCAATTATGATAGTGTTCCGTATCATAAGCACTCATTGTATCACGAGATACGATCGTATGATTAAAGTCACGAGTGAATATAACATCAAGTGATGTTGAATATGATTGTATAATGTGTCATTGGCACACATTGTATCACGTGATACGATCGTATGATTAAAGTTACGAGTAAATGCAACATCAAATGATGTCGATTATGATAGTGTACCGCATCATTGGCACTCATTATATCACGTGATACGATCGTATGATGAAAGTTACGAGTGAATATAACATCAAATGATGTCGAATAGGATTGTATAATGCATCATTAGCACTCATTGTTTCACGTGATACGATCGTATGATTAAAGTTACGATTGGAGATACTAATAAATGATGTTGAATATAATAGTGCACCATATCATTAGCACTTATTATATCATGTGATGCGATCGTATGATTGAAGTCACGAGTGAATATAACATCAAATAATGTTGAATATGATTGTATAATGTATCATTAGCACTCATTGTTTCACGTGATACGATCGTATGATTAAAGTTACGAGTAAATATAACATCAAATGATGTCGAATATGATAATGTACCGTATCGTTAGCACTCATTGTATCACGTGATACGATCGTATGATGAAAGTTACGAGTGAATATAACATCAAATGATGTCGATTATGATAGTGTACCTTATCATTGGCACTCATTATATCACGTGATACGATCGTATAATGAAAGTTACGAGTAAATATACTATTAAATAATGTCGATTATGATAGTGTACCGCATTATTGGCACTCATTATATCACGTGATACGATCGTATGATTGAAGTCACGAGTAAATATAACATCAAATGATGTCAATTATGATAGTGTTCCGTATCATAAGCACTCATTGTATCACGTGATACGATCGTATGATGAAAGTTACAAGTAAATATACTATTAAATGATGTCGATTATGACAGTGTACCGTACCATTGGCACTCATTGTATCACGTGATACGATCGTATGATTGAAGTCACGAATGAATATAACATCAAATGATGTCGATTATGATAGTGTACCACATCATTAGCACACATTGTATCACGTGGTACGATCGTATGATTAAAGTTACGAGTGAAGATAACATCAAATGATGTCGATTATAATAGTGTACCGAACCATTGGCACTCATAGTATCACGTGATACGATCGTATGATTGAAGTCAGGGGTGAATATAATATCAAATGATGTCAATTATGATAGTGTTCCGTATCATAAGCACTCATTGTATCACGTGATACGATCGTATGATGAAAGTTACAAGTAAATATACTATTAAATGATGTCGATTATGACAGTGTACCGTACCATTGGCACTCATAGTATCACGTGATACGATCGTATGATTGAAGTCACGAGTGAATATAATATCAAATGATGTCAATTATGATAGTGTACCGCATCATTGGCACTCATTATATCACTTGATACGATCGTATGATTGAAGTCACGAGTGAATATATCATCAAATGATGTTGAATATGATTGTATAATGTGTCATTGGCACACATTGTATCACGTGGTACGATCGTATGATTAAAGTTACGAGTGAAGATAACATCAAATGATGTCGATTATAATAGTGTACCGTACCATTGGCACTCATAGTATCACGTGATACGATCGTATGATTGAAGTCAGGGGTGAATATAATATCAAATGATGTCAATTATGATAGTGTTCCGTATCATAAGCACTCATTGTATCACGTGATACGATCGTATGATGAAAGTTACAAGTAAATATACTATTAAATGATGTCGATTATGACAGTGTACCGTACCATTGGCACTCATAGTATCACGTGATACGATCGTATGATTGAAGTCACGAGTGAATATAATATCAAATGATGTCAATTATGATAGTGTACCGCATCATTGGCACTCATTATATCACTTGATACGATCGTATGATTGAAGTCACGAGTGAATATATCATCAAATGATGTTGAATATGATTGTATAATGTGTCATTGGCACACATTGTATCACGTGATACGATCGTATGATTAAAGTTACGAGTAAATGCAACATCAAATGATGTCGATTATGATAGTGTACCGCATCATTGGCACTTATTATATCACGTGATACGATCGTATGATGAAAGTTACGAGTGAATAAAACATCAAATGATGTCGAATAGGATTGTATAATGTATCATTAGCACTCATTGTTTCACGTGATACGATCGTATGATTAAAGTTACGATTGGAGATACTAATAAATGATGTTGAATATAATAGTGCACCATATCATTAGCACTTATTGTATCATGTGATGCGATCGTATGATTGAAGTCACGAGTGAATATAATATCAAATGATGTCAATTATGATAGTGTTGCGTATCATAAGCACTCATTGTATCACGTGATACGATCGTATGATTAAAGTTACGATTGGAGATACTAATAAATGATGTTGAATATAATAGTGCACCATATCATTAGCACTTATTGTATCATGTGATGCGATCATATGATTAAAGTTACAAGTGAATATAACATCAAATGATGTCGATTATAATAGTGTACCGCATCATTGGCACTCATTATATCACGTGATACTATCGTATGATTGAAGTCACGAGTGAATATAACATCAAATAATGCTAAATATGATTGTATAGTGTAGCATTGACACTCATTGTATCACAAGATACGATCGTATGATTGAAGTCACGAGTGAATATAACATCAAATGATGTTGAATATGATTGTATAATGTATCATTAGCACTCATTGTTTCACGTGATACGATCGTATGATTAAAGTTACAGGTGAATATAACATCAAATCATGTCGATTATGATAGTGTACCGCATCATTGGCACTCATTATATCACGTGATACTATCGTATGATTGAAGTCACGAGTGAATATAACATCAAATGATGTCGATTATGATAGTGTACCTTATCATTGGCACTCATTATATCACGTGATACGATCGTATAATGAAAGTTACGAGTAAATATACTATTAAATAATGTCGATTATGATAGTGTACCGCATTATTGGCACTCATTATATCACGTGATACGATCGTATGATTGAAGTCACGAGTAAATATAACATCAAATGATGTCAATTATGATAGTGTTCCGTATCATAAGCACTCATTGTATCACGTGATACGATCGTATGATGAAAGTTACAAGTAAATATACTATTAAATGATGTCGATTATGACAGTGTACCGTACCATTGGCACTCATTGTATCACGTGATACGATCGTATGATTGAAGTCACGAATGAATATAACATCAAATGATGTCGATTATGATAGTGTACCACATCATTAGCACACATTGTATCACGTGGTACGATCGTATGATTAAAGTTACGAGTGAAGATAACATCAAATGATGTCGATTATAATAGTGTACCGTACCATTGGCACTCATAGTATCACGTGATACGATCGTATGATTGAAGTCAGGGGTGAATATAATATCAAATGATGTCAATTATGATAGTGTTCCGTATCATAAGCACTCATTGTATCACGTGATACGATCGTATGATGAAAGTTACAAGTAAATATACTATTAAATGATGTCGATTATGACAGTGTACCGTACCATTGGCACTCATAGTATCACGTGATACGATCGTATGATTGAAGTCACGAGTGAATATATATCAATTGATGTCAATTATGATAGTGTACCGCATCATTGGCACTCATTATATCACTTGATACGATCGTATGATTGAAGTCACGAGTGAATATATCATCAAATGATGTTGAATATGATTGTATAATGTGTCATTGGCACACATTGTATCACGTGATACGATCGTATGATTAAAGTTACGAGTAAATGCAACATCAAATGATGTCGATTATGATAGTGTACCGCATCATTGGCACTCATTATATCACGTGATACGATCGTATGATGAAAGTTACGAGTGAATAAAACATCAAATGATGTCGAATAGGATTGTATAATGTATCATTAGCACTCATTGTTTCACGTGATACGATCGTATGATTAAAGTTACGATTGGAGATACTAATAAATGATGTTGAATATAATAGTGCACCATATCATTAGCACTTATTGTATCATGTGATGCGATCGTATGATTGAAGTCACGAGTGAATATAATATCAAATGATGTCAATTATGATAGTGTTGCGTATCATAAGCACTCATTGTATCACGTGATACGATCGTATGATTAAAGTTACGATTGGAGATACTAATAAATGATGTTGAATATAATAGTGCACCATATCATTAGCACTTATTGTATCATGTGATGCGATCATATGATTAAAGTTACAAGTGAATATAACATCAAATGATGTCGATTATAATAGTGTACCGCATCATTGGCACTCATTATATCACGTGATACTATCGTATGATTGAAGTCACGAGTGAATATAACATCAAATAATGCTAAATATGATTGTATAGTGTAGCATTGACACTCATTGGATCACGAGATACGATCGTATGATTGAAGTCACGAGTGAATATAACATCAAATGATGTTGAATATGATTGTATAATGTATCATTAGCACTCATTGTTTCACGTGATACGATCGTATGATTAAAGTTACAGGTGAATATAACATCAAATCATGTCGATTATGATAGTGTACCGCATCATTGGCACTCATTATATCACGTGATACTATCGTATGATTGAAGTCACGAGTGAATATAACATCAAATGATGCTAAATATGATTGTATAGTGTATCATTAGCACTCATTGTTTCACGTGATATGATCGTATGATTAAAGTTACGAGTAAATATAACATCAAATGATGTTGAATATGATTGTATAATGTATCATTTGCACTCATTGTTTCACGTGATACGATCGTATGATTAAAGTTACGATTGGAGATACTAATAAATGATGTTGAATATAATAGTGCACCATATCATTAGCACTTATTGTATCATGTGATGCGATCGTATGATTGAAGTCACGAGTGAATATAATATCAAATGATGTCAATTATGATAGTGTTGCGTATCATAAGCACTCATTGTATCACGTGATACGATCGTATGATTAGAGTTACGATTGGAGATACTAATAAATGATGTTGAATATAATAGTGCACCATATCATTAGCACTTATTGTATCATGTGATGCGATCATATGATTAAAGTTACAAGTGAATATAACATCAAATGATGTCGATTATAATAGTGTACCGCATCATTGGCACTCATTATATCACGTGATACTATCGTATGATTGAAGTCACGAGTGAATATAACATCAAATAATGCTAAATATGATTGTATAGTGTAGCATTGACACTCATTGTATCACGAGATACGATCGTATGATTGAAGTCACGAGTGAATATAACATCAAATGATGTTGAATATGATAGTATAATGTATCATTAGCACTCATTGTTTCACGTGATACGATCGTATGATTAAAGTTACAGGTGAATATAACATCAAATGATGTCGAATATGATAATGTACCGTATCATTAGCACTCATATTATCACGTGATACGATCGTATGATGAAAGTTACGAGTGAATATAACATCAAATAATGTTGAATATGATTGTATAATGTATCATTAGCACTCATTGTTTCACGTGATACGATCGTATGATTAAAGTTACGAGTAAATATAACATCAAATGATGTCGAATATGATAATGTACCGTATCGTTAGCACTCATTGTATCACGTGATACGATCGTATGATGAAAGTTACGAGTGAATATAACATCAAATGATGTCGATTATGATAGTGTACCTTATCATTGGCACTCATTATATCACGTGATACGATCGTATAATGAAAGTTACGAGTAAATATACTATTAAATAATGTCGATTATGATAGTGTACCGCATTATTGGCACTCATTATATCACGTGATACGATCGTATGATTGAAGTCACGAGTAAATATAACATCAAATGATGTCAATTATGATAGTGTTCCGTATCATAAGCACTCATTGTATCACGTGATACGATCGTATGATGAAAGTTACAAGTAAATATACTATTAAATGATGTCGATTATGACAGTGTACCGTACCATTGGCACTCATTGTATCACGTGATACGATCGTATGATTGAAGTCACGAATGAATATAACATCAAATGATGTCGATTATGATAGTGTACCACATCATTAGCACACATTGTATCACGTGGTACGATCGTATGATTAAAGTTACGAGTGAAGAAAACATCAAATGATGTCGATTATAATAGTGTACCGTACCATTGGCACTCATAGTATCACGTGATACGATCGTATGATTGAAGTCAGGGGTGAATATAATATCAAATGATGTCAATTATGATAGTGTTCCGTATCATAAGCACTCATTGTATCACGTGATACGATCGTATGATGAAAGTTACAAGTAAATATACTATTAAATGATGTCGATTATGACAGTGTACCGTACCATTGGCACTCATAGTATCACGTGATACGATCGTATGATTGAAGTCACGAGTGAATATAATATCAAATGATGTCAATTATGATAGTGTACCGCATCATTGGCACTCATTATATCACTTGATACGATCGTATGATTGAAGTCACGAGTGAATATATCATCAAATGATGTTGAATATGATTGTATAATGTGTCATTGGCACACATTGTATCACGTGATACGATCGTATGATTAAAGTTACGAGTAAATGCAACATCAAATGATGTCGATTATGATAGTGTACCGCATCATTGGCACTCATTATATCACGTGATACGATCGTATGATGAAAGTTACGAGTGAATAAAACATCAAATGATGTCGAATAGGATTGTATAATGTATCATTAGCACTCATTGTTTCACGTGATACGATCGTATGATTAAAGTTACGATTGGAGATACTAATAAATGATGTTGAATATAATAGTGCACCATATCATTAGCACTTATTGTATCATGTGATGCGATCGTATGATTGAAGTCACGAGTGAATATATTATCAAATGATGTCAATTATGATAGTGTTGCGTATCATAAGCACTCATTGTATCACGTGATACGATCGTATGATTAAAGTTACGATTGGAGATACTAATAAATGATGTTGAATATAATAGTGCACCATATCATTAGCACTTATTGTATCATGTGATGCGATCATATGATTAAAGTTACAAGTGAATATAACATCAAATGATGTCGATTATAATAGTGTACCGCATCATTGGCACTCATTATATCACGTGATACTATCGTATGATTGAAGTCACGAGTGAATATAACATCAAATAATGCTAAATATGATTGTATAGTGTAGCATTGACACTCATTGTATCACAAGATACGATCGTATGATTGAAGTCACGAGTGAATATAACATCAAATGATGTTGAATATGATTGTATAATGTATCATTAGCACTCATTGTTTCACGTGATACGATCGTATGATTAAAGTTACAGGTGAATATAACATCAAATCATGTCGATTATGATAGTGTACCGCATCATTGGCACTCATTATATCACGTGATACTATCGTATGATTGAAGTCACGAGTGAATATAACATCAAATGATGTCGATTATGATAGTGTACCTTATCATTGGCACTCATTACATCACGTGATACGATCGTATAATGAAAGTTACGAGTAAATATACTATTAAATAATGTCGATTATGATAGTGTACCGCATTATTGGCACTCATTATATCACGTGATACGATCGTATGATTGAAGTCACGAGTAAATATAACATCAAATGATGTCAATTATGATAGTGTTCCGTATCATAAGCACTCATTGTATCACGTGATACGATCGTATGATGAAAGTTACAAGTAAATATACTATTAAATGATGTCGATTATGACAGTGTACCGTACCATTAGCACTCATTGTATCACGTGATACGATCGTATGATTGAAGTCACGAATGAATATAACATCAAATGATGTCGATTATGATAGTGTACCACATCATTAGCACACATTGTATCACGTGGTACGATCGTATGATTAAAGTTACGAGTGAAGATAACATCAAATGATGTCGATTATAATAGTGTACCGTACCATTGGCACTCATAGTATCACGTGATACGATCGTATGATTGAAGTCAGGGGTGAATATAATATCAAATGATGTCAATTATGATAGTGTTCCGTATCATAAGCACTCATTGTATCACGTGATACGATCGTATGATGAAAGTTACAAGTAAATATACTATTAAATGATGTCGATTATGACAGTGTACCGTACCATTGGCACTCATAGTATCACGTGATACGATCGTATGATTGAAGTCACGAGTGAATATAATATCAAATGATGTCAATTATGATAGTGTACCGCATCATTGGCACTCATTATATCACTTGATACGATCGTATGATTGAAGTCACGAGTGAATATATCATCAAATGATGTTGAATATGATTGTATAATGTGTCATTGGCACACATTGTATCACGTGATACGATCGTATGATTAAAGTTACGAGTAAATGCAACATCAAATGATGTCGATTATGATAGTGTACCGCATCATTGGCACTCATTATATCACGTGATACGATCGTATGATGAAAGTTACGAGTGAATAAAACATCAAATGATGTCGAATAGGATTGTATAATGTATCATTAGCACTCATTGTTTCACGTGATACGATCGTATGATTAAAGTTACGATTGGAGATACTAATAAATGATGTTGAATATAATAGTGCACCATATCATTAGCACTTATTGTATCATGTGATGCGATCATATGATTAAAGTTACAAGTGAATATAACATCAAATGATGTCGATTATAATAGTGTACCGCATCATTGGCACTCATTATATCACGTGATACTATCGTATGATTGAAGTCACGAGTGAATATAACATCAAATAATGCTAAATATGATTGTATAGTGTAGCATTGACACTCATTGGATCACGAGATACGATCGTATGATTGAAGTCTAGAGTGAATATAACATCAAATGATGTTGAATATGATTGTATAATGTATCATTAGCACTCATTGTTTCACGTGATACGATCGTATGATTAAAGTTACAGGTGAATATAACATCAAATCATGTCGATTATGATAGTGTACCGCATCATTGGCACTCATTATATCACGTGATACTATCGTATGATTGAAGTCACGAGTGAATATAACATCAAATGATGTCGATTATGATAGTGTACCTTATCATTGGCACTCATTACATCACGTGATACGATCGTATAATGAAAGTTACGAGTAAATATACTATTAAATAATGTCGATTATGATAGTGTACCGCATTATTGGCACTCATTATATCACGTGATACGATCGTATGATTGAAGTCACGAGTAAATATAACATCAAATGATGTCAATTATGATAGTGTTCCGTATCATAAGCACTCATTGTATCACGTGATACGATCGTATGATGAAAGTTACAAGTAAATATACTATTAAATGATGTCGATTATGACAGTGTACCGTACCATTAGCACTCATTGTATCACGTGATACGATCGTATGATTGAAGTCACGAATGAATATAACATCAAATGATGTCGATTATGATAGTGTACCACATCATTAGCACACATTGTATCACGTGGTACGATCGTATGATTAAAGTTACGAGTGAAGATAACATCAAATGATGTCGATTATAATAGTGTACCGTACCATTGGCACTCATAGTATCACGTGATACGATCGTATGATTGAAGTCAGGGGTGAATATAATATCAAATGATGTCAATTATGATAGTGTTCCGTATCATAAGCACTCATTGTATCACGTGATACGATCGTATGATGAAAGTTACAAGTAAATATACTATTAAATGATGTCGATTATGACAGTGTACCGTACCATTGGCACTCATAGTATCACGTGATACGATCGTATGATTGAAGTCACGAGTGAATATAATATCAAATGATGTCAATTATGATAGTGTACCGCATCATTGGCACTCATTATATCACTTGATACGATCGTATGATTGAAGTCACGAGTGAATATATCATCAAATGATGTTGAATATGATTGTATAATGTGTCATTGGCACACATTGTATCACGTGATACGATCGTATGATTAAAGTTACGAGTAAATGCAACATCAAATGATGTCGATTATGATAGTGTACCGCATCATTGGCACTCATTATATCACGTGATACGATCGTATGATGAAAGTTACGAGTGAATAAAACATCAAATGATGTCGAATAGGATTGTATAATGTATCATTAGCACTCATTGTTTCACGTGATACGATCGTATGATTAAAGTTACGATTGGAGATACTAATAAATGATGTTGAATATAATAGTGCACCATATCATTAGCACTTATTGTATCATGTGATGCGATCATATGATTAAAGTTACAAGTGAATATAACATCAAATGATGTCGATTATAATAGTGTACCGCATCATTGGCACTCATTATATCACGTGATACTATCGTATGATTGAAGTCACGAGTGAATATAACATCAAATAATGCTAAATATGATTGTATAGTGTAGCATTGACACTCATTGGATCACGAGATACGATCGTATGATTGAAGTCTAGAGTGAATATAACATCAAATGATGTTGAATATGATTGTATAATGTATCATTAGCACTCATTGTTTCACGTGATACGATCGTATGATTAAAGTTACAGGTGAATATAACATCAAATCATGTCGATTATGATAGTGTACCGCATCATTGGCACTCATTATATCACGTGTTACTATCGTATGATTGAAGTCACGAGTGAATATAACATCAAATGATGCTAAATATGATTGTATAGTGTATCATTAGCACTCATTGTTTCACGTGATATGATCGTATGATTAAAGTTACGAGTAAATATAACATCAAATGATGTTGAATATGATTGTATAATGTATCATTAGCACTCATTGTTTCACGTGATACGATCGTATGATTAAAGTTACAGGTGAATATAACATCAAATGATGTCGATTATGATAGTGTACCGCATCATTGGCACTCATTATATCACGTGATACTATCGTATAATGAAAGTTACGAGTGAATATACTATTAAATGATGTCGATTATGATAGTGTACCGCATCATTGGCACTAATTGTATCACGTGATACGATCGTATGATCAAAGCTACGAGTTAACATAATAGGGCAGGAATTATTGTACCAGCTATGAAATACGCATTTTTGTAAAATTCTACTTTTTGACGATATTTTTCTTGTTTTGGTATGAGGAAATCATAATTGTTCAGGAGCTAACGTACCAGCTATAAAATACTCTTATATGTAAAAATTTAACTTTTCGACGATATTTTCCTTGTTTTGGTATCAGGAGAACATAATGGGGCAGGAGCTAACTTACTATCTATGAAATACGCATTTTCGAAAAATTCGACTTTTTGAAGATATTTTCCTTGATTTCGTATCAGGAGAACATAAAAGAGCAGGAGCTAACGTTCCAGCTATGAAATACCCATTTTTTAAAAATTCGACTTTTTGACGATATTTTCGTATCAGGAGAACATAATGGGGAAGGAGCTGACGTACCAGCTATGAAATACGCAATTTTTGTAAAAATTTGAGTTTTCGACGATATTTTCCTTGTTTTGGTATCAGGAGAACATAATGGGGAAGGAGCTAACGTACTAGCTATGAAATACGCATTTTCGAAAAATTCGACTTTTTGACGATATTTTCTTTGATTTCGTATCAGGAGAACATAAAAGAGCAGAAGCTAACGTTCCAGCTATAAAATACCCATTTTTTAAAAATTCAACTTTTTGACGATATTTTCCTTGTTTTCGTATCAGGAGAACATAATAGGGTTAGAGCTAACGTACCAGCTATGAAATACGCAATTTTTGTAAAAATTTGAGTTTTCGACGATATTTTCCTTGTTTTGGTATCAGGAGAACATAATGGGGCAGGAGCTAACGTACTAGCTATGAAATACGCATTTTCGAAAAATTCGACTTTTTGACGATATTTTCTTTGATTTCGTATCAGGAGAACATAAAAGAGCAGGAGCTAACGTTCCAGCTATGAAATACCCATTTTTTAAAAATTCGACTTTTTGACGATATTTTCCTTGTTTCGGTATCAGGAGAACATAATGGGGCAGGAACTAACGTACTAGCTCTAAATATGCATTTTAGTAAAAATTCGACTTTTTGACGACATTTTTCTTGTTTTGGTATCAGGAGAACATAATGGGGCAGGTGCTAACGTACAAGCTATGAAATACGCATTTTTGTAAAAATTCAACTTTTTTAAAATGTTTTCTTTGTTTTGGTATCAGGAGTACATAAAGGGGCAAGAGCTAACGTACAAGATCATACGATCGTATGATCAAAGTTACGAGTGAATATGACTTCAAATGATGTCAAATATGATTGTGTGCCGTATCATTTGCACTTATTGTATCACGTGATACAATCGTATGATTGAAGTTACAGTGAATATACTATAAAATGATGTCGATTATGATAGTGTACCGCATCATTGGCACTCATTATATCACGTGATACTATCGTATGATTGAAGTCACGAGTGAATATAACATCAAATGATGCTAAATATGATTGTATAGTGTATCATTAGCACTCATTGTTTCACGTGATACGATCGTATGATTAAAGTTACGAGTAAATATAACATCAAATGATGTCGAATATGATAATGTACCGTATCATTAGCACTCATATTATCACGTGATACGATCGTATAATGAAAGTTACGAGTGAATATAACATCAAATGATGTTGAATATGATTGTATAATGTATCATTAGCACTCATTGTTTCACGTGATACGATCGTATGATTAAAGTTACGAGTAAATCTATCATCAAATGATGTCGAATATGATAGTGTACCTTATCATTAGCACTCATTATATCACGTGATACGATCGTATAATGAAAGTTACGAGTAAATATACTATTAAATAATGTCGATTATGATAGTGTACCGCATCATTGGCACTCATTATATCACGTGATACGATCGTATGATTGAAGTCACGAGTGAATATAACATCAAATGATGTCAATTATGATAGTGTTCCGTATCATAAGCACTCATTGTATCACGTGATACGATCGTATGATGAAAGTTACAAGTAAATATACTATTAAATGATGTCGATTATAACAGTGTACCGTACCATTGGCACTCATAGTATCACGTGTTACGATCGTATGATTGAAGTCACGAATGAATATAACCTCAAATGATGTCGATTATGATAGTGTACCGCATCATTAGCACACATTGTATCACGTGGTACGATCGTATGATTAAAGTTACGAGTGTAGATAACATCAAATGATGTCGATTATAATAGTGTACCGTACCATTGGCACTCATAGTATCACGTGATACGATCGTATGATTGAAGTCAAGAGTGAATATAATATCAAATGATGTCAATTATGATAGTGTTCCGTATCATAAGCACACATTGTATCACGTGATACGATCGTATGATGAAAGTTACAAGTAAATATACTATTAAATGATGTCGATTATGACAGTGTACCGTACCATTGGCACCCATAGTATCACGTGATACGATCGTATGATTGAAGTCACGAGTGAATATAATATCAAATGATGTCAATTATGATAGTGTACCGCATCATTGGCACTCATTATATCACTTGATACGATCGTATGATTGAAGTCACGAGTGAATATATCATCAAATGATGTTGAATATGATTGTATAATGTGTTGTTGGCAAACATTGTATCACGTGATACGATCGTATGATTAAAGTTACGAGTGAATACAACATCAAATGATGTCGATTATGATAGTGTACCGCATCATTGGCAATCATTATATCACGTGATACGATCGTTTGATGAAAGTTACGAGTGAATATAACATCAAATGATGTCGAATAGGATTGTATAATGTATCATTAGCACTCATTGTTTCACGTGATACGATCGTATGATTAAAGTTACGATTGGAGATACTAATAAATGATGTTGAATATAATAGTGCACCATATCATTAGCACTTATTGTATCATGTGATGCGATCGTATGATTAAAGTTACAAGTGAATATAACATCAAATGATGTCGATTATAATAGTGTACCGCATCATTGGCACTCATTATATCACGTGTTACTATCGTATGATTGAAGTCACGAGTGAATATTACATCAAATAATGCTAAATATGATTGTATATTGTAGCATTGACACTCATTGTATCACGAGATACGATCGTATGATTAAAGTCACGAGTGAATATAACATCAAATGATGTTGA
The DNA here is from genome assembly GCA_930367205.1 of Acanthosoma haemorrhoidale. Lineage (NCBI taxonomy): Eukaryota > Metazoa > Arthropoda > Insecta > Hemiptera > Acanthosomatidae > Acanthosoma > Acanthosoma haemorrhoidale. The sequence continues at coordinate 118,782,865 of OV884014.1, forward strand.
ATATGATTGTATAATGTATCATTAGCACTCATTGTTTCACGTGATACGATCGTATGATTAAAGTTACGAGTGAATATACTATAAAATGATGTCGATTATGATAGTGTACCACATCATTGGCACTCATTATATCACGTGATACGATCGTATAATGAAAGTTACGAGTGAATATACTATAAAATGATGTCGATTATGATAGTGTACCGCATCATTGGCACTCATTATATCACGTGATACTATCGTATGATTGAAGTCACGAGTGAATATAACATCAAATGATGCTAAATATGATTGTATAGTGTATCATTAGCACTCATTGTTTCACGTGATACGATCGTATGATTAAAGTTACGAGTAAATATAACATCAAATGATGTCGAATATGATAATGTACCGTATCATTAGCACTCATATTATCACGTGATACGATCGTATAATGAAAGTTACGAGTGAATATAACATCAAATGATGTTGAATATGATTGTATAATGTATCATTAGCACTCATTGTTTCACGTGATACGATCGTATGATTAAAGTTACGAGTAAATCTATCATCAAATGATGTCGAATATGATAGTGTACCTTATCATTGGCACTCATTATATCACGTGATACGATCGTATAATGAAAGTTACGAGTAAATATACTATTAAATAATGTCGATTATGATAGTGTACCGCATCATTGGCACTCATTATATCACGTGATACGATCGTATGATTGAAGTCACGAGTGAATATAACATCAAATGATGTCAATTATGATAGTGTTCCGTATCATAAGCACTCATTGTATCACGTGATACGATCGTATGATGAAAGTTACAAGTAAATATACTATTAAATGATGTCGATTATATCAGTGTACCGTACCATTGGCACTCATAGTATCACGTGTTACGATCGTATGATTGAAGTCACGAATGAATATAACCTCAAATGATGTCGATTATGATAGTGTACCGCATCATTAGCACACATTGTATCACGTGGTACGATCGTATGATTAAAGTTACGAGTGAAGATAACATCAAATGATGTCGATTATAATAGTGTACCGTACCATTGGCACTCATAGTATCACGTGATACGATCGTATGATTGAAGTCAAGAGTGAATATAATATCAAATGATGTCAATTATGATAGTGTTCCGTATCATAAGCACACATTGTATCACGTGATACGATCGTATGATGAAAGTTACAAGTAAATATACTATTAAATGATGTCGATTATGACAGTGTACCGTACCATTGGCACCCATAGTATCACGTGATACGATCGTATGATTGAAGTCACGAGTGAATATAATATCAAATGATGTCAATTATGATAGTGTACCGCATCATTGGCACTCATTATATCACTTGATACGATCGTATGATTGAAGTCACGAGTGAATATATCATCAAATGATGTTGAATATGATTGTATAATGTGTTGTTGGCAAACATTGTATCACGTGATACGATCGTATGATTAAAGTTACGAGTGAATACAACATCAAATGATGTCGATTATGATAGTGTACCGCATCATTGGCAATCATTATATCACGTGATACGATCGTTTGATGAAAGTTACGAGTGAATATAACATCAAATGATGTCGATTATGATAGTGTACCACATCATTGGCACTCATTATATCACGTGATACGATCGTATAATGAAAGTTACGAGTGAATATAACATCAAATGATGTCGATTATAATAGTGTATCGCATCATTGGCACTCATTATATCACGTGATACTATCGTATGATTGAAGTCACGAGTGAATATAACATCAAATAATGCTAAATATGATTGTATAGTGTAGCATTGACACTCATTGTATCACGAGATACGATCGTATGATTGAAGTCACGAGTGAATATAACATCAAATAATGCTAAATAGGATTGTATAGTGTAGCATTGACACTCATAGTATCACGAGATACGATCGTATGATTAAAGTCACGAGTGAATATAACATCAAATGATGTTGAATATGATTGTATAATGTATCATTAGCACTCATTGTTTCACGTGATACGATCGTATGATTAAAGTTACGAGTGAATATACTAATAAATAATGTCGATTATGATAGTGTACCGCATCATTGGCACTAATTGTATCACGTGATACGATCGTATGATCAAAGCTACGAGTTAACATAATAGGGCAGGAATTATTGTACCAGCTATGAATTACGCATTTTTGTAAAATTCTACTTTTTGACGATATTTTTCTTGTTTTGGTATGAGGAAATCATAATTGTTCAGGAGCTAACGTACCAGCTATAAAATACTCTTATATGTAAAAATTTAACTTTTTGATGACATTTTCCTTGTTTTGGTATCAGGAGAACATAATAAGGCAGGAGCTAACGTACTAGCTGAGAAATACGCATTTTTGTAAAAATTTGAGTTTTCGACGATATTTTCCTTGTTTTGGTATCAGGAGAACATAATGGGGCAGGAGCTAACGTACTAACTATGAAATACGCATTTTCGAAAAATTCGACTTTTTGACGATATTTTCCTTGATTTCGTATCAGGAGAACATAAAAGAGCAGGAGCTAACGTTCCAGCTATGAAATACCCATTTTTTAAAAATTCGACTTTATGACGATATTTTCCTTGTTTTCCTATCAGGAGAACATAATGGGGCAGGAGCTGACGTACTAGCTATGAAATACGCATTTTTAAAAAATTCAACTTTTTGACGATATTTTCCTGGTTTTCGTATCAGGAGAACATAATAGGGCAGGAGCTAACGTACCAGCTATGAAATACGCAATTTTTGTAAAAATTTGAGTTTTCGACGATATTTTCCTTGTTTTGGTATCAGGAGAACATAATGGGGCAGGAGCTAACGTACTAGCTATGAAATACGCATTTTCGAAAAATTCGACTTTTTGACGATATTTTTCTTGATTTCGTATCAGGAGAACATAAAAGAGCAGGAGCTAACGTACTAGCTATGAAATACGCATTTTTAAAAAATTCAACTTTTTGACGATATTTTTCTCGTTTTCGTATCAGGAGAACATAATAGGGCAGGAGCTAACGTTCCAGCTATGAAATACCCATTTTTTAAAAATTCGACTTTATGACGATATTTTCCTTGTTTTCCTATCAGGAGAACATAATGGGGCAGGAGCTGACGTACTAGCTATGAAATACGCATTTTTAAAAAATTCAACTTTTTGACGATATTTTCCTGGTTTTCGTATCAGGAGAACATAATAGGGCAGGAGCTAACGTACCAGCTATGAAATACGCAATTTTTGTAAAAATTTGAGTTTTCGACGATATTTTCCTTGTTTTGGTATCAGGAGAACATAATGGGGCAGGAGCTAACGTACTAGCTATGAAATACGCATTTTCGAAAAATTCGACTTTTTGACGATATTTTTCTTGATTTCGTATCAGGAGAACATAAAAGAGCAGGAGCTAACGTACTAGCTATGAAATACGCATTTTTAAAAAATTCAACTTTTTGACGATATTTTTCTCGTTTTCGTATCAGGAGAACATAATAGGGCAGGAGCTAACGTACTAGCTATGAAATACCTATTTTTAAAAAATTCAACTTTTTGACGATATTTTTCTCGTTTTCGTATCAGGAGAACATAATAGGGCAGGAGCTAACGTACCAGCTATGAAATACGCATTTTTGTAAAAATTTGACTTTTGGACGATATTTTCCTTGTTTTGGTATCAGGAGAACATAATGGGACAGGAGCTAACGTACTAGCTCTAAATACGCATTTTTGTAAAAATTCGACTTTTTGACGTCATTTTTCTTATTTTGGTATCAGGAGAACATAAAGGGGCAAGAGCTAACGTACAAGATCATACGATCGTATGATCAAAGTTACGAGTGAATATGTCATCAAATGATGTCAAATATGATAGTGTGCCGTATCATTTGCACTTATTGTATCACGTGATACAATCGTATGATTGAAGTTACAGTGAATATACTATTAAATAATGTCGATTATGACAGTGTACTGTAGCATTGGCACTCATTGTATCACGTGATACGATCGTATGATTGAAGTCATGAATGAATATAACATCAAATGATGTCGAATATGATAATGAACCGCATCATTGGCAATCATTATATCACGTGATACCATCATATGATTGAAGTCACGAGTGAATATAACATCAAATGATGTTGTATGATTGTATAATGTATCATTAGCACTCATTGTTTCACGTGATACGATCGTATGATTAAAGTTACAGGTGAATATAATATCAATTGATGTCGTATATAATAGCGCACCATATCATTAGCACTTATTGTATCATGTGATGTGATCGTATGATTAAAGTCACGAGTGAATATAACATCAAATAATGCTAAATATGATTGTATAGTGTAGCATTGACACTCATTGTATCACGAGATTCGATCGTATGATTAAAGTCACGAGTGAATATACTATAAAATGATGTCGATTATGATAGTGTACCACATCATTGGCACTCACTATATCACGTGATACGATCGTATGATTGAAGTCACGAGTGAATATAATATTAAATGATGTTAATTATGATAGTGTTGCGTATCATAAGCACTCATTGTATCACGTGATACGATCGTATGATGAAAGTTACGAGTGAATATAACATCAAATGATGTCGAATAGGATTGTATAATGTATCATTAGCACTTATTGTTTCACGTGATACGATCGTACGATTAAAGTTACGATTGGAGATACTAATAAATGATGTTGAATATAATAGTGCACCATATCATTAGCACTTATTGTATCATGTGATGCGATCGTATGATTAAAGTTACAAGTGAATATACTATAAAATGATGTCGATTATAATAGTGTACCGCATCATTGGCACTCATTATATCACGTGATACTATCGTATGATTGAAGTCACGAGTAAATATAACATCAAATGATGTTTAATATGATTGTATAATGTATCATTAGCACTCATTGTTTCACGTGATACGATCGTATGATCAAAGTTACAGGTGAATATAACATCAAATGATGTTTAATATAATTGTATAATGTATCATTAGCACTCATTGTTTCACGTGATACGATCGTATGATTAAAGTTACAGGTGAATATAATATCAATTGATGTCGTATATAATAGCGCACCATATCATTAGCACTTATTGTATCATGTGATGTGATCGTATGATTAAAGTCACGAGTGAATATAACATCAAATAATGCTAAATATGATTGTATAGTGTAGCATTGACACTCATTGTATCACGAGATTCGATCGTATGATTAAAGTCACGAGTGAATATACTATAAAATGATGTCGATTATGATAGTGTACCACATCATTGGCACTCATTATATCACGTGATACGATCGTATGATTGAAGTCACGAGTGAATATAATATTAAATGATGTTAATTATGATAGTGTTGCGTATCATAAGCACTCATTGTATCACGTGATACGATCGTATGATGAAAGTTACGAGTGAATATAACATCAAATGATGTCGAATAGGATTGTATAATGTATCATTAGCACTTATTGTTTCACGTGATACGATCGTACGATTAAAGTTACGATTGGAGATACTAATAAATGATGTTGAATATAATAGAGCACCATATCATTAGCACTAATTGTATCATGTGATGCGATCGTATGATTAAAGTTACAAGTGAATATACTATAAAATGATGTCGATTATAATAGTGTACCGCATCATTGGCACTCGTTATATCACGTGATACTATCGTATGATTGAAGTCACGAGTAAATATAACATCAAATGATGTTTAATATGATTGTATAATGTATCATTAGCACTCATTGTTTCACGTGATACGATCGTATGATCAAAGTTACAGGTGAATATAACATCAAATGATGTTTAATATAATTGTATAATGTATCATTAGCACTCATTGTTTCACGTGATACGATCGTATGATCAAAGTTACAGGTGAATATAACATCAAATGATGTCGATTATGATAGTGTACCGCATCATTGGCACTCATTAAATCACGTGATACTATCGTATAATGAAAGGTACGAGTGAATATACTAATAAATGATGTCGATTATGATAGTGTACCGCATCATTGGCACTAATTGTATCACGTGATACGATCGTATGATCAAAGCTACGAGTAAACATAATAGGGCAGGAATTATTGTACCTGCTATGAAATACGCATTTTTGTAAAATTCTACTTTTTGACGATATTTTTCTTGTTTTGGTATGAGGAAATCATAATTGTTCAGGAGCTAACGTACCAGCTATAAAATACTCTTATATGTAAAAATTTAACTTTTCGACGATATTTTCCTTGTTTTGGTATCAGGAGAACATAATGGGGCAGGAGCTAACGTACTAGCTATGAAATACGCATTTTCGAAAAATTCGACTTTTTGACGATATTTTCCTTGATTTCGTATCAGGAGAACATAAAAGAGCAGGAGCTAACGTTCCAGCTATGAAATACCCATTTTTTAAAAATTCGACTTTTTGACGATATTTTCCTTGTTTTCGTATCAGGAGAACATAATGGGGAAGGAGCTGACGTACCAGCTATGAAATACGCAATTTTTGTAAAAATTTGAGTTTTCGACGATATTTTCCTTGTTTTGGTATCAGGAGAACATAATGGGGCAGGAGCTAACGTACTAGCTATGAAATACGCATTTTCGAAAAATTGGACTTTTTGACGATATTTTCTTTGATTTCGTATCAGGAGAACATAAAAGAGCAGGAGCTCACGTTCCAGCTATAAAATACCCATTTTTTAAAAATTCGACTTTTTGACGATATTTTCCTTGATTTCGTATCAGGAGAACATAATAGGGTTGGAGCTAACGTACCAGCTATGAAATACGCAATTTTTGTAAAAATTTGAGTTTTCGACGATATTTTCCTTGTTTTGGTATCAGGAGAACATAATGGGGCAGGAGCTAACGTACTAGCTATGAAATACGCATTTTCGAAAAATTCGACTTTTTGACGATATTTTCTTTGATTTCGTATCAGGAGAACATAAAAGAGCAGGAGCTAACGTTCCAGCTATGAAATACCCATTTTTTAAAAATTCGACTTTTTGACGATATTTTCCTTGTTTCGGTATCAGGAGAACATAATGGGGCAGGAACTAACGTACTAGCTCTAAATATGCATTTTAGTAAAAATTCGACTTTTTGACGACATTTTTCTTGTTTTGGTATCAGGAGAACATAATGGGGCAGGTGCTAACGTACAAGCTATGAAATACGCATTTTTGTAAAAATTCAACTTTTTTAAAATGTTTTCTTTGTTTTGGTATCAGGAGTACATAAAGGGGCAAGAGCTAACGTACAAGATCATACGATCGTATGATCAAAGTTACGAGTGAATATGACTTCAAATGATGTCAAATATGATTGTGTGCCGTATCATTTGCACTTATTGTATCACGTGATACAATCGTATGATTGAAGTTACAGTGAATATACTATAAAATGATGTCGATTATGATAGTGTACCGCATCATTGGCACTCATTATATCACGTGATACTATCGTATGATTGAAGTCACGAGTGAATATAACATCAAATGATGCTAAATATGATTGTATAGTGTATCATTAGCACTCATTGTTTCACGTGATACGATCGTATGATTAAAGTTACGAGTAAATATAACATCAAATGATGTCGAATATGATAATGTACCGTATCATTAGCACTCATATTATCACGTGATACGATCGTATAATGAAAGTTACGAGTGAATATAACATCAAATGATGTTGAATATGATTGTATAATGTATCATTAGCACTCATTGTTTCACGTGATACGATCGTATGATTAAAGTTACGAGTAAATCTATCATCAAATGATGTCGAATATGATAGTGTACCTTATCATTAGCACTCATTATATCACGTGATACGATCGTATAATGAAAGTTACGAGTAAATATACTATTAAATAATGTCGATTATGATAGTGTACCGCATCATTGGCACTCATTATATCACGTGATACGATCGTATGATTGAAGTCACGAGTGAATATAACATCAAATGATGTCAATTATGATAGTGTTCCGTATCATAAGCACTCATTGTATCACGTGATACGATCGTATGATGAAAGTTACAAGTAAATATACTATTAAATGATGTCGATTATAACAGTGTACCGTACCATTGGCACTCATAGTATCACGTGTTACGATCGTATGATTGAAGTCACGAATGAATATAACCTCAAATGATGTCGATTATGATAGTGTACCGCATCATTAGCACACATTGTATCACGTGGTACGATCGTATGATTAAAGTTACGAGTGTAGATAACATCAAATGATGTCGATTATAATAGTGTACCGTACCATTGGCACTCATAGTATCACGTGATACGATCGTATGATTGAAGTCAAGAGTGAATATAATATCAAATGATGTCAATTATGATAGTGTTCCGTATCATAAGCACACATTGTATCACGTGATACGATCGTATGATGAAAGTTACAAGTAAATATACTATTAAATGATGTCGATTATGACAGTGTACCGTACCATTGGCACCCATAGTATCACGTGATACGATCGTATGATTGAAGTCACGAGTGAATATAATATCAAATGATGTCAATTATGATAGTGTACCGCATCATTGGCACTCATTATATCACTTGATACGATCGTATGATTGAAGTCACGAGTGAATATATCATCAAATGATGTTGAATATGATTGTATAATGTGTTGTTGGCAAACATTGTATCACGTGATACGATCGTATGATTAAAGTTACGAGTGAATACAACATCAAATGATGTCGATTATGATAGTGTACCGCATCATTGGCAATCATTATATCACGTGATACGATCGTTTGATGAAAGTTACGAGTGAATATAACATCAAATGATGTCGAATAGGATTGTATAATGTATCATTAGCACTCATTGTTTCACGTGATACGATCGTATGATTAAAGTTACGATTGGAGATACTAATAAATGATGTTGAATATAATAGTGCACCATATCATTAGCACTTATTGTATCATGTGATGCGATCGTATGATTAAAGTTACAAGTGAATATAACATCAAATGATGTCGATTATAATAGTGTACCGCATCATTGGCACTCATTATATCACGTGTTACTATCGTATGATTGAAGTCACGAGTGAATATTACATCAAATAATGCTAAATATGATTGTATATTGTAGCATTGACACTCATTGTATCACGAGATACGATCGTATGATTAAAGTCACGAGTGAATATAACATCAAATGATGTTGAATATGATTGTATAATGTATCATTAGCACTCATTGTTTCACGTGATACGATCGTATGATTAAAGTTACGAGTGAATATACTATAAAATGATGTCGATTATGATAGTGTACCACATCATTGGCACTCATTATATCACGTGATACGATCGTATAATGAAAGTTACGAGTGAATATACTATAAAATGATGTCGATTATGATAGTGTACCGCATCATTGGCACTCATTATATCACGTGATACTATCGTATGATTGAAGTCACGAGTGAATATAACATCAAATGATGCTAAATATGATTGTATAGTGTATCATTAGCACTCATTGTTTCACGTGATACGATCGTATGATTAAAGTTACGAGTAAATATAACATCAAATGATGTCGAATATGATAATGTACCGTATCATTAGCACTCATATTATCACGTGATACGATCGTATAATGAAAGTTACGAGTGAATATAACATCAAATGATGTTGAATATGATTGTATAATGTATCATTAGCACTCATTGTTTCACGTGATACGATCGTATGATTAAAGTTACGAGTAAATCTATCATCAAATGATGTCGAATATGATAGTGTACCTTATCATTGGCACTCATTATATCACGTGATACGATCGTATAATGAAAGTTACGAGTAAATATACTATTAAATAATGTCGATTATGATAGTGTACCGCATCATTGGCACTCATTATATCACGTGATACGATCGTATGATTGAAGTCACGAGTGAATATAACATCAAATGATGTCAATTATGATAGTGTTCCGTATCATAAGCACTCATTGTATCACGTGATACGATCGTATGATGAAAGTTACAAGTAAATATACTATTAAATGATGTCGATTATATCAGTGTACCGTACCATTGGCACTCATAGTATCACGTGTTACGATCGTATGATTGAAGTCACGAATGAATATAACCTCAAATGATGTCGATTATGATAGTGTACCGCATCATTAGCACACATTGTATCACGTGGTACGATCGTATGATTAAAGTTACGAGTGAAGATAACATCAAATGATGTCGATTATAATAGTGTACCGTACCATTGGCACTCATAGTATCACGTGATACGATCGTATGATTGAAGTCAAGAGTGAATATAATATCAAATGATGTCAATTATGATAGTGTTCCGTATCATAAGCACACATTGTATCACGTGATACGATCGTATGATGAAAGTTACAAGTAAATATACTATTAAATGATGTCGATTATGACAGTGTACCGTACCATTGGCACCCATAGTATCACGTGATACGATCGTATGATTGAAGTCACGAGTGAATATAATATCAAATGATGTCAATTATGATAGTGTACCGCATCATTGGCACTCATTATATCACTTGATACGATCGTATGATTGAAGTCACGAGTGAATATATCATCAAATGATGTTGAATATGATTGTATAATGTGTTGTTGGCAAACATTGTATCACGTGATACGATCGTATGATTAAAGTTACGAGTGAATACAACATCAAATGATGTCGATTATGATAGTGTACCGCATCATTGGCAATCATTATATCACGTGATACGATCGTTTGATGAAAGTTACGAGTGAATATAACATCAAATGATGTCGATTATGATAGTGTACCACATCATTGGCACTCATTATATCACGTGATACGATCGTATAATGAAAGTTACGAGTGAATATAACATCAAATGATGTCGATTATAATAGTGTATCGCATCATTGGCACTCATTATATCACGTGATACTATCGTATGATTGAAGTCACGAGTGAATATAACATCAAATAATGCTAAATATGATTGTATAGTGTAGCATTGACACTCATTGTATCACGAGATACGATCGTATGATTGAAGTCACGAGTGAATATAACATCAAATAATGCTAAATAGGATTGTATAGTGTAGCATTGACACTCATAGTATCACGAGATACGATCGTATGATTAAAGTCACGAGTGAATATAACATCAAATGATGTTGAATATGATTGTATAATGTATCATTAGCACTCATTGTTTCACGTGATACGATCGTATGATTAAAGTTACGAGTGAATATACTAATAAATAATGTCGATTATGATAGTGTACCGCATCATTGGCACTAATTGTATCACGTGATACGATCGTATGATCAAAGCTACGAGTTAACATAATAGGGCAGGAATTATTGTACCAGCTATGAATTACGCATTTTTGTAAAATTCTACTTTTTGACGATATTTTTCTTGTTTTGGTATGAGGAAATCATAATTGTTCAGGAGCTAACGTACCAGCTATAAAATACTCTTATATGTAAAAATTTAACTTTTTGATGACATTTTCCTTGTTTTGGTATCAGGAGAACATAATAAGGCAGGAGCTAACGTACTAGCTGAGAAATACGCATTTTTGTAAAAATTTGAGTTTTCGACGATATTTTCCTTGTTTTGGTATCAGGAGAACATAATGGGGCAGGAGCTAACGTACTAACTATGAAATACGCATTTTCGAAAAATTCGACTTTTTGACGATATTTTCCTTGATTTCGTATCAGGAGAACATAAAAGAGCAGGAGCTAACGTTCCAGCTATGAAATACCCATTTTTTAAAAATTCGACTTTATGACGATATTTTCCTTGTTTTCCTATCAGGAGAACATAATGGGGCAGGAGCTGACGTACTAGCTATGAAATACGCATTTTTAAAAAATTCAACTTTTTGACGATATTTTCCTGGTTTTCGTATCAGGAGAACATAATAGGGCAGGAGCTAACGTACCAGCTATGAAATACGCAATTTTTGTAAAAATTTGAGTTTTCGACGATATTTTCCTTGTTTTGGTATCAGGAGAACATAATGGGGCAGGAGCTAACGTACTAGCTATGAAATACGCATTTTCGAAAAATTCGACTTTTTGACGATATTTTTCTTGATTTCGTATCAGGAGAACATAAAAGAGCAGGAGCTAACGTACTAGCTATGAAATACGCATTTTTAAAAAATTCAACTTTTTGACGATATTTTTCTCGTTTTCGTATCAGGAGAACATAATAGGGCAGGAGCTAACGTACTAGCTATGAAATACCTATTTTTAAAAAATTCAACTTTTTGACGATATTTTTCTCGTTTTCGTATCAGGAGAACATAATAGGGCAGGAGCTAACGTACCAGCTATGAAATACGCATTTTTGTAAAAATTTGACTTTTGGACGATATTTTCCTTGTTTTGGTATCAGGAGAACATAATGGGACAGGAGCTAACGTACTAGCTCTAAATACGCATTTTTGTAAAAATTCGACTTTTTGACGTCATTTTTCTTATTTTGGTATCAGGAGAACATAAAGGGGCAAGAGCTAACGTACAAGATCATACGATCGTATGATCAAAGTTACGAGTGAATATGTCATCAAATGATGTCAAATATGATAGTGTGCCGTATCATTTGCACTTATTGTATCACGTGATACAATCGTATGATTGAAGTTACAGTGAATATACTATTAAATAATGTCGATTATGACAGTGTACTGTAGCATTGGCACTCATTGTATCACGTGATACGATCGTATGATTGAAGTCATGAATGAATATAACATCAAATGATGTCGAATATGATAATGAACCGCATCATTGGCAATCATTATATCACGTGATACCATCATATGATTGAAGTCACGAGTGAATATAACATCAAATGATGTTGTATGATTGTATAATGTATCATTAGCACTCATTGTTTCACGTGATACGATCGTATGATTAAAGTTACAGGTGAATATAATATCAATTGATGTCGTATATAATAGCGCACCATATCATTAGCACTTATTGTATCATGTGATGTGATCGTATGATTAAAGTCACGAGTGAATATAACATCAAATAATGCTAAATATGATTGTATAGTGTAGCATTGACACTCATTGTATCACGAGATTCGATCGTATGATTAAAGTCACGAGTGAATATACTATAAAATGATGTCGATTATGATAGTGTACCACATCATTGGCACTCATTATATCACGTGATACGATCGTATGATTGAAGTCACGAGTGAATATAATATTAAATGATGTTAATTATGATAGTGTTGCGTATCATAAGCACTCATTGTATCACGTGATACGATCGTATGATGAAAGTTACGAGTGAATATAACATCAAATGATGTCGAATAGGATTGTATAATGTATCATTAGCACTTATTGTTTCACGTGATACGATCGTACGATTAAAGTTACGATTGGAGATACTAATAAATGATGTTGAATATAATAGTGCACCATATCATTAGCACTTATTGTATCATGTGATGCGATCGTATGATTAAAGTTACAAGTGAATATACTATAAAATGATGTCGATTATAATAGTGTACCGCATCATTGGCACTCATTATATCACGTGATACTATCGTATGATTGAAGTCACGAGTAAATATAACATCAAATGATGTTTAATATGATTGTATAATGTATCATTAGCACTCATTGTTTCACGTGATACGATCGTATGATCAAAGTTACAGGTGAATATAACATCAAATGATGTTTAATATAATTGTATAATGTATCATTAGCACTCATTGTTTCACGTGATACGATCGTATGATTAAAGTTACAGGTGAATATAATATCAATTGATGTCGTATATAATAGCGCACCATATCATTAGCACTTATTGTATCATGTGATGTGATCGTATGATTAAAGTCACGAGTGAATATAACATCAAATAATGCTAAATATGATTGTATAGTGTAGCATTGACACTCATTGTATCACGAGATTCGATCGTATGATTAAAGTCACGAGTGAATATACTATAAAATGATGTCGATTATGATAGTGTACCACATCATTGGCACTCATTATATCACGTGATACGATCGTATGATTGAAGTCACGAGTGAATATAATATTAAATGATGTTAATTATGATAGTGTTGCGTATCATAAGCACTCATTGTATCACGTGATACGATCGTATGATGAAAGTTACGAGTGAATATAACATCAAATGATGTCGAATAGGATTGTATAATGTATCATTAGCACTTATTGTTTCACGTGATACGATCGTACGATTAAAGTTACGATTGGAGATACTAATAAATGATGTTGAATATAATAGAGCACCATATCATTAGCACTAATTGTATCATGTGATGCGATCGTATGATTAAAGTTACAAGTGAATATACTATAAAATGATGTCGATTATAATAGTGTACCGCATCATTGGCACTCATTATATCACGTGATACTATCGTATGATTGAAGTCACGAGTAAATATAACATCAAATGATGTTTAATATGATTGTATAATGTATCATTAGCACTCATTGTTTCACGTGATACGATCGTATGATCAAAGTTACAGGTGAATATAACATCAAATGATGTTTAATATAATTGTATAATGTATCATTAGCACTCATTGTTTCACGTGATACGATCGTATGATCAAAGTTACAGGTGAATATAACATCAAATGATGTCGATTATGATAGTGTACCGCATCATTGGCACTCATTAAATCACGTGATACTATCGTATAATGAAAGGTACGAGTGAATATACTAATAAATGATGTCGATTATGATAGTGTACCGCATCATTGGCACTAATTGTATCACGTGATACGATCGTATGATCAAAGCTACGAGTAAACATAATAGGGCAGGAATTATTGTACCTGCTATGAAATACGCATTTTTGTAAAATTCTACTTTTTGACGATATTTTTCTTGTTTTGGTATGAGGAAATCATAATTGTTCAGGAGCTAACGTACCAGCTATAAAATACTCTTATATGTAAAAATTTAACTTTTCGACGATATTTTCCTTGTTTTGGTATCAGGAGAACATAATGGGGCAGGAGCTAACGTACTAGCTATGAAATACGCATTTTCGAAAAATTCGACTTTTTGACGATATTTTCCTTGATTTCGTATCAGGAGAACATAAAAGAGCAGGAGCTAACGTTCCAGCTATGAAATACCCATTTTTTAAAAATTCGACTTTTTGACGATATTTTCCTTGTTTTCGTATCAGGAGAACATAATGGGGAAGGAGCTGACGTACCAGCTATGAAATACGCAATTTTTGTAAAAATTTGAGTTTTCGACGATATTTTCCTTGTTTTGGTATCAGGAGAACATAATGGGGCAGGAGCTAACGTACTAGCTATGAAATACGCATTTTCGAAAAATTGGACTTTTTGACGATATTTTCTTTGATTTCGTATCAGGAGAACATAAAAGAGCAGGAGCTCACGTTCCAGCTATGAAATACCCATTTTTTAAAAATTCGACTTTTTGACGATATTTTCCTTGATTTCGTATCAGGAGAACATAATAGGGTTGGAGCTAACGTACCAGCTATGAAATACGCAATTTTTGTAAAAATTTGAGTTTTCGACGATATTTTCCTTGTTATGGTATCAGGAGAACATAATGGGGCAGGAGCTAACGTACTAGCTATGAAATACGCATTTTCGAAAAATTCGACTTTTTGACGATATTTTCCTTGATTCCGTATCAGGAGAACATAAAAGAGCAGGAGCTAACGTTCCAACTATGAAATACCCATTTTTTAAAAAATCGACTTTTTGACGATATTTTCCTTGTTTTCGTATCAGGAGAACATAATGGGGCAGGAGCTGACGTACTAGCTATGAAATACGCATTTATTAAAAATTCGACTTTTTGACGATATTTTCCTGGTTTTCGTATCAGGAGAACATAATAGGGCAGGAGCTAACGTACCAGCTATGAGATACCTATTTTTTTAAAATTTGACTTTTTGACGATATTTTCCTGGTTTTTGTATCAGGAGACATAATGGGGCAGGAGCTAACGTACTAGCTATGAAATACGCATTTTTAAAAAATTCAACTTTTTGACGATATTTTTCTCGTTTTCGTATCAGGAGAACATAATAGGGCAGGAGCTAACGTACCAGCTATGAAATACGCATTTTTGTAAAAATTTGACTTTTGGACGATATTTTCCTTGTTTTGGTATCAGGAGAACATAATGGGACAGGAGCTAACGTACTAGCTCTAAATACGCATTTTTGTAAAAATTCGACTTTTTGACGTCATTTTTCTTGTTTTGGTATCAGGAGAACATAAAGGGGCAAGAGCTAACGTACAAGATCATACGATCGTATGATCAAAGTTACGAGTGAATATGACATCAAATGATGTGAAATATGATAGTGTGCCGTATCATTTGCACTTATTGTATCACGTGATACAATCGTATGATTGAAGTCATGAGTGAATATACTATAAAATGATGTCGATTATGATAGCGCACCATATCATTAGCACTTATTGTATCATGTGATGTGATCGTATGATTGAAGTCACGAGTGAATATAACATCAAATGATGTCGATTATGATAGTGTACCGCATCATTGGCACTCATTATATCACGTGATACAATCGTATGATTGAAGTGACGAGTGAATATAACATCAAATGATGTTGAATATGATTGTATAATGTATCATTAGCACTCATTGTTTCACGTGATACGATCGTATGATTAAAGTTACAGGTGAATATAACATCAAATCATGTCGATTATGATAGTGTACCGCATCATTGGCACTCATTATATCACGTGATACTATCGTATGATTGAAGTCACGAGTGAATATAACATCAAATGATGCTAAATATGATTGTATAGTGTATCATTAGCACTCATTGTTTCACGTGATACGATCGTATGATTAAAGTTACGAGTAAATATAACATCAAATGATGTTTAATATGATTGTATAATGTATCATTAGCACTCATTGTTTCACGTGATACGATCGTATGATTAAAGTTACAGGTGAATATAACATCAAATGATGTCGATTATGATAGTGTACCGCATCATTGGCACTCATTAAATCACGTGATACTATCGTATAATGAAAGGTACGAGTGAATATACTAATAAATGATGTCGATTATGATAGTGTACCGCATCATTGGCACTAATTGTATCACGTGATACGATCGTATGATCAAAGCTACGAGTAAACATAATAGGGCAGGAATTATTGTACCTGCTATGAAATACGCATTTTTGTAAAATTCTACTTTTTGACGATATTTTTCTTGTTTTGGTATGAGGAAATCATAATTGTTCAGGAGCTAACGTACCAGCTATAAAATACTCTTATATGTAAAAATTTAACTTTTCGACGATATTTTCCTTGTTTTGGTATCAGGAGAACATAATGGGGCAGGAGCTAACGTACTAGCTATGAAATACGCATTTTCGAAAAATTCGACTTTTTGACGATATTTTCCTTGATTTCGTATCAGGAGAACATAAAAGAGCAGGAGCTAACGTTCCAGCTATGAAATACCCATTTTTTAAAAATTCGACTTTTTGACGATATTTTCCTTGTTTTCGTATCAGGAGAACATAATGGGGAAGGAGCTGACGTACCAGCTATGAAATACGCAATTTTTGTAAAAATTTGAGTTTTCGACGATATTTTCCTTGTTTTGGTATCAGGAGAACATAATGGGGCAGGAGCTAACGTACTAGCTATGAAATACGCATTTTCGAAAAATTGGACTTTTTGACGATATTTTCTTTGATTTCGTATCAGGAGAACATAAAAGAGCAGGAGCTCACGTTCCAGCTATGAAATACCCATTTTTTAAAAATTCGACTTTTTGACGATATTTTCCTTGATTTCGTATCAGGAGAACATAATAGGGTTGGAGCTAACGTACCAGCTATGAAATACGCAATTTTTGTAAAAATTTGAGTTTTCGACGATATTTTCCTTGTTTTGGTATCAGGAGAACATAATGGGGCAGGAGCTAACGTACTAGCTATGAAATACGCATTTTCGAAAAATTCGACTTTTTGACGATATTTTCCTTGATTCCGTATCAGGAGAACATAAAAGAGCAGGAGCTAACGTTCCAACTATGAAATACGCATTTATTAAAAATTCGACTTTTTGACGATATTTTCCTGGTTTTCGTATCAGGAGAACATAATAGGGCAGGAGCTAACGTACCAGCTATGAGATACCTATTTTTTTAAAATTTGACTTTTTGACGATATTTTCCTGGTTTTTGTATCAGGAGACATAATGGGGCAGGAGCTAACGTACTAGCTATGAAATACGCATTTTTAAAAAATTCAACTTTTTGACGATATTTTTCTCGTTTTCGTATCAGGAGAACATAATAGGGCAGGAGCTAACGTACCAGCTATGAAATACGCATTTTTGTAAAAATTTGACTTTTGGACGATATTTTCCTTGTTTTGGTATCAGGAGAACATAATGGGACAGGAGCTAACGTACTAGCTCTAAATACGCATTTTTGTAAAAATTCGACTTTTTGACGTCATTTTTCTTGTTTTGGTATCAGGAGAACATAAAGGGGCAAGAGCTAACGTACAAGATCATACGATCGTATGATCAAAGTTACGAGTGAATATGACATCAAATGATGTGAAATATGATAGTGTGCCGTATCATTTGCACTTATTGTATCACGTGATACAATCGTATGATTGAAGTCATGAGTGAATATACTATAAAATGATGTCGATTATGATAGCGCACCATATCATTAGCACTTATTGTATCATGTGATGTGATCGTATGATTGAAGTCACGAGTGAATATAACATCAAATGATGTCGATTATGATAGTGTACCGCATCATTGGCACTCATTATATCACGTGATACAATCGTATGATTGAAGTGACGAGTGAATATAAAATCAAATGATGTTGAATATGATTGTATAATGTATCATTAGCACTCATTGTTTCACGTGATACGATCGTATGATTAAAGTTACAGGTGAATATAACATCAAATCATGTCGATTATGATAGTGTACCGCATCATTGGCACTCATTATATCACGTGATACGATCGTATAATGAAAGTTACGAGTGAATATAACATCAAATGATGTTGAATATGATTGTATAATGTATCATTAGCACTCATTGTTTCACGTGATACGATCGTATGATTAAAGTTACGAGTAAATATAACATCAAATGATGTCGAATATGATAGTGTACCTTGTCATTGGCACTCATTATATCACGTGATACGAGCGTATAATGAAAGTTACGAGTAAATATACTATTAAATAATGTCGATTATGATAGTGTACCGCATCATTGGCACTCATTATATCACGTAATACGATCGTATGATTGAAGTCACGAGTGAATATAACATCAAATGATGTCAATTATGATAGTGTTCCGTATCATAAGCACTCATTGTATCACGTGATACGATCGTATGATGAAAGTTACAAGTAAATATACTATTAAATGATGTCGATTATGACAGTGTACCGTACCATTGGCACTCATAGTATCACGTGTTACGATCGTATGATTGAAGTCACGAATGAATATAACCTCAAATGATGTCGATCATGATAGTGTACCGCATCATTAGCACACATTGTATCACGTGGTACGATCGTATGATTAAAGTTACGAGTGAAGATAACATCAAATGATGTCAATTATAATAGTGTACCGTACCATTGGCACTCATAGTATCACGTGATACGATCGTATGATTGAAGTCAAGAGTGAATATAATATCAAATGATGTCAATTATGATAGTGTTCCGTATCATAAGCACTCATTGTATCACGTGATACGATCGTATGATGAAAGTTACAAGTAAATATAATATTAAATGATGTCGATTATGACAGTGTACCGTACCATTGGCACCCATAGTATCACGTGATACGATCGTATGATTGAAGTCACGAGTGAATATAATATCAAATGATGTCAATTATGATAGTGTACCGCATCATTGGCACTCATTATATCACTTGATACGATCGTATGATGAAAGTTACGAGTGAATATAACATCAAATGATGTCGATTATGATAGTGTACCGCATCATTGGCACTTATTATATCACGTGATACGATCGTATAATGAAAGTCACGAGTGAATATACTATAAAATGATGTCGATTATGATAGTGTACCACATCATTGGCACTCATTATATCACGTGATACGATCGTATGGTTGAAGTCACTAGTGAATATAATATCAAATGATGTCAATTATGATAGTGTTGCGTATCATAAGCACTCATTGTATCACGTGATACGATCGTATGATGAACGTTACGAGTGAATATAACATCAAATGATGTCGAATAGGATTGTATAATGTATCATTAGCACTTATTTTTCACGTGATACGATCGTATGATTAAAGTTACGATTGGAGATACTAATAAATGATGTTGAATATAATAGTGCACCATATCATTAGCACTTATTGTATCATGTGATGCGATCGTATGATTAAAGTTACAAGTGAATATAACATCAAATGATGTCGATTATAATAGTGTACCGCATCATTGGCACTCATTATATCACATGATGCTATCGTATGATTGAAGTCACGAGTGAATATAACATCAAATAATGCTAAATATGATTGTATAGTGTAGCATTGACACTCATTGTAGCACGAGATACGATCGTATGATTGAAGTCACGAGTGAATATACTATAAAATGATGTAGATTATGATAGTGTACCGCATCATTGGCACTCATTATATCACGTGATACTATCGTATGATTGAAGTCACGAGTGAATATAACATCAAATGATGCTAAATATGATTGTATAGTGTATCATTAGCACTCATTGTTTCACGTGATACGATCGTATGATTAAAGTTACGAGTAAATATAACATCAAATGATGTCGAATATGATAATGTACCGTATCATTAGCACTCATATTATCACGTGATACGATCGTATGATGAAAGTTACGAGTGAATATAACATCAAATAATGTTGAATATGATTGTATAATGTATCATTAGCACTCATTGTTTCACGTGATACGATCGTATGATTAAAGTCACGAGTAAATATAACATCAAATGATGTCGAATATGATAATGTACCGTATCGTTAGCACTCATTGTATCACGTGATACGATCGTATAATAAAAGTTACGAGTAAATATACTATTAAATAATGTCGATTATGATAGTGTACCGCATTATTGGCACTCATTATATCACGTGATACGATCGTATGATTGAAGTCACGAGTGAATATAACATCAAATGATGTCAATTATGATAGTGTTCCGTATCATAAGCACTCATTGTATCACGTGATACGATCGTATGATGAAAGTTACAAGTAAATATACTATTAAATGATGTCGATTATGACAGTGTACCGTACCATTGGCACTCATAGTATCACGTGATACGATCGTATGATTGAAGTCACGAATGAATATAACATCAAATGATGTCGATTATGATAGTGTACCACATCATTAGCACACATTGTATCACGTGGTACGATCGTATGATTAAAGTTACGAGTGAAGATAACATCAAATGATGTCGATTATAATAGTGTACCGTACCATTGGCACTCATAGTATCACGTGATACGATCGTATGATTGAAGTCAGGGGTGAATATAATATCAAATGATGTCAATTCTGATAGTGTTCCGTATCATAAGCACTCATTGTATCACGTGAAACGATCGTATGATGAATGTTACAAGTAAATATACTATTAAATGATGTCGATTATGACAGTGTACCGTACCATTGGCACTCATAGTATCACGTGATACGATCGTATGATTGAAGTCACGAGTGAATATAATATCAAATGATGTCAATTATGATAGTGTACCGCATCATTGGCACTCATTATATCACTTGATACGATCGTATGATTGAAGTCACGAGTGAATATATCATCAAATGATGTTGAATATGATTGTATAATGTGTCATTGGCACACATTGTATCACGTGATACGATCGTATGATTAAAGTTACGAGTAAATATAACATCAAATGATGTCGAATATGATAATGTACCGTATCGTTAGCACTCATTGTATCACGTGATACGATCGTATGATGAAAGTTACGAGTGAATATAACATCAAATGATGTCGATTATGATAGTGTACCTTATCATTGGCACTCATTATATCACGTGATACGATCGTATGATGAAAGTTACGAGTGAATATAACATCAAATGATGTCGATTATAATAGTGTACCGCATCATTGGCACTCATTATATCACGTGATGCTATCGTATGATTGAAGTCACGAGTGAATATAACATCAAATAATGCTAAATATGATTGTATAGTGTAGCATTGACACTCATTGTAGCACGAGATACGATCGTATGATTGAAGTCACGAGTGAATATACTATAAAATGATGTCGATTATGATAGTGTACCGCATCATTGGCACTCATTATATCACGTGATACTATCGTATGATTGAAGTCACGAGTGAATATAACATCAAATGATGCTAAATATGATTGTATAGTGTATCATTAGCACTCATTGTTTCACGTGATACGATCGTATGATTAAAGTTACGAGTAAATATAACATCAAATGATGTCGAATATGATAATGTACCGTATCATTAGCCCTCATATTATCACGTGATACGATCGTATGATGAAAGTTACGAGTGAATATAACATCAAATAATGTTGAATATAATTGTATAATGTATCATTAGCACTCATTGTTTCACGTGATACGATCGTATGATTAAAGTCACGAGTAAATATAACATCAAATGATGTCGAATATGATAATGTACCGTATCGTTAGCACTCATTGTATCACGTGATACGATCGTATAATAAAAGTTACGAGTAAATATACTATTAAATAATGTCGATTATGATAGTGTACCGCATTATTGGCACTCATTATATCACGTGATACGATCGTATGATTGAAGTCACGAGTGAATATAACATCAAATGATGTCGATTATGATAGTGTACCTTATCATTGGCACTCATTATATCACGTGATACGATCGTATAATGAAAGTTACGAGTAAATATACTATTAAATAATGTCGATTATGATAGTGTACCGCATTATTGGCACTCATTATATCACGTGATACGATCGTATGATTGAAGTCACGAGTGAATATAACATCAAATGATGTCAATTATGATAGTGTTCCGTATCATAAGCACTCATTGTATCACGTGATACGATCGTATGATGAAAGTTACAAGTAAATATACTATTAAATGATGTCGATTATGACAGTGTACCGTACCATTGGCACTCATAGTATCACGTGATACGATCGTATGATTGAAGTCACGAATGAATATAACATCAAATGATGTCGATTATGATAGTGTACCACATCATTAGCACACATTGTATCACGTGGTACGATCGTATGATTAAAGTTACGAGTGAAGATAACATCAAATGATGTCGATTATAATAGTGTACCGTACCATTGGCACTCATAGTATCACGTGATACGATCGTATGATTGAAGTCAGGGGTGAATATAATATCAAATGATGTCAATTCTGATAGTGTTCCGTATCATAAGCACTCATTGTATCACGTGATACGATCGTATGATGAAAGTTACAAGTGAATATAACATCAAATGATGTCGATTATAATAGTGTACCGCATCATTGGCACTCATTATATCACGTGATACTATCGTATGATTGAAGTCACGAGTGAATATAACATCAAATAATGCTAAATATTATTGTATAGTGTAGCATTGACACTCATTGTATCACGAGATACGATCGTATGATTGAAGTCACGAGTGAATATAACATCAAATGATGTTGAATATGATTGTATAATGTATCATTAGCACTCATTGTTTCACGTGATACGATCGTATGATTAAAGTTACAGGTGAATATAACATCAAATCATGTCGATTATGATAGTGTACCGCATCATTGGCACTCATTATATCACGTGATACTATCGTATGATTGAAGTCACGAGTGAATATAACATCAAATGATGTCGATTATGATAGTGTACCGCATCATTGGCACTTATTATATCACGTGATACGATCGTATAATGAAAGTCACGAGTGAATATACTATAAAATGATGTCGATTATGATAGTGTACCACATCATTGACACTCATTATATCACGTGATACGATCGTATGGTTGAAGTCACTAGTGAATATAATATCAAATGATGTCAATTATGATAGTGTTGCGTATCATAAGCACTCATTGTATCACGTGATACGATCGTATGATGAAAGTTACGAGTGAATATAACATTAAATGATGTCGAATAGGATTGTATAATGTATCATTAGCACTTATTTTTCACGTGATACGATCGTATGATTAAAGTTACGATTGGAGATACTAATAAATGATGTTGAATATAATAGTGCACCATATCATTAGCACTTATTGTATCATGTGATGCGATCGTATGATTAAAGTTACAAGTGAATATAACATCAAATGATGTCGATTATAATAGTGTACCGCATCATTGGCACTCATTATATCACGTGATGCTATCGTATGATTGAAGTCACGAGTGAATATAACATCAAATAATGCTAAATATGATTGTATAGTGTAGCATTGACACTCATTGTAGCACGAGATACGATCGTATGATTGAAGTCACGAGTGAATATACTATAAAATGATGTCGATTATGATAGTGTACCGCATCATTGGCACTCATTATATCACGTGATACTATCGTATGATTGAAGTCACGAGTGAATATAACATCAAATGATGCTAAATATGATTGTATAGTGTATCATTAGCACTCATTGTTTCACGTGATACGATCGTATGATTAAAGTTACGAGTAAATATAACATCAAATGATGTCGAATATGATAATGTACCGTATCATTAGCACTCATATTATCATGTGATACGATCGTATGATGAAAGTTACGAGTGAATATAACATCAAATAATGTTGAATATGATTGTATAATGTATCATTAGCACTCATTGTTTCACGTGATACGATCGTATGATTAAAGTCACGAGTAAATATAACATCAAATGATGTCGAATATGATAATGTACCGTATCGTTAGCACTCATTGTATCACGTGATACGATCGTATAATAAAAGTTACGAGTAAATATACTATTAAATAATGTCGATTATGATAGTGTACCGCATTATTGGCACTCATTATATCACGTGATACGATCGTATGATTGAAGTCACGAGTGAATATAACATCAAATGATGTCAATTATGATAGTGTTCCGTATCATAAGCACTCATTGTATCACGTGATACGATCGTATGATGAAAGTTACAAGTAAATATACTATTAAATGATGTCGATTATGACAGTGTACCGTACCATTGGCACTCATAGTATCACGTGATACGATCGTATGATTGAAGTCACGAATGAATATAACATCAAATGATGTCGATTATGATAGTGTACCACATCATTAGCACACATTGTATCACGTGGTACGATCGTATGATTAAAGTTACGAGTGAAGATAACATCAAATGATGTCGATTATAATAGTGTACCGTACCATTGGCACTCATAGTATCACGTGATACGATCGTATGATTGAAGTCAGGGGTGAATATAATATCAAATGATGTCAATTCTGATAGTGTTCCGTATCATAAGCACTCATTGTATCACGTGAAACGATCGTATGATGAAAGTTACAAGTAAATATACTATTAAATGATGTCGATTATGACAGTGTACCGTACCATTGGCACTCATAGTATCACGTGATACGATCGTATGATTGAAGTCACGAGTGAATATAATATCAAATGATGTCAATTATGATAGTGTACCGCATCATTGGCACTCATTATATCACTTGATACGATCGTATGATTGAAGTCACGAGTGAATATATCATCAAATGATGTTGAATATGATTGTATAATGTGTCATTGGCACACATTGTATCACGTGATACGATCGTATGATTAAAGTTACTAGTAAATATAACATCAAATGATGTCGAATATGATAATGTACCGTATCGTTAGCACTCATTGTATCACGTGATACGATCGTATGATGAACGTTACGAGTGAATATAACATCAAATGATGTCGATTATGATAGTGTACCTTATCATTGGCACTCATTATATCACGTGATACGATCGTATGATGAAAGTTACGAGTGAATATAACATCAAATGATGTCGATTATAATAGTGTACCGCATCATTGGCACTCATTATATCACGTGATGCTATCGTATGATTGAAGTCACGAGTGAATATAACATCAAATAATGCTAAATATGATTGTATAGTGTAGCATTGACACTCATTGTAGCACGAGATACGATCGTATGATTGAAGTCACGAGTGAATATACTATAAAATGATGTCGATTATGATAGTGTACCGCATCATTGGCACTCATTATATCACGTGATACTATCGTATGATTGAAGTCACGAGTGAATATAACATCAAATGATGCTAAATATGATTGTATAGTGTATCATTAGCACTCATTGTTTCACGTGATACGATCGTATGATTAAAGTTACGAGTAAATATAACATCAAATGATGTCGAATATGATAATGTACCGTATCATTAGCACTCATATTATCACGTGATACGATCGTATGATGAAAGTTACGAGTGAATATAACATCAAATAATGTTGAATATGATTGTATAATGTATCATTAGCACTCATTGTTTCACGTGATACGATCGTATGATTAAAGTCACGAGTAAATATAACATCAAATGATGTCGAATATGATAATGTACCGTATCGTTAGCACTCATTGTATCACGTGATACGATCGTATAATAAAAGTTACGAGTAAATATACTATTAAATGATGTCGATTATGACAGTGTACCGTACCATTGGCACTCATAGTATCACGTGATACGATCGTATGATTGAAGTCACGAGTGAATATAATATCAAATGATGTCAATTATGATAGTGTACCGCATCATAAGCACTCATTGTATCACGTGAAACGATCGTATGATGAAAGTTACAAGTAAATATACTATTAAATGATGTCGATTATGACAGTGTACCGTACCATTGGCACTCATAGTATCACGTGATACGATCGTATGATTGAAGTCACGAGTGAATATAATATCAAATGATGTCAATTATGATAGTGTACCGCATCATTGGCACTCATTATATCACTTGATACGATCGTATGATTGAAGTCACGAGTGAATATATCATCAAATGATGTTGAATATGATTGTATAATGTGTCATTGGCACACATTGTATCACGTGATACGATCGTATGATTAAAGTTACGAGTAAATATAACATCAAATGATGTCGAATATGATAATGTACCGTATCGTTAGCACTCATTGTATCACGTGATACGATCGTATGATGAAAGTTACGAGTGAATATAACATCAAATGATGTCGATTATGATAGTGTACCTTATCATTGGCACTCATTATATCACGTGATACGATCGTATGATGAAAGTTACGAGTGAATATAACATCAAATGATGTCGATTATAATAGTGTACCGCATCATTGGCACTCATTATATCACGTGATGCTATCGTATGATTGAAGTCACGAGTGAATATAACATCAAATAATGCTAAATATGATTGTATAGTGTAGCATTGACACTCATTGTAGCACGAGATACGATCGTATGATTGAAGTCACGAGTGAATATACTATAAAATGATGTCGATTATGATAGTGTACCGCATCATTGGCACTCATTATATCACGTGATACTATCGTATGATTGAAGTCACGAGTGAATATAACATCAAATGATGCTAAATATGATTGTATAGTGTATCATTAGCACTCATTGTTTCACGTGATACGATCGTATGATTAAAGTTACGAGTAAATATAACATCAAATGATGTCGAATATGATAATGTACCGTATCATTAGCACTCATATTATCACGTGATACGATCGTATGATGAAAGTTACGAGTGAATATAACATCAAATAATGTTGAATATGATTGTATAATGTATCATTAGCACTCATTGTTTCACGTGATACGATCGTATGATTAAAGTCACGAGTAAATATAACATCAAATGATGTCGAATATGATAATGTACCGTATCGTTAGCACTCATTGTATCACTTGATACGATCGTATAATAAAAGTTACGAGTAAATATACTATTAAATGATGTCGATTATGACAGTGTACCGTACCATTGGCACTCATAGTATCACGTGATACGATCGTATGATTGAAGTCACGAGTGAATATAATATCAAATGATGTCAATTATGATAGTGTACCGCATCATTGGCACTCATTATATCACTTGATACGATCGTATGATTGAAGTCACGAGTGAATATATCATCAAATGATGTTGAATATGATTGTATAATGTGTCATTGGCACACATTGTATCACGTGATACGATCGTATGATTAAAGTTACGAGTAAATATAACATCAAATGATGTCGAATATGATAATGTACCGTATCGTTAGCACTCATTGTATCACGTGATACGATCGTATAATGAAAGTTACGAGTGAATATAACATCAAATGATGTCGATTATGATAGTGTACCTTATCATTGGCACTCATTATATCACGTGATACGATCGTATAATGAAAGTTACGAGTAAATATACTATTAAATAATGTCGATTATGATAGTGTACCGCATTATTGGCACTCATTATATCACGTGATACGATCGTATGATTGAAGTCACGAGTGAATATAACATCAAATGATGTCAATTATGATAGTGTTCCGTATCATAAGCACTCATTGTATCACGTGATACGATCGTATGATGAAAGTTACAAGTAAATATACTATTAAATGATGTCGATTATGACAGTGTACCGTACCATTGGCACTCATAGTATCACGTGATACGATCGTATGATTGAAGTCACGAATGAATATAACATCAAATGATGTCGATTATGATAGTGTACCACATCATTAGCACACATTGTATCACGTGGTACGATCGTATGATTAAAGTTACGAGTGAAGATAACATCAAATGATGTCGATTATAATAGTGTACCGTACCATTGGCACTCATAGTATCACGTGATACGATCGTATGATTGAAGTCAGGGGTGAATATAATATCAAATGATGTCAATTCTGATAGTGTTCCGTATCATAAGCACTCATTGTATCACGTGATACGATCGTATGATGAAAGTTACAAGTAAATATACTATTAAATGATGTCGATAATGACAGTGTACCGTACCATTGGCACTCATAGTATCACGTGATACGATCGTATGATTGAAGTCACGAGTGAATATAATATCAAATGATGTCAATTATGATAGTGTACCACATCATTGGCACTCATTATATCACTTGATACGATCGTATGATTGAAGTCACGAGTGAATATATCATCAAATGATGTTGAATATGATTGTATAATGTGTCATTGGCACACATTGTATCACGTGATACGATCGTATGATTAAAGTTACGAGTAAATGCAACATCAAATGATGTATATTATGATAGTGTACCGCATCATTGGCACTCATTATATCACGTGATACGATCGTATGATGAATGTTACGAGTGAATATAACATCAAATGATGTCGAATAGGATTGTATAATGTATCATTAGCACTCATTGTTTCACGTGATACGATCGTATGAATAAAGTTACGATTGGAGATACTAATAAATGATGTTGAATATAATAGTGCACCATATCATTAGCACTTATTGTATCATGTGATGCGATCGTATGTTTGAAGTCACGAGTGAATATAATATCAAATGATGTCAATTATGATAGTGTTGCGTATCATAAGCACTCATTGTATCACGTGATACGATCGTATGATTAAAGTTACGATTGGAGATACTAATAAATGATGTTGAATATAATAGTGCACCATATCATTAGCACTTATTGTATCATGTGATGCGATCATATGATTAAAGTTACAAGTGAATATAACATCAAATGATGTCGATTATAATAGTGTACCGCATCATTGGCACTCATTATATCACGTGATACTATCGTATGATTGAAGTCACGAGTGAATATAACATCAAATAATGCTAAATATTATTGTATAGTGTAGCATTGACACTCATTGTATCACGAGATACGATCGTATGATTGAAGTCACGAGTGAATATAACATCAAATGATGTTGAATATGATTGTATAATGTATCATTAGCACTCATTGTTTCACGTGATACGATCGTATGATTAAAGTTACAGGTGAATATAACATCAAATCATGTCGATTATGATAGTGTACCGCATCATTGGCACTCATTATATCACGTGATATTATCGTATGATTGAAGTCACGAGTGAATATAACATCAAATGATGCTAAATATGATTGTATAGTGTATCATTAGCACTCATTGTTTCACGTGATATGATCGTATGATTAAAGTTACGAGTAAATATAACATCAAATGATGTTGAATATGATTGTATAATGTATCATTAGCACTCATTGTTTCACGTGATACGATCGTATGATTAAAGTTACAGGTGAATATAAGATCAAATGATGTCGATTATGATAGTGTACCGCATCATTGGCACTCATTATATCACGTGATACGATCGTATGATTGAAGTCACGAGTGAATATAATATCAAATGATGTGAATTCTGATAGTGTTCCGTATCATAAGCACTCATTGTATCACGTGATACGATCGTATGATGAAAGTTACAAGTAAATATACTATAAAATGATGTCGATTATGACAGTGTACCGTACCATTGGCACTCATAGTATCACGTGATACGATCGTATGATGAAAGTTACAAGTAAATATACTATAAAATGATGTCGATTATGACAGTGTACCGTACCATTGGCACTCATAGTATCACGTGATACGATCGTATGATTGAAGTCACGAGTGAATATAATATCAAATGATGTCAATTATGATAGTGTACCACATCATTGGCACTCATTATATCACTTGATACGATCGTATGATTGAAGTCACGAGTGAATATATCATCAAATGATGTTGAATATGATTGTATAATGTGTCATTGGCACACATTGTATCACGTGATACGATCGTATGATTAAAGTTACGAGTAAATGCAACATCAAATGATGTATATTATGATAGTGTACCGCATCATTGGCACTCATTATATCACGTGATACGATCGTATGATGAAAGTTACGAGTGAATATAACATCAAATGATGTCGAATAGGATTGTATAATGTATCATTAGCACTCATTGTTTCACGTGATACGATCGTATGAATAAAGTTACGATTGGAGATACTAATAAATGATGTTGAATATAATAGTGCACCATATCATTAGCACTTATTGTATCATGTGATGCGATCGTATGATTGAAGTCACGAGTGAATATAATATCAAATGATGTCAATTATGATAGTGTTGCGTATCATAAGCACTCATTGTATCACGTGATACGATCGTATGATTAAAGTTACGATTGGAGATACTAATAAATGATGTTGAATATAATAGTGCACCATATCATTAGCACTTATTGTATCATGTGATGCGATCATATGATTAAAGTTACAAGTGAATATAACATCAAATGATGTCGATTATCATAGTGTACCGCATCATTGGCACTCATTATATAACGTGATACTATCGTATGATTGAAGTCACGAGTGAATATAACATCAAATAATGCTAAATATGATTGTATAGTGTAGCATTGACACTCATTGTATCACGAGATACGATCGTATGATTGAAGTCACGAGTGAATATAACATCAAATGATGTTGAATATGATTGTATAATGTATCATTAGCACTCATTGTATCACGTGATACGATCGTATGATGAAAGTTACAAGTAAATATACTATTGAATGATGTCGATTATGACAGTGTACCGTACCATTGGCACTCATAGTATCACGTGATACGATCGTATGATTGAAGTCACGAGTGAATATAATATCAAATGATGTCAATTATGATAGTGTACCGCATCATTGGCACTCATTATATCACTTGATACGATCGTATGATGAAAGTTACGAGTGAATATAACAACAAATGATGTCGATTATGATAGTGTACCGCATCATTGGCACTTATTATATCACGTGATACGATCGTGTAATGAAAGTCACGAGTGAATATACTATAAAATGATGTCGATTATGATAGTGTACCACATCATTGGCACTCATTATATCACGTGATACGATCGTATGATTGAAGTCACTAGTGAATATAATATCAAATAATGTCAATGATGATAGTGTTGCGTATCATAAGCACTCATTGTATCACGTGATACGATCGTATGATGAAAGTTACGAGTGAATATAACATCAAATGATGTCGAATAGGATTGTATAATGTATCATTAGCACTTATTTTTCACGTGATACGATCGTATGATTAAAGTTACGATTGGAGATACTAATAAATGATGTTGAATATAATAGTGCACCATATCATTAGCACTTATTGTATCATGTGATGCGATCGTATGATTAAAGTTACAAGTGAATATAACATCAAATGATGTCGATTATAATAGTGTACCGCATCATTGGCACTCATTATATCACGTGATACTATCGTATGATTGAAGTCACGAGTGAATATAACATCAAATGATGCTAAATATGATTGTATAGTGTATCATTAGCACTCATTGTTTCACGTGATACGATCGTATGATTAAAGTTACGAGTAAATATAACATCAAATGATGTCGAATATGATAATGTACCGTATCATTAGCACTCATATTATCACGTGATACGATCGTATGATGAATGTTACGAGTGAATATAACATCAAATAATGTTGAATATGATTGTATAATGTATCATTAGCACTCATTGTTTCACGTGATACGATCGTATGATTAAAGTTACGAGTAAATATAACATCAAATGATGTCGAATATGATAATGTACCGTATCGTTAGCACTCATTGTATCACGTGATACGATCGTATAATGAAAGTTACGAGTGAATATAACATCAAATGATGTCGATTATGATAGTGTACCTTATCATTGGCACTCATTATATCACGTGATACGATCGTATAATGAAAGTTACGAGTAAATATACTATTAAATAATGTCGATTATGATAGTGTACCGCATTATTGGCACTCCTTATATCACGTGATACGATCGTATGATTGAAGTCACGAGTAAATATAACATCAAATGATGTCAATTATGATAGTGTTCCGTATCATAAGCACTCATTGTATCACGTGATACGATCGTATGATGAAAGTTACAAGTAAATATACTATTAAATGATGTCGATTATGACAGTGTACCGTACCATTGGCACTCATAGTATCACGTGATACGATCGTATGATTGAAGTCACGAATGAATATAACATCAAATGATGTCGATTATGATAGTGTACCACATAATTAGCACACATTGTATCACGTGGTACGATCGTATGATTAAAGTTACGAGTGAAGATAACATCAAATGATGTCGATTATAATAGTGTACCGTACCATTGGCACTCATAGTATCACGTGATACGATCGTATGATTGAAGTCAGGGGTGAATATAATATCAAATGATGTCAATTATGATAGTGTTGCGTATCATAAGCACTCATTGTATCACGTGATACGATCGTATGATTAAAGTTACGATTGGAGATACTAATAAATGATGTTGAATATAATAGTGCACCATATCATTAGCACTTATTGTATCATGTGATGCGATCATATGATTAAAGTTACAAGTGAATATAACATCAAATGATGTCGATTATAATAGTGTACCGCATCATTGGCACTCATTATATCACGAGATACTATCGTATGATTGAAGTCACGAGTGAATATAACATCAAATAATGCTAAATATGATTGTATAGTGTAGCATTAGCACTCATTGTTTCACGTGATACGATCGTATGATTAAAGTTACAGGTGAATATAACATCAAATGATGTCGAATATGATAATGTACCGTATCATTAGCACTCATATTATCACGTGATACGATCGTATGATGAAAGTTACGAGTGAATATAACATCAAATAATGTTGAATATGATTGTATAATGTATCATTAGCACTCATTGTTTCACGTGATACGATCGTATGATTAAAGTTACGAGTAAATATAACATCAAATGATGTCGAATATGATAATGTACCGTATCGTTAGCACTCATTGTATCACGTGATACGATCGTATGATGAAAGTTACGAGTGAATATAACATCAAATGATGTCGATTATGATAGTGTACCTTATCATTGGCACTCATTATATCACGTGATACGATCGTATAATGAAAGTTACGAGTAAATATACTATTAAATAATGTCGATTATGATAGTGTACCGCATTATTGGCACTCATTATATCACGTGATACGATCGTATGATTGAAGTCACGAGTAAATATAACATCAAATGATGTCAATTATGATAGTGTTCCGTATCATAAGCACTCATTGTATCACGTGATACGATCGTATGATGAAAGTTACAAGTAAATATACTATTAAATGATGTCGATTATGACAGTGTACCGTACCATTGGCACTCATTGTATCACGTGATACGATCGTATGATTGAAGTCACGAATGAATATAACATCAAATGATGTCGATTATGATAGTGTACCACATCATTAGCACACATTGTATCACGTGGTACGATCGTATGATTAAAGTTACGAGTGAAGATAACATCAAATGATGTCGATTATAATAGTGTACCGTACCATTGGCACTCATAGTATCACGTGATACGATCGTATGATTGAAGTCAGGGGTGAATATAATATCAAATGATGTCAATTATGATAGTGTTCCGTATCATAAGCACTCATTGTATCACGTGATACGATCGTATGATGAAAGTTACAAGTAAATATACTATTAAATGATGTCGATTATGACAGTGTACCGTACCATTGGCACTCATATTATCACGTGATACGATCGTATGATTGAAGTCACGAGTGAATATAATATCAAATGATGTCAATTATGATAGTGTACCGCATCATTGGCACTCATTATATCACTTGATACGATCGTATGATTGAAGTCACGAGTGAATATATCATCAAATGATGTTGAATATGATTGTATAATGTGTCATTGGCACACATTGTATCACGTGATACGATCGTATGATTAAAGTTACGAGTAAATGCAACATCAAATGATGTCGATTATGATAGTGTACCGCATCATTGGCACTCATTATATCACGTGATACGATCGTATGATGAAAGTTACGAGTGAATAAAACATCAAATGATGTCGAATAGGATTGTATAATGTATCATTAGCACTCATTGTTTCACGTGATACGATCGTATGATTAAAGTTACGATTGGAGATACTAATAAATGATGTTGAATATAATAGTGCACCATATCATTAGCACTTATTGTATCATGTGATGCGATCGTATGATTGAAGTCACGAGTGAATATAATATCAAATGATGTCAATTATGATAGTGTTGCGTATCATAAGCACTCATTGTATCACGTGATACGATCGTATGATTAAAGTTACGATTGGAGATACTAATAAATGATGTTGAATATAATAGTGCACCATATCATTAGCACTTATTGTATCATGTGATGCGATCGTATGATTAAAGTTACAAGTGAATATAACATCAAATGATGTCGATTATAATAGTGTACCGCATCATTGGCACTCATTATATCACGTGATACTATCGTATGATTGAAGTCACGAGTGAATATAACATCAAATGATGCTAAATATGATTGTATAGTGTATCATTAGCACTCATTGTTTCACGTGATACGATCGTATGATTGAAGTCACGAGTGAATATAACATCAAATGATGTTGAATATGATTGTATAATGTATCATTAGCACTCATTGTATCACGTGATACGATCGTATGATGAAAGTTACAAGTAAATATACTATTGAATGATGTCGATTATGACAGTGTACCGTACCATTGGCACCCATAGTATCACGTGATACGATCGTATGATTGAAGTCACGAGTGAATATAATATCAAATGATGTCAATTATGATAGTGTACCGCATCATTGGCACTCATTATATCACTTGATACGATCGTATGATGAAAGTTACGAGTGAATATAACAACAAATGATGTCGATTATGATAGTGTACCGCATCATTGGCACTTATTATATCACGTGATACGATCGTGTAATGAAAGTCACGAGTGAATATACTATAAAATGATGTCGATTATGATAGTGTACCACATCATTGGCACTCATTATATCACGTGATACGATCGTATGATTGAAGTCACTAGTGAATATAATATCAAATAATGTCAATTATGATAGTGTTGCGTATCATAAGCACTCATTGTATCACGTGATACGATCGTATGATGAAAGTTACGAGTGAATATAACATCAAATGATGTCGAATAGGATTGTATAATGTATCATTAGCACTTATTTTTCACGTGATACGATCGTATGATTAAAGTTACGATTGGAGATACTAATAAATGATGTTGAATATAATAGTGCACCATATCATTAGCACTTATTGTATCATGTGATGCGATCGTATGATTAAAGTTACAAGTGAATATAACATCAAATGATGTCGATTATAATAGTGTACCGCATCATTGGCACTCATTATATCACGTGATACTATCGTATGATTGAAGTCACGAGTGAATATAACATCAAATGATGCTAAATATGATTGTATAGTGTATCATTAGCACTCATTGTTTCACGTGATACGATCGTATGATTAAAGTTACGAGTAAATATAACATCAAATGATGTCGAATATGATAATGTACCGTATCATTAGCACTCATATTATCACGTGATACGATCGTATGATGAATGTTACGAGTGAATATAACATCAAATAATGTTGAATATGATTGTATAATGTATCATTAGCAGTCATTGTTTCACGTGATACGATCGTATGATTAAAGTTACGAGTAAATATAACATCAAATGATGTCGAATATGATAATGTACCGTATCGTTAGCACTCATTGTATCACGTGATACGATCGTATGATGAAAGTTACGAGTGAATATAACATCAAATGATGTCGATTATGATAGTGTACCTTATCATTGGCACTCATTATATCACGTGATACGATCGTATAATGAAAGTTACGAGTAAATATACTATTAAATAATGTCGATTATGATAGTGTACCGCATTATTGGCACTCATTATATCACGTGATACGATCGTATGATTGAAGTCACGAGTAAATATAACATCAAATGATGTCAATTATGATAGTGTTCCGTATCATAAGCACTCATTGTATCACGTGATACGATCGTATGATGAAAGTTACAAGTAAATATACTATTAAATGATGTCGATTATGACAGTGTACCGTACCATTGGCACTCATAGTATCACGTGATACGATCGTATGATTGAAGTCACGAATGAATATAACATCAAATGATGTCGATTATGATAGTGTACCACATAATTAGCACACATTGTATCACGTGGTACGATCGTATGATTAAAGTTACGAGTGAAGATAACATCAAATGATGTCGATTATAATAGTGTACCGTACCATTGGCACTCATAGTATCACGTGATACGATCGTATGATTGAAGTCAGGGGTGAATATAATATCAAATGATGTCAATTATGATAGTGTTGCGTATCATAAGCACTCATTGTATCACGTGATACGATCGTATGATTAAAGTTACGATTGGAGATACTAATAAATGATGTTGAATATAATAGTGCACCATATCATTAGCACTTATTGTATCATGTGATGCGATCATATGATTAAAGTTACAAGTGAATATAACATCAAATGATGTCGATTATAATAGTGTACCGCATCATTGGCACTCATTATATCACGAGATACTATCGTATGATTGAAGTCACGAGTGAATATAACATCAAATAATGCTAAATATGATTGTATAGTGTAGCATTAGCACTCATTGTTTCACGTGATACGATCGTATGATTAAAGTTACAGGTGAATATAACATCAAATGATGTCGAATATGATAATGTACCGTATCATTAGCACTCATATTATCACGTGATACGATCGTATGATGAAAGTTACGAGTGAATATAACATCAAATAATGTTGAATATGATTGTATAATGTATCATTAGCACTCATTGTTTCACGTGATACGATCGTATGATTAAAGTTACGAGTAAATATAACATCAAATGATGTCGAATATGATAATGTACCGTATCGTTAGACTCATTGTATCACGTGATACGATCGTATGATGAAAGTTACGAGTGAATATAACATCAAATGATGTCGATTATGATAGTGTACCTTATCATTGGCACTCATTATATCACGTGATACGATCGTATAATGAAAGTTACGAGTAAATATACTATTAAATAATGTCGATTATGATAGTGTACCGCATTATTGGCACTCATTATATCACGTGATACGATCGTATGATTGAAGTCACGAGTAAATATAACATCAAATGATGTCAATTATGATAGTGTTCCGTATCATAAGCACTCATTGTATCACGTGATACGATCGTATGATGAAAGTTACAAGTAAATATACTATTAAATGATGTCGATTATGACAGTGTACCGTACCATTGGCACTCATTGTATCACGTGATACGATCGTATGATTGAAGTCACGAATGAATATAACATCAAATGATGTCGATTATGATAGTGTACCACATCATTAGCACACATTGTATCACGTGGTACGATCGTATGATTAAAGTTACGAGTGAAGATAACATCAAATGATGTCGATTATAATAGTGTACCGTACCATTGGCACTCATAGTATCACGTGATACGATCGTATGATTGAAGTCAGGGGTGAATATAATATCAAATGATGTCAATTATGATAGTGTTCCGTATCATAAGCACTCATTGTATCACGTGATACGATCGTATGATGAAAGTTACAAGTAAATATACTATTAAATGATGTCGATTATGACAGTGTACCGTACCATTGGCACTCATAGTATCACGTGATACGATCGTATGATTGAAGTCACGAGTGAATATAATATCAAATGATGTCAATTATGATAGTGTACCGCATCATTGGCACTCATTATATCACTCGATACGATCGTATGATTGAAGTCACGAGTGAATATATCATCAAATGATGTTGAATATGATTGTATAATGTGTCATTGGCACACATTGTATCACGTGATACGATCGTATGATTAAAGTTACGAGTAAATGCAACATCAAATGATGTCGATTATGATAGTGTACCGCATCATTGGCACTCATTATATCACGTGATACGATCGTATGATGAAAGTTACGAGTGAATAAAACATCAAATGATGTCGAATAGGATTGTATAATGTATCATTAGCACTCATTGTTTCACGTGATACGATCGTATGATTAAAGTTACGATTGGAGATACTAATAAATGATGTTGAATATAATAGTGCACCATATCATTAGCACTTATTGTATCATGTGATGCGATCGTATGATTGAAGTCACGAGTGAATATAATATCAAATGATGTCAATTATGATAGTGTTGCGTATCATAAGCACTCATTGTATCACGTGATACGATCGTATGATTAAAGTTACGATTGGAGATACTAATAAATGATGTTGAATATAATAGTGCACCATATCATTAGCACTTATTGTATCATGTGATGCGATCATATGATTGAAGTCACGAGTGAATATAACATCAAATAATGCTAAATATGATTGTATAGTGTAGCATTGACACTCATTGTATCACGAGATACGATCGTATGATTGAAGTCACGAGTGAATATAACATCAAATGATGTTGAATATGATTGTATAATGTATCATTAGCACTCATTGTTTCACGTGATACGATCGTATGATTAAAGTTACAGGTGAATATAACATCAAATGATTTCGAATATGATAATGTACCGTATCATTAGCACTCATATTATCACGTGATACGATCGTATGATGAAAGTTACGAGTGAATATAACATCAAATAATGTTGAATATGATTGTATAATGTATCATTAGCACTCATTGTTTCACGTGATACGATCGTATGATTAAAGTTACGAGTAAATATAACATCAAATGATGTCGAATATGATAATGTACCGTATCGTTAGCACTCATTGTATCACGTGATACGATCGTATGATTAAAGTTACAGGTGAATATAACATCAAATGATGTCGATTATGATAGTGTACCGCATCATTGGCACTAATTGTATCACGTGATACGATCGTATGATCAAAGCTACGAGTTAACATAATAGGGCAGGAATTATTGTACCAGCTATGAAATACGCATTTTTGTAAAATTCTACTTTTTGATGATATTTTTCTTGTTTTGGTATGAGGAAATCATATTTGTTCAGGAGCTAACGTACCAGCTATAAAATACTCTTATATGTAAAAATTTACCTTTTCGACGATATTTTCCTTGTTTTGGTATCAGGAGAACATAATGGGGCAGGAGCTAACTTACTATCTATGAAATACGCATTTTCGAAAAATTCGACTTTTTGAAGATATTTTCCTTGATTTCGTATCAGGAGAACA
Organism: Acanthosoma haemorrhoidale; assembly: GCA_930367205.1. NCBI lineage: Eukaryota > Metazoa > Arthropoda > Insecta > Hemiptera > Acanthosomatidae > Acanthosoma > Acanthosoma haemorrhoidale. The sequence continues at coordinate 118,823,694 of OV884014.1, forward strand.
TAAAAGAGCAGGAGCTAACGTTCCAGCTATGAAATACCCATTTTTTAAAAATTCGACTTTTTGACGATATTTTCGTATCAGGAGAACATAATGGGGAAGGAGCTGACGTACCAGCTATGAAATACGCAATTTTTGTAAAAATTTGAGTTTTCGACGATATTTTCCTTGTTTTGGTATCAGGAGAACATAATGGGGTAGGAGCTAACGTACTAGCTATGAAATACGCATTTTCGAAAAATTCGACTTTTTGACGATATTTTCTTTGATTTCGTATCAGGAGAACATAAAAGAGCAGGAGCTAACGTTCCAGCTATAAAATACCCATTTTTTAAAAATTCAACTTTTTGACGATATTTTCCTTGTTTTCGTATCAGGAGAACATAATAGGGTTAGAGCTAACGTACCAGCTATGAAATACGCAATTTTTGTAAAAATTTGAGTTTTCGACGATATTTTCCTTGTTTTGGTATCAGGAGAACATAATGGGGCAGGAGCTAACGTACTAGCTATGAAATACGCATTTTCGAAAAATTCGACTTTTTGACGATATTTTCTTTGATTTCGTATCAGGAGAACATAAAAGAGCAGGAGCTAACGTTCCAGCTATGAAATACCCATTTTTTAAAAATTCGACTTTTTGACGATATTTTCCTTGTTTCGGTATCAGGAGAACATAATGGGACAGGAACTAACGTACTAGCTCTAAATACGCATTTTAGTAAAAATTCGACTTTTTGACGATATTTTCCTTGTTTTCGTATCAGGAGAACATAATAGGGTTAGAGCTAACGTACCAGCTATGAAATACGCAATTTTTGTAAAAATTTGAGTTTTCGACGATATTTTCCTTGTTTTGGTATCAGGAGAACATAATGGGGCAGGAGCTAACGTACTAGCTATGAAATACGCATTTTCGAAAAATTCGACTTTTTGACGATATTTTCTTTGATTTCGTATCAGGAGAACATAAAAGAGCAGGAGCTAACGTACAAGCTATGAAATACGCATTTTTGTAAAAATTCAACTTTTTTAAAATGTTTTCTTTGTTTTGGTATCAGGAGTACATAAAGGGGCAAGAGCTAACGTACAAGATCATACGATCGTATGATCAAAGTTACGCGTGAATATGACATCAAATGATGTCAAATATGATAGTGTGCCGTATCATTTGCACTTATTGTATCACGTGATACAATCGTATGATTGAAGTTACAGTGAATATACTATAAAATGATGTCGATTATGATAGTGTACCACATCATTAGCACACATTGTATCACGTGGTACGATCGTATGATTAAAGTTACGAGTGAAGATAACATCAAATGATGTCGATTATAATAGTGTACCGTACCATTGGCACTCATAGTATCACGTGATACGATCGTATGATTGAAGTCAGGGGTGAATATAATATCAAATGATGTCAATTCTGATAGTGTTCCGTATCATAAGCACTCATTGTATCACGTGATACGATCGTATGATGAAAGTTACAAGTAAATATACTATTAAATGATGTCGATAATGACAGTGTACCGTACCATTGGCACTCATAGTATCACGTGATACGATCGTATGATTGAAGTCACGAGTGAATATAATATCAAATGATGTCAATTATGATAGTGTACCACATCATTGGCACTCATTATATCACTTGATACGATCGTATGATTGAAGTCACGAGTGAATATATCATCAAATGATGTTGAATATGATTGTATAATGTGTCATTGGCACACATTGTATCACGTGATACGATCGTATGATTAAAGTTACGAGTAAATGCAACATCAAATGATGTATATTATGATAGTGTACCGCATCATTGGCACTCATTATATCACGTGATACGATCGTATGATGAATGTTACGAGTGAATATAACATCAAATGATGTCGAATAGGATTGTATAATGTATCATTAGCACTCATTGTTTCACGTGATACGATCGTATGAATAAAGTTACGATTGGAGATACTAATAAATGATGTTGAATATAATAGTGCACCATATCATTAGCACTTATTGTATCATGTGATGCGATCGTATGTTTGAAGTCACGAGTGAATATAATATCAAATGATGTCAATTATGATAGTGTTGCGTATCATAAGCACTCATTGTATCACGTGATACGATCGTATGATTAAAGTTACGATTGGAGATACTAATAAATGATGTTGAATATAATAGTGCACCATATCATTAGCACTTATTGTATCATGTGATGCGATCATATGATTAAAGTTACAAGTGAATATAACATCAAATGATGTCGATTATAATAGTGTACCGCATCATTGGCACTCATTATATCACGTGATACTATCGTATGATTGAAGTCACGAGTGAATATAACATCAAATAATGCTAAATATTATTGTATAGTGTAGCATTGACACTCATTGTATCACGAGATACGATCGTATGATTGAAGTCACGAGTGAATATAACATCAAATGATGTTGAATATGATTGTATAATGTATCATTAGCACTCATTGTTTCACGTGATACGATCGTATGATTAAAGTTACAGGTGAATATAACATCAAATGATTTCGAATATGATAATGTACCGTATCATTAGCACTCATATTATCACGTGATACGATCGTATGATGAAAGTTACGAGTGAATATAACATCAAATAATGTTGAATATGATTGTATAATGTATCATTAGCACTCATTGTTTCACGTGATACGATCGTATGATTAAAGTTACGAGTAAATATAACATCAAATGATGTCGAATATGATAATGTACCGTATCGTTAGCACTCATTGTATCACGTGATACGATCGTATGATTAAAGTTACAGGTGAATATAACATCAAATGATGTCGATTATGATAGTGTACCGCATCATTGGCACTAATTGTATCACGTGATACGATCGTATGATCAAAGCTACGAGTTAACATAATAGGGCAGGAATTATTGTACCAGCTATGAAATACGCATTTTTGTAAAATTCTACTTTTTGATGATATTTTTCTTGTTTTGGTATGAGGAAATCATATTTGTTCAGGAGCTAACGTACCAGCTATAAAATACTCTTATATGTAAAAATTTACCTTTTCGACGATATTTTCCTTGTTTTGGTATCAGGAGAACATAATGGGGCAGGAGCTAACTTACTATCTATGAAATACGCATTTTCGAAAAATTCGACTTTTTGAAGATATTTTCCTTGATTTCGTATCAGGAGAACATAAAAGAGCAGGAGCTAACGTTCCAGCTATGAAATACCCATTTTTTAAAAATTCGACTTTTTGACGATATTTTCGTATCAGGAGAACATAATGGGGAAGGAGCTGACGTACCAGCTATGAAATACGCAATTTTTGTAAAAATTTGAGTTTTCGACGATATTTTCCTTGTTTTGGTATCAGGAGAACATAATGGGGTAGGAGCTAACGTACTAGCTATGAAATACGCATTTTCGAAAAATTCGACTTTTTGACGATATTTTCTTTGATTTCGTATCAGGAGAACATAAAAGAGCAGGAGCTAACGTTCCAGCTATAAAATACCCATTTTTTAAAAATTCAACTTTTTGACGATATTTTCCTTGTTTTCGTATCAGGAGAACATAATAGGGTTAGAGCTAACGTACCAGCTATGAAATACGCAATTTTTGTAAAAATTTGAGTTTTCGACGATATTTTCCTTGTTTTGGTATCAGGAGAACATAATGGGGCAGGAGCTAACGTACTAGCTATGAAATACGCATTTTCGAAAAATTCGACTTTTTGACGATATTTTCTTTGATTTCGTATCAGGAGAACATAAAAGAGCAGGAGCTAACGTTCCAGCTATGAAATACCCATTTTTTAAAAATTCGACTTTTTGACGATATTTTCCTTGTTTCGGTATCAGGAGAACATAATGGGACAGGAACTAACGTACTAGCTCTAAATACGCATTTTAGTAAAAATTCGACTTTTTGACGATATTTTCCTTGTTTTCGTATCAGGAGAACATAATAGGGTTAGAGCTAACGTACCAGCTATGAAATACGCAATTTTTGTAAAAATTTGAGTTTTCGACGATATTTTCCTTGTTTTGGTATCAGGAGAACATAATGGGGCAGGAGCTAACGTACTAGCTATGAAATACGCATTTTCGAAAAATTCGACTTTTTGACGATATTTTCTTTGATTTCGTATCAGGAGAACATAAAAGAGCAGGAGCTAACGTACAAGCTATGAAATACGCATTTTTGTAAAAATTCAACTTTTTTAAAATGTTTTCTTTGTTTTGGTATCAGGAGTACATAAAGGGGCAAGAGCTAACGTACAAGATCATACGATCGTATGATCAAAGTTACGCGTGAATATGACATCAAATGATGTCAAATATGATAGTGTGCCGTATCATTTGCACTTATTGTATCACGTGATACAATCGTATGATTGAAGTTACAGTGAATATACTATAAAATGATGTCGATTATGATAGTGTACCACATCATTAGCACACATTGTATCACGTGGTACGATCGTATGATTAAAGTTACGAGTGAAGATAACATCAAATGATGTCGATTATAATAGTGTACCGTACCATTGGCACTCATAGTATCACGTGATACGATCGTATGATTGAAGTCAGGGGTGAATATAATATCAAATGATGTCAATTCTGATAGTGTTCCGTATCATAAGCACTCATTGTATCACGTGATACGATCGTATGATGAAAGTTACAAGTAAATATACTATTAAATGATGTCGATAATGACAGTGTACCGTACCATTGGCACTCATAGTATCACGTGATACGATCGTATGATTGAAGTCACGAGTGAATATAATATCAAATGATGTCAATTATGATAGTGTACCACATCATTGGCACTCATTATATCACTTGATACGATCGTATGATTGAAGTCACGAGTGAATATATCATCAAATGATGTTGAATATGATTGTATAATGTGTCATTGGCACACATTGTATCACGTGATACGATCGTATGATTAAAGTTACGAGTAAATGCAACATCAAATGATGTATATTATGATAGTGTACCGCATCATTGGCACTCATTATATCACGTGATACGATCGTATGATGAATGTTACGAGTGAATATAACATCAAATGATGTCGAATAGGATTGTATAATGTATCATTAGCACTCATTGTTTCACGTGATACGATCGTATGAATAAAGTTACGATTGGAGATACTAATAAATGATGTTGAATATAATAGTGCACCATATCATTAGCACTTATTGTATCATGTGATGCGATCGTATGTTTGAAGTCACGAGTGAATATAATATCAAATGATGTCAATTATGATAGTGTTGCGTATCATAAGCACTCATTGTATCACGTGATACGATCGTATGATTAAAGTTACGATTGGAGATACTAATAAATGATGTTGAATATAATAGTGCACCATATCATTAGCACTTATTGTATCATGTGATGCGATCATATGATTAAAGTTACAAGTGAATATAACATCAAATGATGTCGATTATAATAGTGTACCGCATCATTGGCACTCATTATATCACGTGATACTATCGTATGATTGAAGTCACGAGTGAATATAACATCAAATAATGCTAAATATTATTGTATAGTGTAGCATTGACACTCATTGTATCACGAGATACGATCGTATGATTGAAGTCACGAGTGAATATAACATCAAATGATGTTGAATATGATTGTATAATGTATCATTAGCACTCATTGTTTCACGTGATACGATCGTATGATTAAAGTTACAGGTGAATATAACATCAAATCATGTCGATTATGATAGTGTACCGCATCATTGGCACTCATTATATCACGTGATACTATCGTATGATTGAAGTCACGAGTGAATATAACATCAAATGATGCTAAATATGATTGTATAGTGTATCATTAGCACTCATTGTTTCACGTGATATGATCGTATGATTAAAGTTACGAGTAAATATAACATCAAATGATGTTGAATATGATTGTATAATGTATCATTAGCACTCATTGTTTCACGTGATACGATCGTATGATTAAAGTTACAGGTGAATATAAGATCAAATGATGTCGATTATGATAGTGTACCGCATCATTGGCACTCATTATATCACGTGATACGATCGTATGATTGAAGTCACGAGTGAATATAATATCAAATGATGTCAATTCTGATAGTGTTCCGTATCATAAGCACTCATTGTATCACGTGATACGATCGTATGATGAAAGTTACAAGTAAATATACTATAAAATGATGTCGATTATGACAGTGTACCGTACCATTGGCACTCATAGTATCACGTGATACGATCGTATGATGAAAGTTACAAGTAAATATACTATAAAATGATGTCGATTATGACAGTGTACCGTACCATTGGCACTCATAGTATCACGTGATACGATCGTATGATTGAAGTCACGAGTGAATATAATATCAAATGATGTCAATTATGATAGTGTACCACATCATTGGCACTCATTATATCACTTGATACGATCGTATGATTGAAGTCACGAGTGAATATATCATCAAATGATGTTGAATATGATTGTATAATGTGTCATTGGCACACATTGTATCACGTGATACGATCGTATGATTAAAGTTACGAGTAAATGCAACATCAAATGATGTATATTATGATAGTGTACCGCATCATTGGCACTCATTATATCACGTGATACGATCGTATGATGAAAGTTACGAGTGAATATAACATCAAATGATGTCGAATAGGATTGTATAATGTATCATTAGCACTCATTGTTTCACGTGATACGATCGTATGAATAAAGTTACGATTGGAGATACTAATAAATGATGTTGAATATAATAGTGCACCATATCATTAGCACTTATTGTATCATGTGATGCGATCGTATGATTGAAGTCACGAGTGAATATAATATCAAATGATGTCAATTATGATAGTGTTGCGTATCATAAGCACTCATTGTATCACGTGATACGATCGTATGATTAAAGTTACGATTGGAGATACTAATAAATGATGTTGAATATAATAGTGCACCATATCATTAGCACTTATTGTATCATGTGATGCGATCATATGATTAAAGTTACAAGTGAATATAACATCAAATGATGTCGATTATCATAGTGTACCGCATCATTGGCACTCATTATATAACGTGATACTATCGTATGATTGAAGTCACGAGTGAATATAACATCAAATAATGCTAAATATGATTGTATAGTGTAGCATTGACACTCATTGTATCACGAGATACGATCGTATGATTGAAGTCACGAGTGAATATAACATCAAATGATGTCAATTATGATAGTGTTCCGTATCATAAGCACTCATTGTATCACGTGATACGATCGTATGATGAAAGTTACAAGTAAATATACTATTAAATGATGTCGATTATGACAGTGTACCGTACCATTGGCACTCATAGTATCACGTGATACGATCGTATGATTGAAGTCACGAGTGAATATAATATCAAATGATGTCAATTATGATAGTGTACCGCATCATTGGCACTCATTATATCACTTGATACGATCGTATGATGAAAGTTACGAGTGAATATAACAACAAATGATGTCGATTATGATAGTGTACCGCATCATTGGCACTTATTATATCACGTGATACGATCGTGTAATGAAAGTCACGAGTGAATATACTATAAAATGATGTCGATTATGATAGTGTACCACATCATTGGCACTCATTATATCACGTGATACGATCGTATGATTGAAGTCACTAGTGAATATAATATCAAATAATGTCAATTATGATAGTGTTGCGTATCATAAGCACTCATTGTATCACGTGATACGATCGTATGATGAAAGTTACGAGTGAATATAACATCAAATGATGTCGAATAGGATTGTATAATGTATCATTAGCACTTATTTTTCACGTGATACGATCGTATGATTAAAGTTACGATTGGAGATACGAATAAATGATGTTGAATATAATAGTGCACCATATCATTAGCACTTATTGTATCATGTGATGCGATCGTATGATTAAAGTTACAAGTGAATATAACATCAAATGATGTCGATTATAATAGTGTACCGCATCATTGGCACTCATTATATCACGTGATACTATCGTATGATTGAAGTCACGAGTGAATATAACATCAAATGATGCTAAATATGATTGTATAGTGTATCATTAGCACTCATTGTTTCACGTGATACGATCGTATGATTAAAGTTACGAGTAAATATAACATCAAATGATGTCGAATATGATAATGTACCGTATCATTAGCACTCATATTATCACGTGATACGATCGTATGATGAATGTTACGAGTGAATATAACATCAAATAATGTTGAATATGATTGTATAATGTATCATTAGCACTCATTGTTTCACGTGATACGATCGTATGATTAAAGTTACGAGTAAATATAACATCAAATGATGTCGAATATGATAATGTACCGTATCGTTAGCACTCATTGTATCACGTGATACGATCGTATGATGAAAGTTACGAGTGAATATAACATCAAATGATGTCGATTATGATAGTGTACCTTATCATTGGCACTCATTATATCACGTGATACGATCGTATAATGAAAGTTACGAGTAAATATACTATTAAATAATGTCGATTATGATAGTGTACCGCATTATTGGCACTCATTATATCACGTGATACGATCGTATGATTGAAGTCACGAGTAAATATAACATCAAATGATGTCAATTATGATAGTGTTCCGTATCATAAGCACTCATTGTATCACGTGATACGATCGTATGATGAAAGTTACAAGTAAATATACTATTAAATGATGTCGATTATGACAGTGTACCGTACCATTGGCACTCATAGTATCACGTGATACGATCGTATGATTGAAGTCACGAATGAATATAACATCAAATGATGTCGATTATGATAGTGTACCACATAATTAGCACACATTGTATCACGTGGTACGATCGTATGATTAAAGTTACGAGTGAAGATAACATCAAATGATGTCGATTATAATAGTGTACCGTACCATTGGCACTCATAGTATCACGTGATACGATCGTATGATTGAAGTCAGGGGTGAATATAATATCAAATGATGTCAATTATGATAGTGTTGCGTATCATAAGCACTCATTGTATCACGTGATACGATCGTATGATTAAAGTTACGATTGGAGATACTAATAAATGATGTTGAATATAATAGTGCACCATATCATTAGCACTTATTGTATCATGTGATGCGATCATATGATTAAAGTTACAAGTGAATATAACATCAAATGATGTCGATTATAATAGTGTACCGCATCATTGGCACTCATTATATCACGAGATACTATCGTATGATTGAAGTCACGAGTGAATATAACATCAAATAATGCTAAATATGATTGTATAGTGTAGCATTAGCACTCATTGTTTCACGTGATACGATCGTATGATTAAAGTTACAGGTGAATATAACATCAAATGATGTCGAATATGATAATGTACCGTATCATTAGCACTCATATTATCACGTGATACGATCGTATGATGAAAGTTACGAGTGAATATAACATCAAATAATGTTGAATATGATTGTATAATGTATCATTAGCACTCATTGTTTCACGTGATACGATCGTATGATTAAAGTTACGAGTAAATATAACATCAAATGATGTCGAATATGATAATGTACCGTATCGTTAGACTCATTGTATCACGTGATACGATCGTATGATGAAAGTTACGAGTGAATATAACATCAAATGATGTCGATTATGATAGTGTACCTTATCATTGGCACTCATTATATCACGTGATACGATCGTATAATGAAAGTTACGAGTAAATATACTATTAAATAATGTCGATTATGATAGTGTACCGCATTATTGGCACTCATTATATCACGTGATACGATCGTATGATTGAAGTCACGAGTAAATATAACATCAAATGATGTCAATTATGATAGTGTTCCGTATCATAAGCACTCATTGTATCACGTGATACGATCGTATGATGAAAGTTACAAGTAAATATACTATTAAATGATGTCGATTATGACAGTGTACCGTACCATTGGCACTCATTGTATCACGTGATACGATCGTATGATTGAAGTCACGAATGAATATAACATCAAATGATGTCGATTATGATAGTGTACCACATCATTAGCACACATTGTATCACGTGGTACGATCGTATGATTAAAGTTACGAGTGAAGATAACATCAAATGATGTCGATTATAATAGTGTACCGTACCATTGGCACTCATAGTATCACGTGATACGATCGTATGATTGAAGTCAGGGGTGAATATAATATCAAATGATGTCAATTATGATAGTGTTCCGTATCATAAGCACTCATTGTATCACGTGATACGATCGTATGATGAAAGTTACAAGTAAATATACTATTAAATGATGTCGATTATGACAGTGTACCGTACCATTGGCACTCATAGTATCACGTGATACGATCGTATGATTGAAGTCACGAGTGAATATAATATCAAATGATGTCAATTATGATAGTGTACCGCATCATTGGCACTCATTATATCACTTGATACGATCGTATGATTGAAGTCACGAGTGAATATATCATCAAATGATGTTGAATATGATTGTATAATGTGTCATTGGCACACATTGTATCACGTGATACGATCGTATGATTAAAGTTACGAGTAAATGCAACATCAAATGATGTCGATTATGATAGTGTACCGCATCATTGGCACTCATTATATCACGTGATACGATCGTATGATGAAAGTTACGAGTGAATAAAACATCAAATGATGTCGAATAGGATTGTATAATGTATCATTAGCACTCATTGTTTCACGTGATACGATCGTATGATTAAAGTTACGATTGGAGATACTAATAAATGATGTTGAATATAATAGTGCACCATATCATTAGCACTTATTGTATCATGTGATGCGATCGTATGATTGAAGTCACGAGTGAATATAATATCAAATGATGTCAATTATGATAGTGTTGCGTATCATAAGCACTCATTGTATCACGTGATACGATCGTATGATTAAAGTTACGATTGGAGATACTAATAAATGATGTTGAATATAATAGTGCACCATATCATTAGCACTTATTGTATCATGTGATGCGATCGTATGATTAAAGTTACAAGTGAATATAACATCAAATGATGTCGATTATAATAGTGTACCGCATCATTGGCACTCATTATAAAACGTGATACTATCGTATGATTGAAGTCACGAGTGAATATAACATCAAATGATGCTAAATATGATTGTATAGTGTATCATTAGCACTCATTGTTTCACGTGATACGATCGTATGATTGAAGTCACGAGTGAATATAACATCAAATGATGTTGAATATGATTGTATAATGTATCATTAGCACTCATTGTATCACGTGATACGATCGTATGATGAAAGTTACAAGTAAATATACTATTGAATGATGTCGATTATGACAGTGTACCGTACCATTGGCACCCATAGTATCACGTGATACGATCGTATGATTGAAGTCACGAGTGAATATAATATCAAATGATGTCAATTATGATAGTGTACCGCATCATTGGCACTCATTATATCACTTGATACGATCGTATGATGAAAGTTACGAGTGAATATAACAACAAATGATGTCGATTATGATAGTGTACCGCATCATTGGCACTTATTATATCACGTGATACGATCGTGTAATGAAAGTCACGAGTGAATATACTATAAAATGATGTCGATTATGATAGTGTACCACATCATTGGCACTCATTATATCACGTGATACGATCGTATGATTGAAGTCACTAGTGAATATAATATCAAATAATGTCAATTATGATAGTGTTGCGTATCATAAGCACTCATTGTATCACGTGATACGATCGTATGATGAAAGTTACGAGTGAATATAACATCAAATGATGTCGAATAGGATTGTATAATGTATCATTAGCACTTATTTTTCACGTGATACGATCGTATGATTAAAGTTACGATTGGAGATACTAATAAATGATGTTGAATATAATAGTGCACCATATCATTAGCACTTATTGTATCATGTGATGCGATCGTATGATTAAAGTTACAAGTGAATATAACATCAAATGATGTCGATTATAATAGTGTACCGCATCATTGGCACTCATTATATCACGTGATACTATCGTATGATTGAAGTCACGAGTGAATATAACATCAAATGATGCTAAATATGATTGTATAGTGTATCATTAGCACTCATTGTTTCACGTGATACGATCGTATGATTAAAGTTACGAGTAAATATAACATCAAATGATGTCGAATATGATAATGTACCGTATCATTAGCACTCATATTATCACGTGATACGATCGTATGATGAATGTTACGAGTGAATATAACATCAAATAATGTTGAATATGATTGTATAATGTATCATTAGCACTCATTGTTTCACGTGATACGATCGTATGATTAAAGTTACGAGTAAATATAACATCAAATGATGTCGAATATGATAATGTACCGTATCGTTAGCACTCATTGTATCACGTGATACGATCGTATGATGAAAGTTACGAGTGAATATAACATCAAATAATGTCGATTATGATAGTGTACCGCATTATTGGCACTCATTATATCACGTGATACGATCGTATGATTGAAGTCACGAGTAAATATAACATCAAATGATGTCAATTATGATAGTGTTCCGTATCATAAGCACTCATTGTATCACGTGATACGATCGTATGATGAAAGTTACAAGTAAATATACTATTAAATGATGTCGATTATGACAGTGTACCGTACCATTGGCACTCATAGTATCACGTGATACGATCGTATGATTGAAGTCACGAATGAATATAACATCAAATGATGTCGATTATGATAGTGTACCACATAATTAGCACACATTGTATCACGTGGTACGATCGTATGATTAAAGTTACGAGTGAAGATAACATCAAATGATGTCGATTATAATAGTGTACCGTACCATTGGCACTCATAGTATCACGTGATACGATCGTATGATTGAAGTCAGGGGTGAATATAATATCAAATGATGTCAATTATGATAGTGTTGCGTATCATAAGCACTCATTGTATCACGTGATACGATCGTATGATTAAAGTTACGATTGGAGATACTAATAAATGATGTTGAATATAATAGTGCACCATATCATTAGCACTTATTGTATCATGTGATGCGATCATATGATTAAAGTTACAAGTGAATATAACATCAAATGATGTCGATTATAATAGTGTACCGCATCATTGGCACTCATTATATCACGAGATACTATCGTATGATTGAAGTCACGAGTGAATATAACATCAAATAATGCTAAATATGATTGTATAGTGTAGCATTAGCACTCATTGTTTCACGTGATACGATCGTATGATTAAAGTTACAGGTGAATATAACATCAAATGATGTCGAATATGATAATGTACCGTATCATTAGCACTCATATTATCACGTGATACGATCGTATGATGAAAGTTACGAGTGAATATAACATCAAATAATGTTGAATATGATTGTATAATGTATCATTAGCACTCATTGTTTCACGTGATACGATCGTATGATTAAAGTTACGAGTAAATATAACATCAAATGATGTCGAATATGATAATGTACCGTATCGTTAGCACTCATTGTATCACGTGATACGATCGTATGATGAAAGTTACGAGTGAATATAACATCAAATGATGTCGATTATGATAGTGTACCTTATCATTGGCACTCATTATATCACGTGATACGATCGTATAATGAAAGTTACGAGTAAATATACTATTAAATAATGTCGATTATGATAGTGTACCGCATTATTGGCACTCATTATATCACGTGATACGATCGTATGATTGAAGTCACGAGTAAATATAACATCAAATGATGTCAATTATGATAGTGTTCCGTATCATAAGCACTCATTGTATCACGTGATACGATCGTATGATGAAAGTTACAAGTAAATATACTATTAAATGATGTCGATTATGACAGTGTACCGTACCATTGGCACTCATTGTATCACGTGATACGATCGTATGATTGAAGTCACGAATGAATATAACATCAAATGATGTCGATTATGATAGTGTACCACATCATTAGCACACATTGTATCACGTGGTACGATCGTATGATTAAAGTTACGAGTGAAGATAACATCAAATGATGTCGATTATAATAGTGTACCGTACCATTGACACTCATAGTATCACGTGATACGATCGTATGATTGAAGTCAGGGGTGAATATAATATCAAATGATGTCAATTATGATAGTGTTCCGTATCATAAGCACTCATTGTATCACGTGATACGATCGTATGATGAAAGTTACAAGTAAATATACTATTAAATGATGTCGATTATGACAGTGTACCGTACCATTGGCACTCATAGTATCACGTGATACGATCGTATGATTGAAGTCACGAGTGAATATAATATCAAATGATGTCAATTATGATAGTGTACCGCATCATTGGCACTCATTATATCACTTGATACGATCGTATGATTGAAGTCACGAGTGAATATATCATCAAATGATGTTGAATATGATTGTATAATGTGTCATTGGCACACATTGTATCACGTGATACGATCGTATGATTAAAGTTACGAGTAAATGCAACATCAAATGATGTCGATTATGATAGTGTACCGCATCATTGGCACTCATTATATCACGTGATACGATCGTATGATGAAAGTTACGAGTGAATAAAACATCAAATGATGTCGAATAGGATTGTATAATGTATCATTAGCACTCATTGTTTCACGTGATACGATCGTATGATTAAAGTTACGATTGGAGATACTAATAAATGATGTTGAATATAATAGTGCACCATATCATTAGCACTTATTGTATCATGTGATGCGATCGTATGATTGAAGTCACGAGTGAATATAATATCAAATGATGTCAATTATGATAGTGTTGCGTATCATAAGCACTCATTGTATCACGTGATACGATCGTATGATTAAAGTTACGATTGGAGATACTAATAAATGATGTTGAATATAATAGTGCACCATATCATTAGCACTTATTGTATCATGTGATGCGATCATATGATTGAAGTCACGAGTGAATATAACATCAAATAATGCTAAATATGATTGTATAGTGTAGCATTGACACTCATTGTATCACGAGATACGATCGTATGATTGAAGTCACGAGTGAATATAACATCAAATGATGTTGAATATGATTGTATAATGTATCATTAGCACTCATTGTTTCACGTGATACGATCGTATGATTAAAGTTACAGGTGAATATAACATCAAATGATGTCGAATATGATAATGTACCGTATCATTAGCACTCATATTATCACGTGATACGATCGTATGATGAAAGTTACGAGTGAATATAACATCAAATAATGTTGAATATGATTGTATAATGTATCATTAGCACTCATTGTTTCACGTGATACGATCGTATGATTAAAGTTACGATTAAATATAACATCAAATGATGTCGAATATGATAATGTACCGTATCGTTAGCACTCATTGTATCACGTGATACGATCGTATGATTAAAGTTACAGGTGAATATAACATCAAATGATGTCGATTATGATAGTGTACCGCATCATTGGCACTCATTATATCACGTGATACTATCGTATAATGAAAGTTACGAGTGAATATACTATTAAATGATGTCGATTATGATAGTGTACCGCATCATTGGCACTAATTGTATCACGTGATACGATCGTATGATCAAAGCTACGAGTTAACATAATAGGGCAGGAATTATTGTACCAGCTATGAAATACGCATTTTTGTAAAATTCTACTTTTTGATGATATTTTTCTTGTTTTGGTATGAGGAAATCATATTTGTTCAGGAGCTAACGTACCAGCTATAAAATACTCTTATATGTAAAAATTTACCTTTTCGACGATATTTTCCTTGTTTTGGTATCAGGAGAACATAATGGGGCAGGAGCTAACTTACTATCTATGAAATACGCATTTTCGAAAAATTCGACTTTTTGAAGATATTTTCCTTGATTTCGTATCAGGAGAACATAAAAGAGCAGGAGCTAACGTTCCAGCTATGAAATACCCATTTTTTAAAAATTCGACTTTTTGACGATATTTTCGTATCAGGAGAACATAATGGGGAAGGAGCTGACGTACCAGCTATGAAATACGCAATTTTTGTAAAAATTTGAGTTTTCGACGATATTTTCCTTGTTTTGGTATCAGGAGAACATAATGGGGTAGGAGCTAACGTACTAGCTATGAAATACGCATTTTCGAAAAATTCGACTTTTTGACGATATTTTCTTTGATTTCGTATCAGGAGAACATAAAAGAGCAGGAGCTAACGTTCCAGCTATAAAATACCCATTTTTTAAAAATTCAACTTTTTGACGATATTTTCCTTGTTTTCGTATCAGGAGAACATAATAGGGTTAGAGCTAACGTACCAGCTATGAAATACGCAATTTTTGTAAAAATTTGAGTTTTCGACGATATTTTCCTTGTTTTGGTATCAGGAGAACATAATGGGGCAGGAGCTAACGTACTAGCTATGAAATACGCATTTTCGAAAAATTCGACTTTTTGACGATATTTTCTTTGATTTCGTATCAGGAGAACATAAAAGAGCAGGAGCTAACGTTCCAGCTATGAAATACCCATTTTTTAAAAATTCGACTTTTTGACGATATTTTCCTTGTTTCGGTATCAGGAGAACATAATGGGACAGGAACTAACGTACTAGCTCTAAATACGCATTTTAGTAAAAATTCGACTTTTTGACGATATTTTCCTTGTTTTCGTATCAGGAGAACATAATAGGGTTAGAGCTAACGTACCAGCTATGAAATACGCAATTTTTGTAAAAATTTGAGTTTTCGACGATATTTTCCTTGTTTTGGTATCAGGAGAACATAATGGGGCAGGAGCTAACGTACTAGCTATGAAATACGCATTTTCGAAAAATTCGACTTTTTGACGATATTTTCTTTGATTTCGTATCAGGAGAACATAAAAGAGCAGGAGCTAACGTACAAGCTATGAAATACGCATTTTTGTAAAAATTCAACTTTTTTAAAATGTTTTCTTTGTTTTGGTATCAGGAGTACATAAAGGGGCAAGAGCTAACGTACAAGATCATACGATCGTATGATCAAAGTTACGCGTGAATATGACATCAAATGATGTCAAATATGATAGTGTGCCGTATCATTTGCACTTATTGTATCACGTGATACAATCGTATGATTGAAGTTACAGTGAATATACTATAAAATGATGTCGATTATGATAGTGTACCGCATCATTGGCACTCATTATATCACGTGATACTATCGTATGATTGAAGTCACGAGTGAATATAACATCAAATGATGCTAAATATGATTGTATAGTGTATCATTAGCACTCATTGTTTCACGTGATACGATCGTATGATTAAAGTTACGAGTGAATATACTATTAAATAATGTCGATTATGATAGTGTACCGTACCATTGGCACTCATAGTATCACGTGATACGATCGTATGATTGAAGTCACGAGTGAATATAATATCAAATGATGTCAATTATGATAGTGTACCGCATCATTGGCACTCATTATATCACTTGATACGATCGTATGATTGAAGTCACGAGTGAATATATCATCAAATGATGTTGAATATGATTGTATAATGTGTCATTGGCACACATTGTATCACGTGATACGATCGTATGATTAAAGTTACGAGTAAATGCAACATCAAATGATGTCGATTATGATAGTGTACCGCATCATTGGCACTCATTATATCACGTGATACGATCGTATGATTGAAGTCACGAGTGAATATAATATCAAATGATGTCAATTATGATAGTGTACCGCATCATTGGCACTCATTATATCACTTGATACGATCGTATGATTGAAGTCACGAGTGAATATATCATCAAATGATGTTGAATATGATTGTATAATGTGTCATTGGCACACATTATATCACGTGATACGATCGTATGATTAAAGTTACGAGTAAATGCAACATCAAATGATGTCGATTATGATAGTGTACCGCATCATTGGCACTCATTATATCACGTGATACGATCGTATGATGAAAGTTACGAGTGAATATAACATCAAATAATGTTGAATATGATTGTATAATGTATCATTAGCACTCATTGTTTCACGTGATACGATCGTATGATTAAAGTTACGAGTAAATATAACATCAAATGATGTCAATTATGATAGTGTTCCGTATCATAAGCACTCATTGTATCACGTGATACGATCGTATGATGAAAGTTACAAGTAAATATACTATTAAATGATGTCGATTATGACAGTGTACCGTACCATTGGCACTCATTGTATCACGTGATACGATCGTATGATTGAAGTCACGAATGAATATAACATCAAATGATGTCGATTATGATAGTGTACCACATCATTAGCACACATTGTATCACGTGGTACGATCGTATGATTAAAGTTACGAGTGAAGATAACATCAAATGATGTCGATTATAATAGTGTACCGTACCATTGGCACTCATAGTATCACGTGATACGATCGTATGATTGAAGTCAGGGGTGAATATAATATCAAATGATGTCAATTCTGATAGTGTTCCGTATCATAAGCACTCATTGTATCACGTGAAACGATCGTATGATGAAAGTTACAAGTAAATATACTATTAAATGATGTCGATTATGACAATGTACCGTACCATTGGCACTCATAGTATCACGTGATACGATCGTATGATTGAAGTCACGAGTGAATATAATATCAAATGATGTCAATTATGATAGTGTACCGCATCATTGGCACTCATTATATCACTTGATACGATCGTATGATTGAAGTCACGAGTGAATATATCATCAAATGATGTTAAATATGATTGTATAATGTGTCATTGGCACACATTGTATCACGTGATACGATCGTATGATTAATGTTACGAGTAAATATAACATCAAATGATGTCGAATATGATAATGTACCGTATCGTTAGCACTCATTGTATCACGTGATACGATCGTATGATGAAAGTTACGAGTGAATATAACATCAAATGATGTCGATTATGATAGTGTACCTTATCATTGGCACTCATTATATCACGTGATACGATCGTATAATGAAAGTTACGAGTAAATATACTATTAAATAATGTCGATTATGATAGTGTACCGCATTATTGGCACTCATTATATCACGTGATACGATCGTATGATTGAAGTCACGAGTGAATATAACATCAAATGATGTCAATTATGATAGTGTTCCGTATCATAAGCACTCATTGTATCACGTGATACGATCGTATGATGAAAGTTACAAGTAAATATACTATTAAATGATGTCGATTATGACAGTGTATTGTACCATTGGCACTCATAGTATCACGTGATACGATCGTATGATTGAAGTCACGAATGAATATAACATCAAATGATGTCGATTATGATAGTGTACCACATCATTAGCACACATTGTATCACGTGGTACGATCGTATGATTAAAGTTACGAGTGAAGATAACATCAAATGATGTCGATTATAATAGTGTACCGTACCATTGGCACTCATAGTATCACGTGATACGATCGTATGATTGAAGTCAGGGGTGAATATAATATCAAATGATGTCAATTCTGATAGTGTTCCGTATCATAAGCACTCATTGTATCACGTGATACGATCGTATGATGAAAGTTACAAGTAAATATACTATTAAATGATGTCGATTATGACAGTGTACCGTACCATTGGCACTCATAGTATCACGTGATACGATCGTA
Source organism: Acanthosoma haemorrhoidale (assembly GCA_930367205.1). NCBI lineage: Eukaryota > Metazoa > Arthropoda > Insecta > Hemiptera > Acanthosomatidae > Acanthosoma > Acanthosoma haemorrhoidale. Next base: position 118,843,591 of record OV884014.1, read on the forward strand.
TGATTGAAGTCACGAGTGAATATAATATCAAATGATGTCAATTATGATAGTGTACCACATCATTGGCACTCATTATATCACTTGATACGATCGTATAATTGAAGTCACGAGTGAATATATCATCAAATGATGTTGAATATGATTGTATAATGTGTCATTGGCACACATTGTATCACGTGATACGATCGTATGATTAAAGTTACGAGTAAATATAACATCAAATGATGTCGAATATGATAATGTACCGTATCATTAGCACTCATATTATCACGTGATACGATCGTATGATGAAAGTTACGAGTGAATATAACATCAAATAATGTTGAATATGATTGTATAATGTATCATTAGCACTCATTGTTTCACGTGATACGATCGTATGATTAAAGTTACGAGTAAATATAACATCAAATGATGTCGAATATGATAATGTACCGTATCGTTAGCACTCATTGTATCACGTGATACGATCGTATGATGAAAGTTACGAGTGAATATAACATCAAATGATGTCGATTATAATAGTGTACCACATAATTAGCACACATTGTATTACGTGGTATGATCGTATGATTAAAGTTACGAGTGAAGATAACATCAAATGATGTCGATTATAATAGTGTACCGTACCATTGGCACTCATAGTATCACGTGATACGATCGTATGATTGAAGTCACGAGTGAATATATCATCAAATGATGTTGAATATGATTGTATAATGTGTCATTGGCACACATTGTATCACGTGATACGATCGTATGATTAAAGTTACGAGTAAATGCAACATCAAATGATGTCGATTATGATAGTGTACCGCATCATTGGCACTCATTATATCACGTGATACGATCGTATGATGAAAGTATCGAGTGAATATAACATCAAATGATGTCGAATAGGATTGTATCATGTATCATTAGCACTCATTGTTTCACGTGATACGATCGTATGATTAAAGTTACGATTGGAGATACTAATAAATGATGTTGAATATAATAGTGCACCATATCATTAGCACTTATTGTATCATGTGATGCGATCATATGATTAAAGTTACAAGTGAATATAACATCAAATGATGTCGATTATAATAGTGTACCGCATCATTGGCACTCATTATATCACGTGATACTATCGTATGATTGAAGTCACGAGTGAATATAACATCAAATAATGCTAAATATGATTGTATAGTGTAGCATTGACACTCATTGTATCACGAGATACGATCGTATGATTGAAGTCACGAGTGAATATAACATCAAATGATGTTGAATATGATTGTATAATGTATCATTAGCACTCATTGTTTCACGTGATACGATCGTATGATTAAAGTTACAGGTGAATATAACATCAAATGATGTCGAATATGATAATGTACCGTATCATTAGCACTCATATTATCACGTGATACGATCGTATGATGAAAGTTACGAGTGAATATAACATCAAATAATGTTGAATATGATTGTATAATGTATCATTAGCACTCATTGTTTCACGTGATACGATCGTATGATTAAAGTTACGAGTAAATATAACATCAAATGATGTCGAATATGATAATGTACCGTATCATTAGCACTCATTGTATCACGTGATACGATCGTATGATTAAAGTTACAGGTGAATATAACATCAAATGATGTCGATTATGATAGTGTACCGCATCATTGGCACTCATTATATCACGTGATACTATCGTATAATGAAAGTTACGAGTGAATATACTATTAAATGATGTCGATTATGATAGTGTACCGCATCATTGGCACTAATTGTATCACGTGATACGATCGTATGATCAAAGCTACGAGTTAACATAATAGGGCAGGAATTATTGTACCAGCTATGAAATACGCATTTTTGTAAAATTCTACTTTTTGACGATATTTTTCTTGTTTTGGTATGAGGAAATCATATTTGTTCAGGAGCTAACGTACCAGCTATAAAATACTCTTATATGTAAAAATTTAACTTTTCGACGATATTTTCCTTGTTTTGGTATCAGGAGAACATAATGGGGCAGGAGCTAACTTACTATCTATGAAATACGCATTTTCGAAAAATTCGACTTTTTGAAGATATTTTCCTTGATTTCGTATCAGGAGAACATAAAAGAGCAGGAGCTAACGTTCCAGCTATGAAATACCCATTTTTTAAAAATTCGACTTTTTGACGATATTTTCGTATCAGGAGAACATAATGGGGAAGGAGCTGACGTACCAGCTATGAAATACGCAATTTTTGTAAAAATTTGAGTTTTCGACGATATTTTCCTTGTTTTGGTATCAGGAGAACATAATGGGGTAGGAGCTAACGTACTAGCTATGAAATACGCATTTTCGAAAAATTCGACTTTTTGACGATATTTTCTTTGATTTCGTATCAGGAGAACATAAAAGAGCAGGAGCTAACGTTCCAGCTATAAAATACCCATTTTTTAAAAATTCAACTTTTTGACGATATTTTCCTTGTTTTCGTATCAGGAGAACATAATAGGGTTAGAGCTAACGTACCAGCTATGAAATACGCAATTTTTGTAAAAATTTGAGTTTTCGACGATATTTTCCTTGTTTTGGTATCAGGAGAACATAATGGGGCAGGAGCTAACGTACTAGCTATGAAATACGCATTTTCGAAAAATTCGACTTTTTGACGATATTTTCTTTGATTTCGTATCAGGAGAACATAAAAGAGCAGGAGCTAACGTTCCAGTTATGAAATACCCATTTTTTAAAAATTCGACTTTTTGACGATATTTTCCTTGTTTCGGTATCAGGAGAACATAATGGGACAGGAACTAACGTACTAGCTCTAAATACGCATTTTAGTAAAAATTCGACTTTTTGACGACATTTTTCTTGTTTTGGTATCAGGAGAACATAATGGGGCAGGTGCTAACGTACAAGCTATGAAATACGCATTTTTGTAAAAATTCAACTTTTTTAAAATGTTTTCTTTGTTTTGGTATCAGGAGTACATAAAGGGGCAAGAGCTAACGTACAAGATCATACGATCGTATGATCAAAGTTACGCGTGAATATGACATCAAATGATGTCAAATATGATAGTGTGCCGTATCATTTGCACTTATTGTATCACGTGATACAATCGTATGATTGAAGTTACAGTGAATATACTATAAAATGATGTCGATTATGATAGTGTACCGCATCATTGGCACTCATTATATCACGTGATACTATCGTATGATTGAAGTCACGAGTGAATATAACATCAAATGATGCTAAATATGATTGTATAGTGTATCATTAGCACTCATTGTTTCACGTGATACGATCGTATGATTAAAGTTACGAGTGAATATACTATTAAATAATGTCGATTATGATAGTGTACCGTACCATTGGCACTCATAGTATCACGTGATACGATCGTATGATTGAAGTCACGAGTGAATATAATATCAAATGATGTCAATTATGATAGTGTACCGCATCATTGGCACTCATTATATCACTTGATACGATCGTATGATTGAAGTCACGAGTGAATATATCATCAAATGATGTTGAATATGATTGTATAATGTGTCATTGGCACACATTGTATCACGTGATACGATCGTATGATTAAAGTTACGAGTAAATGCAACATCAAATGATGTCGATTATGATAGTGTACCGCATCATTGGCACTCATTATATCACGTGATACGATCGTATGATTGAAGTCACGAGTGAATATAATATCAAATGATGTCAATTATGATAGTGTACCGCATCATTGGCACTCATTATATCACTTGATACGATCGTATGATTGAAGTCACGAGTGAATATATCATCAAATGATGTTGAATATGATTGTATAATGTGTCATTGGCACACATTATATCACGTGATACGATCGTATGATTAAAGTTACGAGTAAATGCAACATCAAATGATGTCGATTATGATAGTGTACCGCATCATTGGCACTCATTATATCACGTGATACGATCGTATGATGAAAGTTACGAGTGAATATAACATCAAATAATGTTGAATATGATTGTATAATGTATCATTAGCACTCATTGTTTCACGTGATACGATCGTATGATTAAAGTTACGAGTAAATATAACATCAAATGATGTCAATTATGATAGTGTTCCGTATCATAAGCACTCATTGTATCACGTGATACGATCGTATGATGAAAGTTACAAGTAAATATACTATTAAATGATGTCGATTATGACAGTGTACCGTACCATTGGCACTCATTGTATCACGTGATACGATCGTATGATTGAAGTCACGAATGAATATAACATCAAATGATGTCGATTATGATAGTGTACCACATCATTAGCACACATTGTATCACGTGGTACGATCGTATGATTAAAGTTACGAGTGAAGATAACATCAAATGATGTCGATTATAATAGTGTACCGTACCATTGGCACTCATAGTATCACGTGATACGATCGTATGATTGAAGTCAGGGGTGAATATAATATCAAATGATGTCAATTCTGATAGTGTTCCGTATCATAAGCACTCATTGTATCACGTGAAACGATCGTATGATGAAAGTTACAAGTAAATATACTATTAAATGATGTCGATTATGACAATGTACCGTACCATTGGCACTCATAGTATCACGTGATACGATCGTATGATTGAAGTCACGAGTGAATATAATATCAAATGATGTCAATTATGATAGTGTACCGCATCATTGGCACTCATTATATCACTTGATACGATCGTATGATTGAAGTCACGAGTGAATATATCATCAAATGATGTTAAATATGATTGTATAATGTGTCATTGGCACACATTGTATCACGTGATACGATCGTATGATTAATGTTACGAGTAAATATAACATCAAATGATGTCGAATATGATAATGTACCGTATCGTTAGCACTCATTGTATCACGTGATACGATCGTATGATGAAAGTTACGAGTGAATATAACATCAAATGATGTCGATTATGATAGTGTACCTTATCATTGGCACTCATTATATCACGTGATACGATCGTATAATGAAAGTTACGAGTAAATATACTATTAAATAATGTCGATTATGATAGTGTACCGCATTATTGGCACTCATTATATCACGTGATACGATCGTATGATTGAAGTCACGAGTGAATATAACATCAAATGATGTCAATTATGATAGTGTTCCGTATCATAAGCACTCATTGTATCACGTGATACGATCGTATGATGAAAGTTACAAGTAAATATACTATTAAATGATGTCGATTATGACAGTGTATTGTACCATTGGCACTCATAGTATCACGTGATACGATCGTATGATTGAAGTCACGAATGAATATAACATCAAATGATGTCGATTATGATAGTGTACCACATCATTAGCACACATTGTATCACGTGGTACGATCGTATGATTAAAGTTACGAGTGAAGATAACATCAAATGATGTCGATTATAATAGTGTACCGTACCATTGGCACTCATAGTATCACGTGATACGATCGTATGATTGAAGTCAGGGGTGAATATAATATCAAATGATGTCAATTCTGATAGTGTTCCGTATCATAAGCACTCATTGTATCACGTGATACGATCGTATGATGAAAGTTACAAGTAAATATACTATTAAATGATGTCGATTATGACAGTGTACCGTACCATTGGCACTCATAGTATCACGTGATACGATCGTATGATTGAAGTCACGAGTGAATATAATATCAAATGATGTCAATTATGATAGTGTACCACATCATTGGCACTCATTATATCACTTGATACGATCGTATAATTGAAGTCACGAGTGAATATATCATCAAATGATGTTGAATATGATTGTATAATGTGTCATTGGCACACATTGTATCACGTGATACGATCGTATGATTAAAGTTACGAGTAAATATAACATCAAATGATGTCGAATATGATAATGTACCGTATCATTAGCACTCATATTATCACGTGATACGATCGTATGATGAAAGTTACGAGTGAATATAACATCAAATAATGTTGAATATGATTGTATAATGTATCATTAGCACTCATTGTTTCACGTGATACGATCGTATGATTAAAGTTACGAGTAAATATAACATCAAATGATGTCGAATATGATAATGTACCGTATCGTTAGCACTCATTGTATCACGTGATACGATCGTATGATGAAAGTTACGAGTGAATATAACATCAAATGATGTCGATTATAATAGTGTACCACATAATTAGCACACATTGTATTACGTGGTATGATCGTATGATTAAAGTTACGAGTGAAGATAACATCAAATGATGTCGATTATAATAGTGTACCGTACCATTGGCACTCATAGTATCACGTGATACGATCGTATGATTGAAGTCACGAGTGAATATATCATCAAATGATGTTGAATATGATTGTATAATGTGTCATTGGCACACATTGTATCACGTGATACGATCGTATGATTAAAGTTACGAGTAAATGCAACATCAAATGATGTCGATTATGATAGTGTACCGCATCATTGGCACTCATTATATCACGTGATACGATCGTATGATGAAAGTATCGAGTGAATATAACATCAAATGATGTCGAATAGGATTGTATCATGTATCATTAGCACTCATTGTTTCACGTGATACGATCGTATGATTAAAGTTACGATTGGAGATACTAATAAATGATGTTGAATATAATAGTGCACCATATCATTAGCACTTATTGTATCATGTGATGCGATCATATGATTAAAGTTACAAGTGAATATAACATCAAATGATGTCGATTATAATAGTGTACCGCATCATTGGCACTCATTATATCACGTGATACTATCGTATGATTGAAGTCACGAGTGAATATAACATCAAATAATGCTAAATATGATTGTATAGTGTAGCATTGACACTCATTGTATCACGAGATACGATCGTATGATTGAAGTCACGAGTGAATATAACATCAAATGATGTTGAATATGATTGTATAATGTATCATTAGCACTCATTGTTTCACGTGATACGATCGTATGATTAAAGTTACAGGTGAATATAACATCAAATGATGTCGAATATGATAATGTACCGTATCATTAGCACTCATTGTATCACGTGATACGATCGTATGATTGAAGTCACGAATGAATATAACATCAAATGATGTCGATTATGATAGTGTACCACATCATTAGCACACATTGTATCACGTGGTACGATCGTATGATTAAAGTTACGAGTGAAGATAACATCAAATGATGTCGATTATAATAGTGTACCGTACCATTGGCACTCATAGTATCACGTGATACGATCGTATGATTGAAGTCAGGGGTGAATATAATATCAAATGATGTCAATTCTGATAGTGTTCCGTATCATAAGCACTCATTGTATCACGTGATACGATCGTATGATGAAAGTTACAAGTAAATATACTATTAAATGATGTCGATTATGACAGTGTACCGTACCATTGGCACTCATAGTATCACGTGATACGATCGTATGATTGAAGTCAGGGGTGAATATAATATCAAATGATGTCAATTATGATAGTGTTCCGTATCATAAGCACTCATTGTATCACGTGATACGATCGTATGATGAAAGTTACAAGTAAATATACCATTAAATGATGTCGATTATGACAGTGTACCGTACCATTGGCACTCATAGTATCACGTGATACGATCGTATGATTGAAGTCACGAGTGAATATAATATCAAATGATGTCAATTATGATAGTGTACCGCATCATTGGCACTCATTATATCACTTGATACGATCGTATGATTGAAGTCACGAGTGAATATATCATCAAATGATGTTGAATATGATTGTATAATGTGTCATTGGCACACATTGTATCACGTGATACGATCGTATGATTAAAGTTACGAGTAAATGCAACATCAAATGATGTCGATTATGATAGTGTACCGCATCATTAACACTCATTATATCACGTGATACGATCGTATGATGAAAGTTACGAGTGAATAAAACATCAAATGATGTCGAATAGGATTGTATAATGTATCATTAGCACTCATTGTTTCACGTGATACGATCGTATGATTAAAGTTACGATTGGAGATACTAATAAATGATGTTGAATATAATAGTGCACCATATCATTAGCACTTATTGTATCATGTGATGCGATCGTATGATTGAAGTCACGAGTGAATATAATATCAAATGATGTCAATTATGATAGTGTTGCGTATCATAAGCACTCATTGTATCACGTGATACGATCGTATGATTAAAGTTACGATTGGAGATACTAATAAATGATGTTGAATATAATAGTGCACCATATCATTAGCACTTATTGTATCATGTGATGCGATCATATGATTGAAGTCACGAGTGAATATAACATCAAATAATGCTAAATATAATTGTATAGTGTAGCATTGACACTCATTGTATCACGAGATACGATCGTATGATTGAAGTCACGAGTGAATATAACATCAAATGATGTTGAATATGATTGTATAATGTATCATTAGCACTCATTGTTTCACGTGATACGATCGTATGATTAAAGTTACAGGTGAATATAACATCAAATGATGTCGAATATGATAATGTACCGTATCATTAGCACTCATATTATCACGTGATACGATCGTATGATGAAAGTTACGAGTGAATATAACATCAAATAATGTTGAATATGATTGTATAATGTATCATTAGCACTCATTGTTTCACGTGATACGATCGTATGATTAAAGTTACGAGTAAATATAACATCAAATGATGTCGAATATGATAATGTACCGTATCATTAGCACTCATTGTATCACGTGATACGATCGTATGATTAAAGTTACAGGTGAATATAACATCAAATGATGTCGATTATGATAGTGTACCGCATCATTGGCACTCATTATATCACGTGATACTATCGTATAATGAAAGTTACGAGTGAATATACTATTAAATGATGTCGATTATGATAGTGTACCGCATCATTGGCACTAATTGTATCACGTGATACGATCGTATGATCAAAGCTACGAGTTAACATAATAGGGCAGGAATTATTGTACCAGCTATGAAATACGCATTTTTGTAAAATTCTACTTTTTGACGATATTTTTCTTGTTTTGGTATGAGGAAATCATATTTGTTCAGGAGCTAACGTACCAGCTATAAAATACTCTTATATGTAAAAATTTAACTTTTCGACGATATTTTCCTTGTTTTGGTATCAGGAGAACATAATGGGGCAGGAGCTAACTTACTATCTATGAAATACGCATTTTCGAAAAATTCGACTTTTTGAAGATATTTTCCTTGATTTCGTATCAGGAGAACATAAAAGAGCAGGAGCTAACGTTCCAGCTATGAAATACCCATTTTTTAAAAATTCGACTTTTTGACGATATTTTCGTATCAGGAGAACATAATGGGGAAGGAGCTGACGTACCAGCTATGAAATACGCAATTTTTGTAAAAATTTGAGTTTTCGACGATATTTTCCTTGTTTTGGTATCAGGAGAACATAATAGGGTTGGAGCTAACGTACCAGCTATGAAATACGCATTTTCGAAAAATTCGACTTTTTGACGATATTTTCTTTGATTTCGTATCAGGAGAACATAAAAGAGCAGGAGCTAACGTTCCAGCTATAAAATACCCATTTTTTAAAAATTCAACTTTTTGACGATATTTTCCTTGTTTTCGTATCAGGAGAACATAATAGGGTTAGAGCTAACGTACCAGCTATGAAATACGCAATTTTTGTAAAAATTTGAGTTTTCGACGATATTTTCCTTGTTTTGGTATCAGGAGAACATAATGGGGCAGGAGCTAACGTACTAGCTATGAAATACGCATTTTCGAAAAATTCGACTTTTTGACGATATTTTCTTTGATTTCGTATCAGGAGAACATAAAAGAGCAGGAGCTAACGTTCCAGTTATGAAATACCCATTTTTTAAAAATTCGACTTTTTGACGATATTTTCCTTGTTTCGGTATCAGGAGAACATAATGGGACAGGAACTAACGTACTAGCTCTAAATACGCATTTTAGTAAAAATTCGACTTTTTGACGACATTTTTCTTGTTTTGGTATCAGGAGAACATAATGGGGCAGGTGCTAACGTACAAGCTATGAAATACGCATTTTTGTAAAAATTCAACTTTTTTAAAATGTTTTCTTTGTTTTGGTATCAGGAGTACATAAAGGGGCAAGAGCTAACGTACAAGATCATACGATCGTATGATCAAAGTTACGCGTGAATATGACATCAAATGATGTCAAATATGATAGTGTGCCGTATCATTTGCACTTATTGTATCACGTGATACAATCGTATGATTGAAGTTACAGTGAATATACTATAAAATGATGTCGATTATGATAGTGTACCGCATCATTGGCACTCATTATATCACGTGATACTATCGTATGATTGAAGTCACGAGTGAATATAACATCAAATGATGCTAAATATGATTGTATAGTGTATCATTAGCACTCATTGTTTCACGTGATACGATCGTATGATTAAAGTTACGAGTGAATATACTATTAAATAATGTCGATTATGATAGTGTACCGTACCATTGGCACTCATAGTATCACGTGATACGATCGTATGATTGAAGTCACGAGTGAATATAATATCAAATGATGTCAATTATGATAGTGTACCGCATCATTGGCACTCATTATATCACTTGATACGATCGTATGATTGAAGTCACGAGTGAATATATCATCAAATGATGTTGAATATGATTGTATAATGTGTCATTGGCACACATTGTATCACGTGATACGATCGTATGATTAAAGTTACGAGTAAATGCAACATCAAATGATGTCGATTATGATAGTGTACCGCATCATTGGCACTCATTATATCACGTGATACGATCGTATGATGAAAGTTACGAGTGAATATAACATCAAATAATGTTGAATATGATTGTATAATGTATCATTAGCACTCATTGTTTCACGTGATACGATCGTATGATTAAAGTTACGAGTAAATATAACATCAAATGATGTCAATTATGATAGTGTTCCGTATCATAAGCACTCATTGTATCACGTGATACGATCGTATGATGAAAGTTACAAGTAAATATACTATTAAATGATGTCGATTATGACAGTGTACCGTACCATTGGCACTCATAGTATCACGTGATACGATCGTATGATTGAAGTCACGAGTGAATATAATATCAAATGATGTCAATTATGATAGTGTACCACATCATTGGCACTCATTATATCACTTGATACGATCGTATAATTGAAGTCACGAGTGAATATATCATCAAATGATGTTGAATATGATTGTATAATGTGTCATTGGCACACATTGTATCACGTGATACGATCGTATGATTAAAGTTACGAGTAAATATAACATCAAATGATGTCGAATATGATAATGTACCGTATCATTAGCACTCATATTATCACGTGATACGATCGTATGATGAAAATTACGAGTGAATATAACATCAAATAATGTTGAATATGATTGTATAATGTATCATTAGCACTCATTGTTTCACGTGATACGATCGTATGATTAAAGTAACGAGTAAATATAACATCAAATGATGTCGAATATGATAATGTACCGTATCGTTAGCACTCATTGTATCACGTGATACGATCGTATGATGAAAGTTACGAGTGAATATAACATCAAATGATGTCGATTATAATAGTGTACCACATAATTAGCACACATTGTATCACGTGGTACGATCGTATGATTAAAGTTACGAGTGAAGATAACATCAAATGATGTCGATTATAATAGTGTACCGTACCATTGGCACTCATAGTATCACGTGATACGATCGTATGATTGAAGTCACGAGTGAATATATCATCAAATGATGTTGAATATGATTGTATAATGTGTCATTGGCACACATTGTATCACGTGATACGATCGTATGATTAAAGTTACGAGTAAATGCAACATCAAATGATGTCGATTATGATAGTGTACCGCATCATTGGCACTCATTATATCACGTGATACGATCGTATGATGAAAGTTACGAGTGAATATAACATCAAATGATGTCGAATAGGATTGTATCATGTATCATTAGCACTCATTGTTTCACGTGATACGATCGTATGATTAAAGTTACGATTGGAGATACTAATAAATGATGTTGAATATAATAGTGCACCATATCATTAGCACTTATTGTATCATGTGATGCGATCATATGATTAAAGTTACAAGTGAATATAACATCAAATGATGTCGATTATAATAGTGTACCGCATCATTGGCACTCATTATATCACGTGATACTATCGTATGATTGAAGTCACGAGTGAATATAACATCAAATAATGCTAAATATGATTGTATAGTGTAGCATTGACACTCATTGTATCACGAGATACGATCGTATGATTGAAGTCACGAGTGAATATAACATCAAATGATGTTGAATATGATTGTATAATGTATCATTAGCACTCATTGTTTCACGTGATACGATCGTATGATTAAAGTTACAGGTGAATATAACATCAAATGATGTCGAATATGATAATGTACCGTATCATTAGCACTCATATTATCACGTGATACGATCGTATGATGAAAGTTACGAGTGAATATAACATCAAATAATGTTGAATATGATTGTATAATGTATCATTAGCACTCATTGTTTCACGTGATACGATCGTATGATTAAAGTTACGAGTAAATATAACATCAAATGATGTCGAATATGATAATGTACCGTATCATTAGCACTCATATTATCACGTGATACGATCGTATGATGAAAGTTACGAGTGAATATAACATCAAATAATGTCGATTATGATAGTGTACCGCATTATTGGCACTCATTATATCACGTGATACGATCGTATGATTGAAGTCACGAGTAAATATAACATCAAATGATGTCAATTATGATAGTGTTCCGTATCATAAGCACTCATTGTATCACGTGATAGGATCGTATGATGAAAGTTACAAGTAAATATACTATTAAATGATGTCGATTATGACAGTGTACCGTACCATTGGCACTCATTGTATCACGTGATACGATCGTATGATTGAAGTCACGAATGAATATAACATCAAATGATGTCGATTATGATAGTGTACCACATCATTAGCACACATTGTATCACGTGGTACGATCGTATGATTGAAGTCACGAGTGAATATATCATCAAATGATGTTGAATATGATTGTATAATGTGTCATTGGCACACATTGTATCACGTGATACGATCGTATGATTAAAGTTACGAGTAAATGCAACATCAAATGATGTCGATTATGATAGTGTACCGCATCATTGGCACTCATTATATCACGTGATACGATCGTATGATGAAAGTTACGAGTGAATAAAACATCAAATGATGTCGAATAGGATTGTATAATGTATCATTAGCACTCATTGTTTCACGTGATACGATCGTATGATTAAAGTTACGATTGGAGATACTAATAAATGATGTTGAATATAATAGTGCACCATATCATTAGCACTTATTGTATCATGTGATGCGATCGTATGATTGAAGTCACGAGTGAATATAATATCAAATGATGTCAATTATGATAGTGTTGCGTATCATAAGCACTAATTGTATCACGTGATACGATCGTATGATTAAAGTTACGATTGGAGATACTAATAAATGATGTTGAATATAATAGTGCACCATATCATTAGCACTTATTGTATCATGTGATGCGATCATATGATTAAAGTTACAAGTGAATATAACATCAAATGATGTCGATTATAATAGTGTACCGCATCATTGGCACTCATTATATCACGTGATACTATCGTATGATTGAAGTCACGAGTGAATATAACATCAAATAATGCTAAATATGATTGTATAGTGTAGCATTGACACTCATTGTATCACGAGATACGATCGTATGATTGAAGTCACGAGTGAATATAACATCAAATGATGTTGAATATGATTGTATAATGTATCATTAGCACTCATTGTTTCACGTGATACGATCGTATGATTAAAGTTACAGGTGAATATAACATCAAATCATGTCGATTATGACAGTGTACCGTACCATTGGCACTCATAGTATCACGTGATACGATCGTATGATTGATGTCACGAGTGAATATAATATCAAATGATGTCAATTATGATAGTGTACCGCATCATTTGCACTCATTATATCACTTGATACGATCGTATGATTGAAGTCACGAGTGAATATAACATCAAATGATGTCGATTATGATAGTGTACCTTATCATTGGCACTCATTATATCACGTGATACGATCGTATAATGAAAGTTACGAGTAAATATACTATTAAATAATGTCGATTATGATAGTGTACCACATTATTGGCACTCATTATATCACGTGATACGATCGTATGATTAAAGTCACGAGTAAATATAACATCAAATGATGTCAATTATGATAGTGTTCCGTATCATAAGCACTCATTGTATCACGTGATACGATCGTATGATGAAAGTTACAAGTAAATATACTATTAAATGATGTCGATTATGACAGTGTACCGTACCATTGGCACTCATTGTATCACGTGATACGATCGTATGATTGAAGTCACGAATGAATATAACATCAAATGATGTCGATTATGATAGTGTACCACATCATTAGCACACATTGTATCACGTGGTACGATCGTATGATTAAAGTTACGAGTGAAGATAACATCAAATGATGTCGATTATAATAGTGTACCGTACCATTGGCACTCATAGTATCACGTGATACGATCGTATGATTGAAGTCAGGGGTGAATATAATATCAAATGATGTCAATTATAATAGTGTTCCGTATCATAAGCACTCATTGTATCACGTGATACGATCGTATAATGAAAGTTACGAGTAAATATACTATTAAATAATGTCGATTATGATAGTGTACCGCATTATTGGCACTCATTATATCACGTGATACGATCGTATGATTGAAGTCACGAGTGAATATAACATCAAATGATGTCAATTATGATAGTGTTCCGTATCATAAGCACTCATTGTATCACGTGATACGATCGTATGATGAAAGTTACAAGTAAATATACTATTAAATGATGTCGATTATGACAGTGTACCGTACCATTGGCACTCATAGTATCACGTGATACGATCGTATGATTGAAGTCACGAATGAATATAACATCAAATGATGTCGATTATGATAGTGTACCGCATTATTGGCACTCATTATATCACGTGATACGATCGTATGATGAAAGTTACGAGTGAATAAAACATCAAATGATGTCGAATAGGATTGTATAATGTATCATTAGCACTCATTGTTTCACGTGATACGATCGTATGATTAAAGTTACGATTGGAGATACTAATAAATGATGTTGAATATAATAGTGCACCATATCATTAGCACTTATTGTATCATGTGATGCGATCGTATGATTGAAGTCACGAGTGAATATAATATCAAATGATGTCAATTATGATAGTGTTGCGTATCATAAGCACTCATTGTATCACGTGATACGATCGTATGATTAAAGTTACGATTGGAGATACTAATAAATGATGTTGAATATAATAGTGCACCATATCATTAGCACTTATTGTATCATGTGATGCGATCATATGATTAAAGTTACAAGTGAATATAACATCAAATGATGTCGATTATAATAGTATACCGCATCATTGGCACTCATTATATCACGTGATACGATCGTATAATGAAAGTTACGAGTAAATATACTATTAAATAATGTCGATTATGATAGTGTACCGCATTATTGGCACTCATTATATCACGTGATACGATCGTATGATTGAAGTCACGAGTGAATATAACATCAAATGATGTCAATTATGATAGTGTTCCGTATCATAAGCACTCATTGTATCACGTGATACGATCGTATGATGAAAGTTACAAGTAAATATACTATTAAATGATGTCGATTATGACAGTGTACCGTACCATTGGCACTCATAGTATCACGTGATACGATCGTATGATTGAAGTCACGAATGAATATAACATCAAATGATGTCGATTATGATAGTGTACCGCATTATTGGCACTCATTATATCACGTGATACGATCGTATGATGAAAGTTACGAGTGAATAAAACATCAAATGATGTCGAATAGGATTGTATAATGTATCATTAGCACTCATTGTTTCACGTGATACGATCGTATGATTAAAGTTACGATTGGAGATACTAATAAATGATGTTGAATATAATAGTGCACCATATCATTAGCACTTATTGTATCATGTGATGCGATCGTATGATTGAAGTCACGAGTGAATATAATATCAAATGATGTCAATTATGATAGTGTTGCGTATCATAAGCACTCATTGTATCACGTGATACGATCGTATGATTAAAGTTACGATTGGAGATACTAATAAATGATGTTGAATATAATAGTGCACCATATCATTAGCACTTATTGTATCATGTGATGCGATCATATGATTAAAGTTACAAGTGAATATAACATCAAATGATGTCGATTATAATAGTATACCGCATCATTGGCACTCATTATATCACGTGATACGATCGTATAATGAAAGTTACGAGTAAATATACTATTAAATAATGTCGATTATGATAGTGTACCGCATTATTGGCACTCATTATATCACGTGATACGATCGTATGATTGAAGTCACGAGTAAATATAACATCAAATGACGTCAATTATGATAGTGTTCCGTATCATAAGCACTCATTGTATCACGTGATACGATCGTATGATGAAAGTTACAAGTAAATATACTATTAAATGATGTCGATTATGACAGTGTACCGTACCATTGGCACTCATTGTATCACGTGATACGATCGTATGATTGAAGTCACGAATGAATATAACATCAAATGATGTCGATTATGATAGTGTACCACATCATTAGCACACATTGTATCACGTGGTACGATCGTATGATTAAAGTTACGAGTGAAGATAACATCAAATGATGTCGATTATAATAGTGTACCGTACCATTGGCACTCATAGTATCACGTGATACGATCGTATGATTCAAGTCAGGGGTGAATATAATATCAAATGATGTCAATTATGATAGTGTTCCGTATCATAAGCACTCATTGTATCACGTGATACGATCGTATGATGAAAGTTACAAGTAAATATACTATTAAATGATGTCGATTATGACAGTGTACCGTACCATTGGCACTCATAGTATCACGTGATACGATCGTATGATGAAGTCACGAGTGAATATATCATCAAATGATGTTGAATATGATTGTATAATGTGTCATTGGCACACATTGTATCACGTGATACGATCGTATGATTAAAGTTACGAGTAAATGCAACATCAAATGATGTCGATTATGATAGTGTACCGCATCATTGGCACTCATTATATCACGTGATACGATCGTATGATGAAAGTTACGAGTGAATAAAACATCAAATGATGTCGAATAGGATTGTATAATGCATCATTAGCACTCATTGTTTCACGTGATACGATCGTATGATTAAAGTTACGATTGGAGATACTAATAAATGATGTTGAATATAATAGTGCACCATATCATTAGCACTTATTGTATCATGTGATGCGATCGTATGATTGAAGTCACGAGTGAATATAATATCAAATGATGTCAATTATGATAGTGTTGCGTATCATAAGCACTCATTGTATCACGTGATACGATCGTATGATTAAAGTTACGATTGGAGATACTAATAAATGATGTTGAATATAATAGTGCACCATATCATTAGCACTTATTGTATCATGTGATGCGATCATATGATTAAAGTTACAAGTGAATATAACATCAAATGATGTCGATTATAATAGTGTACCGCATCATTGGCACTCATTATATCACGTGATACTATCGTATGATTGAAGTCACGAGTGAATATAACATCAAATAATGCTAAATATGATTGTATAGTGTAGCATTGACACTCATTGTATCACGAGATACGATCGTATGATTGAAGTCACGAGTGAATATAACATCAAATGATGTTGAATATGATTGTATAATGTATCATTAGCACTCATTGTTTCACGTGATACGATCGTATGATTAAAGTTACAGGTGAATATAACATCAAATGATGTCGAATATGATAATGTACCGTATCATTAGCACTCATATTATCACGTGATACGATCGTATGATGAAAGTTACGAGTGAATATAACATCAAATAATGTTGAATATGATTGTATAATGTATCATTAGCACTCATTGTTTCACGTGATACGATCGTATGATTAAAGTTACGAGTAAATATAACATCAAATGATGTCGATTATGATAGTGTACCGCATCATTGGCACTCATTATATCACGTGATACGATCGTATGATGAAAGTTACGAGTGAATATACTATTAAATGATGTCGATTATGATAGTGTACCGCATCATTGGCACTAATTGTATCACGTGATACGATCGTATGATCAAAGCTACGAGTTAACATAATAGGGCAGGAATTATTGTACCAGCTATGAAATACGCATTTTTGTAAAATTCTACTTTTTGACGATATTTTTCTTGTTTTGGTATGAGGAAATCATAATTGTTCAGGAGCTAACGTACCAGCTATAAAATACTCTTATATGTAAAAATTTAACTTTTCGACGATATTTTCCTTGTTTTGGTATCAGGAGAACATAATGGGGCAGGAGCTAACTTACTATCTATGAAATACGCATTTTCGAAAAATTCGACTTTTTGAAGATATTTTCCTTGATTTCGTATCAGGAGAACATAAAAGAGCAGGAGTTAACGTTCCAGCTATGAAATACCCATTTTTTAAAAATTCGACTTTTTGACGATATTTTCGTATCAGGAGAACATAATGGGGAAGGAGCTGACGTACCAGCTATGAAATACGCAATTTTTGTAAAAATTTAAGTTTTCGACGATATTTTCCTTGTTTTGGTATCAGGAGAACATAATGGGGCAGGAGCTAACGTACTAGCTATGAAATACGCATTTTCGAAAAATTCGACTTTTTGACGATATTTTCTTTGATTTCGTATCAGGAGAACATAAAAGAGCAGGAGCTAACGTTCCAGCTATAAAATACCCATTTTTTAAAAATTAAACTTTTTGACGATATTTTCCTTGTTTTCGTATCAGGAGAACATAATAGGGTTAGAGCTAACGTACCAGCTATGAAATACGCAATTTTTGTAAAAATCTGAGTTTTCGACGATATTTTCCTTGTTTTGGTATCAGGAGAACATAATGGGGCAGGAGCTAACGTACTAGCTATGAAATACGCATTTTCGAAAAATTTGACTTTTTGACGATATTTTCTTTGATTTCGTATCAGGAGAACATAAAAGAGCAGGAGCTAACGTTCCAGCTATGAAATACCCATTTTTTAAAAATTCGACTTTTTGACGATATTTTCCTTGTTTCGGTATCAGGAGAACATAATGGGACAGGAACTAACGTACTAGCTCTAAATACGCATTTTAGTAAAAATTCGACTTTTTGACGACATTTTTCTTGTTTTGGTATCAGGAGAACATAATGGGGCAGGTGCTAACGTACAAGCTATGAAATACGCATTTTTGTAAAAATTCAACTTTTTTAAAATGTTTTCTTTGTTTTGGTATCAGGAGTACATAAAGGGGCAAGAGCTAACGTACAAGATCATACGATCGTATGATCAAAGTTACGAGTGAATATGACATCAAATGATGTCAAATATGATAGTGTGCCGTATCATTTGCACTTATTGTATCACGTGATACAATCGTATGATTAAAGTTACAGTGAATATACTATAAAATGATGTCGATTATGATAGTGTACCGCATCATTGGCACTCATTATATCACGTGATACTATCGTATGATTGAAGTCACGAGTGAATATAACATCAAATGATGCTAAATATGATTGTATAGTGTATCATTAGCACTCATTGTTTCACGTGATACGATCGTATGATTAAAGTTACGAGTAAATATACTATTAAATGATGTCGATTATGACAGTGTACCGTACCATTGGCACTCATTGTATCACGTGATACGATCGTATGATTGAAGTCACGAGTGAATATAACATCAAATGATGTCGATTATGATAGTGTACCACATCATTAGCACACATTGTATCACGTGGTACGATCGTATGATTAAAGTTACGAGTGAAGATAACATCAAATGATGTCGATTATAATAGTGTACCGTACCATTGGCACTCATAGTATCACGTGATACGATCGTATGATTGAAGTCAGGGGTGAATATAATATCAAATGATGTCAATTATGATAGTGTTCCGTATCATAAGCACTCATTGTATCACGTGATACGATCGTATGATGAAAGTTACAAGTAAATATACTATTAAATGATGTCGATTATGACAGTGTACCGTACCATTGGCACTCATAGTATCACGTGATACGATCGTATGATTGAAGTCACGAGTAAATATAATATCAAATGATGTCAATTATGATAGTGTACCGCATCATTGGCACTCATTATATCACTTGATACGATCGTATGATTGAAGTCACGAGTGAATATATCATCAAATGATGTTGAATATGATTGTATAATGTGTCATTGGCACACATTGTATCACGTGATACGATCGTATGATTAAAGTTACGAGTAAATGCAACATCAAATGATGTCGATTATGATAGTGTACCGCATCATTGGCACTCATTATATCACGTGATACGATCGTATGATGAAAGTTACGAGTGAATAAAACATCAAATGATGTAGAATAGGATTGTATAATGTATCATTAGCACTCATTGTTTCACGTGATACGATCGTATGATTAAAGTTACGATTGGAGATACTAATAAATGATGTTAAATATAATAGTGCACCATATCATTAGCACTTATTGTATCATGTGATGCGATCGTATGATTGAAGTCACGAGTGAATATAATATCAAATGATGTCAATTATGATAGTGTTGCGTATCATAAGCACTCATTGTATCACGTGATACGATCGTATGATTAAAGTTACGATTGGAGATACTAATAAATGATGTTGAATATAATAGTGCACCATATCATTAGCACTTATTGTATCATGTGATGCGATCATATGATTAAAGTTACAAGTGAATATAACATCAAATGATGTCGATTGTAATAGTGTACCGCATCATTGGCACTCATTATATCACGTGATACTATCGTATGATTGAAGTCACGAGTGAATATAACATCAAATAATGCTAAATATGATTGTATAGTGTAGCATTGACACTCATTGTATCACGAGATACGATCGTATGATTGAAGTCACTAGTGAATATAACATCAAATGATGTTGAATATGATTGTATAATGTATCATTAGCACTCATTGTTTCACGTGATACGATCGTATGATTAAAGTTACAGGTGAATATAACATCAAATCATGTCGATTATGATAGTGTACCGCATCATTGGCACTCATTATATCACGTGATACTATCGTATGATTGAAGTCACGAGTGAATATAACATCAAATGATGTCGATTATGATAGTGTACCTTATCATTGGCACTCATTATATCACGTGATACGATCGTATAATGAAAGTTACGAGTAAATATACTATTAAATAATGTCGATTATGATAGTGTACCGCATTATTGGCACTCATTATATCACGTGATACGATCGTATGATTGAAGTCACGAGTAAATATAACATCAAATGATGTCAATTATGATAGTGTACCGCATCATTGGCACTCATTATATCACGTGATACGATCGTATGATGAAAGTTACGAGTGAATAAAACATCAAATGATGTCGAATAGGATTGTATAATGTATCATTAGCACTCATTGTTTCACGTGATACGATCGTATGATTAAAGTTACGATTGGAGATACTAATAAATGATGTTGAATATAATAGTGCACCATATCATTAGCACTTATTGTATCATGTGATGCGATCATATGATTAAAGTTACAAGTGAATATAACATCAAATGATGTCGATTATAATAGTGTACCGCATCATTGGCACTCATTATATCACGTGATACTATCGTATGATTGAAGTCACGAGTGAATATAACATCAAATGATGTCGATTATGATAGTGTACCTTATCATTGGCACTCATTATATCACGTGATACGATCGTATAATGAAAGTTACGAGTAAATATACTATTAAATAATGTCGATTATGATAGTGTACCGCATTATTGGCACTCATTATATCACGTGATACGATCGTATGATTAAAGTCACGAGTAAATATAACATCAAATGATGTCAATTATGATAGTGTTCCGTATCATAAGCACTCATTGTATCACGTGATACGATCGTATGATGAAAGTTACAAGTAAATATACTATTAAATGATGTCGATTATGACAGTGTACCGTACCATTGGCACTCATTGTATCACGTGATACGATCGTATGATTGAAGTCACGAATGAATATAACATCAAATGATGTCGATTATGATAGTGTACCACATCATTAGCACACATTGTATCACGTGGTACGATCGTATGATTAAAGTTACGAGTGAAGATAACATCAAATGATGTCGATTATAATAGTGTACCGTACCATTGGCACTCATAGTATCACGTGATACGATCGTATGATTGAAGTCAGGGGTGAATATAATATCAAATGATGTCAATTATGATAGTGTTCCGTATCATAAGCACTCATTGTATCACGTGATACGATCGTATGATGAAAGTTACAAGTAAATATACTATTAAATGATGTCGATTATGACAGTGTACCGTACCATTGGCACTCATAGTATCACGTGATACGATCGTATGATTGATGTCAGAAGTGAATATAATATCAAATGATGTCAATTATGATAGTGTACCGCATCATTGGCACTCATTATATCACTTGATACGATCGTATGATTGAAGTCACGAGTGAATATATCATCAAATGATGTTGAATATGATTGTATAATGTGTCATTGGCACACATTGTATCACGTGATACGATCGTATGATTAAAGTTACGAGTAAATGCAACATCAAATGATGTCGATTATGATAGTGTACCGCATTATTGGCACTCATTATATCACGTGATACGATCGTATGATGAAAGTTACGAGTGAATAAAACATCAAATGATGTCGAATAGGATTGTATAATGTATCATTAGCACTCATTGTTTCACGTGATACGATCGTATGATTAAAGTTACGATTGGAGATACTAATAAATGATGTTGAATATAATAGTGCACCATATCATTAGCACTTATTGTATCATGTGATGCGATCGTATGATTGAAGTCACGAGTGAATATAATATCAAATGATGTCAATTATGATAGTGTTGCGTATCATAAGCACTCATTGTATCACGTGATACGATCGTATGATTAAAGTTACGATTGGAGATACTAATAAATGATGTTGAATATAATAGTGCACCATATCATTAGCACTTATTGTATCATGTGATGCGATCATATGATTAAAGTTACAAGTGAATATAACATCAAATGATGTCGATTATAATAGTGTACCGCATCATTGGCACTCATTATATCACGTGATACGATCGTATAATGAAAGTTACGAGTAAATATACTATTAAATAATGTCGATTATGATAGTGTACCGCATTATTGGCACTCATTATATCACGTGATACGATCGTATGATTGAAGTCACGAGTAAATATAACATCAAATGATGTCAATTATGATAGTGTTCCGTATCATAAGCACTCATTGTATCACGTGATACGATCGTATGATGAAAGTTACAAGTAAATATACTATTAAATGATGTCGATTATGACAGTGTACCGTACCATTGGCACTCATTGTATCACGTGATACGATCGTATGATTGAAGTCACGAATGAATATAACATCAAATGATGTCGATTATGATAGTGTACCACATCATTAGCACACATTGTATCACGTGGTACGATCGTATGATTAAAGTTACGAGTGAAGATAACATCAAATGATGTCGATTATAATAGTGTACCGTACCATTGGCACTCATAGTATCACGTGATACGATCGTATGATTGAAGTCAGGGGTGAATATAATATCAAATGATGTCAATTATGATAGTGTTCCGTATCATAAGCACTCATTGTATCACGTGATACGATCGTATGATGAAAGTTACAAGTAAATATACTATTAAATGATGTCGATTATGACAGTGTACCGTACCATTGGCACTCATAGTATCACGTGATACGATCGTATGATTGAAGTCACGAGTGAATATAATATCAAATGATGTCAATTATGATAGTGTACCGCATCATTGGCACTCATTATATCACTCGATACGATCGTATGATTGAAGTCACGAGTGAATATATCATCAAATGATGTTGAATATGATTGTATAATGTGTCATTGGCACACATTGTATCACGTGATACGATCGTATGATTAAAGTTACGAGTAAATGCAACATCAAATGATGTCGATTATGATAGTGTACCGCATCATTGGCACTCATTATATCACGTGATACGATCGTATGATGAAAGTTACGAGTGAATAAAACATCAAATGATGTCGAATAGGATTGTATAATGTATCATTAGCACTCATTGTTTCACGTGATACGATCGTATGATTAAAGTTACGATTGGAGATACTAATAAATGATGTTGAATATAATAGTGCACCATATCATTAGCACTTATTGTATCATGTGATGCGATCGTATGATTGAAGTCACGAGTGAATATAATATCAAATGATGTCAATTATGATAGTGTTGCGTATCATAAGCACTAATTGTATCACGTGATACGATCGTATGATTAAAGTTACGATTGGAGATACTAATAAATGATGTTGAATATAATAGTGCACCATATCATTAGCACTTATTGTATCATGTGATGCGATCATATGATTAAAGTTACAAGTGAATATAACATCAAATGATGTCGATTATAATAGTGTACCGCATCATTGGCACTCATTATATCACGTGATACTATCGTATGATTGAAGTCACGAGTGAATATAACATCAAATAATGCTAAATATGATTGTATAGTGTAGCATTGACACTCATTGTATCACGAGATACGATCGTATGATTGAAGTCACGAGTGAATATAACATCAAATGATGTTGAATATGATTGTATAATGTATCATTAGCACTCATTGTTTCACGTGATACGATCGTATGATTAAAGTTACAGGTGAATATAACATCAAATCATGTCGATTATGACAGTGTACCGTACCATTGGCACTCATAGTATCACGTGATACGATCGTATGATTGATGTCACGAGTGAATATAATATCAAATGATGTCAATTATGATAGTGTACCGCATCATTGGCACTCATTATATCACTTGATACGATCGTATGATTGAAGTCACGAGTGAATATAACATCAAATGATGTCGATTATGATAGTGTACCTTATCATTGGCACTCATTATATCACGTGATACGATCGTATAATGAAAGTTACGAGTAAATATACTATTAAATAATGTCGATTATGATAGTGTACCGCATTATTGGCACTCATTATATCACGTGATACGATCGTATGATTAAAGTCACGAGTAAATATAACATCAAATGATGTCAATTATGATAGTGTTCCGTATCATAAGCACTCATTGTATCACGTGATACGATCGTATGATGAAAGTTACAAGTAAATATACTATTAAATGATGTCGATTATGACAGTGTACCGTACCATTGGCACTCATTGTATCACGTGATACGATCGTATGATTGAAGTCACGAATGAATATAACATCAAATGATGTCGATTATGATAGTGTACCACATCATTAGCACACATTGTATCACGTGGTACGATCGTATGATTAAAGTTACGAGTGAAGATAACATCAAATGATGTCGATTATAATAGTGTACCGTACCATTGGCACTCATAGTATCACGTGATACGATCGTATGATTGAAGTCAGGGGTGAATATAATATCAAATGATGTCAATTATAATAGTGTTCCGTATCATAAGCACTCATTGTATCACGTGATACGATCGTATGATGAAAGTTACAAGTAAATATACTATTAAATGATGTCGATTATGACAGTGTACCGTACCATTGGCACTCATAGTATCACGTGATACGATCGTATGATTGATGTCACGAGTGAATATAATATCAAAAGATGTCAATTATGATAGTGTACCGCATCATTGGCACTCATTATATCACTTGATACGATCGTATGATTGAAGTCACGAGTGAATATATCATCAAATGATGTTGAATATGATTGTATAATGTGTCATTGGCACACATTGTATCACGTGATACGATCGTATGATTAAAGTTACGAGTAAATGCAACATCAAATGATGTCGATTATGATAGTGTACCGCATTATTGGCACTCATTATATCACGTGATACGATCGTATGATGAAAGTTACGAGTGAATAAAACATCAAATGATGTCGAATAGGATTGTATAATGTATCATTAGCACTCATTGTTTCACGTGATACGATCGTATGATTAAAGTTACGATTGGAGATACTAATAAATGATGTTGAATATAATAGTGCACCATATCATTAGCACTTATTGTATCATGTGATGCGATCGTATGATTGAAGTCACGAGTGAATATAATATCAAATGATGTCAATTATGATAGTGTTGCGTATCATAAGCACTCATTGTATCACGTGATACGATCGTATGATTAAAGTTACGATTGGAGATACTAATAAATGATGTTGAATATAATAGTGCACCATATCATTAGCACTTATTGTATCATGTGATGCGATCATATGATTAAAGTTACAAGTGAATATAACATCAAATGATGTCGATTATAATAGTGTACCGCATCATTGGCACTCATTATATCACGTGATACGATCGTATAATGAAAGTTACGAGTAAATATACTATTAAATAATGTCGATTATGATAGTGTACCGCATTATTGGCACTCATTATATCACGTGATACGATCGTATGATTGAAGTCACGAGTAAATATAACATCAAATGACGTCAATTATGATAGTGTTCCGTATCATAAGCACTCATTGTATCACGTGATACGATCGTATGATGAAAGTTACAAGTAAATATACTATTAAATGATGTCGATTATGACAGTGTACCGTACCATTGGCACTCATTGTATCACGTGATACGATCGTATGATTGAAGTCACGAATGAATATAACATCAAATGATGTCGATTATGATAGTGTACCACATCATTAGCACACATTGTATCACGTGGTACGATCGTATGATTAAAGTTACGAGTGAAGATAACATCAAATGATGTCGATTATAATAGTGTACCGTACCATTGGCACTCATAGTATCACGTGATACGATCGTATGATTGAAGTCAGGGGTGAATATAATATCAAATGATGTCAATTATGATAGTGTTCCGTATCATAAGCACTCATTGTATCACGTGATACGATCGTATGATGAAAGTTACAAGTAAATATACTATTAAATGATGTCGATTATGACAGTGTACCGTACCATTGGCACTCATAGTATCACGTGATACGATCGTATGATTGAAGTCACGAGTGAATATATCATCAAATGATGTTGAATATGATTGTATAATGTGTCATTGGCACACATTGTATCACGTGATACGATCGTATGATTAAAGTTACGAGTAAATGCAACATCAAATGATGTCGATTATGATAGTGTACCGCATCATTGGCACTCATTATATCACGTGATACGATCGTATGATGAAAGTTACGAGTGAATAAAACATCAAATGATGTCGAATAGGATTGTATAATGCATCATTAGCACTCATTGTTTCACGTGATACGATCGTATGATTAAAGTTACGATTGGAGATACTAATAAATGATGTTGAATATAATAGTGCACCATATCATTAGCACTTATTGTATCATGTGATGCGATCGTATGATTGAAGTCACGAGTGAATATAATATCAAATGATGTCAATTATGATAGTGTTGCGTATCATAAGCACTCATTGTATCACGTGATACGATCGTATGATTAAAGTTACGATTGGAGATACTAATAA
Source organism: Acanthosoma haemorrhoidale (assembly GCA_930367205.1). Lineage (NCBI taxonomy): Eukaryota > Metazoa > Arthropoda > Insecta > Hemiptera > Acanthosomatidae > Acanthosoma > Acanthosoma haemorrhoidale. Next base: position 118,871,702 of record OV884014.1, read on the forward strand.
ATGATGTTGAATATAATAGTGCACCATATTATTAGCACTTATTGTATCATGTGATGCGATCATATGATTAAAGTTACAAGTGAATATAACATCAAATGATGTCGATTATAATAGTGTACCGCATCATTGGCACTCATTATATCACGTGATACTATCGTATGATTGAAGTCACGAGTGAATATAACATCAAATAATGCTAAATATGATTGTATAGTGTAGCATTGACACTCATTGTATCACGAGATACGATCGTATGATTGAAGTCACGAGTGAATATAACATCAAATGATGTTGAATATGATTGTATAATGTATCATTAGCACTCATTGTTTCACGTGATACGATCGTATGATTAAAGTTACAGGTGAATATAACATCAAATGATGTCGAATATGATAATGTACCGTATCATTAGCACTCATATTATCACGTGATACGATCGTATGATGAAAGTTACGAGTGAATATAACATCAAATAATGTTGAATATGATTGTATAATGTATCATTAGCACTCATTGTTTCACGTGATACGATCGTATGATTAAAGTTACGAGTAAATATAACATCAAATGATGTCGATTATGATAGTGTACCGCATCATTGGCACTCATTATATCACGTGATACTATCGTATAATGAAAGTTACGAGTGAATATACTATTAAATGATGTCGATTATGATAGTGTACCGCATCATTGGCACTAATTGTATCACGTGATACGATCGTATGATCAAAGCTACGAGTTAACATAATAGGGCAGGAATTATTGTACCAGCTATGAAATACGCATTTTTGTAAAATTCTACTTTTTGACGATATTTTTCTTGTTTTGGTATGAGGAAATCATAATTGTTCAGGAGCTAACGTACCAGCTATAAAATACTCTTATATGTAAAAATTTAACTTTTCGACGATATTTTCCTTGTTTTGGTATCAGGAGAACATAATGGGGCAGGAGCTAACTTACTATCTATGAAATACGCATTTTCGAAAAATTCGACTTTTTGAAGATATTTTCCTTGATTTCGTATCAGGAGAACATAAAAGAGCAGGAGTTAACGTTCCAGCTATGAAATACCCATTTTTTAAAAATTCGACTTTTTGACGATATTTTCGTATCAGGAGAACATAATGGGGAAGGAGCTGACGTACCAGCTATGAAATACGCAATTTTTGTAAAAATTTAAGTTTTCGACGATATTTTCCTTGTTTTGGTATCAGGAGAACATAATGGGGCAGGAGCTAACGTACTAGCTATGAAATACGCATTTTCGAAAAATTCGACTTTTGACGATATTTTCTTTGATTTCGTATCAGGAGAACATAAAAGAGCAGGAGCTAACGTTCCAGCTATAAAATACCCATTTTTTAAAAATTAAACTTTTTGACGATATTTTCCTTGTTTTCGTATCAGGAGAACATAATAGGGTTAGAGCTAACGTACCAGCTATGAAATACGCAATTTTTGTAAAAATCTGAGTTTTCGACGATATTTTCCTTGTTTTGGTATCAGGAGAACATAATGGGGCAGGAGCTAACGTACTAGCTATGAAATACGCATTTTCGAAAAATTTGACTTTTTGACGATATTTTCTTTGATTTCGTATCAGGAGAACATAAAAGAGCAGGAGCTAACGTTCCAGCTATGAAATACCCATTTTTTAAAAATTCGACTTTTTGACGATATTTTCCTTGTTTCGGTATCAGGAGAACATAATGGGACAGGAACTAACGTACTAGCTCTAAATACGCATTTTAGTAAAAATTTAACTTTTCGACGATATTTTCCTTGTTTTGGTATCAGGAGAACATAATGGGGCAGGAGCTAACTTACTATCTATGAAATACGCATTTTCGAAAAATTCGACTTTTTGAAGATATTTTCCTTGATTTCGTATCAGGAGAACATAAAAGAGCAGGAGTTAACGTTCCAGCTATGAAATACCCATTTTTTAAAAATTCGACTTTTTGACGATATTTTCGTATCAGGAGAACATAATGGGGAAGGAGCTGACGTACCAGCTATGAAATACGCAATTTTTGTAAAAATTTAAGTTTTCGACGATATTTTCCTTGTTTTGGTATCAGGAGAACATAATGGGGCAGGAGCTAACGTACTAGCTATGAAATACGCATTTTCGAAAAATTCGACTTTTGACGATATTTTCTTTGATTTCGTATCAGGAGAACATAAAAGAGCAGGAGCTAACGTTCCAGCTATAAAATACCCATTTTTTAAAAATTAAACTTTTTGACGATATTTTCCTTGTTTTCGTATCAGGAGAACATAATAGGGTTAGAGCTAACGTACCAGCTATGAAATACGCAATTTTTGTAAAAATCTGAGTTTTCGACGATATTTTCCTTGTTTTGGTATCAGGAGAACATAATGGGGCAGGAGCTAACGTACTAGCTATGAAATACGCATTTTCGAAAAATTTGACTTTTTGACGATATTTTCTTTGATTTCGTATCAGGAGAACATAAAAGAGCAGGAGCTAACGTTCCAGCTATGAAATACCCATTTTTTAAAAATTCGACTTTTTGACGATATTTTCCTTGTTTCGGTATCAGGAGAACATAATGGGACAGGAACTAACGTACTAGCTCTAAATACGCATTTTAGTAAAAATTCGACTTTTTGACGACATTTTTCTTGTTTTGGTATCAGGAGAACATAATGGGGCAGGTGCTAACGTACAAGCTATGAAATACGCATTTTTGTAAAAATTCAACTTTTTTAAAATGTTTTCTTTGTTTTGGTATCAGGAGTACATAAAGGGGCAAGAGCTAACGTACAAGATCATACGATCGTATGATCAAAGTTACGAGTGAATATGACATCAAATGATGTCAAATATGATAGTGTGCCGTATCATTTGCACTTATTGTATCACGTGATACAATCGTATGATTGAAGTTACAGTGAATATACTATAAAATGATGTCGATTATGATAGTGTACCGCATCATTGGCACTCATTATATCACGTGATACTATCGTATGATTGAAGTCACGAGTGAATATAACATCAAATGATGCTAAATATGATTGTATAGTGTATCATTAGCACTCATTGTTTCACGTGATACGATCGTATGATTAAAGTTACGAGTAAATATACTATTAAATGATGTCGATTATGACAGTGTACCGTATCATTGGCACTCATTTTATCACGTGATACGATCGTATGATTGAAGTCACGAATGAATATAACATCAAATGATGTCGATTATGATAGTGTACCACATCATTAGCACACATTGTATCACGTGGTACGATCGTATGATTAAAGTTACGAGTGAAGATAACATCAAATGATGTCGATTATAATAGTGTACCGTACCATTGGCACTCATAGTATCACGTGATACGATCGTATGATTGAAGTCAGGGGTGAATATAATATCAAATGATGTCAATTATGATAGTGTTCCGTATCATAAGCACTCATTGTATCACGTGATACGATCGTATGATGAAAGTTACAAGTAAATATACTATTAAATGATGTCGATTATGACAGTGTACCGTACCATTGGCACTCATAGTATCACGTGATACGATCGTATGATTGAAGTCACGAGTAAATATAATATCAAATGATGTCAATTATGATAGTGTACCGCATCATTGGCACTCATTATATCACTTGATACGATCGTATGATTGAAGTCACGAGTGAATATATCATCAAATGATGTTGAATATGATTGTATAATGTGTCATTGGCACACATTGTATCACGTGATACGATCGTATGATTAAAGTTACGAGTAAATGCAACATCAAATGATGTCGATTATGATAGTGTACCGCATCATTGGCACTCATTATATCACGTGATACGATCGTATGATGAAAGTTACGAGTGAATAAAACATCAAATGATGTCGAATAGGATTGTATAATGTATCATTAGCACTCATTGTTTCACGTGATACGATCGTATGATTAAAGTTACGATTGGAGATACTAATAAATGATGTTAAATATAATAGTGCACCATATCATTAGCACTTATTGTATCATGTGATGCGATCGTATGATTGAAGTCACGAGTGAATATAATATCAAATGATGTCAATTATGATAGTGTTGCGTATCATAAGCACTCATTGTATCACGTGATACGATCGTATGATTAAAGTTACGATTGGAGATACTAATAAATGATGTTGAATATAATAGTGCACCATATCATTAGCACTTATTGTATCATGTGATGCGATCATATGATTAAAGTTACAAGTGAATATAACATCAAATGATGTCGATTGTAATAGTGTACCGCATCATTGGCACTCATTATATCACGTGATACTATCGTATGATTGAAGTCACGAGTGAATATAACATCAAATAATGCTAAATATGATTGTATAGTGTAGCATTGACACTCATTGTATCACGAGATACGATCGTATGATTGAAGTCACTAGTGAATATAACATCAAATGATGTTGAATATGATTGTATAATGTATCATTAGCACTCATTGTTTCACGTGATACGATCGTATGATTAAAGTTACAGGTGAATATAACATCAAATCATGTCGATTATGATAGTGTACCGCATCATTGGCACTCATTATATCACGTGATACTATCGTATGATTGAAGTCACGAGTGAATATAACATCAGATGATGTCGATTATGATAGTGTACCTTATCATTGGCACTCATTATATCACGTGATACGATCGTATAATGAAAGTTACGAGTAAATATACTATTAAATAATGTCGATTATGATAGTGTACCGCATTATTGGCACTCATTATATCACGTGATACGATCGTATGATTGAAGTCACGAGTAAATATAACATCAAATGATGTCAATTATGATAGTGTACCGCATCATTGGCACTCATTATATCACGTGATACGATCGTATGATGAAAGTTACGAGTGAATAAAACATCAAATGATGTCGAATAGGATTGTATAATGTATCATTAGCACTCATTGTTTCACGTGATACGATCGTATGATTAAAGTTACGATTGGAGATACTAATAAATGATGTTGAATATAATAGTGCACCATATCATTAGCACTTATTGTATCATGTGATGCGATCATATGATTAAAGTTACAAGTGAATATAACATCAAATGATGTCGATTATAATAGTGTACCGCATCATTGGCACTCATTATATCACGTGATACTATCGTATGATTGAAGTCACGAGTGAATATAACATCAAATGATGTCGATTATGATAGTGTACCTTATCATTGGCACTCATTATATCACGTGATACGATCGTATAATGAAAGTTACGAGTAAATATACTATTAAATAATGTCGATTATGATAGTGTACCGCATTATTGGCACTCATTATATCACGTGATACGATCGTATGATTAAAGTCACGAGTAAATATAACATCAAATGATGTCAATTATGATAGTGTTCCGTATCATAAGCACTCATTGTATCACGTGATACGATCGTATGATGAAAGTTACAAGTAAATATACTATTAAATGATGTCGATTATGACAGTGTACCGTACCATTGGCACTCATTGTATCACGTGATACGATCGTATGATTGAAGTCACGAATGAATATAACATCAAATGATGTCGATTATGATAGTGTACCACATCATTAGCACACATTGTATCACGTGGTACGATCGTATGATTAAAGTTACGAGTGAAGATAACATCAAATGATGTCGATTATAATAGTGTACCGTACCATTGGCACTCATAGTATCACGTGATACGATCGTATGATTGAAGTCAGGGGTGAATATAATATCAAATGATGTCAATTATGATAGTGTTCCGTATCATAAGCACTCATTGTATCACGTGATACGATCGTATGATGAAAGTTACAAGTAAATATACTATTAAATGATGTCGATTATGACAGTGTACCGTACCATTGGCACTCATAGTATCACGTGATACGATCGTATGATTGATGTCAGAAGTGAATATAATATCAAATGATGTCAATTATGATAGTGTACCGCATCATTGGCACTCATTATATCACTTGATACGATCGTATGATTGAAGTCACGAGTGAATATATCATCAAATGATGTTGAATATGATTGTATAATGTGTCATTGGCACACATTGTATCACGTGATACGATCGTATGATTAAAGTTACGAGTAAATGCAACATCAAATGATGTCGATTATGATAGTGTACCGCATTATTGGCACTCATTATATCACGTGATACGATCGTATGATTGAAGTCACGAGTGAATATAATATCAAATGATGTCAATTATGATAGTGTTGCGTATCATAAGCACTCATTGTATCACGTGATACGATCGTATGATTAAAGTTACGATTGGAGATACTAATAAATGATGTTGAATATAATAGTGCACCATATCATTAGCACTTATTGTATCATGTGATGCGATCATATGATTAAAGTTACAAGTGAATATAACATCAAATGATGTCGATTATAATAGTGTACCGCATCATTGGCACTCATTATATCACGTGATACGATCGTATAATGAAAGTTACGAGTAAATATACTATTAAATAATGTCGATTATGATAGTGTACCGCATTATTGGCACTCATTATATCACGTGATACGATCGTATGATTGAAGTCACGAGTAAATATAACATCAAATGATGTCAATTATGATAGTGTTCCGTATCATAAGCACTCATTGTATCACGTGATACGATCGTATGATGAAAGTTACAAGTAAATATACTATTAAATGATGTCGATTATGACAGTGTACCGTACCATTGGCACTCATTGTATCACGTGATACGATCGTATGATTGAAGTCACGAATGAATATAACATCAAATGATGTCGATTATGATAGTGTACCACATCATTAGCACACATTGTATCACGTGGTACGATCGTATGATTAAAGTTACGAGTGAAGATAACATCAAATGATGTCGATTATAATAGTGTACCGTACCATTGGCACTCATAGTATCACGTGATACGATCGTATGATTGAAGTCAGGGGTGAATATAATATCAAATGATGTCAATTATGATAGTGTTCCGTATCATAAGCACTCATTGTATCACGTGATACGATCGTATGATGAAAGTTACAAGTAAATATACTATTAAATGATGTCGATTATGACAGTGTACCGTACCATTGGCACTCATAGTATCACGTGATACGATCGTATGATTGAAGTCACGAGTGAATATATCATCAAATGATGTTGAATATGATTGTATAATGTGTCATTGGCACACATTGTATCACGTGATACGATCGTATGATTAAAGTTACGAGTAAATGCAACATCAAATGATGTCGATTATGATAGTGTACCGCATCATTGGCACTCATTATATCACGTGATACGATCGTATGATGAAAGTTACGAGTGAATAAAACATCAAATGATGTCAAATAGGATTGTATAATGTATCATTAGCACTCATTGTTTCACGTGATACGATCGTATGATTAAAGTTACGATTGGAGATACTAATAAATGATGTTGATTATAATAGTGCACCATATCATTAGCACTTATTGTATCATGTGATGCGATCGTATGATTGAAGTCACGAGTGAATATAATATCAAATGATGTCAATTATGATAGTGTTGCGTATCATAAGCACTCATTGTATCACGTGATACGATCGTATGATTAAAGTTACGATTGGAGATACTAATAAATGATGTTGAATATAATAGTGCACCATATCATTAGCACTTATTGTATCATTTGATGCGATCATATGATTAAAGTTACAAGTGAATATAACATCAAATGATGTCGATTATAATAGTGTACCGCATCATTGGCACTCATTATATCACGTGATACTATCGTATGATTGAAGTCACGAGTGAATATAACATCAAATAATGCTAAATATGATTGTATAGTGTAGCATTGACACTCATTGTATCACGAGATACGATCGTATGATTGAAGTCACGAGTGAATATAACATCAAATGATGTTGAATATGATTGTATAATGTATCATTAGCACTCATTGTTTCACGTGATACGATCGTATGATTAAAGTTACAGGTGAATATAACATCAAATGATGTCGAATATGATAATGTACCGTATCATTAGCACTCATATTATCACGTGATACGATCGTATGATGAAAGTTACGAGTGAATATAACATCAAATAATGTTGAATATGATTGTATAATGTATCATTAGCACTCATTGTTTCACGTGATACGATCGTATGATTAAAGTTACGAGTAAATATAACATCAAATGATGTCGATTATGATAGTGTACCGCATCATTGGCACTCATTATATCACGTGATACTATCGTATAATGAAAGTTACGAGTGAATATACTATTAAATGATGTCGATTATGATAGTGTACCGCATCATTGGCACTAATTGTATCACGTGATACGATCGTGTGATCAAAGCTACGAGTTAACATAATAGGGCAGGAATTATTGTACCAGCTATGAAATACGCATTTTTGTAAAATTCTACTTTTTGACGATATTTTTCTTGTTTTGGTATGAGGAAATCATAATTGTTCAGGAGCTAACGTACCAGCTATAAAATACTCTTATATGTAAAAATTTAACTTTTCGACGATATTTTCCTTGTTTTGGTATCAGGAGAACATAATGGGGCAGGAGCTAACTTACTATCTATGAAATACGCATTTTCGAAAAATTCGACTTTTTGAAGATATTTTCCTTGATTTCGTATCAGGAGAACATAAAAGAGCAGGAGTTAACGTTCCAGCTATGAAATACCCATTTTTTAAAAATTCGACTTTTTGACGATATTTTCGTATCAGGAGAACATAATGGGGAAGGAGCTGACGTACCAGCTATGAAATACGCAATTTTTGTAAAAATTTGAGTTTTCGACGATATTTTCCTTGTTTTGGTATCAGGAGAACATAATGGGGCAGGAGCTAACGTTCCAGCTATAAAATACCCATTTTTTAAAAATTAAACTTTTTGACGATATTTTCCTTGTTTTCGTATCAGGAGAACATAATAGGGTTAGAGCTAACGTACCAGCTATGAAATACGCAATTTTTGTAAAAATCTGAGTTTTTTACGATATTTTCCTTGTTTTGGTATCAGGAGAACATAATGGGGCAGGAGCTAACGTACTAGCTATGAAATACGCATTTTCGAAAAATTCGACTTTTTGACGATATTTTCTTTGATTTCGTATCAGGAGAACATAAAAGAGCAGGAGCTAACGTTCCAGCTATGAAATACCCATTTTTTAAAAATTCGACTTTTTGACGATATTTTCCTTGTTTCGGTATCAGGAGAACATAATGGGACAGGAACTAACGTACTAGCTCTAAATACGCATTTTAGTAAAAATTCGACTTTTTGACGACATTTTTCTTGTTTTGGTATCAGGAGAACATAATGGGGCAGGTGCTAACGTACAAGCTATGAAATACGCATTTTTGTAAAAATTCAACTTTTTTAAAATGTTTTCTTTGTTTTGGTATCAGGAGTACATAAAGGGGCAAGAGCTAACGTACAAGATCATACGATCGTATGATCAAAGTTACGAGTGAATATGACATCAAATGATGTCAAATATGATAGTGTGCCGTATCATTTGCACTTATTGTATCACGTGATACAATCGTATGATTGAAGTTACAGTGAATATACTATAAAATGATGTCGATTATGATAGTGTACCGCATCATTGGCACTCATTATATCACGTGATACTATCGTATGATTGAAGTCACGAGTGAATATAACATCAAATGATGCTAAATATGATTGTATAGTGTATCATTAGCACTCATTGTTTCACGTGATACGATCGTATGATTAAAGTTACGAGTAAATATACTATTAAATGATGTCGATTATGACAGTGTACCGTACCATTGGCACTCATTGTATCACGTGATACGATCGTATGATTGAAGTCACGAATGAATATAACATCAAATGATGTCGATTATGATAGTGTACCACATCATTAGCACACATTGTATCACGTGGTACGATCGTATGATTAAAGTTACGAGTGAAGATAACATCAAATGATGTCGATTATAATAGTGTACCGTACCATTGGCACTCATAGTATCACGTGATACGATCGTATGATTGAAGTCAGGGGTGAATATAATATCAAATGATGTCAATTATGATAGTGTTCCGTATCATAAGCACTCATTGTATCACGTGATACGATCGTATGATGAAAGTTACAAGTAAATATACTATTAAATGATGTCGATTATAACAGTGTACCGTACCATTGGCACTCATAGTATCACGTGATACGATCGTATGATTGAAGTCACGAGTGAATATAATATCAAATGATGTCAATTATGATAGTGTACCGCATCATTGGCACTCATTATATCACTTGATACGATCGTATGATTGAAGTCACGAGTGAATATATCATCAAATGATGTTGAATATGATTGTATAATTTGTCAATGGCACACATTGTATCACGTGATACGATCGTATGATTAAAGTTACGAGTAAATGCAACATCAAATGATGTCGATTATGATAGTGTACCGCATCATTGGCACTCATTATATCACGTGATACGATCGTATGATGAAAGTTACGAGTGAATAAAACATCAAATGATGTCGAATAGGATTGTATAATGTATCATTAGCACTCATTGTTTCACGTGATACGATCGTATGATTAAAGTTACGATTGGAGATACTAATAAATGATGTTGAATATAATAGTGCACCATATCATTAGCACTTATTGTATCATGTGATGCGATCGTATGATTGAAGTCACGAGTGAATATAATATCAAATGATGTCAATTATGATAGTGTTGCGTATCATAAGCACTCATTGTATCACGTGATACGATCGTATGATTAAAGTTACGATTGGAGATACTAATAAATGATGTTGAATATAATAGTGCACCATATCATTAGCACTTATTGTATCATGTGATGCGATCATATGATTAAAGTTACAAGTGAATATAACATCAAATGATGTCGATTGTAATAGTGTACCGCATCATTGGCACTCATTATATCACGTGATACTATCGTATGATTGAAGTCACGAGTGAATATAACATCAAATAATGCTAAATATGATTGTATAGTGTAGCATTGACACTCATTGTATCACGAGATACGATCGTATGATTGAAGTCACGAGTGAATATAACATCAAATGATGTTGAATATGATTGTATAATGTATCATTAGCACTCATTGTTTCACGTGATACGATCGTATGATTAAAGTTACAGGTGAATATAACATCAAATCATGTCGATTATGATAGTGTACCGCATCATTGGCACTAGTATATCACGTGATACTATCGTATGATTGAAGTCACGAGTGAATATAACATCAAATGATGTCGATTATGATAGTGTACCTTATCATTGGCACTCATTATATCACGTGATACGATCGTATAATGAAAGTTACGAGTAAATATACTATTAAATAATGTCGATTATGATAGTGTACCGCATTATTGGCACTCATTATATCACGTGATACGATCGTATGATTGAAGTCACGAGTAAATATAACATCAAATGATGTCAATTATGATAGTGTTCCGTATCATAAGCACTCATTGTATCACGTGATACGATCGTATGATGAAAGTTACAAGTAAATATACTATTAAATGATGTCGATTATGACAGTGTATCGTACCATTGGCACTCATTATATCACGTGATACTATCGTATGATTGAAGTCACGAGTGAATATAACATCAAATGATGCTAAATATGATTGTATAGTGTATCATTAGCACTCATTGTTTCACGTGATACGATCGTATGATTAAAGTTACGAGTAAATATACTATTAAATGATGTCGATTATGACAGTGTACCGTACCATTGGCACTCATTGTATCACGTGATACGATCGTATGATTGAAGTCACGAATGAATATAACATCAAATGATGTCGATTATGATAGTGTACCACATCATTAGCACACATTGTATCACGTGGTACGATCGTATGATTAAAGTTACGAGTGAAGATAACATCAAATGATGTCGATTATAATAGTGTACCGTACCATTGGCACTCATAGTATCACGTGATACGATCGTATGATTGAAGTCAGGGGTGAATATAATATCAAATGATGTCAATTATGATAGTGTTCCGTATCATAAGCACTCATTGTATCACGTGATACGATCGTATGATGAAAGTTACAAGTAAATATACTATTAAATGATGTCGATTATGACAGTGTACCGTACCATTGGCACTCATAGTATCACGTGATACGATCGTATGATTGAAGTCACGAGTGAATATAATATCAAATGATGTCAATTATGATAGTGTACCGCATCATTGGCACTCATTATATCACTTGATACGATCGTATGATTGAAGTCACGAGTGAATATATCATCAAATGATGTTGAATATGATTGTATAATGTGTCATTGGCACTCATTATATCACGTGATACGATCGTATGATGAAAGTTACGAGTGAATAAAACATCAAATGATGTCGAATAGGATTGTATAATGTATCATTAGCACTCATTGTTTCACGTGATACGATCGTATGATTAAAGTTACGATTGGAGATACTAATAAATGATGTTGAATATAATAGTGCACCATATCATTAGCACTTATTGTATCATGTGATGCGATCGTATGATTGAAGTCACGAGTGAATATAATATCAAATGATGTCAATTATGATAGTGTTGCGTATCATAAGCACTCATTGTATCACGTGATACGATCGTATGATTAAAGTTACGATTGGAGATACTAATAAATGATGTTGAATATAATAGTGCACCATATCATTAGCACTTATTGTATCATGTGATGCGATCATATGATTAAAGTTACAAGTGAATATAACATCAAATGATGTCGATTATAATAGTGTACCGCATCATTGGCACTCATTATATCACGTGATACTATCGTATGATTGAAGTCACGAGTGAATATAACATCACATAATGCTAAATATGATTGTATAGTGTAGCATTGACACTCATTGTATCACGAGATACGATCGTATGATTGAAGTCACGAGTGAATATAACATCAAATGATGTTGAATATGATTGTATAATGTATCATTAGCACTCATTGTTTCACGTGATACGATCGTATGATTAAAGTTACAGGTGAATATAACATCAAATCATGTCGATTATGATAGTGTACCGCATCATTGGCACTCATTATATCACGTGATACTATCGTACGATTAAAGTCACGAGTGAATATAACATCAAATGATGCTAAATATGATTGTATAGTGTATCATTAGCACTCATTGTTTCACGTGATATGATCGTATGATTAAAGTTACGAGTAAATATAACATCAAATGATGTTGAATATGATTGTATAATGTATCATTAGCACTCATTGTTTCACGTGATACGATCGTATGATTAAAGTTACGAGTAAATATAACATCAAATGATGTCGAATAGGATTGTATAATGTATCATTAGCACTCATTGTTTCACGTGATACGATCGTATGATTAAAGTTACGATTGGAGATACTAATAAATGATGTTGAATATAATAGTGCACCATATCATTAGCACTTATTGTATCATGTGATGCGATCGTATGATAGAAGTCACGAGTGAATATAATATCAAATGATGTCAATTATGATAGTGTTGCGTATCATAAGCACTCATTGTATCACGTGATACGATCGTATGATTAAAGTTACGATTGGAGATACTAATAAATGATGTTGAATATAATAGTGCACCATATCATTAGCACTTATTGTATCATGTGATGCGATCATATGATTAAAGTTACAAGTGAATATAACATCAAATGATGTCGATTATAATAGTGTACCGCATCATTGGCACTCATTATATCACGTGATACTATCGTATGATTGAAGTCACGAGTGAATATAACATCAAATAATGCTAAATATGATTGTATAGTGTAGCATTGACACTCATTGTATCACGAGATACGATCGTATGATTGAAGTCACGAGTGAATATAACATCAAATGATGTTGAATATGATTGTATAATGTATCATTAGCACTCATTGTTTCACGTGATACGATCGTATGATTAAAGTTACAGGTGAATATAACATCAAATCATGTCGATTATGATAGTGTACCGCATCATTGGCACTCATTATATCACGTGATACTATCGTATGATTGAAGTCACGAGTGAATATAACATCAAATGATGCTAAATATGATTGTATAGTGTATCATTAGCACTCATTGTTTTACGTGATATGATCGTATGATTAAAGTTACGAGTAAATATAACATCAAATGATGTTGAATATGATTGTATAATGTATCATTAGCACTCATTGTTTCACGTGATACGATCGTATGATTAAAGTTACAGGTGAATATAACATCAAATGATGTCGATTATGATAGTGTACCGCATCATTGGCACTCATTATATCACGTGATACTATCGTATAATGAAAGTTACGAGTGAATATACTATTAAATGATGTCGATTATGATAGTGTACCGCATCATTGGCACTAATTGTATCACGTGATACGATCGTATGATCAAAGCTACGAGTTAACATAATAGGGCAGGAATTATTGTACCAGCTATGAAATACGCATTTTTGTAAAATTCTACTTTTTGACGATATTTTTCTTGTTTTGGTATGAGGAAATCATAATTGTTCAGGAGCTAACGTACCAGCTATAAAATACTCTTATATGTAAAAATTTAACTTTTCGACGATATTTTCCTTGTTTTGGTATCAGGAGAACATAATGGGGCAGGAGCTAACTTACTATCTATGAAATACGCATTTTCGAAAAATTCGACTTTTTGAAGATATTTTCCTTGATTTCGTATCAGGAGAACATAAAAGAGCAGGAGTTAACGTTCCAGCTATGAAATACCCATTTTTTAAAAATTCGACTTTTTGACGATATTTTCCTTGTTTCGGTATCAGGAGAACATAATGGGACAGGAACTAACGTACTAGCTCTAAATACGCATTTTAGTAATAATTCGACTTTTTGACGACATTTTTCTTGTTTTGGTATCAGGAGAACATAATGGGGCAGGTGCTAACGTACAAGCTATGAAATACGCATTTTTGTAAAAATTCAACTTTTTTAAAATGTTTTCTTTGTTTTGGTATCAGGAGTACATAAAGAAGCAAGAGCTAACGTACAAGATCATACGATCGTATGATCAAAGTTACGAGTGAATATGACATCAAATGATGTCAAATATGATAGTGTGCCGTATCATTTGCACTTATTGTATCACGTGATACAATCGTATGATTGAAGTTACAGTGAATATACTATAAAATGATGTCGATTATGATAGTGTACCGCATCATTGGCACTCATTATATCACGTGATACTATCGTATGATTGAAGTCACGAGTGAATATAACATCAAATGATGCTAAATATGATTGTATAGTGTATCATTAGCACTCATTGTTTCACGTGATACGATCGTATGATTAAAGTTACGAGTAAATATAACATCAAATGATGTCGAATATGACAATGTACCGTATCATTAGCACTCATATTATCACGTGATACGATCGTATAATGAAAGTTACGAGTGAATATAACATCAAATGATGTTGAATATGATTGTATAATGTATCATTAGCACTCATTGTTTCACGTGATACGATCGTATGATTAAAGTTACGAGTAAATCTATCATCAAATGATGTCGAATATGATAGTGTACCTTATCATTGGCACTCATTATATCACGTGATACGATCGTATAATGAAAGTTACGAGTAAATATACTATTAAATAATGTCGATTATGATAGTGTACCGCATCATTGGCACTCATTATATCACGTGATACGATCGTATGATTGAAGTCACGAGTGAATATAACATCAAATGATGTCAATTATGATAGTGTTCCGTATCATAAGCACTCATTGTATCACGTGATACGATCGTATGATGAAAGTTACAAGTAAATATACTATTAAATGATGTCGATTATAACAGTGTACCGTACCATTGGCACTCATAGTATCACGTGTTACGATCGTATGATTGAAGTCACGAATGAATATAACCTCAAATGATGTCGATTATGATAGTGTACTGCATCATTAGCACACATTGTATCACGTGGTACGATCGTATGATTAAAGTTACGAGTGAAGATAACATCAAATGATGTCGATTATAATAGTGTACCGTACCATTGGCACTCATAGTATCACGTGATACGATCGTATGATTGAAGTCAAGAGTGAATATAATATCAAATGATGTCAATTATGATAGTGTTCCGTATCATAAGCACTCATTGTATCACGTGATACGATCGTATGATGAAAGTTACAAGTAAATATACTATTAAATGATGTCGATTATGACAGTGTACCGTACCATTGGCACCCATAGTATCACGTGATACGATCGTATGATTGAAGTCACGAGTGAATATAATATCAAATGATGTCAATTATGATAGTGTACCGCATCATTGGCACTCATTATATCACTTGATACGATCGTATGATTGAAGTCACGAGTGAATATATCATCAAATGATGTTGAATATGATTGTATAATGTGTCATTGGCACACATTGTATCACGTGATACGATCGTATGATTAAAGTTACGAGTGAATACAACATCAAATGATGTCGATTATAATAGTGTACCGCATCATTGGCACTCATTGTATCACGAGAAACGATCGTATGATTGAAGTCACGAGTGAGTATAACATCAAATGATGTTGAATATGATTGTATAATGTATCATTAGCACTCATTGTTTCACGTGATACGATCGTATGATTAAAGTTACAGGTGAATATAACATCAAATGATGTCGATTATGATAGTGTACCGCATCATTGGCACTCATTATATCACGTGATACTATCGTATGATTGAAGTCACGAGTGAATATACCATCAAATGATGCTAAATATGATTGTATAGTGTATCATTAGCACTCATTGTTTCACGTGATACTATCGTATGATTGAAGTCACGAGTGAATATAACATCAAATGATGCTAAATATGATTGTATAGTGTATCATTAGCACTCATTGTTTCACGTGATACGATCGTATGATTAAAGTTACGAGTAAATATAACATCAAATGATGTTGAATATGATTGTATAATGTATCATTAGCACTCATTGTTTCACGTGATACGATCGTATGATTAAAGTTACAGGTGAATATAACATCAAATGATGTCGATTATGATAGTGTACCGCATCATTAACACTCATTATATCACGTGATACTATCGTATGATTGAAGTCACTAGTGAATATAACATCAAATGATGCTAAATATGACTGTATAGTGTATCATTAGCACTCATTGTTTCACGTGATACGATCGTATGATTAAAGTTACGAGTAAATATAACATCAAATGATGACGAATATGATAATGTACCGTATCATGAGCACTCATTGTATCACGTGATACGATCGTATGATGAAAGTTACGAGTGAATATAACATCAAATGATGTCGATTATGATAGTGTACCGCATCATTGGCACTTATTATATCACGTGATACGATCGTATAATGAAAGTCACGAGTGAATATACTATAAAATGATGTCGATTATGATAGTGTACCACATCATTGGCACTCATTATATCACGTGATACGATCGTATGATTGAAGTCACGAGTGAATATAATATCAAATGTATCAATTATGATAGTGTTGCGTATCATAAGCACTCATTGTATCACGTGATACGATCGTATGATGAAAGTTACGAGTGAATATAACATCAAATGATGTCGAATAGGATTGTATAATGTATCATTAGCACTTATTTTTCACGTGATACAATCGTATGATTAAAGTTACGATTGGAGATACTAATAAATGATGTTGAATATAATAGTGCACCATATCATTAGCACATATTGTATCATGTGATGCGATTTTATGATTAAAGTTACAAGTGAATATAACATCAAATGATGTCGATTATAATAGTGTACCGCATCATTGGCACTCATTATATCACGTGATGCTATCGTATGATTGAAGTCACGAGTGAATATAACATCAAATAATGCTAAATATGATTGTATAGTGTAGCATTGACACTCATTGTATCACGAGATACGATCGTATGATTGAAGTCACGAGTGAATATACTATAAAATGATGTCGATTATGATAGTGTACCGCATCATTGGCACTCATTATATCACGTGATACTATCGTATGATTGAAGTCACGAGTGAATATAACATCAAATGATGCTAAATATGATTGTATAGTGTATCATTAGCACTCATTGTTTCACGTGATACGATCGTATGATTAAAGTTACGAGTAAATATAACATCAAATGATGTTGAATATGATTGTATAATGTATCGTTAGCACTCATTGTTTCACGTGATACGATCGTATGATTAAAGTTACGAGTAAATATAACATCAAATGATGCCGATTATGATAGTGTACCTTATCATTGGCACTCATTATATCACGTGATACGATCGTATAATGAAAGTTACGAGTAAATATACTATTAAATAATGTCGATTATGATAGTGTACCGCATTATTGGCACTCATTATATCACGTGATACGATCGTATGATTGAAGTCACGAGTGAATATAACATCAAATGATGTTAATTATGATAGTGTTCCGTATCATAAGCACTCATTGTATCACGTAATACGATCGTATGATGAAAGTTACAAGTAAATATACTATTAAATGATGTCGATTATGACAGTGTACCGTACCATTGGCACTCATAGTATCACGTGATACGATCGTATGATTGAAGTCACGAATGAATATAACATCAAATGATGTCGATTATGATAGTGTACCACATCATTAGCACACATTGTATCACGTGGTACGATCATATGATTAAAGTTACGAGTGAAGATAACATCAAATGATGTCGATTATAATAGTGTACCTTACCATTGGCACTCATAGTATCACGTGATACGATCGTATGATTGAAGTCAAGAGTGAATATAATATCAAATGATGTCAATTATGATAGTGTTCCGTATCATAAGCACTCATTGTATCACGTGATACGATCGTATGATGAAAGTAACAAGTAAATATACTATTAAATGATGTCGATTATGACAGTGTACCGTACCATTGGCACTTATAGTATCACGTGATACGATCGTATGATTGAAGTCACGAGTGAATATAATATCAAATGATGTCAATTATGATAGTGTACCGCATCATTGGCACTCATTATATCACTTGATACGATCGTATGATTGAAGTCACGAGTGAATATATTATCAAATGATGTTGAATATGATTGTATAATGTGTCATTGGCACAGATTGTATCACGTGATACGATCGTATGATTAAAGTTACGAGTGAATGCAACATCAAATGATGTCGATTATGATAGTGTACCGCATCATTGGCACTCATTATATCACGTGATACGATCGTATGATGAAAGTTACAAGTAAATATACTATTAAATGATGTCGATTATGACAGTGTACCGTACCATTGGCACTCATAGTATCACGTGATACGATCGTATGATTGAAGTCACGAATGAATATAACATCAAATGATGTCGATTATGATAGTGTACCGCATCATTGGCACTCATTATATCACGTGATACTATCGTATGATTGAAGTCACGAGTGAATATAACATCAAATGATGCTAAATATGATTGTATAGTGTATCATTAGCACTCATTGTTTCACGTGATACGATCGTATGATTAAAGTTACGAGTAAATATAACATCAAATGATGTTGAATATGATTGTATAATGTATCATTAGCACTCATTGTTTCACGTGATACGATCGTATGATTAAAGTTACAGGTGAATATAACATCAAATGATGTCGATTATGATAGTGTACCGCATCATTGGCACTCATTATATCACGTGATACTATCGTATAATGAAAGTTACGAGTGAATATAACATCAAATGATGTCGAATAGGATTGTATAATGTATCATTAGCACTCATTGTTTCACGTGATACGATCGTATGATTAAAGTTACGATTGGAGATACTAATAAATGATGTTGAATATAATAGTGCACCATATCATTAGCACTTATTGTATCATGTGATGCGATCGTATGATTGAAGTCACGAGTGAATATAGTATCAAATGATGTCAATTATGATAGTGTTGCGTATCATAAGCACTCATTGTATCACGTGATACGATCGTATGATTAAAGTTACGATTGGAGATACTAATAAATGATGTTGAATATAATAGTGCACCATATCATTAGCACTTATTGTATCATGTGATGCGATCATATGATTAAAGTTACAAGTGAATATAACATCAAATGATGTCGATTATAATAGTGTACCGCATCATTGGCACTCATTATATCACGTGATACTATCGTATGATTGAAGTCACGAGTGAATATAACATCAAATGATGCTAAATATGATTGTATTGTGTATCATTAGCACTCATTGTTTCACGTGATACGATCTTATGATTAAAGTTACGAGTAAATATAACATCAAATGATGTTGAATATGATTGTATAATGTATCATTAGCACTCATTGTTTCACGTGATACGATCGTATGATTAAAGTTACAGGTGAATATAACATCAAATGATGTCGATTATGATAGTGTACCGCATCATTGGCACTCATTATATCACGTGATACTATCGTATGATTGAAGTCACGAGTGAATATAACATCAAATGATGTTGAATATGATTGTATAATGTATCATTAGCACTCATTGTTTCACGTGATACGATCGTATGATTAAAGTTACAGGTGAATATAACATCAAATAATGCTAAATATGATTGTATAGTGTAGCATTGACACTCATTGTATCACGAGATACGATCGTATGATTGAAGTCACGAGTGAATATAACATCAAATGATGTTGAATATGATTGTATAATGTATCATTAGCACTCATTGTTTCACGTGATACGATCGTATGATTAAAGTTACAGGTGAATATAACATCAAATCATGTCGATTATGATAGTGTACCGCATCATTGGCACTCATTATATCACGTGATACTATCGTATGATTGAAGTCACGAGTGAATATAACATCAAATGATGCTAAATATGATTGTATAGTGTATCATTAGCACTCATTATTTCACGTGATACGATCGTATGATTAAAGTTACGAGTAAATATAACATCAAATGATGTTGAATATGATTGTATAATGTATCATTAGCACTCATTGTTTCACGTGATACGATCGTATGATTAAAGTTACAGGTGAATATAACATCAAATGATGTCGATTATGATAGTGTACCGCATCATTGGCACTAATTGTATCACGTGATACGATCGTATGATCAAAGCTACGAGTTAACATAATAGGGCAGGAATTATTGTACCAGCTATGAAATACGCATTTTTGTAATATTCTACTTTTTGACGATATTTTTCTTGTTTTGGTATGAGGAAATCATAATTGTTCAGGAGCTAACGTACCAGCTATAAAATACTCTTATATGTAAAAATTTAACTTTTCGACGATATTTTCCTTGTTTTGGTATCAGGAGAACATAATGGGGCAGGAGCTAACTTACTATCTATGAAATACGCATTTTCGAAAAATTCGACTTTTTGAAGATATTTTCCTTGATTTCGTATCAGGAGAACATAAAAGAGCAGGAGCTAACGTTCCAGCTATGAAATACCCATTTTTTAAAAATTCGACTTTTTGACGATATTTTCGTATCAGGAGAACATAATGGGGAAGGAGCTGACGTACCAGCTATGAAATACGCAATTTTTGTAAAAATTTGAGTTTTCGACGATATTTTCCTTGTTTTGGTATCAGGAGAACATAATGGGGCAGGAGCTAACGTACTAGCTATGAAATACGCATTTTCGAAAAATTCGACTTTTTGACGATATTTTCTTTGATTTCGTATCAGGAGAACATAAAAGAGCAGGAGCTAACGTTCCAGCTATAAAATACCCATTTTTTAAAAATTCAACTTTTTGACGATATTTTCCTTGTTTTCGTATCAGGAGAACATAATAGGGTTAGAGCTAACGTACCAGCTATGAAATACGCAATTTTTGTAAAAATTTGAGTTTTCGACGATATTTTCCTTGTTTTGGTATCAGGAGAACATAATGGGGCAGGAGCTAACGTACTAGCTATGAAATACGCATTTTCGAAAAATTCGACTTTTTGACGATATTTTCTTTGATTTCGTATCAGGAGAACATAAAAGAGCAGGAGCTAACGTTCCAGCTATGAAATACCCATTTTTTAAAAATTCGACTTTTTGACGATATTTTCCTTGTTTCGGTATCAGGAGAACATAATGGGACAGGAACTAACGTACTAGCTCTAAATACGCATTTTAGTAAAAATTGGACTTTTTGACGACATTTTTCTTGTTTTGGTATCAGGAGAACATAATGGGGCAGGTGCTAACGTACAAGCTATGAAATACGCATTTTTGTAAAAATTCAACTTTTTTAAAATGTTTTCTTTGTTTTGGTATCAGGAGTACATAAAGGGGCAAGAGCTAACGTACAAGATCATACGATCGTATGATCAAAGTTACGAGTGAATATGACATCAAATGATGTCAAATATGATAGTGTGCCGTATCATTTGCACTTATTGTATCACGTGATACAATCGTATGATTGAAGTTACAGTGAATATACTATAAAATGATGTCGATTATGATAGTGTACCGCATCATTGGCACTCATTATATCACGTGATACTATCGTATGATTGAAGTCACGAGTGAATATAACATCAAATGATGCTAAATATGATTGTATAGTGTATCATTAGCACTCATTGTTTCACGTGATACGATCGTATGATTAAAGTTACGAGTAAATCTATCATCAAATGATGTCGAATATGATAGTGTACCTTATCATTGGCACTCATTATATCACGTGATACGATCGTATAATGAAAGTTACGAGTAAATATACTATTAAATAATGTCGATTATGATAGTGTACCGCATCATTGGCACTCATTATATCACGTGATACGATCGTATGATTGAAGTCACGAGTGAATATAACATCAAATGATGTCAATTATGATAGTGTTCCGTATCATAAGCACTCATTGTATCACGTGATACGATCGTATGATGAAAGTTACAAGTAAATATACTATTAAATGATGTCGATTATAACAGTGTACCGTACCATTGGCACTCATAGTATCACGTGTTACGATCGTATGATTGAAGTCACGAATGAATATAACCTCAAATGATGTCGATTATGATAGTGTACCGCATCATTAGCACACATTGTATCACGTGGTACGATCGTATGTTTAAAGTTACGAGTGAAGATAACATCAAATGATGTCGATTATAATAGTGTACCGTACCATTGGCACTCATAGTATCACGTGATACGATCGTATGATTGAAGTCAAGAGTGAATATAATACCAAATGATGTCAATTATGATAGTGTTCCGTATCATAAGCACTCATTGTATCACGTGATACGATCGTATGATGAAAGTTACAAGTAAATATACTATTAAATGATGTCGATTATGACAGTGTACCGTACCATTGGCACCCATAGTATCACGTGATACGATCGTATGATTGAAGTCACGAGTAAATATAATATCAAATGATGTCAATTATGATAGTGTACCGCATCATTGGCACTCATTATATCACTTGATACGATCGTATGATTGAAGTCACGAGTGAATATATCATCAAATGATGTTGAATATGATTGTATAATGTGTCATTGGCACACATTGTATCACGTGATACGATCGTATGATTAAAGTTACGAGTGAATACAACATCAAATGATGTCGATTATAATAGTGTACCGCATCATTGGCACTCATTGTATCACGAGATACGATCGTATGATTGAAGTCACGAGTGAGTATAACATTAAATGATGTTGAATATGATTGTATAATGTATCATTAGCACTCATTGTTTCACGTGATACGATCGTATGATTAAAGTTACAGGTGAATATAACATCAAATGATGTCGATTATGATAGTGTACCGCATCATTGGCACTCATTATATCACGTGATACTATCGTATGATTGAAGTCACGACTGAATATACCATCAAATGATGCTAAATATGATTGTATAGTGTATCATTAGCACTCATTGTTTCACGTGATACTATCGTATGATTGAAGTCACGAGTGAATATAACATCAAATGATGCTAAATATGATTGTATAGTGTATCATTAGCACTCATTGTTTCACGTGATACGATCGTATGATTAAAGTTACGAGTAAATATAACATCAAATGATGTTGAATATGATTGTATAATGTATCATTAGCACTCATTGTTTCACGTGATACGATCGTATGATTAAAGTTACAGGTGAATATAACATCAAATGATGTCGATTATAATAGTGTACCGCATCATTGGCACTCATTATATCACGTGATGCTATCGTATGATTGAAGTCACGAGTGAATATAACATCAAATAATGCTAAATATGATTGTATAGTGTAGCATTGACACTCATTGTATCACGAGATACGATCGTATGATTGAAGTCACGAGTGAATATACTATAAAATGATGTCGATTATGATAGTGTACCGCATCATTGGCACTCATTATATCACGTGATACTATCGTATGATTGAAGTCACGAGTGAATATAACATCAAATGATGCTAAATATGATTGTATAGTGTATCATTAGCACTCATTGTTTCACGTGATACGATCGTATGATTAAAGTTACGAGTAAATATGACATCAAATGATGTTGAATATGATTGTATAATGTATCGTTAGCACTCATTGTTTCACGTGATACGATCGTATGATTAAAGTTACGAGTAAATATAACATCAAATGATGCCGATTATGATAGTGTACCTTATCATTGGCACTCATTATATCACGTGATACGATCGTATAATGAAAGTTACGAGTAAATATACTATTAAATAATGTCGATTATGATAGTGAACCGCATTATTGGCACTCATTATATCACGTGATACGATCGTATGATTGAAGTCACGAGTGAATATAACATCAAATGATGTCAATTATGATAGTGTTCCGTATCATAAGCACTCATTGTATCACGTGATACGATCGTATGATGAAAGTTACAAGTAAATATACTATTAAATGATGTCGAATATGACAGTGTACCGTACCATTGGCACTCATAGTATCACGTGATACGATCGTATGATTGAAGTCACGAGTGAATATACCATCAAATGATGCTAAATATGATTGTATAGTGTATCATTAGCACTCATTGTTTCACGTGATACTATCGTATGATTGAAGTCACGAGTGAATATAACATCAAATGATGCTAAATATGATTGTATAGTGTATCATTAGCACTCATTGTTTCACGTGATACGATCGTATGATTAAAGTTACGAGTAAATATAACATCAAATGATGTTGAATATGATTGTATAATGTATCATTAGCACTCATTGTTTCACGTGATACGATCGTATGATTAAAGTTACAGGTGAATATAACATCAAATGATGTCGATTATGATAGTGTACCGCATCATTAACACTCATTATATCACGTGATACTATCGTATGATTGAAGTCACTAGTGAATATAACATCAAATGATGCTAAATATGACTGTATAGTGTATCATTAGCACTCATTGTTTCACGTGATACGATCGTATGATTAAAGTTACGAGTAAATATAACATCAAATGATGTCGAATATGATAATGTACCGTATCATGAGCACTCATTGTATCACGTGATACGATCGTATGATGAAAGTTACGAGTGAATATAACATCAAATGATGTCGATTATGATAGTGTACCGCATCATTGGCACTTATTATATCACGTGATACGATCGTATAATGAAAGTCACGAGTGAATATACTATAAAATGATGTCGATTATGATAGTGTTCCACATCATTGGCACTCATTATATCACGTGATACGATCGTATGATTGAAGTCACGAGTGAATATAATATCAAATGATGTCAATTATGATAGTGTTGCGTATCATAAGCACTCATTGTATCACGTGATACGATCGTATGATGAAAGTTACGAGTGAATATAACATCAAATGATGTCGAATAGGATTGTATAATGTATCATTAGCACTTATTTTTCACGTGATACAATCGTATGATTAAAGTTACGATTGGAGATACTAATAAATGATGTTGAATATAATAGTGCACCATATCATTAGCACATATTGTATCATGTGATGCGATCGTATGATTAAAGTTACAAGTGAATATAACATCAAATGATGTCGATTATAATAGTGTACCGCATCATTGGCACTCATTATATCACGTGATGCTATCGTATGATTGAAGTCACGAGTGAATATAACATCAAATAATGCTAAATATGATTGTATAGTGTAGCATTGACACTCATTGTATCACGAGATACGATCGTATGATTGAAGTCACGAGTGAATATACTATAAAATGATGTCGATTATGATAGTGTACCGCATCATTGGCACTCATTATATCACGTGATACTATCGTATGATTGAAGTCACGAGTGAATATAACATCAAATGATGCTAAATATGATTGTATAGTGTATCATTAGCACTCATTGTTTCACGTGATACGATCGTATGATTAAAGTTACGAGTAAATATACTATTAAATGATGTCGATTATGACAGTGTACCGTACCATTGGCACTCATAGTATCACGTGATACGATCGTATGATTGAAGTCACGAATGAATATAACATCAAATGATGTCGATTATGATAGTGTACCACATCATTAGCACACATTGTATCACGTGGTACGATCGTATGATTAAAGTTACGAGTGAAGATAACATCAAATGATGTCGATTATAATAGTGTACCTTACCATTGGCACTCATAGTATCACGTGATACGATCGTATGATTGAAGTCAAGAGTGAATATAATATCAAATGATGTCAATTATGATAGTGTTCCGTATCATAAGCACTCATTGTATCACGTGATACGATCGTATGATGAAAGTCACAAGTAAATATACTATTAAATGATGTCGATTATGACAGTGTACCGTACCATTGGCACTTATAGTATCACGTGATACGATCGTATGATTGAAGTCACGAGTGAATATAATATCAAATGATGTCAATTATGATAGTGTACCGCATCATTGGCACTCATTATATCACTTGATACGATCGTATGATTGAAGTCACGAGTGAATATATTATCAAATGATGTTGAATATGATTGTATAATGTGTCATTGGCACAGATTGTATCACGAGATACGATCGTATGATTAAAGTTACGAGTGAATGCAACATCAAATGATGTCGATTATGATAGTGTACCGCATCATTGGCACTCATTATATCACGTGATACGATCGTATGATGAAAGTTACAAGTAAATATACTATTAAATGATGTCGATTATGACAGTGTACCGTACCATTGGCACTCATAGTATCACGTGATACGATCGTATGATTGAAGTCACGAATGAATATAACATCAAATGATGTCGATTATGATAGTGTACCGCATCATTGGCACTCATTATATCACGTGATACTATCGTATGATTGAAGTCACGAGTGAATATAACATCAAATGATGCTAAATATGATTGTATAGTGTATCATTAGCACTCATTGTTTTACGTGATACGATCGTATGATTAAAGTTACGAGTAAATATAACATCAAATGATGTTGAATATGATTGTATAATGTATCATTAGCACTCATTGTTTCACGTGATACGATCGTATGATTAAAGTTACAGGTGAATATAACATCAAATGATGTCGATTATGATAGTGTACCGCATCATTGGCACTCATTATATCACGTGATACTATCGTATAATGAAAGTTACGAGTGAATATAACATCAAATGATGTCGAATAGGATTGTATAATGTATCATTAGCACTCATTGTTTCACGTGATACGATCGTATGATTAAAGTTACGATTGGAGATACTAATAAATGATGTTGAATATAATAGTGCACCATATCATTAGCACTTATTGTATCATGTGATGCGATCGTATGATTGAAGTCACGAGTGAATATAATATCAAATGATGTCAATTATGATAGTGTTGCGTATCATAAGCACTCATTGTATCACGTGATACGATCGTATGATTAAAGTTACGATTGGAGATACTAATAAATGATGTTGAATATAATAGTGCACCATATCATTAGCACTTATTGTATCATGTGATGCGATCATATGATTAAAGTTACAAGTGAATATAACATCAAATGATGTCGATTATAATAGTGTACCGCATCATTGGCACTCATTATATCACGTGATACTATCGTATGATTGAAGTCACGAGTGAATATATCATCAAATGATGTTGAATATGATTGTATAATGTATCATTACCACTCATTGTTTCACGTGATACGATCGTATGATTAAAGTTACAGGTGAATATAACATCAAATAATGCTAAATATGATTGTATAGTGTAGCATTGACACTCATTGTATCACGAGATACGATCGTATGATTGAAGTCACGAGTGAGTATAACATCAAATGATGTTGAATATGATTGTATAATGTATCATTAGCACTCATTGTTTCACGTGATACGATCGTATGATTAAAGTTACAGGTGAATATAACATCAAATCATGTCGATTATGATAGTGTACCGCATCATTGGCACTCATTATATCACGTGATACTATCGTATGATTGAAGTCACGAGTGAATATAACATCAAATGATGCTAAATATGATTGTATAGTGTATCATTAGCACTCATTGTTTCACGTGATACGATCGTATGATTAAAGTTACGAGTAAATATAACATCAAATGATGTTGAATTTGATTGTATAATGTATCATTAGCACTCATTGTTTCACGTGATACGATCGTATGATTAAAGTTACAGGTGAATATAACATCAAATGATGTCGATTATGATAGTGTACCGCATCAATGGCACTCATTATATCACGTGATACTATCGTATGATTGAAGACACGAGTGAATATAACATCAAATGATGTTGAATATGATTGTATAATGTATCATTAGCACTCATTGTTTCACGTGATACGATCGTATGATTAAAGTTACAGGTGAATATAACATCAAATAATGCTAAATATGATTGTATAGTGTAGCATTGACACTCATTGTATCACGAGATACGATCGTATGATTGAAGTCACGAGTGAATATAACATCAAATGATGTTGAATATGATTGTATAATGTATCATTAGCACTCATTGTTTCACGTGATACGATCGTATGATTAAAGTTACAGGTGAATATAACATCAAATCATGTCGATTATGATAGTGTACCGCATCATTGGCACTCATTATATCACGTGATACTATCGTATGATTGAAGTCACGAGTGAATATAACATCAAATGATGCTAAATATGATTGTATAATGTATCATTAGCACTCATTGTTTCACGTGATACGATCGTATGATTAAAGTTACAGGTGAATATAACATCAAATCATGTCGATTATGATAGTGTACCGCATCATTAGCACTCATTGTTTCACGTGATACGATCGTATGATTAAAGTTACGAGTAAATATAACATCAAATGATGTCGAATATGATAATGTACCGTATCATGAGCACTCATTGTATCACGTGATACGATCGTATGATGAAAGTTACGAGTGAATATAACATCAAATGATGTCGATTATGATAGTGTACCGCATCATTGGCACTTATTATATCACGTGATACGATCGTATAATGAAAGTCACGAGTGAATATACTATAAAATGATGTCGATTATGATAGTGTACCACATCATTGGCACTCATTATATCACGTGATACGATCGTATGATTGAAGTCACGAGTGAATATAATATCAAATGATGTCAATTATGATAGTGTTGCGTATCATAAGCACTCATTGTATCACGTGATACGATCGTATGATGAAAGTTACGAGTGAATATAACATCAAATGATGTCGAATAGGATTGTATAATGTATCATTAGCACTTATTTTTCACGTGATACAATCGTATGATTAAAGTTACGATTGGAGATACTAATAAATGATGTTGAATATAATAGTGCACCATATCATTAGCACATATTGTATCATGTGATGCGATCGTATGATTAAAGTTACAAGTGAATATAACATCAAATGATGTCGATTATAATAGTGTACCGCATCATTGGCACTCATTATATCACGTGATGCTATCGTATGATTGAAGTCACGAGTGAATATAACATCAAATAATGCTAAATATGATTGTATAGTGTAGCATTGACACTCATTGTATCACGAGATACGATCGTATGATTGAAGTCACGAGTGAATATACTATAAAATGATGTCGATTATGATAGTGTACCGCATCATTGGCACTCATTATATCACGTGATACTATCGTATGATTGAAGTCACGAGTGAATATAACATCAAATGATGCTAAATATGATTGTATAGTGTATCATTAGCACTCATTGTTTCACGTGATACGATCGTATGATTAAAGTTACGAGTAAATATAACATCAAATGATGTTGAATATGATTGTATAATGTATCGTTAGCACTCATTGTTTCACGTGATACGATCGTATGATTAAAGTTACGAGTAAATATAACATCAAATGATGCCGATTATGATAGTGTACCTTATCATTGGCACTCATTATATCACGTGATACGATCGTATAATGAAAAATACGAGTAAATATACTATTAAATAATGTCGATTATGATAGTGTACCGCATTATTGGCACTCATTATATCACGTGATACGATCGTATGATTGAAGTCACGAGTGAATATAACATCAAATGATGTCAATTATGATAGTGTTCCGTATCATAAGCACTCATTGTATCACGTGATACGATCGTATGATTAAAGTTACAGGTGAATATAACATCAAATAATGCTAAATATGATTGTATAGTGTAGCATTGACACTCATTGTATCACGAGATACGATCGTATGATTGAAGTCACGAGTGAGTATAACATCAAATGATGTTGAATATGATTGTATAATGTATCATTAGCACTCATTGTTTCACGTGATACGATCGTATGATTAAAGTTACAGGTGAATATAACATCAAATCATGTCGATTATGATAGTGTACCGCATCATTGGCACTCATTATATCACGTGATACTATCGTATGATTGAAGTCACGAGTGAATATAACATCAAATGATGCTAAATATGATTGTATAGTGTATCATTAGCACTCATTGTTTCACGTGATACGATCGTATGATTAAAGTTACGAGTAAATATAACATCAAATGATGTTGAATTTGATTGTATAATGTATCATTAGCACTCATTGTTTCACGTGATACGATCGTATGATTAAAGTTACAGGTGAATATAACATCAAATGATGTCGATTATGATAGTGTACCGCATCAATGGCACTCATTATATCACGTGATACTATCGTATGATTGAAGACACGAGTGAATATAACATCAAATGATGTTGAATATGATTGTATAATGTATCATTAGCACTCATTGTTTCACGTGATACGATCGTATGATTAAAGTTACAGGTGAATATAACATCAAATAATGCTAAATATGATTGTATAGTGTAGCATTGACACTCATTGTATCACGAGATACGATCGTATGATTGAAGTCACGAGTGAATATAACATCAAATGATGTTGAATATGATTGTATAATGTATCATTAGCACTCATTGTTTCACGTGATACGATCGTATGATTAAAGTTACAGGTGAATATAACATCAAATCATGTCGATTATGATAGTGTACCGCATCATTGGCACTCATTATATCACGTGATACTATCGTATGATTGAAGTCACGAGTGAATATAACATCAAATGATGCTAAATATGATTGTATAATGTATCATTAGCACTCATTGTTTCACGTGATACGATCGTATGATTAAAGTTACAGGTGAATATAACATCAAATCATGTCGATTATGATAGTGTACCGCATCATTAGCACTCATTGTTTCACGTGATACGATCGTATGATTAAAGTTACAGGTGAATATAACATCAAATAATGCTAAATATGATTGTATAGTGTAGCATTGACACTCATTGTATCACGAGATACGATCGTATGATTGAAGTCACGAGTGAGTATAACATCAAATGATGTTGAATATGATTGTATAATGTATCATTAGCACTCATTGTTTCACGTGATACGATCGTATGATTAAAGTTACAGGTGAATATAACATCAAATCATGTCGATTATGATAGTGTACCGCATCATTGGCACTCATTATATCACGTGATACTATCGTATGATTGAAGTCACGAGTGAATATAACATCAAATGATGCTAAATATGATTGTATAGTGTATCATTAGCACTCATTGTTTCACGTGATACGATCGTATGATTAAAGTTACGAGTAAATATAACATCAAATGATGTTGAATTTGATTGTATAATGTATCATTAGCACTCATTGTTTCACGTGATACGATCGTATGATTAAAGTTACAGGTGAATATAACATCAAATGATGTCGATTATGATAGTGTACCGCATCAATGGCACTCATTATATCACGTGATACTATCGTATGATTGAAGACACGAGTGAATATAACATCAAATGATGTTGAATATGATTGTATAATGTATCATTAGCACTCATTGTTTCACGTGATACGATCGTATGATTAAAGTTACAGGTGAATATAACATCAAATAATGCTAAATATGATTGTATAGTGTAGCATTGACACTCATTGTATCACGAGATACGATCGTATGATTGAAGTCACGAGTGAATATAACATCAAATGATGTTGAATATGATTGTATAATGTATCATTAGCACTCATTGTTTCACGTGATACGATCGTATGATTAAAGTTACAGGTGAATATAACATCAAATCATGTCGATTATGATAGTGTACTGCATCATTGGCACTCATTATATCACGTGATACTATCGTATGATTGAAGTCACGAGTGAATATAACATCAAATGATGCTAAATATGATTGTATAATGTATCATTAGCACTCATTGTTTCACGTGATACGATCGTATGATTAAAGTTACAGGTGAATATAACATCAAATCATGTCGATTATGATAGTGTACCGCATCATTAGCACTCATTGTTTCACGTGATACGATCGTATGATTAAAGTTACGAGTAAATATAACATCAAATGATGTCGAATATGATAATGTACCGTATCATGAGCACTCATTGTATCACGTGATACGATCGTATGATGAAAGTTACGAGTGAATATAACATCAAATGATGTCGATTATGATAGTGTACCGCATCATTGGCACTTATTATATCACGTGATACGATCGTATAATGAAAGTCACGAGTGAATATACTATAAAATGATGTCGATTATGATAGTGTACCACATCATTGGCACTCATTATATCACGTGATACGATCGTATGATTGAAGTCACGAGTGAATATAATATCAAATGATGTCAATTATGATAGTGTTGCGTATCATAAGCACTCATTGTATCACGTGATACGATCGTATGATGAAAGTTACGAGTGAATATAACATCAAATGATGTCGAATAGGATTGTATAATGTATCATTAGCACTT
The DNA here is from genome assembly GCA_930367205.1 of Acanthosoma haemorrhoidale. Classification (NCBI taxonomy): domain Eukaryota; kingdom Metazoa; phylum Arthropoda; class Insecta; order Hemiptera; family Acanthosomatidae; genus Acanthosoma; species Acanthosoma haemorrhoidale. The sequence goes on from OV884014.1 coordinate 118,905,412, forward strand.
ATTTTTCACGTGATACAATCGTATGATTAAAGTTACGATTGGAGATACTAATAAATGATGTTGAATATAATAGTGCACCATATCATTAGCACATATTGTATCATGTGATGCGATCGTATGATTAAAGTTACAAGTGAATATAACATCAAATGATGTCGATTATAATAGTGTACCGCATCATTGGCACTCATTATATCACGTGATGCTATCGTATGATTGAAGTCACGAGTGAATATAACATCAAATAATGCTAAATATGATTGTATAGTGTAGCATTGACACTCATTGTATCACGAGATACGATCGTATGATTGAAGTCACGAGTGAATATACTATAAAATGATGTCGATTATGATAGTGTACCGCATCATTGGCACTCATTATATCACGTGATACTATCGTATGATTGAAGTCACGAGTGAATATAACATCAAATGATGCTAAATATGATTGTATAGTGTATCATTAGCACTCATTGTTTCACGTGATACGATCGTATGATTAAAGTTACGAGTAAATATAACATCAAATGATGTTGAATATGATTGTATAATGTATCGTTAGCACTCATTGTTTCACGTGATACGATCGTATGATTAAAGTTACGAGTAAATATAACATCAAATGATGCCGATTATGATAGTGTACCTTATCATTGGCACTCATTATATCACGTGATACGATCGTATAATGAAAAATACGAGTAAATATACTATTAAATAATGTCGATTATGATAGTGTACCGCATTATTGGCACTCATTATATCACGTGATACGATCGTATGATTGAAGTCACGAGTGAATATAACATCAAATGATGTCAATTATGATAGTGTTCCGTATCATAAGCACTCATTGTATCACGTGATACGATCGTATGATGAAAGTTACAAGTAAATATACTATTAAATGATGTCGATTATGACAGTGTACCGTACCATTGGCACTCATAGTATCACGTGATACGATCGTATGATTGAAGTCACGAATGAATATAACATCAAATGATGTCGATTATGATAGTGTACCACATCATTAGCACACATTGTATCACGTGGTACGATCGTATGATTAAAGTTACGAGTGAAGATAACATCAAATGATGTCGATTATAATAGTGTACCTTACCATTGGCACTCATAGTATCACGTGATACGATCGTATGATTGAAGTCAAGAGTGAATATAATATCAAATGATGTCAATTATGATAGTGTTCCGTATCATAAGCACTCATTGTATCACGTGATACGATCGTATGATGAAAGTCACAAGTAAATATACTATTAAATGATGTCGATTATGACAGTGTACCGTACCATTGGCACTTATAGTATCACGTGATACGATCGTATGATTGAAGTCACGAGTGAATATAATATCAAATGATGTCAATTATGATAGTGTACCGCATCATTGGCACTCATTATATCACTTGATACGATCGTATGATTGAAGTCACGAGTGAATATATTATCAAATGATGTTGAATATGATTGTATAATGTGTCATTGGCACAGATTGTATCACGAGATACGATCGTATGATTAAAGTTACGAGTGAATGCAACATCAAATGATGTCGATTATGATAGTGTACCGCATCATTGGCACTCATTATATCACGTGATACGATCGTATGATGAAAGTTACAAGTAAATATACTATTAAATGATGTCGATTATGACAGTGTACCGTACCATTGGCACTCATAGTATCACGTGATACGATCGTATGATTGAAGTCACGAATGAATATAACATCAAATGATGTCGATTATGATAGTGTACCGCATCATTGGCACTCATTATATCACGTGATACTATCGTATGATTGAAGTCACGAGTGAATATAACATCAAATGATGCTAAATATGATTGTATAGTGTATCATTAGCACTCATTGTTTCACGTGATACGATCGCATGATTAAAGTTACGATTGGAGATACTAATAAATGATGTTGAATATAATAGTGCACCATATCATTAGCACTTATTGTATCATGTGATGCGATCGTATGATTGAAGTCACGAGTGAATATAATATCAAATGATGTCAATTATGATAGTGTTGCGTATCATAAGCACTCATTGTATCACGTGATACGATCGTATGATTAAAGTTACGATTGGAGATACTAATAAATGATGTTGAATATAATAGTGCACCATATCATTAGCACTTATTGTATCATGTGATGCGATCATATGATTAAAGTTACAAGTGAATATAACATCAAATGATGTCGATTATAATAGTGTACCGCATCATTGGCACTCATTATATCACGTGATACTATCGTATGATTGAAGTCACGAGTGAATATAACATCAAATGATGTTGAATATGATTGTATAATGTATCATTAGCACTCATTGTTTCACGTGATACGATCGTATGATTAAAGTTACAGGTGAATATAACATCAAATAATGCTAAATATGATTGTATAGTGTAGCATTGACACTCATTGTATCACGAGATACGATCGTATGATTGAAGTCACGAGTGAATATAACATCAAATGATGTTGAATATGATTGTATAATGTATCATTAGCACTCATTGTTTCACGTGATACGATCGTATGATTAACGTTACAGGTGAATATAACATCAAATCATGTCGATTATGATAGTGTACCGCATCATTGGCACTCATTATATCACGTGATACTATCGTATGATTGAAGTCACGAGTGAATTTAACATCAAATGATGCTAAATATGATTGTATAGTGTATCATTAGCACTCATTGTTTTACGTGATACGATCGTATGATTAAAGTTACGAGTAAATATAACATCAAATGATGTTGAATATGATTGTATAATGTATCATTAGCACTCATTGTTTCACGTGATACGATCGTATGATTAAAGTTACAGGTGAATATAACATCAAATGATGTCGATTATGATAGTGTACCGCATCATTGGCACTCATTATATCACGTGATACTATCGTATAATGAAAGTTACGAGTGAATATAACATCAAATAATGTCGAATAGGATTGTATAATGTATCATTAGCACTCATTGTTTCACGTGATACGATCGTATGATTAAAGTTACGATTGGAGATACTAATAAATGATGTTGAATATAATAGTGCACCATATCATTAGCACTTATTGTATCATGTGATGCGATCGTATGATTGAAGTCACGAGTGAATATAATATCAAATGATGTCAATTATGATAGTGTTGCGTATCATAAGCACTCATTGTATCACGTGATACGATCGTATGATTAAAGTTACGATTGGAGATACTAATAAATGATGTTGAATATAATAGTGCACCATATCATTAGCACTTATTGTATCATGTGATGCGATCATATGATTAAAGTTACAAGTGAATATAACATCAAATGATGTCGATTATAATAGTGTACCGCATCATTGGCACTCATTATATCACGTGATACTATCGTATGATTGAAGTCACGAGTGAATATATCATCAAATGATGTTGAATATGATTGTATAATGTATCATTAGCACTCATTGTTTCACGTGATACGATCGTATGATTAAAGTTACAGGTGAATATAACATCAAATCATGTCGATTATGATAGTGTACCGCATCATTGGCACTCATTATATCACGTGATACTATCGTATGATTGAAGTCACGAGTGAATATAACATCAAATGATGCTAAATATGATTGTATAGTGTATCATTAGCACTCATTGTTTCACGTGATACGATCGTATGATTAAAGTTACGAGTAAATATAACATCAAATGATGTTGAATATGATTGTATAATGTATCATTAGCACTCATTGTTTCACGTGATACGATCGTATGATTAAAGTTACAGGTGAATATAACATCAAATGATGTCGATTATGATAGTGTACCGCATCATTGGCACTCATTATATCACGTGATACTATCGTATGATTGAAGACACGAGTGAATATAACATCAAATGATGTTGAATATGATTGTATAATGTATCATTAGCACTCATTGTTTCACGTGATACGATCGTATGATTAAAGACAGGTGAATATAACATCAAATAATGCTAAATATGATTGTATAGTGTAGCATTGACACTCATTGTATCACGAGATACGATCGTATGATTGAAGTCACGAGTGAATATAACATCAAATGATGTTGAATATGATTGTATAATGTATCATTAGCACTCATTGTTTCACGTGATACGATCGTATGATTAAAGTTACAGGTGAATATAACATCAAATCATGTCGATTATGATAGTGTACCGCATCATTGGCACTCATTATATCACGTGATACTATCGTATGATTGAAGTCACGAGTGAATATAACATCAAATGATGCTAAATATGATTGTATAGTGTATCATTAGCACTCATTGTTTCACGTGATACGATCGTATGATTAAAGTTACGAGTAAATATAACATCAAATGATGTTGAATATGATTGTATAATGTATCATTAGCACTCATTGTTTCACGTGATACGATCGTATGATTAAAGTTACAGGTGAATATAACATCAAATGATGTCGATTATGATAGTGTACCGCATCATAGGCACTAATTGTATCACGTGATACGATCGTATGATCAAAGCTACGAGTTAACATAATAGGGCAGGAATTATTGTACCAGCTATGAAATACGCATTTTTGTAAAATTCTACTTTTTGACGATATTTTTCTTGTTTTGGTATGAGGAAATCATAATTGTTCAGGAGCTAACGTACCAGCTATAAAATACTCTTATATGTAAAAATTTAACTTTTTGACGATATTTTCCTTGTTTTCGTATCAGGAGAACATAAAAGAGCAGGAGCTAACGTTCCAGCTATGAAATACCCATTTTTTAAAAATTCGACTTTTTGACGATATTTTCGTATCAGGAGAACATAATGGGGAAGGAGCTGACGTACCAGCTATGAAATACGCAATTTTTGTAAAAATTTGAGTTTTCGACGATATTTTCCTTGTTTTGGTATCAGGAGAACATAATGGGGCAGGAGCTAACGTACTAGCTATGAAATACGCATTTTCGAAAAATTCGACTTTTTGACGATATTTTCCTTGATTTCGTATCAGGATAACATAAAAGAGCAGGAGCTAACGTTCCAACTAAGAAATACCCATTTTTTAAAAATTCGACTTTTTGACGATATTTTCCTTGTTTTCGTATCAGGAGAACATAATGGGGCAGAAGCTGACGTACTAGCTATGAAATACGCATTTTTTAAAAATTCGACTTTTTGACGATATTTTCCTGGTTTTCGTATCAGGAGAACATAATAGGGCAGGAGCTAACGTACCAGCTATGAAATACGCAATTTTTGTAAAAATTTGAGTTTTCGACGATATTTTCCTTGTTTTGGTATCAGGAGAACATAATGGGGCAGGAGCTAACGTACTAGCTATGAAATACGCATTTTCGAAAAATTCGACTTTTTGACGATATTTTCTTTGATTTCGTATCAGGAGAACATAAAAGAGCAGGAGCTAACGTTCCAGCTATGAAATACCCATTTTTTAAAAATTCGACTTTTTGACGATATTTTCCTTGTTTTCGTATCAGGAGAACATGATGGGGCAGGAGCTGACGTACTAGCTATGAAATACGCATTTTTTTAAAATTCGACTTTTTGACGATATTTTCCTGGTTTTCGTATCAGGAGAACATAATGGGGCAGGAGCTAACGTACTAGCTATGAAATACGCATTTTTGAAAAATTCATCTTTTTGACGATATTTTTCTCGTTTTCGTATCAGGAGAACATAATAGGGCAGGAGCTAACGTACCAGCTATGAAATACGCATTTTTGTAAAAATTTGACTTTTGGACGATATTTTCTTTGTTTCGGTATCAAGAGAACATAATGGGACAGGAGCTAACGTACTAGCTCTAAATACGCATTTTAGTAAAAATTCGACTTTTTGACGACATTTTTCTTGTTTTGGTATCAGGAGAACATAATGGGGCAGGTGCTAACGTACAAGCTATGAAATACGCATTTTTGTAAAAATTCAACTTTTTTAAAATGTTTTCTTTGTTTTGGTATCAGGAGTACATAAAGGGGCAAGAGCTAACGTACAAGATCATACGATCGTATGATCAAAGTTACGAGTGAATATGACATCAAATGATGTCAAATATGATAGTGTGCCGTATCATTTGCACTTATTGTATCACGTGATACAATCGTATGATTGAAGTTACAGTGAATATACTATTAAATAATGTCGATTATGACAGTGTACTGTATCATTGGCACTTATTGTATCACGTGATACGATCGTATGATTGAAGTCATGAATGAATATAACATCAAATGATGTCGATTATGATAGCGCACCATATCATTAGCACTTATTGTATAATGTGATGTGATCGTATGATAAAAGTTACAAGTGAATATAAAATCAAATAATGTCGATTATAATAGTATAGCACATCATTGGCACTCATTATATCACGTGATACGATCGTATGATTAAGGTTACGAGTGAATAAACTATTAAATGATGTCGAATATGATAGTGTACCGCATCATTGGCACTCATTGTTTCACGTGATACGATCGTATGATTAAAGTTACAGGTGAATATAACATCAAATGATGTCGATCATGATAGTGTACCGCATCATTGGCACTCATTATATCACGTGATACTATCGTATAATGAAAGTTACGAGTGAATATACTATTAAATGATGTCGATTATGATAGTGTACCGCATCATTGGCACTAATTGTATCACGTGATACGATCGTGTGATCAAAGCTACGAGTTAACATAATAGGGCAGGAATTATTGTACCAGCTATGAAATACGCATTTTTGTAAAATTCTACTTTTTGACGATATTTTTCTTGTTTTGGTATGAGGAAATCATAATTGTTCAGGAGCTAACGTACCAGCTATAAAATACTCTTATATGTAAAAATTTAACTTTTCGACGATATTTTCCTTGTTTTGGTATCAGGAGAACATAATGGGGCAGGAGCTAACTTACTATCTATGAAATACGCATTTTCGAAAAATTCGACTTTTTGAAGATATTTTCCTTGATTTCGTATCAGGAGAACATAAAAGAGCAGGAGTTAACGTTCCAGCTATGAAATACCCATTTTTTAAAAATTCGACTTTTTGACGATATTTTCGTATCAGGAGAACATAATGGGGAAGGAGCTGACGTACCAGCTATGAAATACGCAATTTTTGTAAAAATTTGAGTTTTCGACGATATTTTCCTTGTTTTGGTATCAGGAGAACATAATGGGGCAGGAGCTAACGTACTAGCTATGAAATACGCATTTTCGAAAAATTCGACTTTTTGACGATATTTTCTTTGATTTCGTATCAGGAGAACATAAAAGAGCAGGAGCTAACGTTCCAGCTATAAAATACCCATTTTTTAAAAATTAAACTTTTTGACGATATTTTCCTTGTTTTCGTATCAGGAGAACATAATAGGGTTAGAGCTAACGTACCAGCTATGAAATACGCAATTTTTGTAAAAATCTGAGTTTTTTACGATATTTTCCTTGTTTTGGTATCAGGAGAACATAATGGGGCAGGAGCTAACGTACTAGCTATGAAATACGCATTTTCGAAAAATTCGACTTTTTGACGATATTTTCTTTGATTTCGTATCAGGAGAACATAAAAGAGCAGGTGCTAACGTTCCAGCTATGAAATACCCATTTTTTAAAAATTCGACCTTTTGACGATATTTTCCTTGTTTCGGTATCAGGAGAACATAATGGGACAGGAACTAACGTACTAGCTCTAAATACGCATTTTAGTAAAAATTCGACTTTTTGACGACATTTTTCTTGTTTTGGTATCAGGAGAACATAATGGGGCAGGTGCTAACGTACAAGCTATGAAATACGCATTTTTGTAAAAATTCAACTTTTTTAAAATGTTTTCTTTGTTTTGGTATCAGGAGTACATAAAGGGGCAAGAGCTAACGTACAAGATCATACGATCGTATGATCAAAGTTACGAGTGAATATGACATCAAATGATGTCAAATATGATAGTGTGCCGTATCATTTGCACTTATTGTATCACGTGATACAATCGTATGATTGAAGTTACAGTGAATATACTATAAAATGATGTCGATTATGATAGTGTACCGCATCATTGGCACTCATTATATCACGTGATACTATCGTATGATTGAAGTCACGAGTGAATATAACATCAAATGATGCTAAATATGATTGTATAGTGTATCATTAGCACTCATTGTTTCACGTGATACGATCGTATGATTAAAGTTACGAGTAAATATACTATTAAATGATGTCGATTATGACAGTGTACCGTACCATTGGCACTCATTGTATCACGTGATACGATCGTATGATTGAAGTCACGAATGAATATAACATCAAATGATGTCGATTATGATAGTGTACCGCATCATTGGCACTCATTATATCACGTGATACTATCGTATGATTGAAGTCACGAGTGAATATAACATCAAATGATGCTAAATATGATTGTATAGTGTATCATTAGCACTCATTGTTTCACGTGATACGATCGTATGATTAAAGTTACGAGTAAATATACTATTAAATGATGTCGATTATGACAGTGTACCGTACCATTGGCACTCATTGTATCACGTGATACGATCGTATGATTGAAGTCACGAATGAATATAACATCAAATGATGTCGATTATGATAGTGTACCACATCATTAGCACACATTGTATCACGTGGTACGATCGTATGATTAAAGTTACGAGTGAAGATAACATCAAATGATGTCGATTATAATAGTGTACCGTACCATTGGCACTCATAGTATCACGTGATACGATCGTATGATTGAAGTCAGGGGTGAATATAATATCAAATGATGTCAATTATGATAGTGTTCCGTATCATAAGCACTCATTGTATCACGTGATACGATCGTATGATGAAAGTTACAAGTAAATATACTATTAAATGATGTCGATTATAACAGTGTACCGTACCATTGGCACTCATAGTATCACGTGATACGATCGTATGATTGAAGTCAGGGGTGAATATAATATCAAATGATGTCAATTATGATAGTGTTCCGTATCATAAGCACTCATTGTATCACGTGATACGATCGTATGATGAAAGTTACAAGTAAATATACTATTAAATGATGTCGATTATAACAGTGTACCGTACCATTGGCACTCATAGTATCACGTGATACGATCGTATGATTGAAGTCACGAGTGAATATAATATCAAATGATGTCAATTATGATAGTGTACCGCATCATTGGCACTCATTATATCACTTGATACGATCGTATGATTGAAGTCACGAGTGAATATATCATCAAATGATGTTGAATATGATTGTATAATTTGTCAATGGCACACATTGTATCACGTGATACGATCGTATGATTAAAGTTACGAGTAAATGCAACATCAAATGATGTCGATTATGATAGTGTACCGCATCATTGGCACTCATTATATCACGTGATACGATCGTATGATGAAAGTTACGAGTGAATAAAACATCAAATGATGTCGAATAGGATTGTATAATGTATCATTAGCACTCATTGTTTCACGTGATACGATCGTATGATTAAAGTTACGAGTAAATATAACATCAAATGATGTTGAATATGATTGTATAATGTATCATTAGCACTCATTGTTTCACGTGATACGATCGTATGATTGAAGTCACGAGTGAATATAATATCAAATGATGTCAATTATGATAGTGTTGCGTATCATAAGCACTCATTGTATCACGTGATACGATCGTATGATTAAAGTTACGATTGGAGATACTAATAAATGATGTTGAATATAATAGTGCACCATATCATTAGCACTTATTGTATCATGTGATGCGATCATATGATTAAAGTTACAAGTGAATATAACATCAAATGATGTCGATTGTAATAGTGTACCGCATCATTGGCACTCATTATATCACGTGATACTATCGTATGATTGAAGTCACGAGTGAATATAACATCAAATAATGCTAAATATGATTGTATAGTGTAGCATTGACACTCATTGTATCACGAGATACGATCGTATGATTGAAGTCACGAGTGAATATAACATCAAATGATGTTGAATATGATTGTATAATGTATCATTAGCACTCATTGTTTCACGTGATACGATCGTATGATTAAAGTTACAGGTGAATATAACATCAAATCATGTCGATTATGATAGTGTACCGCATCATTGGCACTAGTATATCACGTGATACTATCGTATGATTGAAGTCACGAGTGAATATAACATCAAATGATGTCGATTATGATAGTGTACCTTATCATTGGCACTCATTATATCACGTGATACGATCGTATAATGAAAGTTACGAGTAAATATACTATTAAATAATGTCGATTATGATAGTGTACCGCATTATTGGCACTCATTATATCACGTGATACGATCGTATGATTGAAGTCACGAGTAAATATAACATCAAATGATGTCAATTATGATAGTGTTCCGTATCATAAGCACTCATTGTATCACGTGATACGATCGTATGATGAAAGTTACAAGTAAATATACTATTAAATGATGTCGATTATGACAGTGTATCGTACCATTGGCACTCATTATATCACGTGATACTATCGTATGATTGAAGTCACGAGTGAATATAACATCAAATGATGCTAAATATGATTGTATAGTGTATCATTAGCACTCATTGTTTCACGTGATACGATCGTATGATTAAAGTTACGAGTAAATATACTATTAAATGATGTCGATTATGACAGTGTACCGTACCATTGGCACTCATTGTATCACGTGATACGATCGTATGATTGAAGTCACGAATGAATATAACATCAAATGATGTCGATTATGATAGTGTACCACATCATTAGCACACATTGTATCACGTGGTACGATCGTATGATTAAAGTTACGAGTGAAGATAACATCAAATGATGTCGATTATAATAGTGTACCGTACCATTGGCACTCATAGTATCACGTGATACGATCGTATGATTGAAGTCAGGGGTGAATATAATATCAAATGATGTCAATTATGATAGTGTTCCGTATCATAAGCACTCATTGTATCACGTGATACGATCGTATGATGAAAGTTACAAGTAAATATACTATTAAATGATGTCGATTATGACAGTGTACCGTACCATTGGCACTCATTGTATCACGTGATACGATCGTATGATTGAAGTCACGAGTGAATATAATATCAAATGATGTCAATTATGATAGTGTACCGCATCATTGGCACTCATTATATCACTTGATACGATCGTATGATTGAAGTCACGAGTGAATATATCATCAAATGATGTTGAATATGATTGTATAATGTGTCATTGGCACTCATTATATCACGTGATACGATCGTATGATGAAAGTTACGAGTGAATAAAACATCAAATGATGTCGAATAGGATTGTATAATGTATCATTAGCACTCATTGTTTCACGTGATACGATCGTATGATTAAAGTTACGATTGGAGATACTAATAAATGATGTTGAATATAATAGTGCACCATATCATTAGCACTTATTGTATCATGTGATGCGATCGTATGATTGAAGTCACGAGTGAATATAATATCAAATGATGTCAATTATGATAGTGTTGCGTATCATAAGCACTCATTGTATCACGTGATACGATCGTATGATTAAAGTTACGATTGGAGATACTAATAAATGATGTTGAATATAATAGTGCACCATATCATTAGCACTTATTGTATCATGTGATGCGATCATATGATTAAAGTTACAAGTGAATATAACATCAAATGATGTCGATTATGATAGCGCACCATATCATTAGCACTTATCGTATAATGTGATGTGATCGTATGATACAAGTTACAAGTGAATATAAAATCAAATAATGTCGATTATAATAGTATAGCACATCATTGGCACTCATTATATCACGTGATACGATCGTATGATTAAGGTTACGAGTGAATAAACTATTAAATGATGTCGAATATGATAGTGTACCGCATCATTGGCACTCATTGTTTCACGTGATACGATCGTATGATTAAAGTTACAGGTGAATATAACATCAAATGATGTCGATCATGATAGTGTACCGCATCATTGGCACTCATTATATCACGTGATACTATCGTATAATGAAAGTTACGAGTGAATATACTATTAAATGATGTCGATTATGATAGTGTACCGCATCATTGGCACTAATTGTATCACGTGATACGATCGTGTGATCAAAGCTACGAGTTAACATAATAGGGCAGGAATTATTGTACCAGCTATGAAATACGCATTTTTGTAAAATTCTACTTTTTGACGATATTTTTCTTGTTTTGGTATGAGGAAATCATAATTGTTCAGGAGCTAACGTACCAGCTATAAAATACTCTTATATGTAAAAATTTAACTTTTCGACGATATTTTCCTTGTTTTGGTATCAGGAGAACATAATGGGGCAGGAGCTAACTTACTATCTATGAAATACGCATTTTCGAAAAATTCGACTTTTTGAAGATATTTTCCTTGATTTCGTATCAGGAGAACATAAAAGAGCAGGAGTTAACGTTCCAGCTATGAAATACCCATTTTTTAAAAATTCGACTTTTTGACGATATTTTCGTATCAGGAGAACATAATGGGGAAGGAGCTGACGTACCAGCTATGAAATACGCAATTTTTGTAAAAATTTGAGTTTTCGACGATATTTTCCTTGTTTTGGTATCAGGAGAACATAATGGGGCAGGAGCTAACGTACTAGCTATGAAATACGCATTTTCGAAAAATTCGACTTTTTGACGATATTTTCTTTGATTTCGTATCAGGAGAACATAAAAGAGCAGGAGCTAACGTTCCAGCTATAAAATACCCATTTTTTAAAAATTAAACTTTTTGACGATATTTTCCTTGTTTTCGTATCAGGAGAACATAATAGGGTTAGAGCTAACGTACCAGCTATGAAATACGCAATTTTTGTAAAAATCTGAGTTTTTTACGATATTTTCCTTGTTTTGGTATCAGGAGAACATAATGGGGCAGGAGCTAACGTACTAGCTATGAAATACGCATTTTCGAAAAATTCGACTTTTTGACGATATTTTCTTTGATTTCGTATCAGGAGAACATAAAAGAGCAGGTGCTAACGTTCCAGCTATGAAATACCCATTTTTTAAAAATTCGACCTTTTGACGATATTTTCCTTGTTTCGGTATCAGGAGAACATAATGGGACAGGAACTAACGTACTAGCTCTAAATACGCATTTTAGTAAAAATTCGACTTTTTGACGACATTTTTCTTGTTTTGGTATCAGGAGAACATAATGGGGCAGGTGCTAACGTACAAGCTATGAAATACGCATTTTTGTAAAAATTCAACTTTTTTAAAATGTTTTCTTTGTTTTGGTATCAGGAGTACATAAAGGGGCAAGAGCTAACGTACAAGATCATACGATCGTATGATCAAAGTTACGAGTGAATATGACATCAAATGATGTCAAATATGATAGTGTGCCGTATCATTTGCACTTATTGTATCACGTGATACAATCGTATGATTGAAGTTACAGTGAATATACTATAAAATGATGTCGATTATGATAGTGTACCGCATCATTGGCACTCATTATATCACGTGATACTATCGTATGATTGAAGTCACGAGTGAATATAACATCAAATGATGCTAAATATGATTGTATAGTGTATCATTAGCACTCATTGTTTCACGTGATACGATCGTATGATTAAAGTTACGAGTAAATATACTATTAAATGATGTCGATTATGACAGTGTACCGTACCATTGGCACTCATTGTATCACGTGATACGATCGTATGATTGAAGTCACGAATGAATATAACATCAAATGATGTCGATTATGATAGTGTACCGCATCATTGGCACTCATTATATCACGTGATACTATCGTATGATTGAAGTCACGAGTGAATATAACATCAAATGATGCTAAATATGATTGTATAGTGTATCATTAGCACTCATTGTTTCACGTGATACGATCGTATGATTAAAGTTACGAGTAAATATACTATTAAATGATGTCGATTATGACAGTGTACCGTACCATTGGCACTCATTGTATCACGTGATACGATCGTATGATTGAAGTCACGAATGAATATAACATCAAATGATGTCGATTATGATAGTGTACCACATCATTAGCACACATTGTATCACGTGGTACGATCGTATGATTAAAGTTACGAGTGAAGATAACATCAAATGATGTCGATTATAATAGTGTACCGTACCATTGGCACTCATAGTATCACGTGATACGATCGTATGATTGAAGTCAGGGGTGAATATAATATCAAATGATGTCAATTATGATAGTGTTCCGTATCATAAGCACTCATTGTATCACGTGATACGATCGTATGATGAAAGTTACAAGTAAATATACTATTAAATGATGTCGATTATAACAGTGTACCGTACCATTGGCACTCATAGTATCACGTGATACGATCGTTTGATTGAAGTCAGGGGTGAATATAATATCAAATGATGTCAATTATGATAGTGTTCCGTATCATAAGCACTCATTGTATCACGTGATACGATCGTATGATGAAAGTTACAAGTAAATATACTATTAAATGATGTCGATTATAACAGTGTACCGTACCATTGGCACTCATAGTATCACGTGATACGATCGTATGATTGAAGTCACGAGTGAATATAATATCAAATGATGTCAATTATGATAGTGTACCGCATCATTGGCACTCATTATATCACTTGATACGATCGTATGATTGAAGTCACGAGTGAATATATCATCAAATGATGTTGAATATGATTGTATAATTTGTCAATGGCACACATTGTATCACGTGATACGATCGTATGATTAAAGTTACGAGTAAATGCAACATCAAATGATGTCGATTATGATAGTGTACCGCATCATTGGCACTCATTATATCACGTGATACGATCGTATGATGAAAGTTACGAGTGAATAAAACATCAAATGATGTCGAATAGGATTGTATAATGTATCATTAGCACTCATTGTTTCACGTGATACGATCGTATGATTAAAGTTACGAGTAAATATAACATCAAATGATGTTGAATATGATTGTATAATGTATCATTAGCACTCATTGTTTCACGTGATACGATCGTATGATTGAAGTCACGAGTGAATATAATATCAAATGATGTCAATTATGATAGTGTTGCGTATCATAAGCACTCATTGTATCACGTGATACGATCGTATGATTAAAGTTACGATTGGAGATACTAATAAATGATGTTGAATATAATAGTGCACCATATCATTAGCACTTATTGTATCATGTGATGCGATCATATGATTAAAGTTACAAGTGAATATAACATCAAATGATGTCGATTGTAATAGTGTACCGCATCATTGGCACTCATTATATCACGTGATACTATCGTATGATTGAAGTCACGAGTGAATATAACATCAAATAATGCTAAATATGATTGTATAGTGTAGCATTGACACTCATTGTATCACGAGATACGATCGTATGATTGAAGTCACGAGTGAATATAACATCAAATGATGTTGAATATGATTGTATAATGTATCATTAGCACTCATTGTTTCACGTGATACGATCGTATGATTAAAGTTACAGGTGAATATAACATCAAATCATGTCGATTATGATAGTGTACCGCATCATTGGCACTAGTATATCACGTGATACTATCGTATGATTGAAGTCACGAGTGAATATAACATCAAATGATGTCGATTATGATAGTGTACCTTATCATTGGCACTCATTATATCACGTGATACGATCGTATAATGAAAGTTACGAGTAAATATACTATTAAATAATGTCGATTATGATAGTGTACCGCATTATTGGCACTCATTATATCACGTGATACGATCGTATGATTGAAGTCACGAGTAAATATAACATCAAATGATGTCAATTATGATAGTGTTCCGTATCATAAGCACTCATTGTATCACGTGATACGATCGTATGATGAAAGTTACAAGTAAATATACTATTAAATGATGTCGATTATGACAGTGTATCGTACCATTGGCACTCATTATATCACTTGATACTATCGTATGATTGAAGTCACGAGTGAATATAACATCAAATGATGCTAAATATGATTGTATAGTGTATCATTAGCACTCATTGTTTCACGTGATACGATCGTATGATTAAAGTTACGAGTAAATATACTATTAAATGATGTCGATTATGACAGTGTACCGTACCATTGGCACTCATTGTATCACGTGATACGATCGTATGATTGAAGTCACGAATGAATATAACATCAAATGATGTCGATTATGATAGTGTACCACATCATTAGCACACATTGTATCACGTGGTACGATCGTATGATTAAAGTTACGAGTGAAGATAACATCAAATGATGTCGATTATAATAGTGTACCGTACCATTGGCACTCATAGTATCACGTGATACGATCGTATGATTGAAGTCAGGGGTGAATATAATATCAAATGATGTCAATTATGATAGTGTTCCGTATCATAAGCACTCATTGTATCACGTGATACGATCGTATGATGAAAGTTACAAGTAAATATACTATTAAATGATGTCGATTATGACAGTGTACCGTACCATTGGCACTCATAGTATCACGTGATACGATCGTATGATTGAAGTCACGAGTGAATATAATATCAAATGATGTCAATTATGATAGTGTACCGCATCATTGGCACTCATTATATCACTTGATACGATCGTATGATTGAAGTCACGAGTGAATATATCATCAAATGATGTTGAATATGATTGTATAATGTGTCATTGGCACTCATTATATCACGTGATACGATCGTATGATGAAAGTTACGAGTGAATAAAACATCAAATGATGTCGAATAGGATTGTATAATGTATCATTAGCACTCATTGTTTCACGTGATACGATCGTATGATTAAAGTTACGATTGGAGATACTAATAAATGATGTTGAATATAATAGTGCACCATATCATTAGCACTTATTGTATCATGTGATGCGATCGTATGATTGAAGTCACGAGTGAATATAATATCAAATGATGTCAATTATGATAGTGTTGCGTATCATAAGCACTCATTGTATCACGTGATACGATCGTATGATTAAAGTTACGATTGGAGATACTAATAAATGATGTTGAATATAATAGTGCACCATATCATTAGCACTTATTGTATCATGTGATGCGATCATATGATTAAAGTTACAAGTGAATATAACATCAAATGATGTCGATTATAATAGTGTACCGCATCATTGGCACTCATTATATCACGTGATACTATCGTATGATTGAAGTCACGAGTGAATATAACATCACATAATGCTAAATATGATTGTATAGTGTAGCATTGACACTCATTGTATCACGAGATACGATCGTATGATTGAAGTCACGAGTGAATATAACATCAAATGATGTTGAATATGATTGTATAATGTATCATTAGCACTCATTGTTTCACGTGATACGATCGTATGATTAAAGTTACAGGTGAATATAACATCAAATCATGTCGATTATGATAGTGTACCGCATCATTGGCACTCATTATATCACGTGATACTATCGTACGATTAAAGTCACGAGTGAATATAACATCAAATGATGCTAAATATGATTGTATAGTGTATCATTAGCACTCATTGTTTCACGTGATATGATCGTATGATTAAAGTTACGAGTAAATATAACATCAAATGATGTTGAATATGATTGTATAATGTATCATTAGCACTCATTGTTTCACGTAATACGATCGTATGATTAAAGTTACGAGTAAATATAACATCAAATGATGTCGATTATGATAGTGTACCGCATCATTGGCACTCATTATATCACGTGATACGATCGTATGATGAAAGTTACGAGTGAATAAAACATCAAATGATGTCGAATAGGATTGTATAATGTATCATTAGCACTCATTGTTTCACGTGATACGATCGTATGATTAAAGTTACGATTGGAGATACTAATAAATGATGTTGAATATAATAGTGCACCATATCATTAGCACTTATTGTATCATGTGATGCGATCGTATGATAGAAGTCACGAGTGAATATAATATCAAATGATGTCAATTATGATAGTGTTGCGTATCATAAGCACTCATTGTATCACGTGATACGATCGTATGATTAAAGTTACGATTGGAGATACTAATAAATGATGTTGAATATAATAGTGCACCATATCATTAGCACTTATTGTATCATGTGATGCGATCATATGATTAAAGTTACAAGTGAATATAACATCAAATGATGTCGATTATAATAGTGTACCGCATCATTGGCACTCATTATATCACGTGATACTATCGTATGATTGAAGTCACGAGTGAATATAACATCAAATAATGCTAAATATGATTGTATAGTGTAGCATTGACACTCATTGTATCACGAGATACGATCGTATGATTGAAGTCACGAGTGAATATAACATCAAATGATGTTGAATATGATTGTATAATGTATCATTAGCACTCATTGTTTCACGTGATACGATCGTATGATTAAAGTTACAGGTGAATATAACATCAAATCATGTCGATTATGATAGTGTACCGCATCATTGGCACTCATTATATCACGTGATACTATCGTATGATTGAAGTCACGAGTGAATATAACATCAAATGATGCTAAATATGATTGTATAGTGTATCATTAGCACTCATTGTTTCACGTGATATGATCGTATGATTAAAGTTACGAGTAAATATAACATCAAATGATGTTGAATATGATTGTATAATGTATCATTAGCACTCATTGTTTCACGTGATACGATCGTATGATTAAAGTTACAGGTGAATATAACATCAAATGATGTCGATTATGATAGTGTACCGCATCATTGGCACTAATTGTATCACGTGATACGATCGTATGATCAAAGCTACGAGTTAACATAATAGGGCAGGAATTATTGTACCAGCTATGAAATACGCATTTTTGTAAAATTCTACTTTTTGACGATATTTTTCTTGTTTTGGTATGAGGAAATCATAATTGTTCAGGAGCTAACGTACCAGCTATAAAATACTCTTATATGTAAAAATTTAACTTTTCGACGATATTTTCCTTGTTTTGGTATCAGGAGAACATAATGGGGCAGGAGCTAACGTACTAGCTATGAAATACGCATTTTCGAAAAATTCGACTTTTTGACGATATTTTCTTTGATTTCGTATCAGGAGAACATAAAAGAGCAGGAGCTAACGTTCCAGCTATAAAATACCCATTTTTTAAAAATTCAACTTTTTGACGATATTTTCCTTGTTTTCGTATCAGGAGAACATAATAGGGTTAGAGCTAACGTACCAGCTATGAAATACGCAATTTTTGTAAAAATTTGAGTTTTCGACGATATTTTCCTTGTTTTGGTATCAGGAGAACATAATGGGGCAGGAGCTAACGTACTAGCTATGAAATACGCATTTTCGAAAAATTCGACTTTTTGACGATATTTTCTTTGATTTCGTATCAGGAGAACATAAAAGAGCAGGAGCTAACGTTCCAGCTATGAAATACCCATTTTTTAAAAATTCGACTTTTTGACGATATTTTCCTTGTTTCGGTATCAGGAGAACATAATGGGACAGGAACTAACGTACTAGCTCTAAATACGCATTTTAGTAAAAATTCGACTTTTTGACGACATTTTTCTTGTTTTGGTATCAGGAGAACATAATGGGGCAGGTGCTAACGTACAAGCTATGAAATACGCATTTTTGTAAAAATTCAACTTTTTAAAAATGTTTTCTTTGTTTTGGTATCAGGAGTACATAAAGAAGCAAGAGCTAACGTACAAGATCATACGATCGTATGATCAAAGTTACGAGTGAATATGACATCAAAGGATGTCAAATATGATAGTGTGCCGTATCATTTGCACTTATTGTATCACGTGATACAATCGTATGATTGAAGTTACAGTGAATATACTATAAAATGATGTCGATTATGATAGTGTACCGCATCATTGGCACTCATTATATCACGTGATACTATCGTATGATTGAAGTCACGAGTGAATATAACATCAAATGATGCTAAATATGATTGTATAGTGTATCATTAGCACTCATTGTTTCACGTGATACGATCGTATGATTAAAGTTACGAGTAAATATAACATCAAATGATGTCGAATATGACAATGTACCGTATCATTAGCACTCATATTATCACGTGATACGATCGTATAATGAAAGTTACGAGTGAATATAACATCAAATGATGTTGAATATGATTGTATAATGTATCATTAGCACTCATTGTTTCACGTGATACGATCGTATGATTAAAGTTACGAGTAAATCTATCATCAAATGATGTCGAATATGATAGTGTACCTTATCATTGGCACTCATTATATCACGTGATACGATCGTATAATGAAAGTTACGAGTAAATATACTATTAAATAATGTCGATTATGATAGTGTACCGCATCATTGGCACTCATTATATCACGTGATACGATCGTATGATTGAAGTCACGAGTGAATATAACATCAAATGATGTCAATTATGATAGTGTTCCGTATCATAAGCACTCATTGTATCACGTGATACGATCGTATGATGAAAGTTACAAGTAAATATACTATTAAATGATGTCGATTATAACAGTGTACCGTACCATTGGCACTCATAGTATCACGTGTTACGATCGTATGATTGAAGTCACGAATGAATATAACCTCAAATGATGTCGATTATGATAGTGTACCTCATCATTAGCACACATTGTATCACGTGGTACGATCGTATGATTAAAGTTACGAGTGAAGATAACATTAAATGATGTCGATTATAATAGTGTACCGTACCATTGGCACTCATAGTATCACGTGATACGATCGTATGATTGAAGTCAAGAGTGAATATAATATCAAATGATGTCAATTATGATAGTGTTCCGTATCATAAGCACTCATTGTATCACGTGATACGATCGTATGATGAAAGTTACAAGTAAATATACTATTAAATGATGTCGATTATGACAGTGTACCGTACCATTGGCACCCATAGTATCACGTGATACGATCGTATGATTGAAGTCACGAGTGAATATAATATCAAATGATGTCAATTATGATAGTGTACCGCATCATTGGCACTCATTATATCACTTGATACGATCGTATGATTGAAGTCACGAGTGAATATATCATCAAATGATGTTGAATATGATTGTATAATGTGTCATTGGCACACATTGTATCACGTGATACGATCGTATGATTAAAGTTACGAGTGAATACAACATCAAATGATGTCGATTATAATAGTGTACCGCATCATTGGCACTCATTGTATCACGAGAAACGATCGTATGATTGAAGTCACGAGTGAGTATAACATCAAATGATGTTGAATATGATTGTATAATGTATCATTAGCACTCATTGTTTCACGTGATACGATCGTATGATTAAAGTTACAGGTGAATATAACATCAAATGATGTCGATTATGATAGTGTACCGCATCATTGGCACTCATTATATCACGTGATACTATCGTATGATTGAAGTCACGAGTGAATATACCATCAAATGATGCTAAATATGATTGTATAGTGTATCATTAGCACTCATTGTTTCACGTGATACTATCGTATGATTGAAGTCACGAGTGAATATAACATCAAATGATGCTAAATATGATTGTATAGTGTATCATTAGCACTCATTGTTTCACGTGATACGATCGTATGATTAAAGTTACGAGTAAATATAACATCAAATGATGTTGAATATGATTGTATAATGTATCATTAGCACTCATTGTTTCACGTGATACGATCGTATGATTAAAGTTACAGGTGAATATAACATCAAATGATGTCGATTATGATAGTGTACCGCATCATTAACACTCATTATATCACGTGATACTATCGTATGATTGAAGTCACTAGTGAATATAACATCAAATGATGCTAAATATGACTGTATAGTGTATCATTAGCACTCATTGTTTCACGTGATACGATCGTATGATTAAAGTTACGAGTAAATATAACATCAAATGATGACGAATATGATAATGTACCGTATCATGAGCACTCATTGTGTCACGTGATACGATCGTATGATGAAAGTTACGAGTGAATATAACATCAAATGATGTCGATTATGATAGTGTACCGCATTATTGGCACTTATTATATCACGTGATACGATCGTATAATGAAAGTCACGAGTGAATATACTATAAAATGATGTCGATTATGATAGTGTACCACATCATTGGCACTCATTATATCACGTGATACGATCGTATGATTGAAGTCACGAGTGAATATAATATCAAATGTATCAATTATGATAGTGTTGCGTATCATAAGCACTCATTGTATCACGTGATACGATCGTATGATGAAAGTTACGAGTGAATATAACATCAAATGATGTCGAATAGGATTGTATAATGTATCATTAGCACTTATTTTTCACGTGATACAATCGTATGATTAAAGTTACGATTGGAGATACTAATAAATGATGTTGAATATAATAGTGCACCATATCATTAGCACATATTGTATCATGTGATGCGATCGTATGATTAAAGTTACAAGTGAATATAACATCAAATGATGTCGATTATAATAGTGTACCGCATCATTGGCACTCATTATATCACGTGATGCTATCGTATGATTGAAGTCACGAGTGAATATAACATCAAATAATGCTAAATATGATTGTATAGTGTAGCATTGACACTCATTGTATCACGAGATACGATCGTATGATTGAAGTCACGAGTGAATATACTATAAAATGATGTCGATTATGATAGTGTACCGCATCATTGGCACTCATTATATCACGTGATACTATCGTATGATTGAAGTCACGAGTGAATATAACATCAAATGATGCTAAATATGATTGTATAGTGTATCATTAGCACTCATTGTTTCACGTGATACGATCGTATGATTAAAGTTACGAGTAAATATAACATCAAATGATGTTGAATATGATTGTATAATGTATCGTTAGCACTCATTGTTTCACGTGATACGATCGTATGATTAAAGTTACGAGTAAATATAACATCAAATGATGCCGATTATGATAGTGTACCTTATCATTGGCACTCATTATATCACGTGATACGATCGTATAATGAAAGTTACGAGTAAATATACTATTAAATAATGTCGATTATGATAGTGTACCGCATTATTGGCACTCATTATATCACGTGATACGATCGTATGATTGAAGTCACGAGTGAATATAACATCAAATGATGTTAATTATGATAGTGTTCCGTATCATAAGCACTCATTGTATCACGTGATACGATCGTATGATGAAAGTTACAAGTAAATATACTATTAAATGATGTCGATTATGACAGTGTACCGTACCATTGGCACTCATAGTATCACGTGATACGATCGTATGATTGAAGTCACGAATGAATATAACATCAAATGATGTCGATTATGATAGTGTACCACATCATTAGCACACATTGTATCACGTGGTACGATCATATGATTAAAGTTACGAGTGAAGATAACATCAAATGATGTCGATTATAATAGTGTACCTTACCATTGGCACTCATAGTATCACGTGATACGATCGTATGATTGAAGTCAAGAGTGAATATAATATCAAATGATGTCAATTATGATAGTGTTCCGTATCATAAGCACTCATTGTATCACGTGATACGATCGTATGATGAAAGTAACAAGTAAATATACTATTAAATGATGTCGATTATGACAGTGTACCGTACCATTGGCACTTATAGTATCACGTGATACGATCGTATGATTGAAGTCACGAGTGAATATAATATCAAATGATGTCAATTATGATAGTGTACCGCATCATTGGCACTCATTATATCACTTGATACGATCGTATGATTGAAGTCACGAGTGAATATATTATCAAATGATGTTGAATATGATTGTATAATGTGTCATTGGCACAGATTGTATCACGTGATACGATCGTATGATTAAAGTTACGAGTGAATGCAACATCAAATGATGTCGATTATGATAGTGTACCGCATCATTGGCACTCATTATATCACGTGATACGATCGTATGATGAAAGTTACAAGTAAATATACTATTAAATGATGTCGATTATGACAGTGTACCGTACCATTGGCACTCATAGTATCACGTGATACGATCGTATGATTGAAGTCACGAATGAATATAACATCAAATGATGTCGATTATGATAGTGTACCGCATCATTGGCACTCATTATATCACGTGATACTATCGTATGATTGAAGTCACGAGTGAATATAACATCAAATGATGCTAAATATGATTGTATAGTGTATCATTAGCACTCATTGTTTCACGTGATACGATCGTATGATTAAAGTTACGATTGGAGATACTAATAAATGATGTTGAATATAATAGTGCACCATATCATTAGCACTTATTGTATCATGTGATGCGATCGTATGATTGAAGTCACGAGTGAATATAATATCAAATGATGTCAATTATGATAGTGTTGCGTATCATAAGCACTCATTGTATCACGTGATACGATCGTATGATTAAAGTTACGATTGGAGATACTAATAAATGATGTTGAATATAATAGTGCACCATATCATTAGCACTTATTGTATCATGTGATGCGATCATATGATTAAAGTTACAAGTGAATATAACATCAAATGATGTCGATTATAATAGTGTACCGCATCATTGGCACTCATTATATCACGTGATACTATCGTATGATTGAAGTCACGAGTGAATATAACATCAAATGATGTTGAATATGATTGTATAATGTATCATTAGCACTCATTGTTTCACGTGATACGATCGTATGATTAAAGTTACAGGTGAATATAACATCAAATAATGCTAAATATGATTGTATAGTGTAGCATTGACACTCATTGTATCACGAGATACGATCGTATGATTGAAGTCACGAGTGAATATAACATCAAATGATGTTGAATATGATTGTATAATGTATCATTAGCACTCATTGTTTCACGTGATACGATCGTATGATTAACGTTACAGGTGAATATAACATCAAATCATGTCGATTATGATAGTGTACCGCATCATTGGCACTCATTATATCACGTGATACTATCGTATGATTGAAGTCACGAGTGAATATAACATCAAATGATGCTAAATATGATTGTATAGTGTATCATTAGCGCTCATTGTTTCACGTGATACGATCGTATGATTAAAGTTACGAGTAAATATAACATCAAATGATGTTGAATATGATTGTATAATGTATCATTAGCACTCATTGTTTCACGTGATACGATCGTATGATTAAAGTTACAGGTGAATATAACATCAAATGATGTCGATTATGATAGTGTACCGCATCATTGGCACTCATTATATCACGTGATACTATCGTATAATGAAAGTTACGAGTGAATATAACATCAAATGATGTCGAATAGGATTGTATAATGTATCATTAGCACTCATTGTTTCACGTGATACGATCGTATGATTAAAGTTACGATTGGAGATACTAATAAATGATGTTGAATATAATAGTGCACCATATCATTAGCACTTATTGTATCATGTGATGCGATCGTATGATTGAAGTCACGAGTGAATATAGTATCAAATGATGTCAATTATGATAGTGTTGCGTATCATAAGCACTCATTGTATCACGTGATACGATCGTATGATTAAAGTTACGATTGGAGATACTAATAAATGATGTTGAATATAATAGTGCACCATATCATTAGCACTTATTGTATCATGTGATGCGATCATATGATTAAAGTTACAAGTGAATATAACATCAAATGATGTCGATTATAATAGTGTACCGCATCATTGGCACTCATTATATCACGTGATACTATCGTATGATTGAAGTCACGAGTGAATATAACATCAAATGATGCTAAATATGATTGTATTGTGTATCATTAGCACTCATTGTTTCACGTGATACGATCGTATGATTAAAGTTACGAGTAAATATAACATCAAATGATGTTGAATATGATTGTATAATGTATCATTAGCACTCATTGTTTCACGTGATACGATCGTATGATTAAAGTTACAGGTGAATATAACATCAAATGATGTCGATTATGATAGTGTACCGCATCATTGGCACTCATTATATCACGTGATACTATCGTATGATTGAAGTCACGAGTGAATATAACATCAAATGATGTTGAATATGATTGTATAATGTATCATTAGCACTCATTGTTTCACGTGATACGATCGTATGATTAAAGTTACAGGTGAATATAACATCAAATAATGCTAAATATGATTGTATAGTGTAGCATTGACACTCATTGTATCACGAGATACGATCGTATGATTGAAGTCACGAGTGAATATAACATCAAATGATGTTGAATATGATTGTATAATGTATCATTAGCACTCATTGTTTCACGTGATACGATCGTATGATTAAAGTTACAGGTGAATATAACATCAAATCATGTCGATTATGATAGTGTACCGCATCATTGGCACTCATTATATCACGTGATACTATCGTATGATTGAAGTCACGAGTGAATATAACATCAAATGATGCTAAATATGATTGTATAGTGTATCATTAGCACTCATTGTTTCACGTGATACGATCGTATGATTAAAGTTACGAGTAAATATAACATCAAATGATGTTGAATATGATTGTATAATGTATCATTAGCACTCATTGTTTCACGTGATACGATCGTATGATTAAAGTTACAGGTGAATATAACATCAAATGATGTCGATTATGATAGTGTACCGCATCATTGGCACTAATTGTATCACGTGATACGATCGTATGATCAAAGCTACGAGTTAACATAATAGGGCAGGAATTATTGTACCAGCTATGAAATACGCATTTTTGTAATATTCTACTTTTTGACGATATTTTTCTTGTTTTGGTATGAGGAAATCATAATTGTTCAGGAGCTAACGTACCAGCTATAAAATACTCTTATATGTAAAAATTTAACTTTTCGACGATATTTTCCTTGTTTTGGTATCAGGAGAACATAATGGGGCAGGAGCTAACTTACTATCTATGAAATACGCATTTTCGAAAAATTCGACTTTTTGAAGATATTTTCCTTGATTTCGTATCAGGAGAACATAAAAGAGCAGGAGCTAACGTTCCAGCTATGAAATACCCATTTTTTAAAAATTCGACTTTTTGACGATATTTTCGTATCAGGAGAACATAATGGGGAAGGAGCTGACGTACCAGCTATGAAATACGCAATTTTTGTAAAAATTTGAGTTTTCGACGATATTTTCCTTGTTTTGGTATCAGGAGAACATAATGGGGCAGGAGCTAACGTACTAGCTATGAAATACGCATTTTCGAAAAATTCGACTTTTTGACGATATTTTCCTTGATTTCGTATCAGGAGAACATAAAAGAGCAGGAGCTAACGTTCCAGCTATAAAATACCCATTTTTTAAAAATTCAACTTTTTGACGATATTTTCCTTGTTTTCGTATCAGGAGAACATAATAGGGTTAGAGCTAACGTACCAGCTATGAAATACGCAATTTTTGTAAAAATTTGAGTTTTCGACGATATTTTCCTTGTTTTGGTATCAGGAGAACATAATGGGGCAGGAGCTAACGTACTAGCTATGAAATACGCATTTTCGAAAAATTCGACTTTTTGACGATATTTTCTTTGATTTCGTATCAGGAGAACATAAAAGAGCAGGAGCTAACGTTCCAGCTATGAAATACCCATTTTTTAAAAATTCGACTTTTTGACGATATTTTCCTTGTTTCGGTATCAGGAGAACATAATGGGACAGGAACTAACGTACTAGCTCTAAATACGCATTTTAGTAAAAATTGGACTTTTTGACGACATTTTTCTTGTTTTGGTATCAGGAGAACATAATGGGGCAGGTGCTAACGTACAAGCTATGAAATACGCATTTTTGTAAAAATTCAACTTTTTTAAAATGTTTTCTTTGTTTTGGTATCAGGAGTACATAAAGGGGCAAGAGCTAACGTACAAGATCATACGATCGTATGATCAAAGTTACGAGTGAATATGACATCAAATGATGTCAAATATGATAGTGTGCCGTATCATTTGCACTTATTGTATCACGTGATACAATCGTATGATTGAAGTTACAGTGAATATACTATAAAATGATGTCGATTATGATAGTGTACCGCATCATTGGCACTCATTATATCACGTGATACTATCGTATGATTGAAGTCACGAGTGAATATAACATCAAATGATGCTAAATATGATTGTATAGTGTATCATTAGCACTCATTGTTTCACGTGATACGATCGTATGATTAAAGTTACGAGTAAATCTATCATCAAATGATGTCGAATATGATAGTGTACCTTATCATTGGCACTCATTATATCACGTGATACGATCGTATAATGAAAGTTACGAGTAAATATACTATTAAATAATGTCGATTATGATAGTGTACCGCATCATTGGCACTCATTATATCACGTGATACGATCGTATGATTGAAGTCACGAGTGAATATAACATCAAATGATGTCAATTATGATAGTGTTCCGTATCATAAGCACTCATTGTATCACGTGATACGATCGTATGATGAAAGTTACAAGTAAATATACTATTAAATGATGTCGATTATAACAGTGTACCGTACCATTGGCACTCATAGTATCACGTGTTACGATCGTATGATTGAAGTCACGAATGAATATAACCTCAAATGATGTCGATTATGATAGTGTACCGCATCATTAGCACACATTGTATCACGTGGTACGATCGTATGTTTAAAGTTACGAGTGAAGATAACATCAAATGATGTCGATTATAATAGTGTACCGTACCATTGGCACTCATAGTATCACGTGATACGATCGTATGATTGAAGTCAAGAGTGAATATAATACCAAATGATGTCAATTATGATAGTGTTCCGTATCATAAGCACTCATTGTATCACGTGATACGATCGTATGATGAAAGTTACAAGTAAATATACTATTAAATGATGTCGATTATGACAGTGTACCGTACCATTGGCACCCATAGTATCACGTGATACGATCGTATGATTGAAGTCATGAGTAAATATAATATCAAATGATGTCAATTATGATAGTGTACCGCATCATTGGCACTCATTATATCACTTGATACGATCGTATGATTGAAGTCACGAGTGAATATATCATCAAATGATGTTGAATATGATTGTATAATGTGTCATTGGCACACATTGTATCACGTGATACGATCGTATGATTAAAGTTACGAGTGAATACAACATCAAATGATGTCGATTATAATAGTGTACCGCATCATTGGCACTCATTGTATCACGAGATACGATCGTATGATTGAAGTCACGAGTGAGTATAACATCAAATGATGTTGAATATGATTGTATAATGTATCATTAGCACTCATTGTTTCACGTGATACGATCGTATGATTAAAGTTACAGGTGAATATAACATCAAATGATGTCGATTATGATAGTGTACCGCATCATTGGCACTCATTATATCACGTGATACTATCGTATGATTGAAGTCACGACTGAATATACCATCAAATGATGCTAAATATGATTGTATAGTGTATCATTAGCACTCATTGTTTCACGTGATACGATCGTATGATTAAAGTTACGAGTAAATATAACATCAAATGATGTTGAATATGATTGTATAATGTATCATTAGCACTCATTGTTTCACGTGATACGATCGTATGATTAAAGTTACAGGTGAATATAACATCAAATGATGTCGATTATAATAGTGTACCGCATCATTGGCACTCATTATATCACGTGATACTATCGTATGATTGAAGTCACTAGTGAATATAACATCAAATGATGCTAAATATGACTGTATAGTGTATCATTAGCACTCATTGTTTCACGTGATACGATCGTATGATTAAAGTTACGAGTAAATATAACATCAAATGATGTCGAATATGATAATGTACCGTATCATGAGCACTCATTGTATCACGTGATACGATCGTATGATGAAAGTTACGAGTGAATATAACATCAAATGATGTCGATTATGATAGTGTACCGCATCATTGGCACTTATTATATCACGTGATACGATCGTATAATGAAAGTCACGAGTGAATATACTATAAAATGATGTCGATTATGATAGTGTACCACATCATTGGCACTCATTATATCACGTGATACGATCGTATGATTGAAGTCACGAGTGAATATAATATCAAATGATGTCAATTATGATAGTGTTGCGTATCATAAGCACTCATTGTATCACGTGATACGATCGTATGATGAAAGTTACGAGTGAATATAACATCAAATGATGTCGAATAGGATTGTATAATGTATCATTAGCACTTATTTTTCACGTGATACAATCGTATGATTAAAGTTACGATTGGAGATACTAATAAATGATGTTGAATATAATAGTGCACCATATCATTAGCACATATTGTATCATGTGATGCGATCGTATGATTAAAGTTACAAGTGAATATAACATCAAATGATGTCGATTATAATAGTGTACCGCATCATTGGCACTCATTATATCACGTGATGCTATCGTATGATTGAAGTCACGAGTGAATATAACATCAAATAATGCTAAATATGATTGTATAGTGTAGCATTGACACTCATTGTATCACGAGATACGATCGTATGATTGAAGTCACGAGTGAATATACTATAAAATGATGTCGATTATGATAGTGTACCGCATCATTGGCACTCATTATATCACGTGATACTATCGTATGATTGAAGTCACGAGTGAATATAACATCAAATGATGCTAAATATGATTGTATAGTGTATCATTAGCACTCATTGTTTCACGTGATACGATCGTATGATTAAAGTTACGAGTAAATATAACATCAAATGATGTTGAATATGATTGTATAATGTATCGTTAGCACTCATTGTTTCACGTGATACGATCGTATGATTAAAGTTACGAGTAAATATAACATCAAATGATGCCGATTATGATAGTGTACCTTATCATTGGCACTCATTATATCACGTGATACGATCGTATAATGAAAAATACGAGTAAATATACTATTAAATAATGTCGATTATGATAGTGTACCGCATTATTGGCACTCATTATATCACGTGATACGATCGTATGATTGAAGTCACGAGTGAATATAACATCAAATGATGTCAATTATGATAGTGTTCCGTATCATAAGCACTCATTGTATCACGTGATACGATCGTATGATGAAAGTTACAAGTAAATATACCATTAAATGATGTCGATTATGACAGTGTACCGTACCATTGGCACTCATAGTATCACGTGATACGATCGTATGATTGAAGTCACGAATGAATATAACATCAAATGATGTCGATTATGATAGTGTACCACATCATTAGCACACATTGTATCACGTGGTACGATCGTATGATTAAAGTTACGAGTGAAGATAACATCAAATGATGTCGATTATAATAGTGTACCTTACCATTGGCACTCATAGTATCACGTGATACGATCGTATGATTGAAGTCAAGAGTGAATATAATATCAAATGATGTCAATTATGATAGTGTTCCGTATCATAAGCACTCATTGTATCACGTGATACGATCGTATGATGAAAGTCACAAGTAAATATACTATTAAATGATGTCGATTATGACAGTGTACCGTACCATTGGCACTTATAGTATCACGTGATACGATCGTATGATTGAAGTCACGAGTGAATATAATATCAAATGATGTCAATTATGATAGTGTACCGCATCATTGGCACTCATTATATCACTTGATACGATCGTATGATTGAAGTCACGAGTGAATATATTATCAAATGATGTTGAATATGATTGTATAATGTGTCATTGGCACAGATTGTATCACGTGATACGATCGTATGATTAAAGTTACGAGTGAATGCAACATCAAATGATGTCGATTATGATAGTGTACCGCATCATTGGCACTCATTATATCACGTGATACGATCGTATGATGAAAGTTACAAGTAAATATACTATTAAATGATGTCGATTATGACAGTGTACCGTACCATTGGCACTCATAGTATCACGTGATACGATCGTATGATTGAAGTCACGAATGAATATAACATCAAATGATGTCGATTATGATAGTGTACCGCATCATTGGCACTCATTATATCACGTGATACTATCGTATGATTGAAGTCACGAGTGAATATAACATCAAATGATGCTAAATATGATTGTATAGTGTATCATTAGCACTCATTGTTTCACGTGATACGATCGCATGATTAAATTTACGATTGGAGATACTAATAAATGATGTTGAATATAATAGTGCACCATATCATTAGCACTTATTGTATCATGTGATGCGATCGTATGATTGAAGTCACGAGTGAATATAATATCAAATGATGTCAATTATGATAGTGTTGCGTATCATAAGCACTCATTGTATCACGTGATACGATCGTATGATTAAAGTTACGATTGGAGATACTAATAAATGATGTTGAATATAATAGTGCACCATATCATTAGCACTTATTGTATCATGTGATGCGATCATATGATTAAAGTTACAAGTGAATATAACATCAAATGATGTCGATTATAATAGTGTACCGCATCATTGGCACTCATTATATCACGTGATACTATCGTATGATTGAAGTCACGAGTGAATATAACATCAAATGATGTTGAATATGATTGTATAATGTATCATTAGCACTCATTGTTTCACGTGATACGATCGTATGATTAAAGTAACAGGTGAATATAACATCAAATAATGCTAAATATGATTGTATAGTGTAGCATTGACACTCATTGTATCACGAGATACGATCGTATGATTGAAGTCACGAGTGAATATAACATCAAATGATGTTGAATATGATTGTATAATGTATCATTAGCACTCATTGTTTCACGTGATACGATCGTATGATTAACGTTACAGGTGAATATAACATCAAATCATGTCGATTATGATAGTGTACCGCATCATTGGCACTCATTATATCACGTGATACTATCGTATGATTGAAGTCACGAGTGAATTTAACATCAAATGATGCTAAATATGATTGTATAGTGTATCATTAGCACTCATTGTTTTACGTGATACGATCGTATGATTAAAGTTACGAGTAAATATAACATCAAATGATGTTGAATATGATTGTATAATGTATCATTAGCACTCATTGTTTCACGTGATACGATCGTATGATTAAAGTTACAGGTGAATATAACATCAAATGATGTCGATTATGATAGTGTACCGCATCATTGGCACTCATTATATCACGTGATACTATCGTATAATGAAAGTTACGAGTGAATATAACATCAAATGATGTCGAATAGGATTGTATAATGTATCATTAGCACTCATTGTTTCACGTGATACGATCGTATGATTAAAGTTACGATTGGAGATACTAATAAATGATGTTGAATATAATAGTGCACCATATCATTAGCACTTATTGTATCATGTGATGCGATCGTATGATTGAAGTCACGAGTGAATATAATATCAAATGATGTCAATTATGATAGTGTTGCGTATCATAAGCACTCATTGTATCACGTGATACGATCGTATGATTAAAGTTACGATTGGAGATACTAATAAATGATGTTGAATATAATAGTGCACCATATCATTAGCACTTATTGTATCATGTGATGCGATCATATGATTAAAGTTACAAGTGAATATAACATCAAATGATGTCGATTATAATAGTGTACCGCATCATTGGCACTCATTATATCACGTGATACTATCGTATGATTGAAGTCACGAGTGAATATATCATCAAATGATGTTGAATATGATTGTATAATGTATCATTAGCACTCATTGTTTCACGTGATACGATCGTATGATTAAAGTTACAGGTGAATATAACATCAAATCATGTCGATTATGATAGTGTACCGCATCATTGGCACTCATTATATCACGTGATACTATCGTATGATTGAAGTCACGAGTGAATATAACATCAAATGATGCTAAATATGATTGTATAGTGTATCATTAGCACTCATTGTTTCACGTGATACGATCGTATGATTAAAGTTACGAGTAAATATAACATCAAATGATGTTGAATATGATTGTATAATGTATCATTAGCACTCATTGTTTCACGTGATACGATCGTATGATTAAAGTTACAGGTGAATATAACATCAAATGATGTCGATTATGATAGTGTACCGCATCATTGGCACTCATTATATCACGTGATACTATCGTATGATTGAAGACACGAGTGAATATAACATCAAATGATGTTGAATATGATTGTATAATGTATCATTAGCACTCATTGTTTCACGTGATACGATCGTATGATTAAAGACAGGTGAATATAACATCAAATAATGCTAAATATGATTGTATAGTGTAGCATTGACACTCATTGTATCACGAGATACGATCGTATGATTGAAGTCACGAGTGAATATAACATCAAATGATGTTGAATATGATTGTATAATGTATCATTAGCACTCATTGTTTCACGTGATACGATCGTATGATTAAAGTTACAGGTGAATATAACATCAAATCATGTCGATTATGATAGTGTACCGCATCATTGGCACTCATTATATCACGTGATACTATCGTATGATTGAAGTCACGAGTGAATATAACATCAAATGATGTTGAATATGATTGTATAATGTATCATTAGCACTCATTGTTTCACGTGATACGATCGTATGATTAAAGTTACAGGTGAATATAACATCAAATAATGCTAAATATGATTGTATAGTGTAGCATTGACACTCATTGTATCACGAGATACGATCGTATGATTGAAGTCACGAGTGAATATAACATCAAATGATGTTGAATATGATTGTATAATGTATCATTAGCACTCATTGTTTCACGTGATACGATCGTATGATTAAAGTTACAGGTGAATATAACATCAAATCATGTCGATTATGATAGTGTACCGCATCATTGGCACTCATTATATCACGTGATACTATCGTATGATTGAAGTCACGAGTGAATATAACATCAAATGATGCTAAATATGATTGTATAGTGTATCATTAGCACTCATTGTTTCACGTGATACGATCGTATGATTAAAGTTACGAGTAAATATAACATCAAATGATGTTGAATATGATTGTATAATGTATCATTAGCACTCATTGTTTCACGTGATACGATCGTATGATTAAAGTTACAGGTGAATATAACATCAAATGATGTCGATTATGATAGTGTACCGCATCATAGGCACTATTTGTATCACGTGATACGATCGTATGATCAAAGCTACGAGTTAACATAATAGGGCAGGAATTATTGTACCAGCTATGAAATACGCATTTTTGTAAAATTCTACTTTTTGACGATATTTTTCTTGTTTTGGTATGAGGAAATCATAATTGTTCAGGAGCTAACGTACCAGCTATAAAATACTCTTATATGTAAAAATTTAACTTTTTGACGATATTTTCCTTGTTTTCGTATCAGGAGAACATAAAAGAGCAGGAGCTAACGTTCCAGCTATGAAATACCCATTTTTTAAAAATTCGACTTTTTGACGATATTTTCGTATCAGGAGAACATAATGGGGAAGGAGCTGACGTACCAGCTATGAAATACGCAATTTTTGTAAAAATTTGAGTTTTCGACGATATTTTCCTTGTTTTGGTATCAGGAGAACATAATGGGGCAGGAGCTAACGTACTAGCTATGAAATACGCATTTTCGAAAAATTCGACTTTTTGACGATATTTTCTTTGATTTCGTATCAGGAGAACATAAAACAGCAGGAGCTAACGTTCCAGCTATAAAATACCCATTTTTTAAAAATTCAACTTTTTGACGATATTTTCCTTGTTTTCGTATCAGGAGAACATAATAGGGTTGGAGCTAACGTACCAGCTATGAAATACGCAATTTTTGTAAAAATTTGAGTTTTCGACGATATTTTCCTTGTTTTGGTATCAGGAGAACATAATGGGGCAGGAGCTAACGTACTAGCTATGAAATACGCATTTTCGAAAAATTCGACTTTTTGACGATATTTTCCTTGATTTCGTATCAGGATAACATAAAAGAGCAGGAGCTAACGTTCCAACTAAGAAATACCCATTTTTTAAAAATTCGACTTTTTGACGATATTTTCCTTGTTTTCGTATCAGGAGAACATAATGGGGCAGAAGCTGACGTACTAGCTATGAAATACGCATTTTTTAAAAATTCGACTTTTTGACGATATTTTCCTGGTTTTCGTATCAGGAGAACATAATAGGGCAGGAGCTAACGTACCAGCTATGAAATACGCAATTTTTGTAAAAATTTGAGTTTTCGACGATATTTTCCTTGTTTTGGTATCAGGAGAACATAATGGGGCAGGAGCTAACGTACTAGCTATGAAATACGCATTTTCGAAAAATTCGACTTTTTGACGATATTTTCTTTGATTTCGTATCAGGAGAACATAAAAGAGCAGGAGCTAACGTTCCAGCTATGAAATACCCATTTTTTTAAAATTCGACTTTTTGACGATATTTTCCTGGTTTTCGTATCAGGAGAACATAATGGGGCAGGAGCTAACGTACTAGCTATGAAATACGCATTTTTGAAAAATTCATCTTTTTGACGATATTTTTCTCGTTTTCGTATCAGGAGAACATAATAGGGCAGGAGCTAACGTACCAGCTATGAAATACGCATTTTTGTAAAAATTTGACTTTTGGACGATATTTTCTTTGTTTCGGTATCAAGAGAACATAATGGGACAGGAGCTAACGTACTAGCTCTAAATACGCATTTTAGTAAAAATTCGACTTTTTGACGACATTTTTCTTGTTTTGGTATCAGGAGAACATAATGGGGCAGGTGCTAACGTACAAGCTATGAAATACGCATTTTTGTAAAAATTCAACTTTTTTAAAATGTTTTCTTTGTTTTGGTATCAGGAGTACATAAAGGGGCAAGAGCTAACGTACAAGATCATACGATCGTATGATCAAAGTTACGAGTGAATATGACATCAAATGATGTCAAATATGATAGTGTGCCGTATCATTTGCACTTATTGTATCACGTGATACAATCGTATGATTGAAGTTACAGTGAATATACTATTAAATAATGTCGATTATGACAGTGTACTGTATCATTGGCACTTATTGTATCACGTGATACGATCGTATGATTGAAGTCATGAATGAATATAACATCAAATGATGTCGATTATGATAGCGCACCATATCATTAGCACTTATTGTATAATGTGATGTGATCGTATGATAAAA
Source organism: Acanthosoma haemorrhoidale (assembly GCA_930367205.1). Classification (NCBI taxonomy): domain Eukaryota; kingdom Metazoa; phylum Arthropoda; class Insecta; order Hemiptera; family Acanthosomatidae; genus Acanthosoma; species Acanthosoma haemorrhoidale. The sequence continues at coordinate 118,942,902 of OV884014.1, forward strand.
GTTACAAGTGAATATAAAATCAAATAATGTCGATTATAATAGTATAGCACATCATTGGCACTCATTATATCACGTGATACGATCGTATGATTAAGGTTACGAGTGAATAAACTATTAAATGATGTCGAATATGATAGTGTACCGCATCATTGGCACTCATTGTTTCACGTGATACGATCGTATGATTAAAGTTACAGGTGAATATAACATCAAATGATGTCGATCATGATAGTGTACCGCATCATTGGCACTCATTATATCACTTGATACGATCGTATGATTGAAGTCACGAGTGAATATATCATCAAATGATGTTGAATATGATTGTATAATGTGTCATTGGCAAACATTGTATCACGTGATACGATCGTATGATTAAAGTTACGAGTGAATACAACATCAAATGATGTCGATTATGATAGTGTACCGCATCATTGGCACTCATTATATCACGTGATACGATCGTTTGATGAAAGTTACGAGTGAATATAACATCAAATGATGTCGAATAGGATTGTATAATGTATCATTAGCACTCATTGTTTCACGTGATACGATCGTATGATTAAAGTTACGATTGGAGATACTAATAAATGATGTTGAATATAATAGTGCACCATATCATTAGCACTTATTGTATCATGTGATGTGATCGTATGATTAAAGTTACAAGTGAATATAACATCAAATGATGTCGATTATAATAGTGTACCGCATCATTGGCACTCATTATATCACGTGTTACTATCGTATGATTGAAGTCACGAGTGAATATTACATCAAATAATGCTAAATATGATTGTATAGTATAGCATTGACACTCATTGTATCACGAGATACGATCGTATGATTAAAGTCACGAGTGAATATAACATCAAATGATGTTGAATATGATTGTATAATGTATCATTAGCACTCATTGTTTCACGTGATACGATCGTATGATTAAAGTTACGAGTAAATATAACATCAAGTGATGTTGAATATGATAATGTACCGTATCATTAGCACTCATATAATCACGTGATACGATCGTATGATGAAAGTTACGAGTGAATATAACATCAAATAATGTTGAATATGATTGTATAATGTATCATTAGCACGCATTGTTTCACGTGATACGATCGTATGATTAAAGTAACGAGTAAATATAACATCAAATGATGTCGAATATGATAATGTACCGTATCATTAGCACTCATTGTATCACGTGATACGATCGTATGATGAAAGTTACGAGTGAATATAACATCAAATGATGTCGATTATGATAGTGTACCTTATCATTGGCACTCATTATATCACGTGATACGATCGTATAATGAAAGTTACGAGTAAATATACTATTAAATAATGTCGATTATGATAGTGTACCGCATTATTGGCACTCATTATATCACGTGATACGATCGTATGATTGAAGTCACGAGTGAATATAACATCAAATGATGTCAATTATGATAGTGTTCCGTATCATAAGCACTCATTGTATCACGTGATACGATCGTATGATGAAAGTTACAAGTAAATATACTATTAAATGATGTCGATTATGACAGTGTACCGTACCATTGGCACTCATAGTATCACGTGATACGATCGTATGATTGAAGTCACGAATGAATATAACCTCAAATGATGTCGATTATGATAGTGTACCGCATCATTAGCACACATTGTATCACGTGGTACGATCGTATGATTAAAGTTACAGGTGAATATAACATCAAATCATGTCGATTATGATAGTGTACCGCATCATTGGCACTCATTATATCACGTGATACTATCGTATGATTGAAGTCACGAGTGAATATAACATCAAATGATGCTAAATATGATTGTATAGTGTATCATTAGCACTCATTGTTTCACGTGATACGATCGTATGATTAAAGTTACGAGTAAATATAACATCAAATGATGTTGAATATGATTGTATAATGTATCATTAGCACTCATTGTTTCACGTGATACGATCGTATGATTAAAGTTACAGGTGAATATAACATCAAATGATGTCGATTATGATAGTGTACCGCATCATTGGCACTCATTATATCACGTGATACTATCGTATGATTGAAGACACGAGTGAATATAACATCAAATGATGTTGAATATGATTGTATAATGTATCATTAGCACTCATTGTTTCACGTGATACGATCGTATGATTAAAGACAGGTGAATATAACATCAAATAATGCTAAATATGATTGTATAGTGTAGCATTGACACTCATTGTATCACGAGATACGATCGTATGATTGAAGTCACGAGTGAATATAACATCAAATGATGTTGAATATGATTGTATAATGTATCATTAGCACTCATTGTTTCACGTGATACGATCGTATGATTAAAGTTACAGGTGAATATAACATCAAATCATGTCGATTATGATAGTGTACCGCATCATTGGCACTCATTATATCACGTGATACGATCGTATAATGAAAGTTACGAGTGAATATTACATCAAATAATGCTAAATATGATTGTATAGTATAGCATTGACACTCATTGTATCACGAGATACGATCGTATGATTAAAGTCACGAGTGAATATAACATCAAATGATGTTGAATATGATTGTATAATGTATCATTAGCACTCATTGTTTCACGTGATACGATCGTATGATTAAAGTTACGAGTAAATATAACATCAAGTGATGTTGAATATGATAATGTACCGTATCATTAGCACTCATATAATCACGTGATACGATCGTATGATGAAAGTTACGAGTGAATATAACATCAAATAATGTTGAATATGATTGTATAATGTATCATTAGCACGCATTGTTTCACGTGATACGATCGTATGATTAAAGTAACGAGTAAATATAACATCAAATGATGTCGAATATGATAATGTACCGTATCGTTAGCACTCATTGTATCACGTGATACGATCGTATGATGAAAGTTACGAGTGAATATAACATCAAATGATGTCGATTATGATAGTGTACCTTATCATTGGCACTCATTATATCACGTGATACGATCGTATAATGAAAGTTACGAGTAAATATACTATTAAATAATGTCGATTATGATAGTGTACCGCATTATTGGCACTCATTATATCACGTGATACGATCGTATGATTGAAGTCACGAGTGAATATAACATCAAATGATGTCAATTATGATAGTGTTCCGTATCATAAGCACTCATTGTATCACGTGATACGATCGTATGATGAAAGTTACAAGTAAATATACTATTAAATGATGTCGATTATGACAGTGTACCGTACCATTGGCACTCATAGTATCACGTGATACGATCGTATGATTGAAGTCACGAATGAATATAACCTCAAATGATGTCGATTATGATAGTGTACCGCATCATTAGCACACATTGTATCACGTGGTACGATCGTATGATTAAAGTTACAGGTGAATATAACATCAAATCATGTCGATTATGATAGTGTACCGCATCATTGGCACTCATTATATCACGTGATACTATCGTATGATTGAAGTCACGAGTGAATATAACATCAAATGATGCTAAATATGATTGTATAGTGTATCATTAGCACTCATTGTTTCACGTGATACGATCGTATGATTAAAGTTACGAGTAAATATAACATCAAATGATGTTGAATATGATTGTATAATGTATCATTAGCACTCATTGTTTCACGTGATACGATCGTATGATTAAAGTTACAGGTGAATATAACATCAAATGATGTCGATTATGATAGTGTACCGCATCATTGGCACTCATTATATCACGTGATACTATCGTATGATTGAAGACACGAGTGAATATAACATCAAATGATGTTGAATATGATTGTATAATGTATCATTAGCACTCATTGTTTCACGTGATACGATCGTATGATTAAAGACAGGTGAATATAACATCAAATAATGCTAAATATGATTGTATAGTGTAGCATTGACACTCATTGTATCACGAGATACGATCGTATGATTGAAGTCACGAGTGAATATAACATCAAATGATGTTGAATATGATTGTATAATGTATCATTAGCACTCATTGTTTCACGTGATACGATCGTATGATTAAAGTTACAGGTGAATATAACATCAAATCATGTCGATTATGATAGTGTACCGCATCATTGGCACTCATTATATCACGTGATACTATCGTATGATTGAAGTCACGAGTGAATATAACATCAAATGATGCTAAATATGATTGTATAGTGTATCATTAGCACTCATTGTTTCACGTGATACGATCGTATGATTAAAGTTACGAGTAAATATAACATCAAATGATGTTGAATATGATTGTATAATGTATCATTAGCACTCATTGTTTCACGTGATACGATCGTATGATTAAAGTTACAGGTGAATATAACATCAAATGATGTCGATTATGATAGTGTACCGCATCATTGGCACTAATTGTATCACGTGATACGATCGTATGATCAAAGCTACGAGTTAACATAATAGGGCAGGAATTATTGTACCAGCTATGAAATACGCATTTTTGTAAAATTCTACTTTTTGACGATATTTTTCTTGTTTTGGTATGAGGAAATCATAATTGTTCAGGAGCTAACGTACCAGCTATAAAATACTCTTATATGTAAAAATTTAACTTTTTGACGATATTTTCCTTGTTTTCGTATCAGGAGAACATAATAGGGCAGGAGCTAACGTTCCAGCTATGAAATACCCATTTTTTAAAAATTCGACTTTTTGACGATATTTTCGTATCAGGAGAACATAATGGGGAAGGAGCTGACGTACCAGCTATGAAATACGCAATTTTTGTAAAAATTTGAGTTTTCGACGATATTTTCCTTGTTTTGGTATCAGGAGAACATAATGGGGCAGGAGCTAACGTACTAGCTATGAAATACGCATTTTCGAAAAATTCGACTTTTTGACGATATTTTCTTTGATTTCGTATCAGGAGAACATAAAACAGCAGGAGCTAACGTTCCAGCTATAAAATACCCATTTTTTAAAAATTCAACTTTTTGACGATATTTTCCTTGTTTTCGTATCAGGGGAACATAATAGGGTTGGAGCTAACGTACCAGCTATGAAATACGCAATTTTTGTAAAAATTTGAGTTTTCGACGATATTTTCCTTGTTTTGGTATCAGGAGAACATAATGGGGCAGGAGCTAACGTACTAGCTATGAAATACGCATTTTCGAAAAATTCGACTTTTTGACGATATTTTCCTTGATTTCGTATCAGGATAACATAAAAGAGCAGGAGCTAACGTTCCAACTAAGAAATACCCATTTTTTAAAAATTCGACTTTTTGACGATATTTTCCTTGTTTTCGTATCAGGAGAACATAATGGGGCAGAAGCTGACGTACTAGCTATGAAATACGCATTTTTTAAAAATTCGACTTTTTGACGATATTTTCCTGGTTTTCGTATCAGGAGAACATAATAGGGCAGGAGCTAACGTACCAGCTATGAAATACGCAATTTTTGTAAAAATTTGAGTTTTCGACGATATTTTCCTTGTTTTGGTATCAGGAGAACATAATGGGGCAGGAGCTAACGTACTAGCTATGAAATACGCATTTTCGAAAAATTCGACTTTTTGACGATATTTTCTTTGATTTCGTATCAGGAGAACATAAAAGAGCAGGAGCTAACGTTCCAGCTATGAAATACCCATTTTTTAAAAATTCGACTTTTTGACGATATTTTCCTTGTTTTCGTATCAGGAGAACATGATGGGGCAGGAGCTGACGTACTAGCTATGAAATACGCATTTTTTTAAAATTCGACTTTTTGACGATATTTTCCTGGTTTTCGTATCAGGAGAACATAATGGGGCAGGAGCTAACGTACTAGCTATGAAATACGCATTTTTGAAAAATTCATCTTTTTGTCGATATTTTTCTCGTTTTCGTATCAGGAGAACATAATAGGGCAGGAGCTAACGTACCAGCTATGAAATACGCATTTTTGTAAAAATTTGACTTTTGGACGATATTTTCTTTGTTTCGGTATCAAGAGAACATAATGGGACAGGAGCTAACGTACTAGCTCTAAATACGCATTTTAGTAAAAATTCGACTTTTTGACGACATTTTTCTTGTTTTGGTATCAGGAGAACATAATGGGGCAGGTGCTAACGTACAAGCTATGAAATACGCATTTTTGTAAAAATTCAACTTTTTTAAAATGTTTTCTTTGTTTTGGTATCAGGAGTACATAAAGGGGCAAGAGCTAACGTACAAGATCATACGATCGTATGATCAAAGTTACGAGTGAATATGACAGCAAATGATGTCAAATATGATAGTGTGCCGTATCATTTGCACTTATTGTATCACGTGATACAATCGTATGATTGAAGTTACAGTGAATATACTATTAAATAATGTCGATTATGACAGTGTACTGTATCATTGGCACTTATTGTATCACGTGATACGATCGTATGATTGAAGTCATGAATGAATATAACATCAAATGATGTCGATTATGATAGCGCACCATATCATTAGCACTTATTGTATAATGTGATGTGATCGTATGATAAAAGTTACAAGTGAATATAAAATCAAATAATGTCGATTATAATAGTATAGCACATCATTGGCACTCATTATATCACGTGATACGATCGTATGATTAAGGTTACGAGTGAATAAACTATTAAATGATGTCGAATATGATAGTGTACCGCATCATTGGCACTCATTGTTTCACGTGATACGATCGTATGATTAAAGTTACAGGTGAATATAACATCAAATGATGTCGATCATGATAGTGTACCGCATCATTGGCACTCATTATATCACTTGATACGATCGTATGATTGAAGTCACGAGTGAATATATCATCAAATGATGTTGAATATGATTGTATAATGTGTCATTGGCAAACATTGTATCACGTGATACGATCGTATGATTAAAGTTACGAGTGAATACAACATCAAATGATGTCGATTATGATAGTGTACCGCATCATTGGCACTCATTATATCACGTGATACGATCGTTTGATGAAAGTTACGAGTGAATATAACATCAAATGATGTCGAATAGGATTGTATAATGTATCATTAGCACTCATTGTTTCACGTGATACGATCGTATGATTAAAGTTACGATTGGAGATACTAATAAATGATGTTGAATATAATAGTGCACCATATCATTAGCACTTATTGTATCATGTGATGCGATCGTATGATTAAAGTTACAAGTGAATATAACATCAAATGATGTCGATTATAATAGTGTACCGCATCATTGGCACTCATTATATCACGTGTTACTATCGTATGATTGAAGTCACGAGTGAATATTACATCAAATAATGCTAAATATGATTGTATAGTATAGCATTGACACTCATTGTATCACGAGATACGATCGTATGATTAAAGTCACGAGTGAATATAACATCAAATGATGTTGAATATGATTGTATAATGTATCATTAGCACTCATTGTTTCACGTGATACGATCGTATGATTAAAGTTACGAGTAAATATAACATCAAGTGATGTTGAATATGATAATGTACCGTATCATTAGCACTCATATAATCACGTGATACGATCGTATGATGAAAGTTACGAGTGAATATAACATCAAATAATGTTGAATATGATTGTATAATGTATCATTAGCACGCATTGTTTCACGTGATACGATCGTATGATTAAAGTAACGAGTAAATATAACATCAAATGATGTCGAATATGATAATGTACCGTATCGTTAGCACTCATTGTATCACGTGATACGATCGTATGATGAAAGTTACGAGTGAATATAACATCAAATGATGTCGATTATGATAGTGTACCTTATCATTGGCACTCATTATATCACGTGATACGATCGTATAATGAAAGTTACGAGTAAATATACTATTAAATAATGTCGATTATGATAGTGTACCGCATTATTGGCACTCATTATATCACGTGATACGATCGTATGATTGAAGTCACGAGTGAATATAACATCAAATGATGTCAATTATGATAGTGTTCCGTATCATAAGCACTCATTGTATCACGTGATACGATCGTATGATGAAAGTTACAAGTAAATATACTATTAAATGATGTCGATTATGACAGTGTACCGTACCATTGGCACTCATAGTATCACGTGATACGATCGTATGATTGAAGTCACGAATGAATATAACATCAAATGATGTCGATTATGATAGTGTACCGCATCATTAGCACACATTGTATCACGTGGTACGATCGTATGATTAAAGTTACGAGTGAAGATAACATCAAATGATGTCGATTATAATAGTGTACCGTACCATTGGCACTCATAGTATCACGTGATACGATCGTATGATTGAAGTCAAGAGTGAATATAATATCAAATGATGTCAATTATGATAGTGTTCCGTATCATAAGCACTCATTGTATCACGTGATACGATCGTATGATGAAAGTTACAAGTAAATATAGTTAAATATCTTCAAAGCACACAAGACTTTTTAAAAAGATTTATTTTGAATAACAAACATAAATGACATGGTAATATACAGATCTAATCTAGCATAGTGACGGGCTCATGAGATACAATGGACTGACCTCCTTCTCTGATTCTCACGGGTTTAAATAAGAGTCAGCAAAGGGGTGATTCATAGTTCTTAGAATGCTAGCACGGGTGCACTATAACTCCCCGCAGCCTTAAGTTTTGAACTCTGGTCAAAACAAACATTTAATTTTTACATTTTAAAAACTTGATTTATACAATTTACTTAAAATTACTTTATGATCATCAATAGTAATAGGTGTTGTTGAAACCTTTACATTATTTAAAGGTAAATTTGAATTTTGGATCTTTTTACAATTTCTTTTATAAATAAAAATGTTAATTAGTACAATGATTAGAATAATACATAATACAAAAGAATAATGATAAATATTAGTGTTGTCTACAAAGGACAATATTTCTAATTCTGGTATAGTATAATTATTTGTTTCTAACATAGTTGTATTTAATATTACATTTTCATAAAATGGTTGTAAAATAGTGTTAAAATCATGAGTATAAATTTTATTAAATTCTGGAAAGCAATCCTCCTTACTAATATTAATTAATCCTACATTTGGTAAAAATACAGTGTTATTATGACAATCTGTTATTTTTTTAATATTTACAGTGATATATTGCTTAATATGATCTAAATATCTTATATTATTTTGATTACTTAATACTAGTTTACATTCTTTTAAATTTCCGTTATGTACAATAGATGAAACACATTTTGATTCTGTTTTATTAAGATTTATACAGTAATAATTGTCAATAAAAATACAACTTCCTTGATAGAGAGTGGCTCCTTTTTGTAAGTAAAGATCAGTTTTTAAATCAATTTCGTAAATTGTCTGGTTTATAATTCTTGGTACTGATATCACAAAATATCCTTTATAGGATTCATCATGAATTGGTAATTTGATAAAAGTATGGATTATATTGTGATGAGTTGAACAAAAGATTTTACTATTTGTCCATAGAATTTCAGTATTATCTGAGATTAGTTTTATGTTACTTGGTAGATTTTTTATTACATCAATCATTAAATTGGTGTGAACAATGCCAAGCTTACAAAATTCTAAAGATAAAGTTAAATCTTTAATTTTATTTAATAAATGCATGATGTGAATATATAAGTCATAAGCTTTTTCATTTTGTCCTAGCGATTCGAATTTTTGTCTATTAATTATGAAATTTTTATTAATTGTTTTGATTTCATTCTGGTAATCCTCAATCAGACGTTTATTAATATTGACAGAATTTTCGATGTTATGTTCAATCTTATAATTATTTTGTTCTACATTTGAAATTATTTTATCGTAGTATTCCTTGTCGTCATTATTCATATTACCTGTTATCCAACTAATAACATTACCTAGACCATTTATCAAGCCTCGTCTATGACGATTTTTAATATCTCTTTGTTGCATTAATTGAAATTGTTCAAAAACTTCGTTTGTTAAATCTTTTAGCAAATGATACATTTTATGTGATCTAAAGTTAGTAACATGATCTTCAATATTTATTATTTCTACTTCTAATAAACTTAAATTATAAAAATGATAAGTTTCATAATATTGATTAACTACTCTAATATTATTTACAGAATAATGGAGAATTCCTGGAGAGTTAGTGAGATCTACTACTTTTATCGTCAGAATCTTCTGAAGATGAAGTATCAGAATTATTGACATGTAGTGAATCTTCATCTGAAACAAAATGTTTCCTCTTTTTACGTTTGTTGGGTCTCCTAACGTTATCAACATGTGTTGTTAATTGCCTAGCGCCTTGGATTAACACATTTACTTTTCTGAATTTGTCTCTACTTTTAATCTTCGATTGAGTATCTTTGATAAATTCTTGATTTATTAATTCAGGTGGATCTTCCCGATTTTTATTTAATTTTTCTGTACGCTTTATCTTTTCTTCATTAATTTTTGTGTGAGCTAATTCATGCAAAAGTTGTAAATCTTTATGATACTTTTGTACGTATAGTTCTGTTATACTAATATTTTTGTTGTTGTTATTTTCTTTTATAAATCCGAAAGTGATTTCATTGGGTGTTAATTTTAGATTGTTATTTAAGGTATTATTGTACGCAATAATTGCAAGTTTTAATTTTTGTTCAAATGAATAAGATATTAGATTAATGCTTACTTTAATGACTTGTAGTCCTATATTTTATTCATGATAATAAAAGTTTTCGAATTTTTATTCATGATAATAAAAGTTTTCGAATGGCAAATCTCCAATACACCTATATAATATTCAAATCAAGGGAAAACATATCGATTATAATCTTAACATTGAAGAATAATAAATTAATCCAAAAATTCATTTTATAATTATTATTGTAGACTTTTACTTTTGTTAACATTCAAACAGTTTGGATTTTCTTATAGGTACATTACAATATCAAAATGTGTGTCCTCAAATGTTACATGTGCTTGATTGATGTCATTTTACGACAAAATCTTTTAATTGATTTTAAATTTTAAGCTTTTAAATATCTTTTAACACATTTCCAAATCTGAATGTACACTACAATAAACTTTAATTTCCAAATTCTACACGTGCCTAATTGCCATTTTTTAATAATAGATTTTTTTATTAATTTTAAATTTTTTATTTTATTTATTTATTTATTTTTTAATTACTTTTTTATATTTATCCGATTATCATTATTTCGTAATAATAGAGTATAGCTCTTTTTTCTTTTTCTTTTTATAATTATATTCAATGGTATTAAAAACATCCCTGAAATTATTTTTCATTTTGTTTCCTCTAAACTCGCAAAAAGGGTTCTCACTTAAATGAGCTGAAATTTTTAATTCTAATTTGTTATTACTACTTATTTCTCTTATTATTTCTTTATCAATTACTAATTGAGGTTCACACGAGTTACCTGACATTTTATTTTTATTTTCTTCCAATTTATTTTTTAAGTCTTCCACTTCCTTCTCTATTTTATTATTTTTGTTAAGGCTTTCTTTATTATGTGTACCTAAATCATTTTTAATTTCATTAGTATCTTCGATATGAAACATTTCGTCTCTTTCAAGTTTGTATTTTATTCCCATTATTTTTATTTCCATGTCTTCTAAATTTATATTAGTTTTTAACATTTTCATTGTTTCGTACCCAAGTAAAATATCAAACCGTGAACTAATAGGATAAACTAAGAACTTTACTTCTTGATTAATTCCTATCAGATTTTGCAGGTTGAGGTTTACACTTTGTGTTCCTTCTGCTCGTCCTGTAGGGGTTTTTATCGCGAAGTTTTCTATGTTTATTTTAGCATCTTTCGGAATTGCTTGGGGACAAATATAATTTTTTGTTGCTCCTGTGTCAATTAACCATTTATTATTTTCTTTATCCAAGAGCTGTGGTAAATTATTTAAAAAATTAACTTCGTCACTTATTTTAATTACATTCGATCCGGTGGTTCTCCTTTGTTCGGACCTTGGTCTAAAAAATTATCTTCATTAGTTTCAAGTTGTTTTACTCTTTCAGTTAATATTCTAATTTGTTCATCTCTCTCATCCTCGGCGTAATGTACGCGATTAGAAACAGTTCTCATCGAAACCGTATTTGAATCATTTTGTTGTGGTGGATCTACTTTTTGTTGATTATTTCTCCAATTTCCGGATGGAGGTTTATTAAAGAATCCATGTTGAGATTTTGGATCCCATGATTGATTATGAATAGGTTTTTGATAATTTTGTTGATTATTTGGGTAATTGTGATAATTTGGTTGTGCATTTTGATAACTTTTATAATTTTGGTTTTGTTGATGTTGATAATCTTGTTTTTGTTCATGAGGTTGTTTTTGAAATTGTTTTTCATATTTATGTTTGTAATTTGGATCGAAATTTTTGCCTTTATAATTCGATTGGTGTGGTTGGTGGTGTTTGTCTTTTCGACTACCCGGACCGTACACCCGATGCACAATGTGCGCAGCGTTATTTCTTAAGATTTCGTCAATATCTTCGATTGTCTCGAATTTAATATGATAAATAAAATCAGTAAGCGAGGGATGTAAATTATGAACGGTGTGATGTGATATCTGTTTGTCGTATCTTTCCATTTCCGACTGTTTATTCACTATTTCCGAGTCGGCATACACGCGAGCATATAAATCGCATCTTTTCTTACCTAATCTTTCTAAGTAATCATGTGGGTTTTCGTTATGGTACGATTTAGTATTGAGTATTTCTGATATTAATTGCTCTCTCGTTCGCGTATCTTGATATTTACGTTTAAGGAATGTGAAAATTTCTGTCACACTAGTGAATTCCTTATCATAGGTTGCAATTTTTGCTTTTCCTTTTAGCTTAGTTAATAAAGTTAATACTAATTTTGAATGGTTTATATCTTTATATTGGTTATCATCTTTACAATATAAGTCATACACAAATGTTGTATTTCTAATAAAATCTACTAATTGTAAAGGATCACCATCATATTCCGGAATTAATTTAAAATCATGATCTTTTATTTCCATAGCCATCTCTGAATTTGTATTTTCTAATAGTAATTGATCAATATTATCTAGATTAAAAGTTGTATGTACTTGTCTTAATTGGTTTAATCTATCCTGTAAATTTGACATAAAATAAACTTATAATTACTTATAATTACCATCAAGTATGTTGTCTTCAGTGGAAAAATCTTCTTCCTTGGTGCTGCGAAGTCTCAACAAATAGTTTTGAAACTCGGGTGATAAGATTTGAAAATCTTCAGAAAGTTGAAAGATACCTCTGTAGTCGTGGAGAATGCTTGCTATACTTGTATACGCAGTGGCAATCTTCCTCAAGACGGAGAGAAGTAGTTATGCTGCTTGATTTCGGTATTACACACGATTCTAAGCTCCGCAAAGTTACTTTAAATACCTTCAAAATTCCTCCCAAGTACCTCGTTCGGGCGCCAGTTAAATATCTTCAAAGCACACAAGACTTTGTAAAAAGATTTATTTTGAATAACAAACATAAATGACATGGTAATATACAGATCTAATCTAGCATAGTGACGGGCTAATGAGATACAATGGACTGACCTCCTTCTCTGATTCTCACGGGTTTAAATAAGAGTCAGCAAAGGGGTGATTCATAGTTCTTAGAATGCTAGCACGGGTGCACTATAACTATATACTATTAAATGATGTCGATTATGACAGTGTACCGTACCATTGGCACTCATAGTATCACGTGATACGATCGTATGATTGAAGTCACGAGTGAATATAATATCAAATGATGTCAATTATGATAGTGTACCGCATCATTGGCACTCATTATATCACTTGATACGATCGTATGATTGAAGTCACGAGTGAATATATCATCAAATGATGTTGAATATGATTGTATAATGTGTCATTGGCACACATTGTATCACGTGATACGATCGTATGATTAAAGTTACGAGTGAATGCAACATCAAATGATGTCGATTATGATAGTGTACCGCATCATTGGCAATCATTATATCACGTGATACGATCGTATGATGAAAGTTACGAGTGAATATAACATCAAATGATGTCTAATAGGATTGTATAATGTATCATTAGCACTCATTGTTTCACTTGATACGATCGTATGATTAAAGTTACGATTGGAGATACTAATAAATGATGTTGAATATAATAGTGCACCATATCATTAGCACTTATTGTATCATGTGATGCGATCGTATGATTGAAGTCACGAGTGGATATAATATCAAATGATGTCAATTATGATAGTGTTGCGTATCATAAGCACTCATTGTATCACGTGATACGATGGTATGATTAAAGTTACGATTGGAGATACTAATAAATGATGTTGAATATAATAGTGCACCATATCATTAGCACTTATTGTATCATGTGATGCGATCGTATGATTAAAGTTACAAGTGAATATAACATCAAATGATGTCGATTATAATAGTGTACCGCATCATTGGCACTCATTATATCACGTGATACTATCGTATGATTGAAGTCACGAGTGAATATAACATCAAATAATGCTAAATATGATTGTATAGTGTAGCATTGACACTCATTGTATCACGAGATACGATCGTATGATTGAAGTCACGAGTGAATATAACATCAAATGATGTTGAATATGATTGTATAATGTATCATTAGCACTCATTGTTTCACGTGATACGATCGTATGATTAAAGTTACAGGTGAATATAACATCAAATCATGTCGATTATGATAGTGTACCGCATCATTGGCACTCATTATATCACGTGATACTATCGTATGATTGAAGTCACGAGTGAATATAACATCAAATGATGCTACATATGATTGTATAGTGTATCATTAGCACTCATTATATCACGTGATACGATCGTATGATTAAGGTTACGAGTGAATAAACTATTAAATGATGTCGAATATGATAGTGTACCGCATCATTGGCACTCATTGTTTCACGTGATACGATCGTATGATCAAAGTTACGAGTGAATATGACATCAAATGATGTCAAATATGATAGTGTGCCGTATCATTTGCACTTATTGTATCACGTGATACAATCGTATGATTGAAGTTAGAGTGAATATACTATTAAATAATGTCGATTATGACAGTGTACTGTATCATTGGCACTCATTGTATCACGTGATACGATCGTATGATTGAAGTCATGAATGAATATAACATCAAATAATGCTAAATATGATTGTATAGTGTAGCATTGACACTCATTGTATCACGAGATACGATCGTATGATTAAAGTCACGAGTGAATATAACATCAAATGATGTTGAATATGATTGTATAATGTATCATTAGCACTCATTGTTTCACGTGATACGATCGTATGATTAAAGTTACGAGTGAATATACTATTAAATGATGTCGATTATGATAGTGTACCGCATCATTGGCACTAATTGTATCACGTGATACGATCGTATGATCAAAGCTACGAGTTAACATAATAGGGCAGGAATTATTGTACCAGCTATGAATTACGCATTTTTGTAAAATTCTACTTTTTGACGATATTTTTCTTGTTTTGGTATGAGGAAATCATAATTGTTCAGGAGCTAACGTACCAGCTATAAAATACTCTTATATGTAAAAATTTAACTTTTTGATGACATTTTCCTTGTTTTGGTATCAGGAGAACATAATAAGGCAGGAGCTAACGTACTAGCTGAGAAATACGCATTTTTGTAAAAATTTGAGTTTTCGACGATATTTTCCTTGTTTTGGTATCAGGAGAACATAATGGGGCAGGAGCTAACGTACTAGCTATGAAATACGCATTTTCGAAAAATTCGACTTTTTGACGATATTTTCCTTGATTTCGTATCAGGAGAACATAAAAGAGCAGGAGCTAACGTTCCAGCTATGAAATACGCATTTTTGTAAAAATTTGAATTTTAGACGATATTTTCTTTGTTTTGGTATCAGGAGAACATAATGGGACAGGAGCTAACGTACCAGCTATGAAATACGCATTTTTGTAAAAATTTGAGTTTTTGACGATATTATCCTTGATTTCGTATCAGGAGAACATAAAAGAGCAGGAGCTAACGTTCCAGCTACAAAAAACGCATTTTTGTAAAAATTTGAATTTTAGACGATATTTTCTTTGTTTTGGTATCAGGAGAACATAATGGGGCAGGAGCTGACGTGCTAGCTATGAAATACGCATTTTTTAAAAATTCAACTTTTTGACGATATTTTTCTGGTTTTCGTATCAGGAGAACATAATAGGGCAGGAGCTAACGTCCTAGCTCTAAATACGCATTTTTGTAAAAATTCGACTTTTTGACGTCATTTTCCTTGTTTTGGCATCAGGAGAACATAATGGGGCAGGAGCTAACGTACTAGCTATGAAATACGCATTTTCGAAAAATTCGACTTTTTGACGATATTTTCTTTGATTTCGTATCAGGAGAACATAAAAGAGCAGGAGCTAACGTTCCAGCTATGAAATACCCATTTTTTAAAAATTCGACTTTTTGACGATATTTTCCTTGTTTTCGTATCAGGAGAACATGATGGGGCAGGAGCTGACGTACTAGCTATGAAATACGCATTTTTTAAAAATTCGACTTTTTGACGATATTTTCTAGGTTTTCGTATCAGGAGAACATAATGGGGCAGGAGCTAACGTACCAGCTATGAAATACGCATTTTTGTAAAAATTTGACTTTTGGACGATATTTTCTTTGTTTCGGTATCAGGAGAACATAATGGGACAGGAGCTAACGTACTAGCTCTAAATACGCATTTTAGTAAAAATTCGAATTTTTGACGACATTTTTCTTGTTTTGGTATCAGGAGAACATAATGGGGCAGGTGCTAACGTACAAGCTATGAAATACGCATTTTTGTAAAAATTCAACTTTTTTAAAATGTTTTCTTTGTTTTGGTATCAGGAGTACATAAAGGGGCAAGAGCTAACGTACAAGATCATACAATCGTATGATCAAAGTTACGAGTGAATATGACATCAAATGATGTCAAATATGATAGTGTGCCGTATCATTTGCACTTATTGTATCACGTGATACAATCGTATGATTGAAGTTAGAGTGAATATACTATTAAATAATGTCGATTATGACAGTGTACTGTATCATTGGCACTCATTGTATCACGTGATACGATCGTATGATTGAAGTCATGAATGAATATAACATCAAATAATGCTAAATATGATTGTATAGTGTAGCATTGACACTCATTGTATCACGAGATACGATCGTATGATTAAAGTCACGAGTGAATATAACATCAAATGATGTTGAATATGATTGTATAATGTATCATTAGCACTCATTGTTTCACGTGATACGATCGTATGATTAAAGTTACGAGTGAATATACTATTAAATGATGTCGATTATGATAGTGTACCGCATCATTGGCACTAATTGTATCACGTGATACGATCGTATGATCAAAGCTACGAGTTAACATAATAGGGCAGGAATTATTGTACCAGCTATGAATTACGCATTTTTGTAAAATTCTACTTTTTGACGATATTTTTCTTGTTTTGGTATGAGGAAATCATAATTGTTCAGGAGCTAACGTACCAGCTATAAAATACTCTTATATGTAAAAATTTAACTTTTTGATGACATTTTCCTTGTTTTGGTATCAGGAGAACATAATAAGGCAGGAGCTAACGTACTAGCTGAGAAATACGCATTTTTGTAAAAATTTGAGTTTTCGACGATATTTTCCTTGTTTTGGTATCAGGAGAACATAATGGGGCAGGAGCTAACGTACTAGCTATGAAATACGCATTTTCGAAAAATTGGACTTTTTGACGATATTTTCTTTGATTTCGTATCAGGAGAACATAAAAGAGCAGGAGCTAACGTTCCAGCTATGAAATACGCATTTTTGTAAAAATTTGAATTTTAGACGATATTTTCTTTGTTTTGGTATCAGGAGAACATAATGGGACAGGAGCTAACGTACCAGCTATGAAATACGCATTTTTGTAAAAATTTGAGTTTTTGACGATATTATCCTTGATTTCGTATCAGGAGAACATAAAAGAGCAGGAGCTAACGTTCCAGCTACAAAAAACGCATTTTTGTAAAAATTTGAATTTTAGACGATATTTTCTTTGTTTTGGTATCAGGAGAACATAATGGGGCAGGAGCTGACGTGCTAGCTATGAAATACGCATTTTTTAAAAATTCAACTTTTTGACGATATTTTTCTGGTTTTCGTATCAGGAGAACATAATAGGGCAGGAGCTAACGTCCTAGCTCTAAATACGCATTTTTGTAAAAATTCGACTTTTTGACGTCATTTTCCTTGTTTTGGCATCAGGAGAACATAATGGGGCAGGAGCTAACGTACTAGCTATGAAATACGCATTTTCGAAAAATTCGACTTTTTGACGATATTTTCTTTGATTTCGTATCAGGAGAACATAAAAGAGCAGGAGCTAACGTTCCAGCTATGAAATACCCATTTTTTAAAAATTCGACTTTTTGACGATATTTTCCTTGTTTTCGTATCAGGAGAACATGATGGGGCAGGAGCTGACGTACTAGCTATGAAATACGCATTTTTTAAAAATTCGACTTTTTGACGATATTTTCTAGGTTTTCGTATCAGGAGAACATAATGGGGCAGGAGCTAACGTACCAGCTATGAAATACGCATTTTTGTAAAAATTTGACTTTTGGACGATATTTTCTTTGTTTCGGTATCAGGAGAACATAATGGGACAGGAGCTAACGTACTAGCTCTAAATACGCATTTTAGTAAAAATTCGAATTTTTGACGACATTTTTCTTGTTTTGGTATCAGGAGAACATAATGGGGCAGGTGCTAACGTACAAGCTATGAAATACGCATTTTTGTAAAAATTCAACTTTTTTAAAATGTTTTCTTTGTTTTGGTATCAGGAGTACATAAAGGGGCAAGAGCTAACGTACAAGATCATACAATCGTATGATCAAAGTTACGAGTGAATATGACATCAAATGATGTCAAATATGATAGTGTGCCGTATCATTTGCACTTATTGTATCACGTGATACAATCGTATGATTGAAGTTACAGTGAATATACTATTAAATAATGTCGATTATGACAGTGTACTGTATCATTGGCACTTATTGTATCACGTGATACGATCGTATGATTGAAGTCATGAATGAATATAACATCAAATGATGTCGATTATGATAGCGCACCATATCATTAGCACTTATTGTATAATGTGATGTGATCGTATGATAAAAGTTACAAGTGAATATAAAATCAAATAATGTCGATTATAATAGTATAGCACATCATTGGCACTCATTGTATCACGAGATACGATCGTATGATTGAAGTCACGAGTGAATATAACATCAAATGATGTTGAATATGATTGTATAATGTATCATTAGCACTCATTGTTTCACGTGATACGATCGTATGATTAAAGTTACAGGTGAATATAACATCAAATCATGTCGATTATGATAGTGTACCGCATCATTGGCACTCATTATATCACGTGATACTATCGTATGATTGAAGTCACGAGTGAATATAACATCAAATGATGCTACATATGATTGTATAGTGTATCATTAGCACTCATTATATCACGTGATACGATCGTATGATTAAGGTTACGAGTGAATAAACTATTAAATGATGTCGAATATGATAGTGTACCGCATCATTGGCACTCATTGTTTCACGTGATACGATCGTATGATCAAAGTTACGAGTGAATATGACATCAAATGATGTCAAATATGATAGTGTGCCGTATCATTTGCACTTATTGTATCACGTGATACAATCGTATGATTGAAGTTAGAGTGAATATACTATTAAATAATGTCGATTATGACAGTGTACTGTATCATTGGCACTCATTGTATCACGTGATACGATCGTATGATTGAAGTCATGAATGAATATAACATCAAATAATGCTAAATATGATTGTATAGTGTAGCATTGACACTCATTGTATCACGAGATACGATCGTATGATTAAAGTCACGAGTGAATATAACATCAAATGATGTTGAATATGATTGTATAATGTATCATTAGCACTCATTGTTTCACGTGATACGATCGTATGATTAAAGTTACGAGTGAATATACTATTAAATGATGTCGATTATGATAGTGTACCGCATCATTGGCACTAATTGTATCACGTGATACGATCGTATGATCAAAGCTACGAGTTAACATAATAGGGCAGGAATTATTGTACCAGCTATGAATTACGCATTTTTGTAAAATTCTACTTTTTGACGATATTTTTCTTGTTTTGGTATGAGGAAATCATAATTGTTCAGGAGCTAACGTACCAGCTATAAAATACTCTTATATGTAAAAATTTAACTTTTTGATGACATTTTCCTTGTTTTGGTATCAGGAGAACATAATAAGGCAGGAGCTAACGTACTAGCTGAGAAATACGCATTTTTGTAAAAATTTGAGTTTTCGACGATATTTTCCTTGTTTTGGTATCAGGAGAACATAATGGGGCAGGAGCTAACGTACTAGCTATGAAATACGCATTTTCGAAAAATTGGACTTTTTGACGATATTTTCCTTGATTTCGTATCAGGAGAACATAAAAGAGCAGGAGCTAACGTTCCAGCTATGAAATACGCATTTTTGTAAAAATTTGAATTTTAGACGATATTTTCTTTGTTTTGGTATCAGGAGAACATAATGGGACAGGAGCTAACGTACCAGCTATGAAATACGCATTTTTGTAAAAATTTGAGTTTTTGACGATATTATCCTTGATTTCGTATCAGGAGAACATAAAAGAGCAGGAGCTAACGTTCCAGCTACAAAAAACGCATTTTTGTAAAAATTTGAATTTTAGACGATATTTTCTTTGTTTTGGTATCAGGAGAACATAATGGGGCAGGAGCTGACGTGCTAGCTATGAAATACGCATTTTTTAAAAATTCAACTTTTTGACGATATTTTTCTGGTTTTCGTATCAGGAGAACATAATAGGGCAGGAGCTAACGTCCTAGCTCTAAATACGCATTTTTGTAAAAATTCGACTTTTTGACGTCATTTTCCTTGTTTTGGCATCAGGAGAACATAATGGGGCAGGAGCTAACGTACTAGCTATGAAATACGCATTTTCGAAAAATTCGACTTTTTGACGATATTTTCTTTGATTTCGTATCAGGAGAACATAAAAGAGCAGGAGCTAACGTTCCAGCTATGAAATACCCATTTTTTAAAAATTCGACTTTTTGACGATATTTTCCTTGTTTTCGTATCAGGAGAACATGATGGGGCAGGAGCTGACGTACTAGCTATGAAATACGCATTTTTTAAAAATTCGACTTTTTGACGATATTTTCTAGGTTTTCGTATCAGGAGAACATAATGGGGCAGGAGCTAACGTACCAGCTATGAAATACGCATTTTTGTAAAAATTTGACTTTTGGACGATATTTTCTTTGTTTCGGTATCAGGAGAACATAATGGGACAGGAGCTAACGTACTAGCTCTAAATACGCATTTTAGTAAAAATTCGAATTTTTGACGACATTTTTCTTGTTTTGGTATCAGGAGAACATAATGGGGCAGGTGCTAACGTACAAGCTATGAAATACGCATTTTTGTAAAAATTCAACTTTTTTAAAATGTTTTCTTTGTTTTGGTATCAGGAGTACATAAAGGGGCAAGAGCTAACGTACAAGATCATACAATCGTATGATCAAAGTTACGAGTGAATATGACATCAAATGATGTCAAATATGATAGTGTGCCGTATCATTTGCACTTATTGTATCACGTGATACAATCGTATGATTGAAGTTACAGTGAATATACTATTAAATAATGTCGATTATGACAGTGTACTGTATCATTGGCACTTATTGTATCACGTGATACGATCGTATGATTGAAGTCATGAATGAATATAACATCAAATGATGTCGATTATGATAGCGCACCATATCATTAGCACTTATTGTATAATGTGATGTGATCGTATGATAAAAGTTACAAGTGAATATAAAATCAAATAATGTCGATTATAATAGTATAGCACATCATTGGCACTCATTATATCACGTGATACGATCGTATGATTAAGGTTACGAGTGAATAAACTATTAAATGATGTCGAATATGATAGTGTACCACATCATTGGCACTCATTATATCACGTGATACGATCGTATAATGAAAGTTACGAGTGAATATAACATCAAATGATGTCGATTATGATAGTGTACCACATCATTGGCACTCATTATATCACGTGATACTATCGTATGATTGAAGTCACGAGTGAATATAACATCAAATAATGCTAAATATGATTGTATAGTGCAGCATTGACACTCATTGTATCACGAGATACGGTCGTATGATTGAAGTCACGAGTGAATATAACATCAAATAATGCTAAATATGATTGTATAGTGTAGCATTGACACTCATTGTATCACGAGATACGATCGTATGATTAAAGTCACGAGTGAATATAACATCAAATGATGTTGAATATGATTGTATAATGTATCATTAGCACTCATTGTTTCACGTGATACGATCGTATGATTAAAGTTACGAGTGAATATACTATTAAATGATGTCGATTATGATAGTGTACCGCATCATTGGCACTAATTGTATCACGTGATACGATCGTATGATTAAAGCTACGAGTTAACATAATAGGGCAGGAATTATTGTACCAGCTATGAATTACGCATTTTTGTAAAATTCTACTTTTTGACGATATTTTTCTTGTTTTGGTATGAGGAAATCATAATTGTTCAGGAGCTAACGTACCAGCTATAAAATACTCTTATATGTAAAAATTTAACTTTTTTATGACATTTTCCTTGTTTTGGTATCAGGAGAACATAATAAGGCAGGAGTTAACGTACTAGCTGAGAAATACGCATTTTTGTAAAAATTTGAGTTTTCGACGATATTTTCCTTGTTTTGGTATCAGGAGAACATAATGGGGCAGGAGCTAACGTACTAACTATGAAATACGCATTTTCGAAAAATTCGACTTTTTGACGATATTTTCCTTGATTTCGTACCAGGAGAACATAAAAGTGCAGGAGCTAACGTTCCAGCTATGAAATACGCATTTTTTAAAAATTCGACTTTTTGACGATATTTTCCTGGTTTTCGTATCAGGAGAACATAATAGGGCAGGAGCTAACGTACCAGCTATGAAATACGCAATTTTTGTAAAAATTTGAGTTTTCGACGATATTTTCCTTGTTTTGGTATCAGGAGAACATAATGGGGCAGGAGCTAACGTACTAGCTATGAAATACGCATTTTTGTAAAAATTTGAGTTTTTGACGATATTTTCCTTGATTTCGTATCAGGAGAACATAAAAGAGCAGGAGCTAACGTTCCAGCTACAAAAAACGCATTTTTGTAAAAATTTGAATTTTAGACGATATTTTCCTTGTTTTGGTATCAGGAGAACATAATGGGGCAGGAGCTAACGTACCAGCTATGAAATACGCATTTTTGTAAAAATTTGAGTTTTTGACGATATTTTCCTTGATTTCGTATCAGGAGAACATAAAAGAGCAGGAGCTAACGTTCCAGCTACAAAAAACGCATTTTTGTAAAAATTTGAATTTTAGACGATATTTTCTTTGTTTTGGTATCAGGAGAACATAAAGGGGCAAGAGCTAACGTACAAGATCATACGATCGTATGATCAAAGTTATGAGTGAATATGACATCAAATGATGTCAAATATGATAGTGTGCCGTATCATTTGCACTTATTGTATCACGTGATACAATCGTTTGATTGAAGTTACAGTGAATATACTATTAAATAATGTCGATAATGACAGTCTACTATATCATTGGCACTCATTGTATCACGTGATACGATCGTATGATTGAAGTCATGAATGAATATAACATCAAATGATGTCGATTATGATAGTGTGCCGCATCATTAGCACACATTGTATCACATGATACGATTGTATGATTGAAGTTACGAGTGAATATAACATCAAATGATTTCGAATATGATAATGAACCGCATCATTAGCAATCATTATATCACGTGATACCATCATATGATTGAAGTCACGAGTGAATATAACATCAAATGATGTTGGATATGATTGTATAATGTATGATAGCACTCATTGTTTCACGTGATACGATCGTATGATTAAAGTTACAGGTGAATATAATATCAATTGATGTCGTATATGATAGCACACCATATCATTAGCACTTATTGTATCATGTGATGTGATCGTATGATTGAAGTCACGAGTGAATATAGCATCAAATAATGCTAAATATGATTGTATAGTGTAGCATTGACACTCATTGTATCACGAGATACGATCGTATGATTAAAGTCACGAGTGAATATACTATAAAATGATGTCGACTATGATAGTGTACCACATCATTGGCACTCATTATATCACGTGATACGATCGTATGATGAAAGTTACGAGTTAATATAACATCAAATGATGTCGAATAGGATTGTATAATGTATCATTAGCACTTATTGTTTCACGTGATACGATCGTATGATTAAAGTTACGATTGGAGATACTAATAAATAATGTTGAATATAATAGTGCACCTTATCATTAGCACTTATTGTATCATGTGATGCGATCGTATGATTAAAGTTACAAGTGAATATAACATCAAATGATGTCGATTATGATAGTGTACCACATCATTGGCACTCATTATATCACGTGATACTATCGTATGATTGAAGTCACGAGTGAATATAACATCAAATAATGCTAAATATGATTGTATAGTGCAGCATTGACACTCATTGTATCACGAGATACGGTCGTATGATTGAAGTCACGAGTGAATATAACATCAAATAATGCTAAATATGATTGTATAGTGTAGCATTGACACTCATTGTATCACGAGATACGATCGTATGATTAAAGTCACGAGTGAATATAACATCAAATGATGTTGAATATGATTGTATAATGTATCATTAGCACTCATTGTTTCACGTGATACGATCGTATGATTAAAGTTACGAGTGAATATACTATTAAATGATGTCGATTATGATAGTGTACCGCATCATTGGCACTAATTGTATCACGTGATACGATCGTATGATTAAAGCTACGAGTTAACATAATAGGGCAGGAATTATTGTACCAGCTATGAATTACGCATTTTTGTAAAATTCTACTTTTTGACGATATTTTTCTTGTTTTGGTATGAGGAAATCATAATTGTTCAGGAGCTAACGTACCAGCTATAAAATACTCTTATATGTAAAAATTTAACTTTTTTATGACATTTTCCTTGTTTTGGTATCAGGAGAACATAATAAGGCAGGAGTTAACGTACTAGCTGAGAAATACGCATTTTTGTAAAAATTTGAGTTTTCGACGATATTTTCCTTGTTTTGGTATCAGGAGAACATAATGGGGCAGGAGCTAACGTACTAACTATGAAATACGCATTTTCGAAAAATTCGACTTTTTGACGATATTTTCCTTGATTTCGTACCAGGAGAACATAAAAGTGCAGGAGCTAACGTTCCAGCTATGAAATACGCATTTTTTAAAAATTCGACTTTTTGACGATATTTTCCTGGTTTTCGTATCAGGAGAACATAATAGGGCAGGAGCTAACGTACCAGCTATGAAATACGCAATTTTTGTAAAAATTTGAGTTTTCGACGATATTTTCCTTGTTTTGGTATCAGGAGAACATAATGGGGCAGGAGCTAACGTACTAGCTATGAAATACGCATTTTCGAAAAATTCGACGATATTTTCCTTGATTTCGTATCAGGAGAACATAAAAGAGCAGGAGCTAACGTTCCAGCTATGAAATACCCATTTTTTAAAAATTCGACTTTTTGACGATATTTTCCTTGTTTTCGTATCAGGAGAACATAATGGGGCAGGAGCTGACGTACTAGCTATGAAATATGTAATTTTTAAAAATTCGACTTTTTGACGATATTTTCCTGGTTTTGGTA
This sequence comes from Acanthosoma haemorrhoidale, assembly GCA_930367205.1. NCBI lineage: Eukaryota > Metazoa > Arthropoda > Insecta > Hemiptera > Acanthosomatidae > Acanthosoma > Acanthosoma haemorrhoidale. The sequence goes on from OV884014.1 coordinate 118,968,949, forward strand.
TGAGGAAATCATAATTGTTCAGGAGCTAACGTACCAGCTATAAAATACTCTTATATGTAAAAATTTAACTTTTTGATGACATTTTCCTTGTTTTGGTATCAGGAGAACATAATAAGGCAGGAGTTAACGTACTAGCTGAGAAATACGCATTTTTGTAAAAATTTGAGTTTTCGACGATATTTTCCTTGTTTTGGTATCAGGAGAACATAATGGGGCAGGAGCTAACGTACTAACTATGAAATACGCATTTTCGAAAACTTCGACTTTTTGACGATATTTTCCTTGATTTCGTACCAGGAGAACATAAAAGTGCAGGAGCTAACGTACCAGCTATGAGATACCTATTTTTTTAAAATTTGACTTTTTGACGATATTTTTCTGGTTTTCGTATCAGGAGAACATAATAGGGCAGGAGCTAACGTCCTAGCTCTAAATACGCATTTTTGTAAAAATTCGACTTTTTGACGTCATTTTTCTTGTTTTGGTATCAGGAGAACAAAATAGGGCAGGAGCTAACGTACCAGCTATGAAATACGCAATTTTTGTAAAAATTTGAGTTTTCGACGATATTTTCCTTGATTTCGTATCAGGAGAACATAAAAGAGCAGGAGCTAACGTTCCAGCTATGAAATACCCATTTTTTAAAAATTCGACTTTTTGACGATATTTTCCTTGTTTTCGTATCAGGAGAACATAATGGGGCAGGAGCTGACGTACTAGCTATGAAATATGTAATTTTTAAAAATTCGACTTTTTGACGATATTTTCCTGGTTTTGGTATGAGGAAATCATAATTGTTCAGGAGCTAACGTACCAGCTATAAAATACTCTTATATGTAAAAATTTAACTTTTTGATGACATTTTCCTTGTTTTGGTATCAGGAGAACATAATAAGGCAGGAGTTAACGTACTAGCTGAGAAATACGCATTTTTGTAAAAATTTGAGTTTTCGACGATATTTTCCTTGTTTTGGTATCAGGAGAACATAATGGGGCAGGAGCTAACGTACTAACTATGAAATACGCATTTTCGAAAACTTCGACTTTTTGACGATATTTTCCTTGATTTCGTACCAGGAGAACATAAAAGTGCAGGAGCTAACGTACCAGCTATGAGATACCTATTTTTTTTAAATTTGACTTTTTGACGATATTTTTCTGGTTTTCGTATCAGGAGAACATAATAGGGCAGGAGCTAACGTCCTAGCTCTAAATACGCATTTTTGTAAAAATTCGACTTTTTGACGTCATTTTTCTTGTTTTGGTATCAGGAGAACATAATAGGGCAGGAGCTAACGTACCAGCTATGAAATACGCAATTTTTGTAAAAATTTGAGTTTTCGACGATATTTTCCTTGATTTCGTATCAGGAGAACATAAAAGAGCAGGAGCTAACGTTCCAGCTATGAAATACCCATTTTTTAAAAATTCGACTTTTTGACGATATTTTCCTTGTTTTCGTATCAGGAGAACATAATGGGGCAGGAGCTGACGTACTAGCTATGAAATATGTAATTTTTAAAAATTCGACTTTTTGACGATATTTTCCTGGTTTTCGTATCAGGAGAACATAATAGGGCAGGAGCTAACGTACCAGCTATGAAATACGCAATTTTTGTAAAAATTTGAGTTTTCGACGATATTTTCCTTGTTTTGGTATCAGGAGAACATAATGGGGCAGGAGCTAACGTACTAGCTATGAAATACGCATTTTTGTGAAAATTTGAGTTTTTGACGATATTTTTCTTGATTTCGTATCAGGAGAACATAAAAGAGCAGGAGCTAACGTTCCAGCTAAAAAAACGCATTTTTGTAAAAATTTGAATTTTAGACGATATTTTCCTTGTTTTGGTATCAGGAGAACATAATGCGGCAGGAGCTAACGTACCAGCTATGAAATACGCATTTTTGTAAAAATTTGAGTTTTTGACGATATTTTCCTTGATTTCGTATCAGGAGAACATAAAAGAGCAGGAGCTAACGTTCCAGCTACAAAAAACGCATTTTTGTAAAAATTTGAATTTTAGACGATATTTTCTTTGTTTTCGTATCAGGAGAACATAATGGGACAGGAGCTAACGTACCAGCTATGAGATACCTATTTTTTTAAAATTTGACTTTTTGACGATATTTTTCTGGTTTTCGTATCAGGAGAACATAATAGGGCAGGAGCTAACGTCCTAGCTCTAAATACGCATTTTTGTAAAAATTCGACTTTTTGACGTCATTTTTCTTGTTTTGGTATCAGGAGAACATAATGGGGCAGGAGCTAACGTACTAGCTATGAAATACGCATTTTCGAAAAATTCGACTTTTTGACGATATTTTCTTTGATTTCGTATCAGGAGAACATAAAAGAGCAGGAGCTAACGTTCCAGCTATGAAATACCCATTTTTTAAAAATTCGACTTTTTGACGATATTTTCCTTGTTTTCGTATCAGGAGAACATAATGGGGCAGGAGCTAACGTCCAAGCTCTAAATACGCATTTTTGTAAAAATTCGACTTTTTGACGTCATTTTTCTTGTTTTGGTATCAGGAGAACATAATGGGGCAGGAGCTAACGTCCTAGCTCTAAATACGCATTTTTGTAAAAATTCGACTTTTTGACGTCATTTTTCTTGTTTTGGTATCAGGAGAACATAATGGGGCAGGAGCTAACGTACTAGCTATGAAATACGCATTTTCGAAAAATTCAACTTTTTGACGATATTTTCTTTGATTTCGTATCAGGAGAACATAAAAGAGCAGGAGCTAACGTTCCAGCTATGAAATACCCATTTTTTAAAAATTCGACTTTTTGACGATATTTTCCTTGTTTTCGTATCAGGAGAACATAATGGGGCAGGAGCTGACGTACTAGCTATGAAAAACGCATTTTTTAAAAATTCGACTATTCGACGATATTTTCCTGGTTTTCGTATCAGGAGAACATAATAGGGCAGGAGCTAACGTACTAGCTATGAAATACGCATTTTTGTAAAAATTTGAGTTTTGACGATATTTTCCTTGATTTCGTATCAGGAGAACATAAAAGAGCAGGAGCTAACGTTCCAGTTACAAAAAACGCATTTTTGTAAAAATTTGAATTTTAGACGATATTTTCCTTGTTTTGGTGTCAGGAGAACATAATGGGGCAGGAGCTAACGTCCTAGCTCTAAATACGCATTTTTGTAAAAATTCGACTTTTTGACGTCATTTTTCTTGTTTTGGTATCAGGAGAACATAATGGGGCAGGAGCTAACGTACTAGCTATGAAATACGCATTTTCGAAAAATTCGACTTTTTGACGATATTTTCTTTGATTTCGTATCAGGAGAACATAAAAGAGCAGGAGCTAACGTTCCAGCTATGAAATACCCATTTTTTAAAAATTCGACTTTTTGACGATATTTTCCTTGTTTTCGTATCAGGAGAACATAATGGGGCAGGAGCTGACGTACTAGCTATGAAAAACGCATTTTTTAAAAATTCGACTATTCGACGATATTTTCCTGGTTTTCGTATCAGGAGAACATAATAGGGCAGGAGCTAACGTACCAGCTATGAAATACGCAATTTTTGTAAAAATTTGAGTTTTCGACGATATTTTCCTTGTTTTGGTATCAGGAGAACATAATGGGGCAGGAGCTAACGTACTAGCTATGAAATACGCATTTTTGTAAAAATTTGAGTTTTTGACGATATTTTCCTTGATTTCGTATCAGGAGAACATAAAAGAGCAGGAGCTAACGTTCCAGCTACAAAAAACGCATTTTTGTAAAAATTTGAATTTTAGACGATATTTTCCTTGTTTTGGTATCAGGAGAACATAATGGGGCAGGAGCTAACGTACCAGCTATGAAATACGCATTTTTGTAAAAATTTGAGTTTTTGACGATATTTTCCTTGATTTCGTATCAGGAGAACATAAAAGAGCAGGAGCTAACGTTCCAGCTATGAAATACCCATTTTTTAAAAATTCGACTTTTTGACGATATTTTCCTTGTTTTCGTATTAGGAGAACATAATGGGGCAGGAGCTAACGTCCTAGCTCTAAATACGCATTTTTGTAAAAATTCGACTTTTTGACGTCATTTTTCTTGTTTTGGTATCAGGAGAACATAATGGGGCAGGAGCTAACGTCCTAGCTCTAAATACGCATTTTTGTAAAAATTCGACTTTTTGACGTCATTTTTCTTGTTTTGGTATCAGGAGAACATAATGGGGCAGGAGCTAACGTACTAGCTATGAAATACGCATTTTCGAAAAATTCGACTTTTTGACGATATTTTCCTTGATTTCGTATCAGGAGAACATAAAAGAGCAGGAGCTAACGTTCCAGCTATGAAATACCCATTTTTTAAAAATTCGACTTTTTGACGATATTTTCCTTGTTTTCGTATCAGGAGAACATAATGGGGCAGGAGCTGACGTACTAGCTATGAAAAACGCATTTTTTAAAAATTCGACTATTCGACGATATTTTCCTGGTTTTCGTATCAGGAGAACATAATAGGGCAGGAGCTAACGTACTAGCTATGAAATACGCATTTTTGTAAAAATTTGAGTTTTTGACGATATTTTCCTTGATTTCGTATCAGGAGAACATAAAAGAGCAGGAGCTAACGTTCCAGCTACAAAAAACGCATTTTTGTAAAAATTTGAATTTTAGACGATATTTTCCTTGTTTTGGTATCAGGAGAACATAATGGGGCAGGAGCTGACGTACTAGCTATGAAAAACGCATTTTTTAAAAATTCGACTATTCGACGATATTTTCCTGGTTTTCGTATCAGGAGAACATAATAGGGCAGGAGCTAACGTACTAGCTATGAAATACGCATTTTTGTAAAAATTTGAGTTTTGACGATATTTTCCTTGATTTCGTATCAGGAGAACATAAAAGAGCAGGAGCTAACGTTCCAGTTACAAAAAACGCATTTTTGTAAAAATTTGAATTTTAGACGATATTTTCCTTGTTTTGGTGTCAGGAGAACATAATGGGGCAGGAGCTAACGTCCTAGCTCTAAATACGCATTTTTGTAAAAATTCGACTTTTTGACGTCATTTTTCTTGTTTTGGTATCAGGAGAACATAATGGGGCAGGAGCTAACGTACTAGCTATGAAATACGCATTTTCGAAAAATTCGACTTTTTGACGATATTTTCTTTGATTTCGTATCAGGAGAACATAAAAGAGCAGGAGCTAACGTTCCAGCTATGAAATACCCATTTTTTAAAAATTCGACTTTTTGACGATATTTTCCTTGTTTTCGTATCAGGAGAACATAATGGGGCAGGAGCTGACGTACTAGCTATGAAAAACGCATTTTTTAAAAATTCGACTATTCGACGATATTTTCCTGGTTTTCGTATCAGGAGAACATAATAGGGCAGGAGCTAACGTACCAGCTATGAAATACGCAATTTTTGTAAAAATTTGAGTTTTCGACGATATTTTCCTTGTTTTGGTATCAGGAGAACATAATGGGGCAGGAGCTAACGTACTAGCTATGAAATACGCATTTTTGTAAAAATTTGAGTTTTTGACGATATTTTCCTTGATTTCGTATCAGGAGAACATAAAAGAGCAGGAGCTAACGTTCCAGCTACAAAAAACGCATTTTTGTAAAAATTTGAATTTTAGACGATATTTTCCTTGTTTTGGTATCAGGAGAACATAATGGGGCAGGAGCTAACGTACCAGCTATGAAATACGCATTTTTGTAAAAATTTGAGTTTTTGACGATATTTTCCTTGATTTCGTATCAGGAGAACATAAAAGAGCAGGAGCTAACGTTCCAGCTATGAAATACCCATTTTTTAAAAATTCGACTTTTTGACGATATTTTCCTTGTTTTCGTATTAGGAGAACATAATGGGGCAGGAGCTAACGTCCTAGCTCTAAATACGCATTTTTGTAAAAATTCGACTTTTTGACGTCATTTTTCTTGTTTTGGTATCAGGAGAACATAATGGGGCAGGAGCTAACGTCCTAGCTCTAAATACGCATTTTTGTAAAAATTCGACTTTTTGACGTCATTTTTCTTGTTTTGGTATCAGGAGAACATAATGGGGCAGGAGCTAACGTACTAGCTATGAAATACGCATTTTCGAAAAATTCGACTTTTTGACGATATTTTCTTTGATTTCGTATCAGGAGAACATAAAAGAGCAGGAGCTAACGTTCCAGCTATGAAATACCCATTTTTTAAAAATTCGACTTTTTGACGATATTTTCCTTGTTTTCGTATCAGGAGAACATAATGGGGCAGGAGCTGACGTACTAGCTATGAAAAACGCATTTTTTAAAAATTCGACTATTCGACGATATTTTCCTGGTTTTCGTATCAGGAGAACATAATAGGGCAGGAGCTAACGTACTAGCTATGAAATACGCATTTTTGTAAAAATTTGAGTTTTTGACGATATTTTCCTTGATTTCGTATCAGGAGAACATAAAAGAGCAGGAGCTAACGTTCCAGCTACAAAAAACGCATTTTTGTAAAAATTTGAATTTTAGACGATATTTTCCTTGTTTTGGTATCAGGAGAACATAATGGGGCAGGAGCTAACGTACCAGCTATGAAATACGCATTTTTGTAAAAATTTGAGTTTTTGACGATATTTTCCATGATTTCGTATCAGGAGAACATAAAAGAGCAGGAGCTAACGTTCCAGCTACAAAAAACGCATTTTTGTAAAAATTTGAATTTTAGACGATATTTTCTTTGTTTTGGTATCAGGAGAACATATTAGGGCAGGAGCTAACGTCCTAGCTCTAAATACGCATTTTTGTAAAAATTCGACTTTTTGACGTCATTTTTCTTGTTTTGGTATCAGGAGAACATAATGGGGCAGGAGCTAACGTACTAGCTATGAAATACGCATTTTCGAAAAATTCGACTTTTTGACGATATTTTCTTTGATTTCGTATCAGGAGAACATAATAGGGCAGGAGCTAACGTACCAGCTATGAAATACGCAATTTTTGTAAAAATTTGAGTTTTCGACGATATTTTCTTTGTTTTGGTATCAGGAGAACATAATGGGACAGGAGCTAACGTACCAGCTATGAGATACCTATTTTTTTAAAATTTGACTTTTTGACGTCATTTTTCTTGTTTTGGTATCAGGAGAACATAATGGGGCAGATGCTAACGTACAAGCTATGAAATACGCATTTTTGTAAAAATTCAACTTTTTTAAAATGTTTTCTTTGTTTTGGTATCAGGAGAACATAAAGGGGCAAGAGCTAACGTACAAGATCATACGATCGTATGATCAAAGTTATGAGTGAATATGACATCAAATCATGTCAAATATGATAGTGTGCCGTATCATTTGCACTTATTGTATCACGTGATACAATCGTATGATTGAAGTTACAGTGAATATACTATTAAATAATGTCGATTATGACAGTGTACTGTATCATTGGCACTCATTGTATCACGTGATACGATCGTATGATTGAAGTCATGAATGAATATAACATCAAATGATGTCGATTATGATAGTGTGCCGCATCATTAGCACACATTGTATCACATGATACGATTGTATGATTGAAGTTACGAGTGAATATAACATCAAATGATTTCGAATATGATAATGAACCGCATCATTGGCAATCATTATATCACGTGATACCATCATATGATTAAAGTCACGAGTGAATATAACATCAAATGATGTTGGATATGATTGTATAATGTATAATAGCACTCATTGTTTCACGTGATACGATCGTATGATTAAAGTTACAGGTGAATATAATATCAATTGATGTCGTATATGATAGCACACCATATCATTAGCACTTATTGTATCATGTGATGTGATCGTATGATTGAAGTCACGAGTGAATATAGCATCAAATATTGCTAAATATGATTGTATAGTGTAGCATTGACACTCATTGTATCACGAGATACGATCGTATGATTAAAGTCACGAGTGAATATACTATAAAATGATGTCGATTATGATAGTGTACCACATCATTGGCACTCATTATATCACGTGATACGATCGTATGATTGAAGTCACGAGTGAATATAATATCAAATGATGTCAATTATGATAGTGTTGCGTATCATAAGCACTCATTGTATCACGTGATACGATCGTATGATTGAAGTCACGAGTGTATATAACATCAAATAATGCTAAATATGATTGTATAGTGTAGCATTGACACTCATTGTATCACGAGATACGATCGTATGATTGAAGTCACGAGTGAATATACTATAAAATGATGTCGATTATGATAGTGTACCACATCATTAGCACTCATTATATCACGTGATACGATCGTATGATTGAAGTCACGAGTGAATATAATATCAAATGATGTCAATTATGATAGTGTTGCGTATCATAAGCACTCATTGTATCACGTGATACGATCGTATGATGAAAGTTACGAGTTAATATAACATCAAATGATGTCGAAAAGGATTGTATAATGTATCATTAGCACTTATTGTTTCACGTGATACGATCGTATGATTAAAGTTACGATTGGAGATACTAATAAATGATGTTGAATATAATAGTGCACCATATCATTAGCACTTATTGTATCATGTGATGCGATCGTATGATTAAAGTTACAAGTGAATATAACATCAAATGATGTCGATTATGATAGTGTACCACATCATTGGCACTCATTATATCACGTGATACGATCGTATAATGAAAGTTACGAGTGAATATAACATCAAATGATGTCAATTATAATAGTGTACCGCATCATTGGCACTCATTATATCACGTGATACTATCGTATGATTGAAGTCACGAGTGAATATAACATCAAATAATGCTAAATATGATTGTATAGTGTAGCATTGACACTCATTGTATCACGAGATACGATCGTATGATTGAAGTCACGAGTGAATATAACATCAAATAATGCTAAATATGATTGTATAGTGTAGCATTGACACTCATTGTATCACGAGATACGATCGGATGATTAAAGTCACGAGTGAATATAACATCAAATGATGTTGAATATGATTGTATAATGTATCATTAGCACTCATTGTTTCACGTGATACGATCGTATGATTAAAGTTACGAGTGAATATACTATTAAATGATGTCGATTATGATAGTGTACCGCATCATTGGCACTAATTGTATCACGTGATACGATCGTATGATCAAAGCTACGAGTTAACATAATAGGGCAGGAATCATTGTACCAGCTATGAATTACGCATTTTTGTAAAATTCTACTTTTTGACGATATTTTTCTTGTTTTGGTATGAGGAAATCATAATTGTTCAGGAGCTAACGTACCAGCTATAAAATACTCTTATATGTAAAAATTTAACTTTTTGATGACATTTTCCTTGTTTTGGTATCAGGAGAACATAATAAGGCAGGAGTTAACGTACTAGCTGAGAAATACGCATTTTTGTAAAAATTTGAGTTTTCGACGATATTTTCCTTGTTTTGGTATCAGGAGAACATAATGGGGCAGGAGCTAACGTACTAACTATGAAATACGCATTTTCGAAAAATTCGACTTTTTGACGATATTTTCCTTGATTTCGTATCAGGAGAACATAAAAGAGCAGGAGCTAACGTTCCAGCTATGAAATACCCATTTTTTAAAAATTCGACTTTTTGACGTCATTTTTCTTGTTTTGGTATCAGGAGAACAAATTGGGGCAGGTGCTAGCGTACAAGCTATGAAATACGCATTTTTGTAAAAATTCAACTTTTTTAAAATGTTTTCTTTGTTTTGGTATCAGGAGAACATAAAGGGGCAAGAGCTAACGTACAAGATCATACGATCGTATGATCAAAGTTACGAGTGAATATGACATCAAATGATGTCAAATATGACAGTGTACTGTAGCATTGGCACTCATTGTATCACGTGATACGATCGTATGATTAAAGTCACGAGTGAATATACTATAAAATGATGTCGATTATGATAGTGTACCACATCATTGGCACTCATTATATCACGTGATACGATCGTATGATTGAAGTCACGAGTGAATATAATATCAAATGATGTCGAATATGATAATGTACCGTATCATGAGCACTCATTGTATCACGTGATACGATCGTATGATGAAAGTTACGAGTGAATATAACATCAAATGATGTCGATTATGATAGTGTACCACATCATTGGCACTAATTGTATCACGTGATACAATCGTATGATTGAAGTTACAGTGAATATACTATTAAATAATGTCGATTATGACAGTGTACTGTAGCATTGGCACTCATTGTATCACGTGATACGATCGTATGATTGAAGTCATGAATGAATAAAACATCAAATGATGTCGATTATGATAGTGTGCCGCATCAATAACACACATTGTATCACATGATACGATTGTATGATTAAAGTTACGAGTGAATAAAACATCAAATGATTTCGAATATGATAATGAACCGCATCATTGGCAATCATTATATCACGTGATACTATCATATGATTAAAGTCACGAGTGAATATAACATCAAATGATGTTGGATATGATTGTATAATGTATCATTAGCACTCATTGTTTCACGTGATACGATCGTGTGATTAAAGTTACAGGTGAATATAATATCAATTGATGTCGTATATAATAGCGCACCATATCATTAGCACTTATTGTATCATGTGATGTGATCGTATGATTGAAGTCACGAGTGAATATAACATCAAATAATGCTAAATATGATTGTATAGTGTAGCATTGACACTCATTGTATCACGAGATTCGATCGTATGATTAAAGTCACGAGTGAATATACTATAAAATGATGTCGATTATGATAGTGTACCACATCATTGGCACTCATTATATCACGTGATACGATCGTATGATTGAAGTCACGAGTGAATATAATATTAAATGATGTTAATTATGATAGTGTTGCGTATCATAAGCACTCATTGTATCACGTGATACGATCGTATGATGAAAGTTACGAGAGAATATAACATCAAATGATGTCGAATAGGATTGTATAATGTATCATTAGCACTCATTGTTTCACGTGATACGATCGTATGAGAAAAGTTACGAGTAAATATAACATCAAATGATGTCGAATATGATTGTGTACCGCATCATTTGAACTTATTGTATCACGTGATACGATCGTATGATTTAAGTTACGATTGAATATAACATAAATGATGTCGAATATAATAGTGTGCTGTATCATTGGCACTCATTCTATCACGTGATATGATCGTATGATTAAAGTTACGAGTGAATATAACATCAAATGATGTCGAATAAGATAGTGTGCTTAATCATTAGCACTCATTTTATCACGTGATACAATCGTATGATTCAAGTTACGAGTGAATATAACATCAGATGATGTCGAATATGATTGTGTGCTATATCATTAGCACTTATTCAATCACGTGATACGATCGTATGATTAAAGTTACGAGTGAATATAACATTAAATGATGTCGAATAAGATAGTGTGCCTAATCATTAGCACTCATGGTATCACGTGATACGATCGTATGATTCATGGTACCAGTGAATATAACATCAAATGATGTCGAATATGATTGTGTGCCATATCATTGGCATTTATTCAATCACGTGATACGGTCGTATGATTCAAGTTACGAGTGAATATAACATCAAATGATGTCGAATATGATTGTGTGCTGTATCATTAGCACTCATTGTATCACGTGATACAATCGTATGATTCAAGTTACGAGTGAACATAACATCAAATGCTGTCGAATATGATTGTGTACCGTATCATTTGAACTCATTGTATCACCTGATACGATCGTATGATTGAAGTCACGAGTGAATATAACATCAAATAATGCTAAATATGATTGTATAGTGTAGCATTGACACTCATTGTATCACGAGATACGATCGTATGATTAAAGTCACGAGTGAATATAACATCAAATGATGTTGAATATGATTGTATAATGTATCATTAGCACTCATTGTTTCACGTGATACGATCGTATGATTAAAGTTACGAGTGAATATACTATTAAATGATGTCGATTATGATAGTGTACCGCATCATTGGCACTAATTGTATCACGTGATACGATCGTATGATCAAAGCTACGAGTTAACATAATAGGGCAGGAATTATTGTACCAGCTATGAATTACGCATTTTTGTAAAATTCTACTTTTTGACGATATTTTTCTTGTTTTGGTATGAGGAAATCATAATTGTTCAGGAGCTAACGTACCAGCTATAAAATACTCTTATATGTAAAAATTTAACTTATTGATGACATTTTCCTTGTTTTGGTATCAGGAGAACATAATAAGGCAGGAGTTAACGTACTAGCTGAGAAATACGCATTTTTGTAAAAATTTGAGTTTTCGACGATATTTTACTTGTTTTGGTATCAGGAGAACATAATGGGGCAGGAGCTAACGTACTAACTATGAAATACGCATTTTCGAAAAATTCGACTTTTTGACGATATTTTCCTTGATTTCGTATCAGGAGAACATAAAAGAGCAGGAGCTAACGTTCCAGCTATGAAATACCCATTTTTTAAAAATTCGACTTTTTGACGTCATTTTTCTTGTTTTGGTATCAGGAGAACATAATGGGGCAGGTGCTAGCGTACAAGCTATGAAATACGCATTTTTGTAAAAATTCAACTTTTTTAAAATGTTTTCTTTGTTTTGGTATCAGAAGAACATAAAGGGGCAAGAGCTAACGTACAAGATCATACGATCGTATGATCAAAGTTACGAGTGAATATGACATCAAATGATGTCAAATATGACAGTGTACTGTAGCATTGGCACTCATTGTATCACGTGATACGATCGTATGATTGAAGTCATGAATGAATATAACATCAAATGATGTCGATTATGATAGTGTGCCGCATCAATAACACACATTGTATCACATGATACGATTGTATGATTAAAGTTACGAGTGAATAAAACATCAAATGATTTCGAATATGATAATGAACCGCATCATTGGCAATCATTATATCACGTGATACTATCATATGATTGAAGTCACGAGTGAATATAACATCAAATGATGTTGGATATGATTGTATAATGTATCATTAGCACTCATTGTTTCACGTGATACGATCGTATGATTAAAGTTACAGGTGAATATAATATCAATTGATGTCGTATATAATAGCGCACCATATCATTAGCACTTATTGTATCATGTGATGTGATCGTATGATTGAAGTCACGAGTGAATATAACATCAAATAATGCTAAATATGATTGTATAGTGTAGCATTGACACTCATTGTATCACGAGATTCGATCGTATGATTAAAGTCACGAGTGAATATACTATAAAATGATGTCGATTATGATAGTGTACCACATCATTGGCACTCATTATATCACGTGATACGATCGTATGATTGAAGTCACGAGTGAATATAATATTAAATGATGTTAATTATGATAGTGTTGCGTATCATAAGCACTCATTGTATCACGTGATACGATCGTATGATGAAAGTTACGAGAGAATATAACATCAAATGATGTCGAATAGGATTGTATAATGTATCATTAGCACTCATTGTTTCACGTGATACGATCGTATGAGAAAAGTTACGAGTAAATATAACATCAAATGATGTCGAATATGATTGTGTACCGCATCATTTGAACTTATTGTATCACGTGATACGATCGTATGATTTAAGTTACGATTGAATATAACATAAATGATGTCGAATATAATAGTGTGCTGTATCATTGGCACTCATTCTATCACGTGATATGATCGTATGATTAAAGTTACGAGTGAATATAACATCAAATGATGTCGAATAAGATAGTGTGCTATATCATTAGCACTTATTCAATCACGTGATACGGTCGTATGATTCAAGTTACGAGTGAATATAACATTAAATGATGTCGAATAAGATAGTGTGCCTAATCATTAGCACTCATGGTATCACGTGATACGATCGTATGATTCATGGTACCAGTGAATATAACATCAAATGATGTCGAATATGATTGTGTGCCATATCATTGGCATTCATTCAATCACGTGATACGGTCGTATGATTCAAGTTACGAGTGAATATAACATCAAATGATGTCGAATATGATTGTGTGCTGTATCATTAGCACTCATTGTATCACGTGATACAATCGTATGATTCAAGTTACGAGTGAACATAACATCAAATGCTGTCGAATATGATTGTGTACCGTATCATTTGAACTCATTGTATCACCTGATACGATCGTGTGATTCAAGTTACGAGTGAATATAACACCAAATAATGTCGAATTTGATTGTGTGCCATATCATTGGCACTCATTCAATCACGTGATACGATCGTATGATTAAAGTTACGAGTAAACATAACATCAAATGATGTGGAATATGATAGTGTACCGCATCATTGCCACTCATTATATCACGTGATACGATCGTATGATTGAAGCAACGAGTGAATATAACATCAAATGATGTCGAATATGATAGTGTACCGTATCATTGGCACTCATTGTATCACGTGATACGATCGTATGATGAAAGTTACGAGTGAAGATAACATCAAATGATTTTGAATATGATTGTATAATGTATCATTAGCACTCATTGTTTCACGTGATACGATCGTATGAGAAAAGTTACGAGTAAATATAACATCAAATGATGTCGAATATGATTGTGTACCGCATCATTTGAACTTATTGTATCACGTGATACGATCGTATGATTTAAGTTACGATTGAATATAACATGAATGATGTCGAATATAATTGTGTGCTGTATCATTGGCACTCATTCTATCACGTGATATGATCGTATGATTAAAGTTACGAGTGAATATAACATCAAATGATGTCGAATAAGATAGTGTGCTTAATCATTAGCACTCATTTTATCACGTGATACAATCGTATGATTCAAGTTACGAGTGAATATAACATCAGATGATGTCGAATATGATTGTGTGCTATATCATTAGCACTTATTCAATCACGTGATACGATCGTATGATTAAAGTTACGAGTGAATATAACATTAAATGATGTCGAATAAGATAGTGTGCCTAATCATTAGCACTCATGGTATCACGTGATACGATCGTATGATTCATGGTACCAGTGAATATAACATCAAATGATGTCGAATATGATTGTGTGCCATATCATTGGCATTCATTCAATCACGTGATACGGTCGTATGATTCAAGTTACGAGTGAATATAACATCAAATGATGTCGAATATGATTGTGTGCTGTATCATTAGCACTCATTGTATCACGTGATACAATCGTATGATTCAAGTTACGAGTGAACATAACATCAAATGCTGTCGAATATGATTGTGTACCGTATCATTTGAACTCATTGTATCACCTGATACGATCGTGTGATTCAAGTTACGAGTGAATATAACACCAAATAATGTCGAATTTGATTGTGTGCCATATCATTGGCACTCATTCAATCACGTGATACGATCGTATGATTAAAGTTACGAGTAAACATAACATCAAATGATGTGGAATATGATAGTGTACCGCATCATTGCCACTCATTATATCACGTGATACGATCGTATGATTGAAGCAACGAGTGAATATAACATCAAATGATGTCGAATATGATAGTGTACCGTATCATTGGCACTCATTGTATCACGTGATACGATCGTAAGAATAAAGTTACGAGTAAACATAACATCAAATGATGTCGAATATGATTGTGTATTGTATCATTTGAACTCATTGTATCACGTGATACGATCGTGTGATTCAAGTTACGAGTAAATATAACATCAAATGATGTTGAATATGATTGTATAATGTATCATTGGCACTCATTGTATCACGTGATACGATCGTATGATTAAACTTACGAGTAAATATAACATTAAATGATGTCAACCATGCTGGTATACCGTATCAATAACATCAGATGATGTCGATTATGATAGTGTACCGCATCATTGCAACTTATTATATCACGTGATACGATCGTATGATTGAAGCCACGACTGAATATAACATCAGATGATGTCGAATATGATAGTGTACCGTATCATTGGCACTCATTGTATCACGTGATACGATCGTATGATGAAAGTTACGAGTGAAGATAACATCAAATGATGTTGAATATGATTGTATAATGTATCATTAGCCCTCATTGTTTCACGTGATACGATCGTATGAGAAAAGTTACGAGTAAATATAACATCAAATGATGTCGAATATGATTGTGTACCGCATCATTTGAACTTATTGTATCACGTGATACGATCGTATGATTTAAGTTACGATTGAATATAACATGAATGATGTCGAATATAATTGTGTGCTGTATCATTGGCACTCATTCTATCACGTGATACGATCGTATGATTGAAGTCACGAGTGAATATAATATTAAATGATGTTAATTATGATAGTGTTGCGTATCATAAGCACTCATTGTATCACGTGATACGATCGTATGATGAAAGTTACGAGAGAATATAACATCAAATGATGTCGAATAGGATTGTATAATGTATCATTAGCACTCATTGTTTCACGTGATACGATCGTATGAGAAAAGTTACGAGTAAATATAACATCAAATGATGTCGAATATGATTGTGTACCGCATCATTTGAACTTATTGTATCACGTGATACGATCGTATGATTTAAGTTACGATTGAATATAACATAAATGATGTCGAATATAATAGTGTGCTGTATCATTGGCACTCATTCTATCACGTGATATGATCGTATGATTAAAGTTACGAGTGAATATAACATCAAATGATGTCGAATAAGATAGTGTGCTTAATCATTAGCACTCATTTTATCACGTGATACAATCGTATGATTCAAGTTACGAGTGAATATAACATCAGATGATGTCGAATATGATTGTGTGCTATATCATTAGCACTTATTCAATCACGTGATACGATCGTATGATTAAAGTTACGAGTGAATATAACATTAAATGATGTCGAATAAGATAGTGTGCCTAATCATTAGCACTCATGGTATCACGTGATACGATCGTATGATTCATGGTACCAGTGAATATAACATCAAATGATGTCGAATATGATTGTGTGCCATATCATTGGCATTTATTCAATCACGTGATACGGTCGTATGATTCAAGTTACGAGTGAATATAACATCAAATGATGTCGAATATGATTGTGTGCTGTATCATTAGCACTCATTGTATCACGTGATACAATCGTATGATTCAAGTTACGAGTGAACATAACATCAAATGCTGTCGAATATGATTGTGTACCGTATCATTTGAACTCATTGTATCACCTGATACGATCGTATGATTGAAGTCACGAGTGAATATAACATCAAATAATGCTAAATATGATTGTATAGTGTAGCATTGACACTCATTGTATCACGAGATACGATCGTATGATTAAAGTCACGAGTGAATATAACATCAAATGATGTTGAATATGATTGTATAATGTATCATTAGCACTCATTGTTTCACGTGATACGATCGTATGATTAAAGTTACGAGTGAATATACTATTAAATGATGTCGATTATGATAGTGTACCGCATCATTGGCACTAATTGTATCACGTGATACGATCGTATGATCAAAGCTACGAGTTAACATAATAGGGCAGGAATTATTGTACCAGCTATGAATTACGCATTTTTGTAAAATTCTACTTTTTGACGATATTTTTCTTGTTTTGGTATGAGGAAATCATAATTGTTCAGGAGCTAACGTACCAGCTATAAAATACTCTTATATGTAAAAATTTAACTTATTGATGACATTTTCCTTGTTTTGGTATCAGGAGAACATAATAAGGCAGGAGTTAACGTACTAGCTGAGAAATACGCATTTTTGTAAAAATTTGAGTTTTCGACGATATTTTACTTGTTTTGGTATCAGGAGAACATAATGGGGCAGGAGCTAACGTACTAACTATGAAATACGCATTTTCGAAAAATTCGACTTTTTGACGATATTTTCCTTGATTTCGTATCAGGAGAACATAAAAGAGCAGGAGCTAACGTTCCAGCTATGAAATACCCATTTTTTAAAAATTCGACTTTTTGACGTCATTTTTCTTGTTTTGGTATCAGGAGAACATAATGGGGCAGGTGCTAGCGTACAAGCTATGAAATACGCATTTTTGTAAAAATTCAACTTTTTTAAAATGTTTTCTTTGTTTTGGTATCAGAAGAACATAAAGGGGCAAGAGCTAACGTACAAGATCATACGATCGTATGATCAAAGTTACGAGTGAATATGACATCAAATGATGTCAAATATGACAGTGTACTGTAGCATTGGCACTCATTGTATCACGTGATACGATCGTATGATTGAAGTCATGAATGAATATAACATCAAATGATGTCGATTATGATAGTGTGCCGCATCAATAACACACATTGTATCACATGATACGATTGTATGATTAAAGTTACGAGTGAATAAAACATCAAATGATTTCGAATATGATAATGAACCGCATCATTGGCAATCATTATATCACGTGATACTATCATATGATTGAAGTCACGAGTGAATATAACATCAAATGATGTTGGATATGATTGTATAATGTATCATTAGCACTCATTGTTTCACGTGATACGATCGTATGATTAAAGTTACAGGTGAATATAATATCAATTGATGTCGTATATAATAGCGCACCATATCATTAGCACTTATTGTATCATGTGATGTGATCGTATGATTGAAGTCACGAGTGAATATAACATCAAATAATGCTAAATATGATTGTATAGTGTAGCATTGACACTCATTGTATCACGAGATTCGATCGTATGATTAAAGTCACGAGTGAATATACTATAAAATGATGTCGATTATGATAGTGTACCACATCATTGGCACTCATTATATCACGTGATACGATCGTATGATTGAAGTCACGAGTGAATATAATATTAAATGATGTTAATTATGATAGTGTTGCGTATCATAAGCACTCATTGTATCACGTGATACGATCGTATGATGAAAGTTACGAGAGAATATAACATCAAATGATGTCGAATAGGATTGTATAATGTATCATTAGCACTCATTGTTTCACGTGATACGATCGTATGAGAAAAGTTACGAGTAAATATAACATCAAATGATGTCGAATATGATTGTGTACCGCATCATTTGAACTTATTGTATCACGTGATACGATCGTATGATTTAAGTTACGATTGAATATAACATAAATGATGTCGAATATAATAGTGTGCTGTATCATTGGCACTCATTCTATCACGTGATATGATCGTATGATTAAAGTTACGAGTGAATATAACATCAAATGATGTCGAATAAGATAGTGTGCTATATCATTAGCACTTATTCAATCACGTGATACGGTCGTATGATTCAAGTTACGAGTGAATATAACATTAAATGATGTCGAATAAGATAGTGTGCCTAATCATTAGCACTCATGGTATCACGTGATACGATCGTATGATTCATGGTACCAGTGAATATAACATCAAATGATGTCGAATATGATTGTGTGCCATATCATTGGCATTCATTCAATCACGTGATACGGTCGTATGATTCAAGTTACGAGTGAATATAACATCAAATGATGTCGAATATGATTGTGTGCTGTATCATTAGCACTCATTGTATCACGTGATACAATCGTATGATTCAAGTTACGAGTGAACATAACATCAAATGCTGTCGAATATGATTGTGTACCGTATCATTTGAACTCATTGTATCACCTGATACGATCGTGTGATTCAAGTTACGAGTGAATATAACACCAAATAATGTCGAATTTGATTGTGTGCCATATCATTGGCACTCATTCAATCACGTGATACGATCGTATGATTAAAGTTACGAGTAAACATAACATCAAATGATGTGGAATATGATAGTGTACCGCATCATTGCCACTCATTATATCACGTGATACGATCGTATGATTGAAGCAACGAGTGAATATAACATCAAATGATGTCGAATATGATAGTGTACCGTATCATTGGCACTCATTGTATCACGTGATACGATCGTATGATGAAAGTTACGAGTGAAGATAACATCAAATGATTTTGAATATGATTGTATAATGTATCATTAGCACTCATTGTTTCACGTGATACGATCGTATGAGAAAAGTTACGAGTAAATATAACATCAAATGATGTCGAATATGATTGTGTACCGCATCATTTGAACTTATTGTATCACGTGATACGATCGTATGATTTAAGTTACGATTGAATATAACATGAATGATGTCGAATATAATTGTGTGCTGTATCATTGGCACTCATTCTATCACGTGATATGATCGTATGATTAAAGTTACGAGTGAATATAACATCAAATGATGTCGAATAAGATAGTGTGCTTAATCATTAGCACTCATTTTATCACGTGATACAATCGTATGATTCAAGTTACGAGTGAATATAACATCAGATGATGTCGAATATGATTGTGTGCTATATCATTAGCACTTATTCAATCACGTGATACGATCGTATGATTAAAGTTACGAGTGAATATAACATTAAATGATGTCGAATAAGATAGTGTGCCTAATCATTAGCACTCATGGTATCACGTGATACGATCGTATGATTCATGGTACCAGTGAATATAACATCAAATGATGTCGAATATGATTGTGTGCCATATCATTGGCATTCATTCAATCACGTGATACGGTCGTATGATTCAAGTTACGAGTGAATATAACATCAAATGATGTCGAATATGATTGTGTGCTGTATCATTAGCACTCATTGTATCACGTGATACAATCGTATGATTCAAGTTACGAGTGAACATAACATCAAATGCTGTCGAATATGATTGTGTACCGTATCATTTGAACTCATTGTATCACCTGATACGATCGTGTGATTCAAGTTACGAGTGAATATAACACCAAATAATGTCGAATTTGATTGTGTGCCATATCATTGGCACTCATTCAATCACGTGATACGATCGTATGATTAAAGTTACGAGTAAACATAACATCAAATGATGTGGAATATGATAGTGTACCGCATCATTGCCACTCATTATATCACGTGATACGATCGTATGATTGAAGCAACGAGTGAATATAACATCAAATGATGTCGAATATGATAGTGTACCGTATCATTGGCACTCATTGTATCACGTGATACGATCGTAAGAATAAAGTTACGAGTAAACATAACATCAAATGATGTCGAATATGATTGTGTATTGTATCATTTGAACTCATTGTATCACGTGATACGATCGTGTGATTCAAGTTACGAGTAAATATAACATCAAATGATGTTGAATATGATTGTATAATGTATCATTGGCACTCATTGTATCACGTGATACGATCGTATGATTAAACTTACGAGTAAATATAACATTAAATGATGTCAACCATGCTGGTATACCGTATCAATAACATCAGATGATGTCGATTATGATAGTGTACCGCATCATTGCAACTTATTATATCACGTGATACGATCGTATGATTGAAGCCACGACTGAATATAACATCAGATGATGTCGAATATGATAGTGTACCGTATCATTGGCACTCATTGTATCACGTGATACGATCGTATGATGAAAGTTACGAGTGAAGATAACATCAAATGATGTTGAATATGATTGTATAATGTATCATTAGCCCTCATTGTTTCACGTGATACGATCGTATGAGAAAAGTTACGAGTAAATATAACATCAAATGATGTCGAATATGA
Organism: Acanthosoma haemorrhoidale; assembly: GCA_930367205.1. Classification (NCBI taxonomy): domain Eukaryota; kingdom Metazoa; phylum Arthropoda; class Insecta; order Hemiptera; family Acanthosomatidae; genus Acanthosoma; species Acanthosoma haemorrhoidale. The sequence goes on from OV884014.1 coordinate 118,990,717, forward strand.
TTGTGTACCGCATCATTTGAACTTATTGTATCACGTGATACGATCGTATGATTTAAGTTACGATTGAATATAACATGAATGATGTCGAATATAATTGTGTGCTGTATCATTGGCACTCATTCTATCACGTGATATGATCGTATGATTTAAGTTACGAGTGAATATAACATCAAATGATGTCGAATAAGATAGTGTGCTTAATCATTAGCACTCATTTTATCACGTGATACAATCGTATGATTCAAGTTACGAGTGAATATAACATCAGATGATGTCGAATATGATTGTGTGCTATATCATTAGCACTTATTCAATCACGTGATACGATCGTATGATTAAAGTTACGAGTGAATATAACATTAAATGATGTCGAATATGATTGTGTGCCATATCATTGGCATTCATTCAATCACGTGATACGGTCGTATGATTCAAGTTACGAGTGAATATAACATCAAATGATGTCGAATATGATTGTGTGCTGTATCATTAGCACTCATTGTATCACGTGATACAATCGTATGATTCAAGTTACGAGTGAACATAACATCAAATGCTGTCGAATATGATTGTGTACCGTATCATTTGAACTCATTGTATCACCTGATACGATCGTGTGATTCAAGTTACGAGTGAATATAACACCAAATAATGTCGAATTTGATTGTGTGTTATATCATTGGCACTCATTCAATCACGTGATACGATCGTATGATTAAAGTTACGAGTAAACATAACATCAAATGATGTGGAATATGATAGTGTACCGCATCATTGCCACTCATTATATCACGTGATACGATCGTATGATTGAAGCAACGAGTGAAGATAACATCAAATGATGTTGAATATGATTGTATAATGTATCATTAGCACTCATTGTTTCACGTGATACGATCGTATGAGAAAAGTTACGAGTAAATATAACATCAAATGATGTTGAATATGATTGTGTACTGCATCATTTGAACTTATTGTATCACGTGATACGATCGTATGATTTAAGTTACGAATGAATATAACATGAATGATGTCGAATATAATTGTGTGCTGTATCACTGGCACTCATTCTATCACGTGATATGATCGTATGATTAAAGTTACGAGTGAATATAACATCAAATGATGTCGAATAAGATAGTGTGCTTAATCATTAGCACTCATTGTATCACGTGATACGATCGTAAGATTAAAGTAACGAGTAAACATAACATCAAATGATGTCGAATATGATTGTGTACCGTATCATTTGAACTCATTGTATCACGTGATACGATCGTGTGATTAAGTTACGAGTGAATATAACATCAAATGATGTTGAATATGATTGTATAATGTATCATTGGCACTCATTGTTTTACGTGATACGATCGTATGATTAAACTTACGAGTTAATATAACATTAAATGATGTCAAACATGCTCGTATACCGTATCAATAACATCTGATGATGTCAAATATGATAGTGTGCCTAATCATTAGCACTCATGGTATCACGTGATACGATCGTATGATTCATGGTACCAGTGAATATAACATCAAATGATGTCGAATATGATTGTGTGCCATATCATTGGCATTCATTCAATCACGTGATACGGTCGTATGATTCAAGTTACGAGTGAATATAACATCAAATGATGTCGAATATGATTGTGTGCTGTATCATTAGCACTCATTGTATCACGTGATACAATCGTATGATTCAAGTTACGAGTGAATATTACATCAAATGATGTCGAATATGATTGTGTGTCATATCATTGGCACTCATTCAATCACGTGATATGATCGTATAATTAATGTTACGAGTAAACATAACATCAAATGATGTGGAATATGATTGTGTACCGTATCATTTGAACTCATTGTATCACGTGTTACAATCGTATGATTCAAGTTTCGCGTGAACATAACATCAAATGATGTCGAATATGATTGTGTGCCTAATCATTGGCACTCATTCAATCACGTGATATGATTGTATGATTAAAGTTTCGCGTGAACATAACATCAAATGATGTCGAATATGATTGTGTGCCTAATCATTAGCACTCATTTTATCACGTGATACAATCGTATGATTCAAGTTACGAGTGAATATAACATCAGATGATGTCGAATATGATTGTGTGCCATATCATTAGCACTTATTCAATCACGTGATACGGTCGTATGATTCATGGTACAAGTGAATATAACATCAAATGATGTCGAATATGATTGTGTGCCATATCATTGGCATTCATTCAATCACGTGATACGGTCGTATGATTCAAGTTACGAGTGAATATAACATCAAATGATGTCAAATATGATTGTTTGTCATATCATTGGCACTCATTCAATCACGTGATATGATCGTTTAATTAAAGTTTCGCGTGAACATAACATCACAATATGTCGAATATGATTGTGTGCCATATCATTGGCATTCATTCAATCACGTGATACGGTCGTAAGAATAAAGTTACGAGTAAACATAACATCAAATGATGTCGAATATGATTGTGTATTGTATCATTTGAACTCATTGTATCACGTGATACGATCGTGTGATTCAAGTTACGAGTGAATATACCATCAAATGATGTCGAATTTGATTGTGTGCCATATCATTGGCACTCATTCAATCACGTGATACGATCGTATGATTAAAGTTTCGCGTGAATATAACATTAAATGATGTTGAATATGATTGTATAATGTATCATTAGCACTCGTTGTTTCACGTGATACGATCGTATGATTAAAGTTACGAGTAAATATAACATCAAATGATGTCGAATATGATAGTGTGCCGTATCATTGGCACTCATTGTATCACGTGATACGATCGTATGATGAAAGTTACGAGTAAATATAACATCAAATGATGTTGAATATGATTGTATAATGTATCATTGGCACTCATTGTATCACGTGATACGATCGTATGATTAAACTTACGAGTGAATATAACATTAAATGATGTCAACCATGCTGGTATACCGTATCAATAACATCAGATGATGTCGATTATGATAGTGTACCGCATCATTGCCACTTATTATATCACGTGATACGATCGTATGATTGAAGCCACGACTGAATATAACATCAAATGATGTCGAATATGATAGTGTACCGTATCATTGGCACTCATTGTATCACGTGATACGATCGTATGATGAAAGTTACGAGTAAAGATAACATCAAATGATGTTGAATATGATTGTATAATGTATCATTAGCACTCATTGTTTCACGTGATACGATCGTATGAGAGAAGTTACGAGTAAATATAACATCAAATGATGTCGAATATGATTGTGTACCGCATCATTTGAACTTATTGTATCACGTGATACGATCGTATGATTTAAGTTACGATTGAATATAACATGAATGATGTCGAATATAATTGTGTGCTGTATCATTGGCACTCATTCTATCACGTGATATGATCGTATGATTAAAGTTACGAGTGAATATAACATCAAATGATGTCGAATAAGATAGTGTGCTTAATCATTAGCACTCATTTTATCACGTGATACAATCGTATGATTCAAGTTACGAGTGAATATAACATCAGATGATGTCGAATATGATTGTGTGCTATATCATTAGCACTTATTCAATCACGTGGTACGGTCGTATGATTCAAGTTACGAGTGAATATAACATCAAATGATGTCGAATATGATTGTGTGCTGTATCATTAGCACTCATTGTATCACGTGATACAATCGTATGATTCAAGTTACGAGTGAATATAACATCAGATGATGTCGAATATGATTGTGTGCCATATCATTAGCACTTATTCAATCACGTGATATGGTCGTATGATTCATGGTACAAGTGAATATAACATCAAATGATGTCGAATATGATTGTGTGCCATATCATTGGCATTCATTCAATCACGTGATACGGTCGTATGATTCAAGTTACGAGTGAATATAACATCAAATGATGTCAAATATGATTGTTTGTCATATCATTGGCACTCATTCAATCACGTGATATGATCGTTTAATTAAAGTTTCGCGTGAACATAACATCACAATATGTCGAATATGATTGTGTGCCTAATCATTAGCACTCATGGTATCACGTGATACAATCGTATGATTCAAGTTACGAGTGAACATAACATCAAATGATGTCGAATATGATTGTGTAACGTATCATTTGAACTCATTGTATCACGTGATACGATCGTGTGATTCAAGTTACGAGTGAATATAACACCAAATAATGACGAATATGATTGTGTGCCATATCATTGGCATTCATTCAATTACGTGATACGGTCGTAAGAATAAAGTTACGAGTAAACATAACATTAAATGATGTCAACCATGCTAGTATACCATATCAATAACATCAGATGATGTCGATTATGATAGTGTACCGTATCATTGGCACTCATTGTATCACGTGATACGATCGTATGATGAAAGTTACGAGTGAATATAACATCAAATGATGTCGAATAAGATAGTGTGCTTAATCATTAGCACTCATTTTATCACGTGATACAATCGTATGATTCAAGTTACGAGTGAATATAACATCAGATGATGTCGAATATGATTGTGTGCTATATCATTAGCACTTATTCAATCACGTGATACGATCGTATGATTCATGGTACCAGTGAATATAACATCAAATGATGTCGAATATGATTGTGTGCCATATCATTGGCATTCATTCAATCACGTGGTACGGTCGTATGATTCAAGTTACGAGTGAATATAACATCAAATGATGTCGAATATGATTGTGTAGTGTATCATTAGCACTCATTGTATCACGTGATACAATCGTATGATTCAAGTTACGAGTGAATATTACATCAAATGATGTCGAATATGATTGTGTGTCATATCATTGGCACTCATTCAATCACGTGATATGATCGTATAATTAATGTTACGAGTAAACATAACATCAAATGATGTGGAATATGATTGTGTACCGTATCATTTGAACTCATTGTATCACGTGTTACAATCGTATGATTCAAGTTTCGCGTGAACATAACATCAAATGATGTCGAATATGATTGTGTGCCTAATTATTGGCACTCATTCAATCACGTGATATGATTGTATGAAAAAAGTTTCGCGTGAACATAACATTAAATGATGTCGAATATGATTGTGTGCCTAATCATTAGCACTCATTTTATCACGTGATACAATCGTATGATTCAAGTTACGAGTGAATATAACATCAGATGATGTCGAATGTGATTGTGTGCCATATCATTAGCACTTATTCAATCACGTGATATGGTCGTATGATTCATGGTACAAGTGAATATAACATCAGATGATGTCGAATGTGATTGTGTGCCATATCATTAGCACTTATTCAATCACGTGATATGGTCGTATGATTCAAGTTACGAGTGAATATAACATCAAATGATGTCAAATATGATTGTTTGTCATATCATTGGCACTCATTTAATCACGTGATATGATCGTTTAATTAAAGTTTCGCGTGAACATAACATCACAATATGTCGAATATGATTGTGTGCCTAATCATTAGCACTCATGGTATCACGTGATACAATCGTATGATTCAAGTTACGAGTGAACATAACATCAAATGATGTCGAATATGATTGTGTAACGTATCATTTGAACTCATTGTATCACGTGATACGATCGTGTGATTCAAGTTACGAGTGAATATAACACCAAATAATGACGAATATGATTGTGTGCCATATCATTGGCATTCATTCAATCACGTGATACGGTCGTAAGAATAAAGTTACGAGTAAACATAACATTAAATGATGTCAACCATGCTGGTATACCATATCAATAACATCAGATGATGTCGATTATGATAGTGTACCGTATCATTGGCACTCATTGTATCACGTGATACGATCGTATGATGAAAGTTACGAGTGAAGATAACATCAGATGATGTCGATTATGATAGTGTACCGCATCATTTCCACTCATTATATCACGTGCAACGATCGTATGATTGAAGCTACGAGTGAATATAACATCAAATGATGTCGAATATGATTGTTTGTCATATCATTGGCACTCATTTAATCACGTGATACGATCGTATGATGAAAGTTACGAGTGAAGATAACATCAAATGATGTTGAATATGATTGTATAATGTATCATTAGCACTCATTGTTTCACGTGATACGATCGTATGAGAAAAGTTACGAGTAAATATAACATCAAATTATTTTGAATATGATTGTGTGCTGTATCATTAGCACTCATGGTATCACGTGATACGATCATATGATTCATGGTACCAGTGAATATAACATCAAATGATGTCGAATATGATTGTGTGCCATATCATTGGCATTCATTCAATCACGTGATACGATCGTATGATTAAAGTTTGGGATGGATATAACATCAAATGATGTCGAATATGATTGTTTACCTTATCATTTAAACTTATTGTATCACGTGATACGATCGTATGATTCAAGTTACGAGTGAATATAACATCAAATAATGTCGAATAAGATTGTGTGCTGTATCATTAGCACTCATAGTATCACGTGATACGATCATATGATTCATGGTACCAGTGAATATAACATCAAATGATGTCGAATATGATTGTGTGCCATATCATTGGCATTCATTCAATCACGTGATACGGTCGTATGATTCAAGTTACGAGTGAATATAACATCAAATGATGTCGAATATGATTGTGTGCTGTATCATTAGCACTCATTGTATCACGTGATACAATCGTATGATTCAAGTTACGAGTGAACATAACATCAAATGATGTCGAATATGATTGTGTAACGTATCATTTGAACTCATTGTATCACGTGATACGATCGTGTGATTCAAGTTACGAGTGAATATAACACCAAATAATGACGAATATGATTGTGTGCCATATCATTGGCATTCATTCAATCACGTGATACGGTCGTAAGAATAAAGTTACGAGTAAACATAACATCAAATGATGTCGAATATGATTGTGTATTGTATCATTTGAACTCATTGTATCACGTGATACGATCGTGTGATTCAAGTTACGAGTGAATATACCATCAAATGATGTCGAATTTGATAGTGTGCCATATCATTGGCACTCATTCAATCACGTGATACGATCGTATGATTGAAGTCACGAGTGAATATAACATCAAATGATGTCGAATATGATTGTATAATGTATCATTAGCACACATTGTATCACGTGATACGATCGTATGATGAAAGTTACGAGTGAAGATAACATCAAATGATGTTGAATATGATTGTATAATGTATCATTAGCACTCATTGTTTCACGTGATACGATCGTATGATTAAAGTTACAGGTGAATATAACATCAAATGATGTCGATTATGATAGTGTACCGCATCATTGGCACTCAATATATCACGTGACACGATCGTATGATGAAAGTTACGAGTAAATATAACATCAAATGATGTTGAATATGATTGTATAATGTATCATTGGCACTCATTGTATCACGTGATACGATCGTATGATTAAACTTACGAGTGAATATAACATTAAATGATGTCAACCATACTGGTATACCGTATCAATAACATCAGATGATGTCGATTATGATAGTGTACCGCATCATTGCCACTTATTATATCACGTGATACGATCGTATGATTGAAGCCAAGACTGAATATAACATCAAATGATGTCGAATATGATAGTGTACCGTATCATTGGCACTCATTGTATCACGTGATACGATCGTATGATGAAAGTTACGAGTGAAGATAACATCAAATGATGTTGAATATGATTGTACAATGTATCATTAGCACTCATTGTTTCACGTGATACGATCGTATGAGAAAAGTTACGAGTAAATATAACATCAAATGATGTCGAATATGATTGTGTACCGCATCATTTGAACTTATTGTATCACGTGATACGATCGTATGATTTAAGTTACGATTGAATATAACATGAATGATGTCGAATATAATTGTGTGCTGTATCATTGGCACTCATTCTATCACGTGATATGATCGTATGATTAAAGTTACGAGTGAATATAACATCAAATGATGTCGAATAAGATAGTGTGCTTAATCATTAGCACTCATTTTATCACGTGATACAATCGTATGATTCAAGTTACGAGTGAATATAACATCAGATGATGTCGAATATGATTGTGTGCTATATCATTAGCACTTATTCAATCACGTGATACGATCGTATGATTCATGGTACCAGTGAATATAACATCAAATGATGTCGAATATGATTGTGTGCCATATCATTGGCATTCATTCAATCACGTGGTACGGTCGTATGATTCAAGTTACGAGTGAATATAACATCAAATGATGTCGAATATGATTGTGTGCTGTATCATAAGCACTCATTGTATCACGTGATACAATCGTATGATTCAAGTTACGAGTGAATATTACATCAAATGATGTCGAATATGATTGTGTGTCATATCATTGGCACTCATTCAATCACGTGATATGATCGTATAATTAATGTTACGAGTAAACATAACATCAAATGATGTGGAATATGATTGTGTACCGTATCATTTGAACTCATTGTATCACGTGTTACAATCGTATGATTCAAGTTTCGCGTGAACATAACATCAAATGATGTCGAATATGATTGTGTGCCTAATCATTGGCACTCATTCAATCACGTGATATGATTGTAAGAATAAAGTTACGAGTAAACATAACATCAAATGATGTCGAATATGATTGTGTATTGTATCATTTGAACTCATTGTATCACGTGATACGATCGTGTGATTCAAGTTACGAGTGAATATACCATCAAATGATGTCGAATTTGATAGTGTGCCATATCATTGGCACTCATTCAATCACGTGATACGATCGTATGATTGAAGTCACGAGTGAATATAACATCAAATGATGTCGAATATGATTGTATAATGTATCATTAGCACACATTGTATCACGTGATACGATCGTATGATGAAAGTTACGAGTGAAGATAACATCAAATGATGTTGAATATGATTGTATAATGTATCATTAGCACTCATTGTTTCACGTGATACGATCGTATGATTAAAGTTACAGGTGAATATAACATCAAATGATGTCGATTATGATAGTGTACCGCATCATTGGCACTCAATATATCACGTGACACGATCGTATGATGAAAGTTACGAGTAAATATAACATCAAATGATGTTGAATATGATTGTATAATGTATCATTGGCACTCATTGTATCACGTGATACGATCGTATGATTAAACTTACGAGTGAATATAACATTAAATGATGTCAACCATACTGGTATACCGTATCAATAACATCAGATGATGTCGATTATGATAGTGTACCGCATCATTGCCACTTATTATATCACGTGATACGATCGTATGATTGAAGCCAAGACTGAATATAACATCAAATGATGTCGAATATGATAGTGTACCGTATCATTGGCACTCATTGTATCACGTGATACGATCGTATGATGAAAGTTACGAGTGAAGATAACATCAAATGATGTTGAATATGATTGTACAATGTATCATTAGCACTCATTGTTTCACGTGATACGATCGTATGAGAAAAGTTACGAGTAAATATAACATCAAATGATGTCGAATATGATTGTGTACCGCATCATTTGAACTTATTGTATCACGTGATACGATCGTATGATTTAAGTTACGATTGAATATAACATGAATGATGTCGAATATAATTGTGTGCTGTATCATTGGCACTCATTCTATCACGTGATATGATCGTATGATTAAAGTTACGAGTGAATATAACATCAAATGATGTCGAATAAGATAGTGTGCTTAATCATTAGCACTCATTTTATCACGTGATACAATCGTATGATTCAAGTTACGAGTGAATATAACATCAGATGATGTCGAATATGATTGTGTGCTATATCATTAGCACTTATTCAATCACGTGATACGATCGTATGATTCATGGTACCAGTGAATATAACATCAAATGATGTCGAATATGATTGTGTGCCATATCATTGGCATTCATTCAATCACGTGGTACGGTCGTATGATTCAAGTTACGAGTGAATATAACATCAAATGATGTCGAATATGATTGTGTGCTGTATCATAAGCACTCATTGTATCACGTGATACAATCGTATGATTCAAGTTACGAGTGAATATTACATCAAATGATGTCGAATATGATTGTGTGTCATATCATTGGCACTCATTCAATCACGTGATATGATCGTATAATTAATGTTACGAGTAAACATAACATCAAATGATGTGGAATATGATTGTGTACCGTATCATTTGAACTCATTGTATCACGTGTTACAATCGTATGATTCAAGTTTCGCGTGAACATAACATCAAATGATGTCGAATATGATTGTGTGCCTAATCATTGGCACTCATTCAATCACGTGATATGATTGTATGAAAAAAGTTTCGCGTGAACATAACATTAAATGATGTCGAATATGATTGTGTGCCTAATCATTAGCACTCATTTTATCACGTGATACAATCGTATGATTCAAGTTACGAGTGAATATAACATCAGATGATGTCGAATATGATTGTGTGCCATATCATTAGCACTTATTCAATCACGTGATATGGTCGTATGATTCATGGTACAAGTGAATATAACATCAAATGATGTCGAATATGATTGTGTGCCATATCATTGGCATTCATTCAATCACGTGATACGGTCGTATGATTCAAGTTACGAGTGAATATAACATCAAATGATGTCAAATATGATTGTTTGTCATATCATTGGCACTCATTTAATCACGTGATATGATCGTTTAATTAAAGTTTCGCGTGAACATAACATCACAATATGTCGAATATGATTGTGTGCCTAATCATTAGCACTCATGGTATCACGTGATACAATCGTATGATTCAAGTTACGAGTGAACATAACATCAAATGATGTCGAATATGATTGTGTAACGTATCATTTGAACTCATTGTATCACGTGATACGATCGTGTGATTCAAGTTACGAGTGAATATAACACCAAATAATGACGAATATGATTGTGTGCCATATCATTGGCATTCATTCAATCACGTGATACGGTCGTAAGAATAAAGTTACGAGTAAACATAACATTAAATGATGTCGAATATGATTGTGTATTGTATCATTTGAACTCATTGTATCACGTGATACGATCGTGTGATTCAAGTTACGAGTGAATATACCATCAAATGATGTCGAATTTGATTGTGTGCCATATCATTGGCACTCATTCAATCACGTGATACGATCGTATGATTAAAGTTTCGCGTGAATATAACATTAAATGATGTTGAATATGATTGTATAATGTATCATTAGCACTCGTTGTTTCACGTGATACGATCGTATGATTAAAGTTACGAGTAAATATAACATCAAATGATGTCGAATATGATAGTGTGCCGTATCATTGGCACTCATTGTATCACGTGATACGATCGTATGCTGAAAGTTACGAGTAAATATAACATCAAATGATGTTGAATATGATTGTATAATGTATCATTGGCACTCATTGTATCACGTGATACGATCGTATGATTAAACTTACGAGTGAATTTAACATTAAATGATGTCAACCATGCTGGTATACCGTATCAATAACATCAGATGATGTCGATTATGATAGTGTACCGCATCATTGCCACTTATTATATCACGTGATACGATCGTATGATTGAAGCCACGACTGAATATAACATCAAATGATGTCGAATATGATAGTGTACCGTATCATTGGCACTCATTGTATCACGTGATACGATCGTATGATGAAAGTTACGAGTGAAGATAACATCAAATGATGTTGAATATGATTGTACAATGTATCATTAGCACTCATTGTTTCACGTGATACGATCGTATGAGAAAAGTTACGAGTAAATATAACATCAAATGATGTCGAATATGATTGTGTACCGCATCATTTGAACTTATTGTATCACGTGATACGATCGTGTGATTCAAGTTACGAGTGAATATACCATCAAATGATGTCGAATTTGATTGTGTGCCATATCATTGGCACTCATTCAATCACGTGATACGATCGTATGATTGAAGTCACGAGTGAATATAACATCAAATGATGTCGAATATGATTGTATAATGTATCATTAGCACACATTGTATCACGTGATACGATCGTATGATGAAAGTTACGAGTGAAGATAACATCAAATGATGTTGAATATGATTGTATAATGTATCATTAGCACTCATTGTTTCACGTGATACGATCGTATGATTAAAGTTACAGGTGAATATAACATCAAATGATGTCGATTATGATAGTGTACCGCATCATTGGCACTCAATATATCACGTGACACGATCGTATGATGAAAGTTACGAGTAAATATAACATCAAATGATGTTGAATATGATTGTATAATGTATCATTGGCACTCATTGTATCACGTGATACGATCGTATGATTAAACTTACGAGTGAATATAACATTAAATGATGTCAACCATACTGGTATACCGTATCAATAACATCAGATGATGTCGATTATGATAGTGTACCGCATCATTGCCACTTATTATATCACGTGATACGATCGTATGATTGAAGCCAAGACTGAATATAACATCAAATGATGTCGAATATGATAGTGTACCGTATCATTGGCACTCATTGTATCACGTGATACGATCGTATGATGAAAGTTACGAGTGAAGATAACATCAAATGATGTTGAATATGATTGTACAATGTATCATTAGCACTCATTGTTTCACGTGATACGATCGTATGAGAAAAGTTACGAGTAAATATAACATCAAATGATGTCGAATATGATTGTGTACCGCATCATTTGAACTTATTGTATCACGTGATACGATCGTATGATTTAAGTTACGATTGAATATAACATGAATGATGTCGAATATAATTGTGTGCTGTATCATTGGCACTCATTCTATCACGTGATATGATCGTATGATTAAAGTTACGAGTGAATATAACATCAAATGATGTCGAATAAGATAGTGTGCTTAATCATTAGCACTCATTTTATCACGTGATACAATCGTATGATTCAAGTTACGAGTGAATATAACATCAGATGATGTCGAATATGATTGTGTGCTATATCATTAGCACTTATTCAATCACGTGATACGATCGTATGATTCATGGTACCAGTGAATATAACATCAAATGATGTCGAATATGATTGTGTGCCATATCATTGGCATTCATTCAATCACGTGGTACGGTCGTATGATTCAAGTTACGAGTGAATATAACATCAAATGATGTCGAATATGATTGTGTGCTGTATCATAAGCACTCATTGTATCACGTGATACAATCGTATGATTCAAGTTACGAGTGAATATTACATCAAATGATGTCGAATATGATTGTGTGTCATATCATTGGCACTCATTCAATCACGTGATATGATCGTATAATTAATGTTACGAGTAAACATAACATCAAATGATGTGGAATATGATTGTGTACCGTATCATTTGAACTCATTGTATCACGTGTTACAATCGTATGATTCAAGTTTCGCGTGAACATAACATCAAATGATGTCGAATATGATTGTGTGCCTAATCATTGGCACTCATTCAATCACGTGATATGATTGTATGAAAAAAGTTTCGCGTGAACATAACATTAAATGATGTCGAATATGATTGTGTGCCTAATCATTAGCACTCATTTTATCACGTGATACAATCGTATGATTCAAGTTACGAGTGAATATAACATCAGATGATGTCGAATATGATTGTGTGCCATATCATTAGCACTTATTCAATCACGTGATATGGTCGTATGATTCATGGTACAAGTGAATATAACATCAAATGATGTCGAATATGATTGTGTGCCATATCATTGGCATTCATTCAATCACGTGATACGGTCGTATGATTCAAGTTACGAGTGAATATAACATCAAATGATGTCAAATATGATTGTTTGTCATATCATTGGCACTCATTTAATCACGTGATATGATCGTTTAATTAAAGTTTCGCGTGAACATAACATCACAATATGTCGAATATGATTGTGTGCCTAATCATTAGCACTCATGGTATCACGTGATACAATCGTATGATTCAAGTTACGAGTGAACATAACATCAAATGATGTCGAATATGATTGTGTAACGTATCATTTGAACTCATTGTATCACGTGATACGATCGTGTGATTCAAGTTACGAGTGAATATAACACCAAATAATGACGAATATGATTGTGTGCCATATCATTGGCATTCATTCAATCACGTGATACGGTCGTAAGAATAAAGTTACGAGTAAACATAACATTAAATGATGTCGAATATGATTGTGTATTGTATCATTTGAACTCATTGTATCACGTGATACGATCGTGTGATTCAAGTTACGAGTGAATATACCATCAAATGATGTCGAATTTGATTGTGTGCCATATCATTGGCACTCATTCAATCACGTGATACGATCGTATGATTAAAGTTTCGCGTGAATATAACATTGTATAATGATGTTGAATATGATTGTATAATGTATCATTAGCACTCGTTGTTTCACGTGATACGATCGTATGATTAAAGTTACGAGTAAATATAACATCAAATGATGTCGAATATGATAGTGTGCCGTATCATTGGCACTCATTGTATCACGTGATACGATCGTATGATGAAAGTTACGAGTAAATATAACATCAAATGATGTTGAATATGATTGTATAATGTATCATTGGCACTCATTGTATCACGTGATACGATCGTATGATTAAACTTACGAGTGAATTTAACATTAAATGATGTCAACCATGCTGGTATACCGTATCAATAACATCAGATGATGTCGATTATGATAGTGTACCGCATCATTGCCACTTATTATATCACGTGATACGATCGTATGATTGAAGCCACGACTGAATATAACATCAAATGATGTCGAATATGATAGTGTACCGTATCATTGGCACTCATTGTATCACGTGATACGATCGTATGATGAAAGTTACGAGTGAAGATAACATCAAATGATGTTGAATATGATTGTACAATGTATCATTAGCACTCATTGTTTCACGTGATACGATCGTATGAGAAAAGTTACGAGTAAATATAACATCAAATGATGTCGAATATGATTGTGTACCGCATCATTTGAACTTATTGTATCACGTGATACGATCGTATGATTTAAGTTACGATTGAATATAACATGAATGATGTCGAATATAATTGTGTGCTGTATCATTGGCACTCATTCTATCACGTGATATGATCGTATGATTAAAGTTACGAGTGAATATAACATCAAATGGTGTCGAATAAGATAGTGTGCTTAATCATTAGCACTCATTTTATCACGTGATACAATCGTATGATTCAAGTTACGAGTGAATATAACATCAGATGATGTCGAATATGATTGTGTGCTATATCATTAGCACTTATTCAATCACGTGATACGATCGTATGATTAAAGTTACGAGTGAATATAACATTAAATGATGTCGAATAAGATAGTGTGCCTAATCATTAGCACTCATGGTATCACGTGATACGATCGTATGATTCATGGTACCAGTGAATATAACATCAAATGATGTCGAATATGATTGTGTGCCATATCATTGGCATTCATTCAATCACGTGATACGGTCGTATGATTCAAGTTACGAGTGAACATAACATCAAATGCTGTCGAATATGATTGTGTACCGTATCATTTGAACTCATTGTATCACCTGATACGATCGTGTGATTCAAGTTACGAGTGAATATAACACCAAATAATGTCGAATTTGATTGTGTGCCATATCATTAGCACTCATGGTATCACGTGATACAACCGTATGATTCAAGTTACGAGTGAACATAACATCAAATGATGTCGAATATGATTGTGTAACGTATCATTTGAACTCATTGTATCACGTGATACGATCGTGTGATTCAAGTTACGAGTGAATATAACACCAAATAATGACGAATATGATTGTGTGCCATATCATTGGCATTCATTCAATCACGTGATACGGTCGTAAGAATAAAGTTACGAGTAAACATAACATTAAATGATGTCGAATATGATTGTGTATTGTATCATTTGAACTCATTGTATCACCTGATACGATCGTGTGATTCAAGTTACGAGTGAATATACCATCAAATGATGTCGAATTTGATTGTGTGCCATATCATTGGCACTCATTCAATCACGTGATACGATCGTATGATTAAAGTTTCGCGTGAATATAACATTAAATGATGTTGAATATGATTGTATAATGTATCATTAGCACTCGTTGTTTCACGTGATACGATCGTATGATTAAAGTTACGAGTAAATATAACATCAAATGATGTCGAATATGATAGTGTGCCGTATCATTGGCACTCATTGTATCACGTGATACGATCGTATGATGAAAGTTACGAGTAAATATAACATCAAATGATGTTGAATATGATTGTATAATGTATCATTGGCACTCATTGTATCACGTGATACGATCGTATGATTAAACTTACGAGTGAATATAACATTAAATGATGTCAACCATGCTGGTATACCGTATCAATAACATCAGATGATGTCGATTATGATAGTGTACCGCATCATTGCCACTTATTATATCATGTGATACGATCGTGTGATTCAAGTTACGAGTGAATATACCATCAAATGATGTCGAATTTGATTGTGTGCCATATCATTGGCACTCATTCAATCACGTGATACGATCGTATGATGAAAGTTACGAGTGAAGATAACATCAAATGATGTTAAATATGATTGTACAATGTATCATTAGCACTCATTGTTTCACGTGATACGATCGTATGAGAAAAGTTACGAGTAAATATAACATCAAATGATGTCGAATATGATTGTGTACCGCATCATTTGAACTTATTGTATCACGTGATACGATCGTATGATGAAAGTTACGAGTAAATATAACATCAAATGATGTTGAATATGATTGTATAATGTATCATTAGCACTCGTTGTTTCACGTGATACGATCGTGTGATTCAAGTTACGAGTGAATATAACACCAAATAATGTCGAATTTGATTGTGTGCCATATCATTAGCACTCATGGTATCACGTGATACAACCGTATGATTCAAGTTACGAGTGAACATAACATCAAATGATGTCGAATATGATTGTGTAACGTATCATTTGAACTCATTGTATCACGTGATACGATCGTGTGATTCAAGTTACGAGTGAATATAACACCAAATAATGACGAATATGATTGTGTGCCATATCATTGGCATTCATTCAATCACGTGATACGGTCGTAAGAATAAAGTTACGAGTAAACATAACATTAAATGATGTCGAATATGATTGTGTATTGTATCATTTGAACTCATTGTATCACCTGATACGATCGTGTGATTCAAGTTACGAGTGAATATACCATCAAATGATGTCGAATTTGATTGTGTGCCATATCATTGGCACTCATTCAATCACGTGATACGATCGTATGATTAAAGTTTCGCGTGAATATAACATTAAATGATGTTGAATATGATTGTATAATGTATCATTAGCACTCGTTGTTTCACGTGATACGATCGTATGATTAAAGTTACGAGTAAATATAACATCAAATGATGTCGAATATGATAGTGTGCCGTATCATTGGCACTCATTGTATCACGTGATACGATCGTATGATGAAAGTTACGAGTAAATATAACATCAAATGATGTTGAATATGATTGTATAATGTATCATTGGCACTCATTGTATCACGTGATACGATCGTATGATTAAACTTACGAGTGAATTTAACATTAAATGATGTCAACCATGCTGGTATACCGTATCAATAACATCAGATGATGTCGATTATGATAGTGTACCGCATCATTGCCACTTATTATATCACGTGATACGATCGTATGATTGAAGCCACGACTGAATATAACATCAAATGATGTCGAATATGATAGTGTACCGTATCATTGGCACTCATTGTATCACGTGATACGATCGTATGATGAAAGTTACGAGTGAAGATAACATCAAATGATGTTGAATATGATTGTACAATGTATCATTAGCACTCATTGTTTCACGTGATACGATCGTATGAGAAAAGTTACGAGTAAATATAACATCAAATGATGTCGAATATGATTGTGTACCGCATCATTTGAACTTATTGTATCACGTGATACGATCGTATGATTTAAGTTACGATTGAATATAACATGAATGATGTCGAATATAATTGTGTGCTGTATCATTGGCACTCATTCTATCACGTGATATGATCGTATGATTAAAGTTACGAGTGAATATAACATCAAATGGTGTCGAATAAGATAGTGTGCTTAATCATTAGCACTCATTTTATCACGTGATACAATCGTATGATTCAAGTTACGAGTGAATATAACATCAGATGATGTCGAATATGATTGTGTGCTATATCATTAGCACTTATTCAATCACGTGATACGATCGTATGATTAAAGTTACGAGTGAATATACCATTAAATGATGTCGAATAAGATAGTGTGCCTAATCATTAGCACTCATGGTATCACGTGATACGATCGTATGATTCATGGTACCAGTGAATATAACATCAAATGATGTCGAATATGATTGTGTGCCATATCATTGGCATTCATTCAATCACGTGATACGGTCGTATGATTCAAGTTACGAGTGAACATAACATCAAATGCTGTCGAATATGATTGTGTACCGTATCATTTGAACTCATTGTATCACCTGATACGATCGTGTGATTCAAGTTACGAGTGAATATAACACCAAATAATGTCGAATTTGATTGTGTGCCATATCATTAGCACTCATGGTATCACGTGATACAATCGTATGATTCAAGTTACGAGTGAACATAACATCAAATGATGTCGAATATGATTGTGTAACGTATCATTTGAACTCATTGTATCACGTGATACGATCGTGTGATTCAAGTTACGAGTGAATATAACACCAAATAATGACGAATATGATTGTGTGCCATATCATTGGCATTCATTCAATCACGTGATACGGTCGTAAGAATAAAGTTACGAGTAAACATAACATTAAATGATGTCGAATATGATTGTGTATTGTATCATTTGAACTCATTGTATCACCTGATACGATCGTGTGATTCAAGTTACGAGTGAATATACCATCAAATGATGTCGAATTTGATTGTGTGCCATATCATTGGCACTCATTCAATCACGTGATACGATCGTATGATTAAAGTTTCGCGTGAATATAACATTAAATGATGTTGAATATGATTGTATAATGTATCATTAGCACTCGTTGTTTCACGTGATACGATCGTATGATTAAAGTTACGAGTAAATATAACATCAAATGATGTCGAATATGATAGTGTGCCGTATCATTGGCACTCATTGTATCACGTGATACGATCGTATGATGAAAGTTACGAGTAAATATAACATCAAATGATGTTGAATATGATTGTATAATGTATCATTGGCACTCATTGTATCACGTGATACGATCGTATGATTAAACTTACGAGTGAATATAACATTAAATGATGTCAACCATGCTGGTATACCGTATCAATAACATCAGATGATGTCGATTATGATAGTGTACCGCATCATTGCCACTTATTATATCATGTGATACGATCGTATGATTGAAGCCACGACTGAATATAACATCAAATGATGTCGAATATGATAGTGTACCGTATCATTGGCACTCATTGTATCACGTGATACGATCGTATGATGAAAGTTACGAGTGAAGATAACATCAAATGATGTTGAATATGATTGTACAATGTATCATTAGCACTCATTGTTTCACGTGATACGATCGTATGAGAAAAGTTACGAGTAAATATAACATCAAATGATGTCGAATATGATTGTGTACCGCATCATTTGAACTTATTGTATCACGTGATACGATCGTATGATTTAAGTTACGATTGAATATAACATGAATGATGTCGAATATAATTGTGTGCTGTATCATTGGCACTCATTCTATCACGTGATATGATCGTATGATTAAAGTTACGAGTGAATATAACATCAAATGGTGTCGAATAAGATAGTGTGCTTAATCATTAGCACTCATTTTATCACGTGATACAATCGTATGATTCAAGTTACGAGTGAATATAACATCAGATGATGTCGAATATGATTGTGTGCTATATCATTAGCACTTATTCAATCACGTGATACGATCGTATGATTAAAGTTACGAGTGAATATACCATTAAATGATGTCGAATAAGATAGTGTGCCTAATCATTAGCACTCATGGTATCACGTGATACGATCGTATGATTCATGGTACCAGTGAATATAACATCAAATGATGTCGAATATGATTGTGTGCCATATCATTGGCATTCATTCAATCACGTGATACGGTCGTATGATTCAAGTTACGAGTGAACATAACATCAAATGCTGTCGAATATGATTGTGTACCGTATCATTTGAACTCATTGTATCACCTGATACGATCGTGTGATTCAAGTTACGAGTGAATATAACACCAAATAATGTCGAATTTGATTGTGTGCCATATCATTAGCACTCATGGTATCACGTGATACAATCGTATGATTCAAGTTACGAGTGAACATAACATCAAATGATGTCGAATATGATTGTGTAACGTATCATTTGAACTCATTGTATCACGTGATACGATCGTGTGATTCAAGTTACGAGTGAATATAACACCAAATAATGACGAATATGATTGTGTGCCATATCATTGGCATTCATTCAATCACGTGATACGGTCGTAAGAATAAAGTTACGAGTAAACATAACATTAAATGATGTCGAATATGATTGTGTATTGTATCATTTGAACTCATTGTATCACCTGATACGATCGTGTGATTCAAGTTACGAGTGAATATACCATCAAATGATGTCGAATTTGATTGTGTGCCATATCATTGGCACTCATTCAATCACGTGATACGATCGTATGATTAAAGTTTCGCGTGAATATAACATTAAATGATGTTGAATATGATTGTATAATGTATCATTAGCACTCGTTGTTTCACGTGATACGATCGTATGATTAAAGTTACGAGTAAATATAACATCAAATGATGTCGAATATGATAGTGTGCCGTATCATTGGCACTCATTGTATCACGTGATACGATCGTATGATGAAAGTTACGAGTAAATATAACATCAAATGATGTTGAATATGATTGTATAATGTATCATTGGCACTCATTGTATCACGTGATACGATCGTATGATTAAACTTACGAGTGAATATAACATTAAATGATGTCAACCATGCTGGTATACCGTATCAATAACATCAGATGATGTCGATTATGATAGTGTACCGCATCATTGCCACTTATTATATCATGTGATACGATCGTATGATTGAAGCCACGACTGAATATAACATCAAATGATGTCGAATATGATAGTGTACCGTATCATTGGCACTCATTGTATCACGTGATACGATCGTATGATGAAAGTTACGAGTGAAGATAACATCAAATGATGTTGAATATGATTGTACAATGTATCATTAGCACTCATTGTTTCACGTGATACGATCGTATGAGAAAAGTTACGAGTAAATATAACATCAAATGATGTCGAATATGATTGTGTACCGCATCATTTGAACTTATTGTATCACGTGATACGATCGTATGATTTAAGTTACGATTGAATATAACATGAATGATGTCGAATATAATTGTGTGCTGTATCATTGGCACTCATTCTATCACGTGATATGATCGTATGATTAAAGTTACGAGTGAATATAACATCAAATGATGTCGAATAAGATAGTGTGCTTAATCATTAGCACTCATTTTATCACGTGATACAATCGTATGATTCAAGTTACGAGTGAATATAACATCAGATGATGTCGAATATGATTGTGTGCTATATCATTAGCACTTATTCAATCACGTGATACGATCGTATGATTAAAGTTACGAGTGAATATAACATTAAATGATGTCGAATAAGATAGTGTGCCTAATCATTAGCACTCATGGTATCACGTGATACGATCGTATGATTCATGGTACCAGTGAATATAACATCAAATGATGTCGAATATGATTGTGTGCCATATCATTGGCATTCATTCAATCACGTGATACGGTCGTATGATTCAAGTTACGAGTGAATATAACATCAAATGCTGTCGAATATGATTGTGTACCGTATCATTTGAACTCATTGTATCACCTGATACGATCGTGTGATTCAAGTTACGAGTGAATATAACACCAAATAATGTCGAATTTGATTGTGTGCCATATCATTGGCACTCATTCAATCACGTGATACGATCGTATGATTAAAGTTACGAGTAAACATAACATCAAATGATGTGGAATATGATAGTGTACCGCATCATTGCCACTCATTATATCACGTGATACGATCGTATGATTGAAGCAACGAGTGAATATAACATCAAATGATGTCGAATATGATAGTGTACCGTATCATTGGCACTCATTGTATCACGTGATACGATCGTATGATGAAAGTTACGAGTGAAGATAACATCAAATGATGTTGAATATGATTGTATAATGTATCATTAGCACTCATTGTTTCACGTGATACGATCGTATGAGAAAAGTTACGAGTAAATATAACATCAAATGATGTCGAATATGATTGTGTACCGCATCATTTGAACTTATTGTATCACGTGATACGATCGTATGATTTAAGTTACGATTGAATATAACATGAATGATGTCGAATATAATTGTGTGCTGTATCATTGGCACTCATTCTATCACGTGATATGATCGTATGATTAAAGTTACGAGTGAATATAACATCAAATGATGTCGAATAAGATAGTGTGCTTAATCATTAGCACTCATTTTATCACGTGATACAATCGTATGATTCAAGTTACGAGTGAATATAACATCAGATGATGTCGAATATGATTGTGTGCTATATCATTAGCACTTATTCAATCACGTGATACGATCGTATGATTAAAGTTACGAGTGAATATAACATTAAATGATGTCGAATAAGATAGTGTGCCTAATCATTAGCACTCATGGTATCACGTGATACGATCGTATGATTCATGGTACCAGTGAATATAACATCAAATGATGTCGAATATGATTGTGTGCCATATCATTGGCATTCATTCAATCACGTGGTACGGTCGTATGATTCAAGTTACGAGTGAATATAACATCAAATGATGTCGAATATGATTGTGTGCTGTATCATAAGCACTCATTGTATCACGTGATACAATCGTATGATTCAAGTTACGAGTGAATATTACATCAAATGATGTTGAATATGATTGTATAATGTATCATTAGCACACATTGTATCACGTGATACGATCGTATGATGAAAGTTACGAGTGAAGATAACATCAAATGATGTTGAATATGATTGTATAATATATCATTAGCACTCATTGTTTCACGTGATACGATCGTATGATTAATGTTACAAGTGAATATAACATCAAATGATGTCGATTATAATAGTGTACCGCATCATTGGCACTCATTATATCACGTGATACTATCGTATGATTGAAGTAACGAGTGAATATAACATCAAATAATGCTAAATATGATTGTATAGTGTAGCATTGACACTCATTGTATCACGAGATACGATCGTATGATTGAAGTCACGAGTGAATATAACATCAAATGATGTCGAATATGATAGTGTACCGTATCATTGGCACTCATTGTATCACGTGATACGATCGTATGATGAAAGTTACGAGTGAAGATAACATCAAATGATGTTGAATATGATTGTACAATGTATCATTAGCACTCATTGTTTCACGTGATACGATCGTATGATTGAAGTCACGAGTGAATATAACATCAAATAATGCTAAATATGATTGTATAGTGTAGCATTGACACTCATTGTATCACGAGATACGATCGTATGATTGAAGCCACGACTGAATATAACATCAAATGATGTCGAATATGATAGTGTACCGTATCATTGGCACTCATTGTATCACGTGATACGATCGTATGATGAAAGTTACGAGTGAAGATAACATCAAATGATGTTGAATATGATTGTACAATGTATCATTAGCACTCATTGTTTCACGTGATACGATCGTATGAGAAAAGTTACGAGTAAATATAACATCAAATGATGTCGAATATGATTGTGTACCGCATCATTTGAACTTATTGTATCACGTGATACGATCGTATGATTTAAGTTACGATTGAATATAACATGAATGATGTCGAATATAATTGTGTGCTGTATCATTGGCACTCATTCTATCACGTGATATGATCGTATGATTAAAGTTACGAGTGAATATAACATCAAATGGTGTCGAATAAGATAGTGTGCTTAATCATTAGCACTCATTTTATCACGTGATACAATCGTATGATTCAAGTTACGAGTGAATATAACATCAGATGATGTCGAATATGATTGTGTGCTATATCATTAGCACTTATTCAATCACGTGATACGATCGTATGATTAAAGTTACGAGTAAATATAACATCAAATGATGTCGAATATGATAGTGTGCCGTATCATTGGCACTCATTGTATCACGTGATACGATCGTATGATGAAAGTTACGAGTAAATATAACATCAAATGATGTTGAATATGATTGTACAATGTATCATTAGCACTCATTGTTTCACGTGATACGATCGTATGAGAAAAGTTACGAGTAAATATAACATCAAATGATGTCGAATATGATTGTGTACCGCATCATTTGAACTTATTGTATCACGTGATACGATCGTATGATTTAAGTTACGATTGAATATAACATGAATGATGTCGAATATAATTGTGTGCTGTATCATTGGCACTCATTCTATCACGTGATATGATCGTATGATTAATGTTACGAGTGAATATAACATCAAATGATGTCGAATAAGATAGTGTGCTTAATCATTAGCACTCATTTTATCACGTGATACAATCGTATGATTCAAGTTACGAGTGAATATAACATCAGATGATGTCGAATATGATTGTGTGCTATATCATTAGCACTTATTCAATCACGTGATACGATCGTATGATTAAAGTTACGAGTGAATATAACATTAAATGATGTCGAATAAGATAGTGTGCCTAATCATTAGCACTCATGGTATCACGTGATACGATCGTATGATTCATGGTACCAGTGAATATAACATCAAATGATGTCGAATATGATTGTGTGCCATATCATTGGCATTCATTCAATCACGTGATACGGTCGTATGATTCAAGTTACGAGTGAATATAACATCAAATGCTGTCGAATATGATTGTGTACCGTATCATTTGAACTCATTGTATCACCTGATACGATCGTGTGATTCAAGTTACGAGTGAATATAACACCAAATAATGTCGAATTTGATTGTGTGCCATATCATTGGCACTCATTCAATCACGTGATACGATCGTATGATTAAAGTTACGAGTAAACATAACATCAAATGATGTGGAATATGATAGTGTACCGCATCATTGCCACTCATTATATCACGTGATACGATCGTATGATTGAAGCAACGAGTGAATATAACATCAAATGATGTCGAATATGATAGTGTACCGTATCATTGGCACTCATTGTATCACGTGATACGATCGTATGATGAAAGTTACGAGTGAAGATAACATCAAATGATGTTGAATATGATTGTATAATGTATCATTAGCACTCATTGTTTCACGTGATACGATCGTATGAGAAAAGTTACGAGTAAATATAACATCAAATGATGTCGAATATGATTGTGTACCGCATCATTTGAACTTATTGTATCACGTGATACGATCGTATGATTTAAGTTACGATTGAATATAACATGAATGATGTCGAATATAATTGTGTGCTGTATCATTGGCACTCATTCTATCACGTGATATGATCGTATGATTAAAGTTACGAGTGAATATAACATCAAATGATGTCGAATAAGATAGTGTGCTTAATCATTAGCACTCATTTTATCACGTGATACAATCGTATGATTCAAGTTACGAGTGAATATAACATCAGATGATGTCGAATATGATTGTGTGCTATATCATTAGCACTTATTCAATCACGTGATACGATCGTATGATTAAAGTTACGAGTGAATATAACATTAAATGATGTCGAATAAGATAGTGTGCCTAATCATTAGCACTCATGGTATCACGTGATACGATCGTATGATTCATGGTACCAGTGAATATAACATCAAATGATGTCGAATATGATTGTGTGCCATATCATTGGCATTCATTCAATCACGTGGTACGGTCGTATGATTCAAGTTACGAGTGAATATAACATCAAATGATGTCGAATATGATTGTGTGCTGTATCATAAGCACTCATTGTATCACGTGATACAATCGTATGATTCAAGTTACGAGTGAATATTACATCAAATGATGTTGAATATGATTGTATAATGTATCATTAGCACACATTGTATCACGTGATACGATCGTATGATGAAAGTTACGAGTGAAGATAACATCAAATGATGTTGAATATGATTGTATAATATATCATTAGCACTCATTGTTTCACGTGATACGATCGTATGATTAATGTTACAAGTGAATATAACATCAAATGATGTCGATTATAATAGTGTACCGCATCATTGGCACTCATTATATCACGTGATACTATCGTATGATTGAAGTCACGAGTGAATATAACATCAAATAATGCTAAATATGATTGTATAGTGTAGCATTGACACTCATTGTATCACGAGATACGATCGTATGATTGAAGTCACGAGTGAATATAACATCAAATGATGTTGAATATGATTGTATAATGTATCATTAGCACACATTGTATCACGTGATACGATCGTATGATGAAAGTTACGAGTGAAGATAACATCAAATGATGTTGAATATGATTGTATAATGTATCATTAGCACTCATTGTTTCACGTGATACGATCGTATGATTAAAGTTACAGGTGAATATAACATCAAATGATGTCGATTAGGATAGTGTACCGCATCATTGGCACTCAATATATCACGTGACACGATCGTATGATTGAAGTCACGAGTGAATATAACATCAAATGATGCTAAATAAGATTGTATAGTGTATCATTAGCACTCATTGTTTCACGTGATATGATCGTATGATTAAAGTTACGAGTAAATATAACATCAAATGATGTTGAATATGATTGTATAACGTATCATTAGCACTCATTGTTTCACGTGATACGATCGTATGATTAAAGTTACAGGTGAATATAACATCAAATGATGTCGATTATGATAGTGTACCGCATCATTAGCACTCATTGTATCACGTGATACGATCGTATGATGAAAGTTACGAGTGAATATAACATCAAATGATGTCGATTATGATAGTGTATAGCATCATTGGCACTTATTATATCACGTGATACTATCGTATGATTGAAGTCACGAGTGAATATAACATCAAATAATGCTAAATATGATTGTAAAGTGTAGCATTGACACTCATTGTATCACGAGATACGATCGTATGATTGAAGTCACGAGTGAATATAACATCAAATAATGCTAAATATGATTGTATAGTGTAGCATTGACACTCATTGTATCACGAGATACGATCGTATGATTAAAGTCACGAGTGAATATAACATCAAATGATGTTGAATATGATTGTATAATGTATCATTAGCACTCATTGTTTCACGTGATACGATCGTATGATTAAAGTTACGAGTGAATATACTATTAAATGATGTCGATTATGATAGTGTACCGCATCATTGGCACTAATTGTATCACGTGATACGATCGTATGATCAAAGCTACGAGTTAACATAATAGGGCAGGAATTATTGTACCAGCTATGAAATACGCATTTTTGTAAAATTCTACTTTTTGACGATATTTTTCTTGTTTTGGTATGAGGAAATCATAATTGTTCAGGAGCTAACGTACCAGCTATAAAATACTCTTATATGTAAAAATTTAACTTTTTGATGACATTTTCCTTGTTTTGGTATCAGGAGAACATAAGAAGGCAGGAGCTAACGTACTAGCTGAGAAATACGCATTTTTTTAAAAATTCGACTTTTTGACGATATTTTCCTGGGTTTCGTATCAGGAGAACATAATAGGGCAGGAGCTAACGTACCAGCTATGAAATACGCAATTTTTGTAAAAATTTGAGTTTTCGACGATATTTTCCTTGTTTTGGTATCAGGAGAACATAATGGGGCAGGAGCTAACGTACTAGCTATGAAATACGCATTTTTGTAAAAATTTGAGTTTTTGACGATATTTTCCTTGATTTCGTATCAGGAGAACATAAAAGAGCAGGAGCTAACGTTCCAGGTACAAAAAACGCATTTTTGTAAAAATTTGAATTTTAGACGATATTTTCCTTGTTTTGGTATCAGGAGAACATAATGGGGCAGGAGCTAACGTACCAGCTATGAAATACGCATTTTTGTAAAAATTTGAGTTTTTGACGATATTTTCCTTGATTTCGTATCAGGAGAACATAAAAGAGCAGGAGCTAACGTTCCAGCTACAAAAAACGCATTTTTGTAAAAATTTGAATTTTAGACGATATTTTCTTTGTTTTGGTATCAGGAGAACATAATGGGACAGGAGCTAACGTACCAGCTATGAGATACCTATTTTTTTAAAATTTGACTTTTTGACGATATTTTCCTGGTTTTCGTATCAGGAGAACATAATGGGGCAGGAGCTAACGTACTAGCTATGAAATACGCATTTTTGAAAAATTCAACTTTTTGACGATATTTTTCTCCTTTTCGTATCAGGAGAACATAATAGGGCAGGAGCTAACGTACCAGCTATGAAATACGCATTTTTGTAAAAATTTGACTTTTGGACGATATTTTCTTTGTTTTGGTATCAGGAGAACATAATGGGACAGGAGCTAACGTACTAGCTCTAAATACGCATTTTTGTGAAAATTCGACTTTTTGACGTCATTTTTCTTGTTTTGGTATCAGGAGAACATAATGGGACAGGAGCTAACGTACCAGCTATGAGATACCTATTTTTTTAAAATTTGACTTTTTGACGATATTTTCCTGGTTTTCGTATCAGGAGAACATAATGGGGCAGGAGCTAACGTACTAGCTATGAAATACGCATTTTTGAAAAATTCAACTTTTTGACGATATTTTTCTCCTTTTCGTATCAGGAGAACATAATAGGGCAGGAGCTAACGTACCAGCTATGAAATACGCATTTTTGTAAAAATTTGACTTTTGGACGTCATTTTTCTTGTTTTGGTATCAGGAGAACATAATGGGGCAGGTGCTAACGTACAAGCTATGAAATACGCATTTTTGTAAAAATTCAACTTTTTTAAAATGTTTTCTTTGTTTTGGTATCAGGAGAACATAAAGGGGCAAGAGCTAACGTACAAGATCATACGATCGTATGATCAAAGTTACGAGTGAATATGACATCAAATGATGTCAAATATGATAGTGTGCCGTATCATTTGCACTTATTGTATCACGTGATACAATCGTATGATTGAAGTTACAGTGAATATACTATTAAATAATGTCGATTATGACAGTGTACTGTATCATTGGCACTCATTGTATCACGTGATACGATCGTATGATTGAAGTCATGAATGAATATAACATCAAATGATGTCGATTATGATAGTGTGCCGCATCATTAGCACACATTATATCACGTGATACGATCGTGTTTACGCGGGAGGATTACCGCGAGAGATTTTGATTTATCTGTAGGGGAAATAGCTCTGGGAGGTGCTGCGCTCTGGCAAGCCAATTCTACAATTCTACAAGGAAACCGTTTTGGGGAGTAATTGGCCATTGTGTTCTATTAGTTTGAAGAGGCTGGATCTGTGCTCCGATCGAGTGGGGTGTTTGCCAGAACCAGCGAAAGTTATTTCCGGTTTTTTTTATTTTCAAATTTTGCCGATGGTTGGTGCATGGTTTTATTTTTCGTTATAGTTATAGTTTTTCATATGGGTAAAACGATCCTTTCATCGCCAACCACTGGGGAAGAATTGTTCGCTGCTTCTGAATTCTTGGCGTGGTCATCAGGTGGATTCGGGCTTGTCCTAGACTTTCTTTATCCTTTCCTATCCCTCATATTCCTCCTAGAAGCCGAACCGCTCGAGAAAGAAGCTATCCGACCCCAGGTAAGTGTGAACAGTTTTTCGTTATTGGGGGTTTTGAGAGGACGAATAAATATTTGGGTTTTCGATCGTTTGGAAAGCCGATTGATAGTTTTGAAATTCTCAGATTCAATTATTTTATTGATTTGAATAAATTTTTAAACTTTTGCTAAATAATTACAGTCCACTGGCTAAACCATTTGGCCTCCTAAACCGGATTCAAACCGATTTTGGAAAAAAAAAAAAAAAATTGTTTTTGTTCTTTTCCGTGTTTATGTATTGATTATATTGAAAGTTCGTTGTTTCAATTAATTAAAATACAGTTCCTGATTGAAAGGAGTTCGAAGATGGTTATTGGAAAAATATGATAGTATTATTATGAACTAAATTGGAAAATTAATTTAATTTAAAAAAGTTAGCGACAATCAACTGGCTGGAACTGGTTTCGCGTAAGCCCGGCATATTTTATCCCGATTTGGTGGGATATTTATATTTCTAAGTTTTTTGTTTGTTTCGTTTGGTAAAATTATTGCTCAAATTAAAGTAGAAATTATTTATTCTAGATTGCTAATGGTTGATAAGTTAGAATTGATATAAATAAATTTCATTGAGACAGTTTTAATTTTGCTACAGTTCAAACTCGTAAAGTTTTAACAATTTTTCTACCCGTCATCCCTTTATATTAACAAGTTTGAGGTTCAGGGTCCAACCGAGGAATTCAATCTCCGGATTGCCCTTTCAACTGATAAGAAAATCACAATAAGGTTATTATTTCTAACTCTAGTGGATTTATGGTTTTCCTTTTATTCGTTTTTTATTTTATTTTTATTTCCGTATTTGTTTGAATAGTTTATTGGAACTGGTTCGATTAGGAATTGTTCAATAAGGTCGATTTAATTAATAATATAGACAAAGCCAATTTGACCGTTTAATTTTGTTGATTTGTTGGCTACTCATTTGTGAAAATGAGCGAGAAAAGGGCTATTGAATCGTCTTTAAAAATTTATAAAGCAAAACAAATAAAACTTTTTCAGCGCATTCAAAGAATTTATGATCTGTCGAAAGGCATTGCGGATAAAAAAGTTTTACAGCAATTTGAAACTACTTATCGTCTAATACCAAAAACCTTGACCGAATATGACGAAGTAGAATTCAAAATTAATGAATTAGAGTTGGAGTTGGATTCGGAATTTAATCCGACCTTTAACGATTCCCATATGGAGATGATTGAGTACATTGAAGAGGCGGCTGAGAGCCTTGCGACGAAGAAAAAAGTGGCCGCTACTACCGCGGTTCCTGAAACTCTTTTACCAACCCTGGCGACGAACAAAATTGAAGTACACCTTCCAAAATTAGAGTTACCTTGCTTTAGAGGGGATCAAACGCAATGGTCGGTCTTTTATGAAATGTTTAAATCGTTAGTACATGAAAATAAATCGTTGACCGATCAACATAGAGTTCAATATTTAGTATCAAAGCTTGGTGGGGAAGCCTCGAATATTTGTAAGCACCTGCCACCAGTGGCGGCAAATTACCCAGTGATTTGGGACGCGTTACAGAAACGTTACAATGACCCTAGAGCTCAAGCAGATACCTATTTAGAGCAAATTTTTGAATTCAAACCATTAAAGTCAGAATCAAGGGGGAGTTTAAGCTCAGTGTTGGATAAATTTTGTGGGCCCATAACAGCCCTTAAAAGATTAAACACCGGAAATTTGGCTGATTCGATATTTTTAAATCGTGGTTTGAAAATTTTAGACCCCGTGTCCCGCCGGGCGTTCGAAGCCGCGGTTCGCGAAAAGGATATTCCTACTTATGAGGATTTTGTAACGTTCGTCGAGAAACAAATTAAAACCCTTCCTTGGGAATATAACTCAATATCAACGACCAGATCGGAAAAACCGATAAAAAATTACAGACCAAAGGTTTTCGTTGCTCAGTCGGGAGGAAGTACTAGCGATGGTCTTGATAAAACTACAAATTGCTTGAAATGCAATCAGGGATCTCATCAATTAGTTGATTGTAAAGGATTTTTGAAAATGTCTCCTTGGGATAGATTTCGTTTTATTAAACAAAAGGCATGTTGTTTAAAGTGTTTTTCTTCTAACCATTTGGCACCTAATTGTAAAAAAGGGAATCCCTGTTCGCAATGTAATAAGCCCCATCATTCGCTGTTACATTTTGAGTTTTCAAAGAATCCCCCAGACCGTGTAAATTCGGGGGCGGAGGGTCAGCAGAATTCCTCGATCAACTGCTGTTCGATGGCGAATTGTAAAGATCGTTTTTCCGCCCAGCGTTCTTCTATGGTTTTGCTGTCTACTGCGGTAGTAACTATGCAAAATGGCGGGGGAAAACTGCATGATGCGCGGTTTTTGATTGATTCGGGCAGTCAGTGCCATTTTCTAACGGCGAAAACATGCCGAAAACTTAAATTGCCTATTTCGCCTTTAAAAACATCGGTAGTAGGTTTTGGAGGAGCAGTCAATCCGGTTCTAGGGAAGACAGTTTGTAGTTTCAGTTCGAGGATCAATCCGAATATTTCATTTACGATCGAGCCTTTAGTGGTCGATAAGATTGTCGAGAAATTGCCGGCTAGGGAAATTGATCGATCTCAGCTGTCTTATCTATTAAATCTGGAACTTGCAGATGAGACATTTCATTTACCGGGTGATATTGATGGAATCATAGGGGCTGAGCTGGTGCCTCATTTATTGAAAGAAAATAAATACAGAGGAAAACCTCTTCAGTTGATGGCAGTGGATAGTGTTTTGGGTTACATTTTGATGGGAAAAGCCCCAGTTTTGGACCTAACATCCGAGAGTAATAATTGTTTGTCTGTTTGCCGTTCATCATTGGATAGTTTGGTGAGACGGTTTTGGGAAATTGAAGAGGTCCCAAACTTAATTACTTCTCTTTCGCCCGGAGAATCAGAATGTGAGAATATTTTTAAATCTTCGGTGCGTCGTTTGGTATCAGGACGGTTTGTTGTGTCGTTGCCTTTCCAGGAGCATCCCGATCGGTTGGGAGATTCATTTGAGATGGCCAAACGAAGATTTATGAACCTAGAAAAGCGCTTAGATCGCTGCCCGGAAAGTCGAGTATTATATCACGAGGTAATGTTGGACTATTTACAGCAAGGGCACATGTCATTGGTAACAAATCCGATGGATAAACATGGCTATTACATACCACATCATGGTATATTAAAGCCTGGTAGTTCGAGCACGCCTCTAAGAATCGTGTTTGATGCCAGTGCAAAAACTACGGCTCATTTGTCATTAAATGACGTTTTACATGTGGGTCCAAAATTACAAACGGATATCTT
Source organism: Acanthosoma haemorrhoidale (assembly GCA_930367205.1). Classification (NCBI taxonomy): domain Eukaryota; kingdom Metazoa; phylum Arthropoda; class Insecta; order Hemiptera; family Acanthosomatidae; genus Acanthosoma; species Acanthosoma haemorrhoidale. The sequence continues at coordinate 119,024,316 of OV884014.1, forward strand.
CGTATTACTATTGCACTTCCGTTTATTTTCAATAGCATTGACGGCAGATATTAAACAAATGTATCGGCAAATTCTGATTGATGACTCTCACCGAAGATTCCAACGGGTATTATGGAGATTTTCGTCAGAGGATCCAGTGGAGATCTACGAATTAAATTGTGTAGTGTTTGGCATCACCTCGTCACCTTATTTGGCTCTTCGAACTGTTCGTCAATTGGTCGAAGAAGAAGGAAAAAATTTCCCGGCTACCAAAGATCGAATTCCACAGGATATGTATATGGACGATCTTATCACTTCCGTCCCCTCGTTGCAAGATGCTGAACGACTTTATCAGCAAACAAAAAGGTTATTCGAAAATGGAGGTTTTCAGTTTACCAAATGGGCCTCTAATTCTTCCGAAATGCTCACTCTTTTCCCCGACGAGGATAAATCCTTTTCGACAAAGGATTTTGAAACGGGCACTTCTTTAGCGGTTTTGGGTCTTGAGTGGCAACCCAGCACAGATATTTTTTGCTTTCGGGTCAGTCACGAACATAACGCCGGCACAAAACGAAATATCCTTTCGTCAGTTGCAAGAATTTTCGACCCCTTGGGACTACTGGCCCCCCTGACTTTATTTCTCAAGTGCCTGATTAAGGAACTGTGGCGTTTGGGTTTGGACTGGGATCAGGTTCCACCAGCTTCTATTAAAATTCGGTGGGAACGTTGTCAAGGGGAATTGGTAGTTTTGTCGAATCTTTCTATTCCGAGACACATTGGAGTGTTGGTTGGTTCGCGAGTTGCGTTGGTTGGGTTTTGTGACGCCTCCGAGATGGGTTATGGAGCCGTGATTTATTTAAAGGGCCTGACGGGAGAGGAAACTGTCAAGGTTTCTTTATTATGTGCAAAATCTAAAGTAGCTCCATCCAAGGTCCTGACTATTCCCCGCTTAGAGCTTTGTGCCGCCCTTTTGTTGGCAAATCTGCTGCAGGCTACAGCATCTACTCTTCGCACACGCTGTAGCGTTGAGCGTGTTGTTGCACTGTCTGATTCAACGGTAGCTTTGCATTGGATTAAAGCTGCACCGTCCAGATGGCAGACGTTTGTAGCTCATCGGGTGTCTAAAATCCAAGATTGTGGCATCGATAGTTGGATGCATGTATCAGGCACCGAGAATCCAGCGGATTGCCTGTCCAGGGGCTTAACGCCATGCGAGCTCGTTGATCATACCCTATGGTGGAATGGACCGCTTTGGCTGGGTTCGGAAGAAACTTGCTGGCCCGTTAAATTAGACTTGGAGGAGCTGGAAAGCCCTCCGGAAATTAAAAGCAGCAACATTTTAACAGTGGCGCGATCAGAAAAAATGGAAGAAAACTCCATTTGTGCTCTTGTTGATCGTTGCTCAAGCTACCTACGGTTATTACGAACGATGGTGCTAGTTTTAAAGTTTGTGAAAATATTACCAAACCAAATGAGAGTAGGGGAAAGGGAGTTAGACACAGCGGAAATTTATCTGTGTAGAGTGATCCAGCTACTTCATTTTACACGAGAATTCGATAGATTAAAGAAGGGAGAAACTTGTTCACCAAAACTTCAACGTTTATCTCCATTTCTCGACCGTGGAATTATTCGAGTCGGTGGTCGTTTGCAGAATGCTGATATAGGGTTTGATAGTTGTCACCCGATTGTCTTGCCAAAGAAGGACCCCTTTGTTATTCGGTTGATTGATTATTATCATCAGGAAAATTGTCATGCCGGACGCCACCTGTTATTATCGTTAATTAGGCAAAAATTTTGGATTATATCCGCCCGAGAAATAATCAGAAGTCGGATAAGAAAATGTAACCGTTGTTTCAGAGTTCGCCCGTCGGTTGTGCCTCCAAAAATGGGTGACCTCCCTACTTGTAGAGTTACACAATGTAAGCCATTCGAACAAACTGGAGTGGACTACGCTGGGCCGATTCGCATTACTATGGCTAGGAGACGAAACCCTTTCATATTTAAGGCGTATATTTGTTTATTTATATGTATGTCGACCAAGGCAGTTCACATTGAACTGGTATCTGACTTGTCTACTCCCATGTTCTTGGCGGCTTTCCGGCGATTTTTGTCGCGCCGTGGTCCATGTAGAATTATATACTCGGATTGCGGGACAAATTTTGTGGGGGCTCATGAGCAATTGTCAAAATGGTTGAATTCTTCCGGGTATCAGGATGCGCTGACTAATCAACTGTCGGAGCATCGAATCGAGTGGAAATTTATTCCACCCGGAGCTCCTCACTTCGGAGGGATCTGGGAAGCTAATGTTAAATCGGTGAAGTCCCACTTATTTCGAGTTATTGGAACCCAGCTTCTGACTTATGAAGAGCTAAACACAGTGTTGGTTCAGATTGAAGCTGTCCTCAATTCGAGGCCCCTTTGCCCCCTAAGTTCTGATCCGCGGGAGCCACTCGCGTTAACCCCTGCTCATTTTTTGAACCTTACTCCACTGAAATATTTTCCTGCTCGAGATGTACAGAACAGCGAAATTAATCGTCTTACCCGCTATGAGCTAGTCGATCAGCTGGTCCGGTCGTTTTGGAATAGGTGGAGAAAAGAGTACCTGCATGAGTTGCAGATTCGACACAAATGGTCCTCTGCTTCGCTCACTGTAGGAACTGTTGTAATTGTGGATCAGCCCAACCTCCTTCCTTTAAAATGGCCAATTGGAGTAGTTGAGGAGGTGTTTCCGGGAACCGATGGGGTCGTGAGAGTGGCACTTGTACGGGTAGCTACGGGTCGGTATAAGAGGCCGGTAACTAAGCTTTACCCTTTACCGTCACAGTAGTACCAGTATTTTGTTTGTTGATATTATTTTATTTTGTTTTTTTTTGTTTGTTGTATAGTAAGCTCATGTGTTTCTTTGTACGATTTATGATGATGGATAAGTGTTTTTTTTTTTTTTGTGTGGGTGTATTCTGACCTTATCTGAAAATAACCTTTCAGAGGCGGGGGGATGTTTACGCGGGAGGATTACCGCGAGAGATTTTGATTTATCTGTAGGGGAAATAGCTCTGGGAGGTGCTGCGCTCTGGCAAGCCAATTCTACAATTCTACAAGGAAACCGTTTTGGGGAGTAATTGGCCATTGTGTTCTATTAGTTTGAAGAGGCTGGATCTGTGCTCCGATCGAGTGGGGTGTTTGCCAGAACCAGCGAAAGTTATTTCCGGTTTTTTTTATTTTCAAATTTTGCCGATGGTTGGTGCATGGTTTTATTTTTCGTTATAGTTATAGTTTTTCATATGGGTAAAACGATCCTTTCATCGCCAACCACTGGGGAAGAATTGTTCGCTGCTTCTGAAATCTTGGCGTGGTCATCAGGTGGATTCGGGCTTGTCCTAGACTTTCTTTATCCTTTCCTATCCCTCATATTCCTCCTAGAAGCCGAACCGCTCGAGAAAGAAGCTATCCGACCCCAGGTAAGTGTGAACAGTTTTTCGTTATTGGGGGTTTTGAGAGGACGAATAAATATTTGGGTTTTCGATCGTTTGGAAAGCCGATTGATAGTTTTGAAATTCTCAGATTCAATTATTTTATTGATTTGAATAAATTTTTAAACTTTTGCTAAATAATTACAGTCCACTGGCTAAACCAGATCGTATGATCAAAGCTACGAGTTAACATAATAGGGCAGGAATTATTGTACCAGCTATGAAATACGCATTTTTGTAAAATTCTACTTTTTGACGATATTTTTCTTGTTTTGGTATGAGGAAATCATAATTGTTCAGGAGCTAACGTACCAGCTATAAAATACTCTTATATGTAAAAATTTAACTTTTTGATGACATTTTCCTTGTTTTGGTATCAGGAGAACATAATAAGGCAGGAGCTAACGTACTAGCTGAGAAATACGCATTTTTGTAAAAATTTGAGTTTTCGACGATATTTTCCTTGTTTTGGTATCAGGAGAACATAATGGGGCAGGAGCTAACGTACTAGCTATGAAATACGCATTTTCGAAAAATTCGACTCTTTGACGATATTTTCCTTGATTTCGTATCAGGAGAACATAAAAGAGAAGGAGCTGACGTACTAGCTATGAAATACGCATTTATTAAAAATTCGACTTTTTGACGATATTTTCCTGGTTTTCGTATCAGGAGAACATAATGGGGCAGGAGCTGACGTACTAGCTATGAAATACGCATTTATTAAAAATTCGACTTTTTGACGATATTTTCCTGGTTTTCGTATCAGGAGAACATAATAGGGCAGGAGCTAACGTACCAGCTATGAAATACGCAATTTTTGTAAAAATTTGAGTTTTCGACGATATTTTCCTTGTTTTGGTATCAGGAGAACATAATGGGGCAGGAGCTAACGTACTAGCTATGAAATACGCATTTTCGAAAAATTCGACTTTTTGACGATATTTTCCTGGTTTTCGTATCAGGAGAACATAATGGGGCAGGAGCTGACGTACTAGCTATGAAATACGCATTTATTAAAAATTCGACTTTTTGACGATATTTTCCTGGTTTTCGTATCAGGAGAACATAATAGGGCAGGAGCTAACGTACCAGCTATGAAATACGCAATTTTTGTAAAAATTTGAGTTTTCGACGATATTTTCCTTGTTTTGGTATCAGGAGAACATAATGGGGCAGGAGCTAACGTACTAGCTATGAAATACGCATTTTTGTAAAAATTTGAGTTTTTGACGATATTTTCCTTGATTTCGTATCAGGAGAACATAAAAGAGCAGGAGCTAACGTTCCAGGTACAAAAAACGCATTTTTGTAAAAATTTGAATTTTAGACGATATTTTCCTTGTTTTGGTATCAGGAGAACATAATGGGGCAGGAGCTAACGTACCAGCTATGAAATACGCATTTTTGTAAAAATTTGAGTTTTTGACGATATTTTCCTTGATTTCGTATCAGGAGAACATAAAAGAGCAGGAGCTAACGTTCCAGCTACAAAAAACGCATTTTTGTAAAAATTTGAATTTTAGACGATATTTTCTTTGTTTTGGTATCAGGAGAACATAATGGGACAGGAGCTAACGTACCAGCTATGAGATACCTATTTTTTTAAAATTTGACTTTTTGACGATATTTTTCTTGATTTCGTATCAGGAGAACATAAAAGAGCAGGAGCTAACGTACTAGCTATGAAATACGCATTTTTAAAAAATTCAACTTTTTGACGATATTTTTCTCGTTTTCGTATCAGGAGAACATAATAGGGCAGGAGCTAACGTACTAGCTATGAAATACGCATTTTTAAAAAATTCAACTTTTTGACGATATTTTTCTCGTTTTCGTATCAGGAGAACATAATAGGGCAGGAGCTAACGTACCAGCTATGAAATACGCATTTTTGTAAAAATTTGACTTTTGGACGATATTTTCCTTGTTTTGGTATCAGGAGAACATAATGGGGCAGGTGCTAACGTACAAGCTATGAAATACGCATTTTTGTAAAAATTCAACTTTTTTAAAATGTTTTCTTTGTTTTGGTATCAGGAGAACATAAAGGGGCAAGAGCTAACGTACAAGATCATACGATCGTATGATCAAAGTTACGAGTGAATATGACATCAAATGATGTCAAATATGATAGTGTGCCGTATCATTTGCACTTATTGTATCACGTGATACAATCGTATGATTGAAGTTACAGTGAATATACTATTAAATAATGTCGATTATGACAGTGTACTGTATCATTGGCACTCATTGTATCACGTGATACGATCGTATGATTGAAGTCATGAATGAATATAACATCAAATGATGTCGATTATGATAGTGTGCCGCATCATTAGCACACATTGTATCACATGATACGATTGTATGATTGAAGTTACGAGTGAATATAACATCAAATGATTTCGAATATGATAATGAGCCGCATCATTGGCAATCATTATATCACGTGATACCATCATATGATTGAAGTCACGAGTGAATATAACATCAAATGATGTTGAATATGATAGTGTTGCCTATCATAAGCACTCATTGTTTCACGTGATACGTCGTATGATTAAAGTTACGATTGGAGATACTAATAAATGATGTTGAATATAATAGTGTTCCATATCATTAGCAATTATTGTATCATGTGATGCGATCGTATGATTAATGTTACAAGTGAATATAACATCAAATGATGTCGATTATAATAGTGTACCGCATCATTGGCACTCATTATATCACGTGATACTATCGTATGATTGAAGTCACGAGTGAATATAACATCAAATAATGCTAAATATGATTGTATAGTGTAGCATTGACACTCATTGTATCACGAGATACGATCGTATGATTGAAGTCACGAGTGAATATAACATCAAATGATGTTGAATATGATTGTATAATGTATCATTAGCACACATTGTATCACGTGATACGATCGTATGATGAAAGTTACGAGTGAAGATAACATCAAATGATGTTGAATATGATTGTATAATATATCATTAGCACTCATTGTTTCACGTGATACGATCGTATGATTAATGTTACAAGTGAATATAACATCAAATGATGTCGATTATAATAGTGTACCGCATCATTGGCACTCATTATATCACGTGATACTATCGTATGATTGAAGTCACGAGTGAATATAACATCAAATAATGCTAAATATGATTGTATAGTGTAGCATTGACACTCATTGTATCACGAGATACGATCGTATGATTGAAGTCACGAGTGAATATAACATCAAATGATGTTGAATATGATTGTATAATGTATCATTAGCACACATTGTATCACGTGATACGATCGTATGATGAAAGTTACGAGTGAAGATAACATCAAATGATGTTGAATATGATTGTATAATGTATCATTAGCACTCATTGTTTCACGTGATACGATCGTATGATTAAAGTTACAGGTGAATATAACATCAAATGATGTCGATTATGATAGTGTACCGCATCATTGGCACTCAATATATCACGTGACACGATCGTATGATTGAAGTCACGAGTAAATATAACATCAAATAATGTTGAATATGATTGTATAATGTATCATTAGCACTCATTGTTTCACGTAATACGATCGTATGATTAAAGTTACAGGTGAATATACTATAAAATGATGTCGATTATGATAGTGTACCGCATCATTGGCACTCATTATATCACGTGATACTATCGTATGATGGAAGTCACGAGTGAATATAACATCAAATGATGCTAAATAAGATTGTATAGTGTATCATTAGCACTCATTGTTTCATGTGATATGATCGTATGATTAAAGTTACGAGTAAATATAACATCAAATGATGTTGAATATGATTGTATAACGTATCATTAGCACTCATTGTTTCACGTGATACGATCGTATGATTAAAGTTACAGGTGAATATAACATCAAATGATGTCGATTATGATAGTGTACCGCATCATTAGCACTCATTGTATCACGTGATACGATCGTATGATGAAAGTTACGAGTGAATATAACATCAAATGATGTCGATTATGATAGTGTACCGCATCATTGGCACTTATTATATCACGTGATACTATCGTATGATTGAAGTCACGAGTGAATATAACATCAAATAATGCTAAATATGATTGTAAAGTGTAGCATTGACACTCATTGTATCACGAGATACGATCGTATGATTGAAGTCACGAGTGAATATAACATCAAATAATGCTAAATATGATTGTATAGTGTAGCATTGACACTCATTGTATCACGAGATACGATCGTATGATTAAAGTCACGAGTGAATATAACATCAAATGATGTTGAATATGATTGTATAATGTATCATTAGCACTCATTGTTTCACGTGATACGATCGTATGATTAAAGTTACGAGTGAATATACTATTAAATGATGTCGATTATGATAGTGTACCGCATCATTGGCACTAATTGTATCACGTGATACGATCGTATGATCAAAGCTACGAGTTAACATAATAGGGCAGGAATTATTGTACCAGCTATGAAATACGCATTTTTGTAAAATTCTACTTTTTGACGATATTTTTCTTGTTTTGGTATGAGGAAATCATAATTGTTCAGGAGCTAACGTACCAGCTATAAAATACTCTTATATGTAAAAATTTAACTTTTTGATGACATTTTCCTTGTTTTGGTATCAGGAGAACATAAGAAGGCAGGAGCTAACGTACTAGCTGAGAAATACGCATTTTTTTAAAAATTCGACTTTTTGACGATATTTTCCTTGTTTTCGTATCAGGAGAACATAATGGGGCAGGAGCTGACGTACTAGCTATGAAATACGCATTTTTTAAAAATTCGACTTTTTGACGATATTTTCCTGGTTTTCGTATCAGGAGAACATAATAGGGCAGGAGCTAACGTACCAGCTATGAAATACGCAATTTTTGTAAAAATTTGAGTTTTCGACGATATTTTCCTTGTTTTGGTATCAGGAGAACATAATGGGGCAGGAGCTAACGTACTAGCTATGAAATACGCATTTTTGTAAAAATCTGAGTTTTTGACAATATTTTCCTTGATTTCGTATCAGGAGAACATAAAAGAGCAGGAGCTAACGTTACAGCTACAAAAAACGCATTTTTGTAAAAATTTGAATTTTAGACGATATTTTCCTTGTTTTGGTATCAGGAGAACATAATGGGGCAGGAGCTAACGTACCAGCTATGAAATACGCATTTTTGTAAAAATTTGAGTTTTTGACGATATTTTCCTAGATTTCGTATCAGGAGAACATAAAAGAGCAGGAGCTAACGTTCCAGCTACAATAAACGCATTTTTGTAAAAATTGGAATTTTAGACGATATTTTCTTTGTTTTGGTATCAGGAGAACATAATGGGACAGGAGCTAACGTACCAGCTATGAGATACCTATTTTCTTAAAATTTGACTTTTTGACGATATTTTCCTGGTTTTCGTATCAGGAGAACATAATGGGGCAGGAGCTAACGTACTAGCTATGAAATACGCATTTTTGAAAAATTCAACTTTTTGACGATATTTTTCTCCTTTTCGTATCAGGAGAACATAATAGGACTGGAGCTAACGTACCAGCTATGAAATACGCATTTTTGTGAAAATTCGACTTTTTGACGTCATTTTTCTTGTTTTGGTATCAGGTGAACATAATGGGGCAGGTGCTAACGTACAAGCTATGAAATACGCATTTTTGTAAAAATTCAACTTTTTTAAAATGTTTTCTTTGTTTTGGTATCAGGAGAACATAAAGGGGCAAGAGCTAACGTACAAGATCATACGATCGTATGATCAAAGTTACGAGTGAATATGACATCAAATGATGTCAAATATGATAGTGTGCCGTATCATTTGCACTTATTGTATCACGTGATACAATCGTATGATTGAAGTTACAGTGAATATACTATTAAATAATGTCGATTATGACAGTGTACTGTATCATTGGCACTCATTGTATCACGTGATACGATCGTATGATTGAAGTCATGAATGAATATAACATCAAATGATGTCGATTATGATAGTGTGCCGCATCATTAGCACACATTATATCACGTGATACGATCGTATGATCAAAGCTACGAGTTAACATAATAGGGCAGGAATTATTGTACCAGCTATGAAATACGCATTTTTGTAAAATTCTACTTTTTGACGATATTTTTCTTGTTTTGGTATGAGGAAATCATAATTGTTCAGGAGCTAACGTACCAGCTATAAAATACTCTTATATGTAAAAATTTAACTTTTTGATGACATTTTCCTTGTTTTGGTATCAGGAGAACATAATAAGGCAGGAGCTAACGTACTAGCTGAGAAATACGCATTTTTGTAAAAATTTGAGTTTTCGACGATATTTTCCTTGTTTTGGTATCAGGAGAACATAATGGGGCAGGAGCTAACGTACTAGCTATGAAATACGCATTTTCGAAAAATTCGACTCTTTGACGATATTTTCCTTGATTTCGTATCAGGAGAACATAAAAGAGAAGGAGCTGACGTACTAGCTATGAAATACGCATTTATTAAAAATTCGACTTTTTGACGATATTTTCCTGGTTTTCGTATCAGGAGAACATAATGGGGCAGGAGCTGACGTACTAGCTATGAAATACGCATTTATTAAAAATTCGACTTTTTGACGATATTTTCCTGGTTTTCGTATCAGGAGAACATAATAGGGCAGGAGCTAACGTACCAGCTATGAAATACGCAATTTTTGTAAAAATTTGAGTTTTCGACGATATTTTCCTTGTTTTGGTATCAGGAGAACATAATGGGGCAGGAGCTAACGTACTAGCTATGAAATACGCATTTTCGAAAAATTCGACTTTTTGACGATATTTTCCTGGTTTTCGTATCAGGAGAACATAATGGGGCAGGAGCTGACGTACTAGCTATGAAATACGCATTTATTAAAAATTCGACTTTTTGACGATATTTTCCTGGTTTTCGTATCAGGAGAACATAATAGGGCAGGAGCTAACGTACCAGCTATGAAATACGCAATTTTTGTAAAAATTTGAGTTTTCGACGATATTTTCCTTGTTTTGGTATCAGGAGAACATAATGGGGCAGGAGCTAACGTACTAGCTATGAAATACGCATTTTTGTAAAAATTTGAGTTTTTGACGATATTTTCCTTGATTTCGTATCAGGAGAACATAAAAGAGCAGGAGCTAACGTTCCAGGTACAAAAAACGCATTTTTGTAAAAATTTGAATTTTAGACGATATTTTCCTTGTTTTGGTATCAGGAGAACATAATGGGGCAGGAGCTAACGTACCAGCTATGAAATACGCATTTTTGTAAAAATTTGAGTTTTTGACGATATTTTCCTTGATTTCGTATCAGGAGAACATAAAAGAGCAGGAGCTAACGTTCCAGCTACAAAAAACGCATTTTTGTAAAAATTTGAATTTTAGACGATATTTTCTTTGTTTTGGTATCAGGAGAACATAATGGGACAGGAGCTAACGTACCAGCTATGAGATACCTATTTTTTTAAAATTTGACTTTTTGACGATATTTTTCTTGATTTCGTATCAGGAGAACATAAAAGAGCAGGAGCTAACGTACTAGCTATGAAATACGCATTTTTAAAAAATTCAACTTTTTGACGATATTTTTCTCGTTTTCGTATCAGGAGAACATAATAGGGCAGGAGCTAACGTACTAGCTATGAAATACGCATTTTTAAAAAATTCAACTTTTTGACGATATTTTTCTCGTTTTCGTATCAGGAGAACATAATAGGGCAGGAGCTAACGTACCAGCTATGAAATACGCATTTTTGTAAAAATTTGACTTTTGGACGATATTTTCCTTGTTTTGGTATCAGGAGAACATAATGGGGCAGGTGCTAACGTACAAGCTATGAAATACGCATTTTTGTAAAAATTCAACTTTTTTAAAATGTTTTCTTTGTTTTGGTATCAGGAGAACATAAAGGGGCAAGAGCTAACGTACAAGATCATACGATCGTATGATCAAAGTTACGAGTGAATATGACATCAAATGATGTCAAATATGATAGTGTGCCGTATCATTTGCACTTATTGTATCACGTGATACAATCGTATGATTGAAGTTACAGTGAATATACTATTAAATAATGTCGATTATGACAGTGTACTGTATCATTGGCACTCATTGTATCACGTGATACGATCGTATGATTAAAGTCATGAATGAATATAACATCAAATGATGTCGATTATGATAGTGTGCCGCATCATTAGCACACATTGTATCACATGATACGATTGTATGATTGAAGTTACGAGTGAATATAACATCAAATGATTTCGAATATGACAATGAGCCGCATCATTGGCAATCATTATATCACGTGATACCATCATATGATTGAAGTCACGAGTGAATATAACATCAAATGATGTTGAATATGATAGTGTTGCCTATCATAAGCACTCATTGTTTCACGTGATACGTCGTATGATTAAAGTTACGATTGGAGATACTAATAAATGATGTTGAATATAATAGTGTTCCATATCATTAGCAATTATTGTATCATGTGATGCGATCGTATGATTAATGTTACAAGTGAATATAACATCAAATGATGTCGATTATAATAGTGTACCGCATCATTGGCACTCATTATATCACGTGATACTATCGTATGATTGAAGTCACGAGTGAATATAACATCAAATAATGCTAAATATGATTGTATAGTGTAGCATTGACACTCATTGTATCACGAGATACGATCGTATGATTGAAGTCACGAGTGAATATAACATCAAATGATGTTGAATATGATTGTATAATGTATCATTAGCACACATTGTATCACGTGATACGATCGTATGATGAAAGTTACGAGTGAAGATAACATCAAATGATGTTGAATATGATTGTATAATATATCATTAGCACTCATTGTTTCACGTGATACGATCGTATGATTAATGTTACAAGTGAATATAACATCAAATGATGTCGATTATAATAGTGTACCGCATCATTGGCACTCATTATATCACGTGATACTATCGTATGATTGAAGTCACGAGTGAATATAACATCAAATAATGCTAAATATGATTGTATAGTGTAGCATTGACACTCATTGTATCACGAGATACGATCGTATGAATGAAGTCACGAGTGAATATAACATCAAATGATGTTGAATATGATTGTATAATGTATCATTAGCACACATTGTATCACGTGATACGATCGTATGATGAAAGTTACGAGTGAAGATAACATCAAATGATGTTGAATATGATTGTATAATGTATCATTAGCACTCATTGTTTCACGTGATACGATCGTATGATTAAAGTTACAGGTGAAAATAACATCAAATGATGTCGATTATGATAGTGTACCGCATCATTGGCACTCAATATATCACGTGACACGATCGTATGATTGAAGTCACGAGTAAATATAACATCAAATAATGTTGAATATGATTGTATAATGTATCATTAGCACTCATTGTTTCACGTAATACGATCGTATGATTAAAGTTACAGGTGAATATACTATAAAATGATGTCGATTATGATAGTGTACCGCATCATTGGCACTCATTATATCACGTGATACTATCGTATGATGGAAGTCACGAGTGAATATAACATCAAATGATGCTAAATAAGATTGTATAGTGTATCATTAGCACTCATTGTTTCACGTGATATGATCGTATGATTAAAGTTACGAGTAAATATAACATCAAATGATGTTGAATATGATTGTATAACGTATCATTAGCACTCATTGTTTCACGTGATACGATCGTATGATTAAAGTTACAGGTGAATATAACATCAAATGATGTCGATTATGATAGTGTACCGCATCATTAGCACTCATTGTATCACGTGATACGATCGTATGATGAAAGTTACGAGTGAATATAACATCAAATGATGTCGATTATGATAGTGTACCGCATCATTGGCACTTATTATATCACGTGATACTATCGTATGATTGAAGTCACGAGTGAATATAACATCAAATAATGCTAAATATGATTGTATAGTGTAGCATTGACACTCATTGTATCACGAGATACGATCGTATGATTAAAGTCACGAGTGAATATAACATCAAATGATGTTGAATATGATTGTATAATGTATCATTAGCACTCATTGTTTCACGTGATACGATCGTATGATTAAAGTTACGAGTGAATATACTATTAAATGATGTCGATTATGATAGTGTACCGCATCATTGGCACTAATTGTATCACGTGATACGATCGTATGATCAAAGCTACGAGTTAACATAATAGGGCAGGAATTATTGTACCAGCTATGAAATACGCATTTTTGTAAAATTCTACTTTTTGACGATATTTTTCTTGTTTTGGTATGAGGAAATCATAATTGTTCAGGAGCTAACGTACCAGCTATAAAATACTCTTATATGTAAAAATTTAACTTTTTGATGACATTTTCCTTGTTTTGGTATCAGGAGAACATAAGAAGGCAGGAGCTAACGTACTAGCTGAGAAATACGCATTTTTTTAAAAATTCGACTTTTTGACGATATTTTCCTTGTTTTCGTATCAGGAGAACATAATGGGGCAGGAGCTGACGTACTAGCTATGAAATACGCATTTTTTAAAAATTCGACTTTTTGACGATATTTTCCTGGTTTTCGTATCAGGAGAACATAATAGGGCAGGAGCTAACGTACCAGCTATGAAATACGCAATTTTTGTAAAAATTTGAGTTTTCGACGATATTTTCCTTGTTTTGGTATCAGGAGAACATAATGGGGCAGGAGCTAACGTACTAGCTATGAAATACGCATTTTTGTAAAAATCTGAGTTTTTGACAATATTTTCCTTGATTTCGTATCAGGAGAACATAAAAGAGCAGGAGCTAACGTTACAGCTACAAAAAACGCATTTTTGTAAAAATTTGAATTTTAGACGATATTTTCCTTGTTTTGGTATCAGGAGAACATAATGGGGCAGGAGCTAACGTACCAGCTATGAAATACGCATTTTTGTAAAAATTTGAGTTTTTGACGATATTTTCCTAGATTTCGTATCAGGAGAACATAAAAGAGCAGGAGCTAACGTTCCAGCTACAAAAAACGCATTTTTGTAAAAATTTGAATTTTAGACGATATTTTCTTTGTTTTGGTATCAGGAGAACATAATGGGACAGGAGCTAACGTACCAGCTATGAGATACCTATTTTCTTAAAATTTGACTTTTTGACGATATTTTCCTGGTTTTCGTATCAGGAGAACATAATGGGGCAGGAGCTAACGTACTAGCTATGAAATACGCATTTTTGAAAAATTCAACTTTTTGACGATATTTTTCTCCTTTTCGTATCAGGAGAACATAATAGGACTGGAGCTAACGTACCAGCTATGAAATACGCATTTTTGTGAAAATTCGACTTTTTGACGTCATTTTTCTTGTTTTGGTATCAGGTGAACATAATGGGGCAGGTGCTAACGTACAAGCTATGAAATACGCATTTTTGTAAAAATTCAACTTTTTTAAAATGTTTTCTTTGTTTTGGTATCAGGAGAACATAAAGGGGCAAGAGCTAACGTACAAGATCATACGATCGTATGATCAAAGTTACGAGTGAATATGACATCAAATGATGTCAAATATGATAGTGTGCCGTATCATTTGCACTTATTGTATCACGTGATACAATCGTATGATTGAAGTTACAGTGAATATACTATTAAATAATGTCGATCATGACAGTGTACTGTATCATCGGCACTCATTGTATCACGTGATACGATCGTATGATTGAAGTCATGAATGAATATAACATCAAATGATGTCGATTATGATAGTGTGCCGCATCATTAGCACACATTGTAACACATGATACGATTGTATGATTGAAGTTACGAGTGAATATAACATCAAATGATGTTGGATATGATTGTATAATGTATCATTAGTACTCATTGTTTCACGTGATACGATCGTATGATTAAAGTTACAGGTGAATATAATATCAATTGATGTCGTATATGATAGCGCACCATATCATTAGCACTTATTGTATCATGTGATGTGATCGTATGATTGAAGTCACGAGTGAATATAACATCAAATAATGCTAAATATGATTGTATAGTGTAGCATTGACACTCATTGTATCACGAGATACGATCGTATGATTAAAGTCACGAGTGAATATACTATAAAATGATGTCGATTATGATAGTGTACCACATCATTAACACTCATTATATCACGTGATACGATCGTATGATTGAAGTCACGAGTGAATATAACATCAAATAATGCTAAATATGATTGTATAGTGTAGCATTGAAACTCATTGTATCACGAGATACGATCGTATGATTGAAGTCACGAGTGAATATACTATAAAATGATGTCGATTATGATAGTGTACCACATCATTGGCACTCATTGTATCACGTGATACGATCGTATGATTGAAGTCACGAGTGAATATAATATCAAATGATGTCAATTATGATAGTGTTGCGTATCATAAGCACTCACTGTATCACGTGAAACGATCGTATGATGAAAGTTACGAGTGAATATAACATCAAATGATGTCGATTATGATGGTGTACCGCATCGATGGCACTTATTATATCACGTGATACTATCGTATGATTGAAGTCACGAGTGAATATAACATCAAATGATGTCAATTATGATAGTGTTGCGTATCATAAGCACTCATTGTATCACGTGATACAATCGTATGATGAAAGTCACGAGTGAATATAACATCAAATAATGCTAAATATGATTGTATAGTGTAGCATTGACACTCATTGTATCACGAGATACGATCGTATGATTAAAGTCACGAGTGAATATACTATAAAATGATGTCGATTATGATAGTGTACCACATCATTGGCACTCATTATATCACGTGATACGATCGTATGATTGAAGTCACGAGTGAATATAATATCAAATGATGTCAATTAGGATAGTGTTGCGTATCATAAGCACTCATTGTATCACGGGATACGATCGTATGATGAAAGTTACGAGTGAATATAACATCAAATGATGTCGAATAGGATTGTATAATGTATCATTGACACTCATTGTATCACGAGATACGATCGTATGATTAAAGTCACGAGTGAATATACTATAAAATGATGTCGATTATGATAGTGTACCACATCATTGGCACTCATTATATCACGTGATACGATCGTATGATTGAAGTCACGAGTGAATATAATATCAAATGATGTCAATTAGGATAGTGTTGCGTATCATAAGCACTCATTGTATCACGGGATACGATCGTATGATGAAAGTTACGAGTGAATATAACATCAAATGATGTCGAATAGGATTGTATAATGTATCATTAGCACTTATTGTTTCACGTGATACGATCGTATGATTAAAGTTACGATTGGAGATACTAATAAATGATGTTGAATATAATAGTGCACCATATCATTAGCACTTATTGTATCATGTGATGCGATCGTATGGTTAAAGTTACAAGTGAATATAACATGAAATGATGTCGATTATAATAGTGTACCGCATCATTGGCACTCATTATATCACGTGATACTATCGTATGATTGAAGTCACGAGTGAATATAACATCAAATAATGCTAAATATGATTGTATAGTGTAGCATTGACACTCATTGTATCACGAGATACGATCGTATGATTGAAGTCACGAGTGAATATAACATCAAATGATGTTGAATATGATTGTATAATGTATCATTAGCACTCATTGTTTCACGTGATACGATCGTATGATTAAAGTTACAGGTCATTATAACATCAATAATGTCGATTATGATAGTGTACCGCATCATTGGCACTCATTATATCACGTGATACTATCGTATGATTGAAGTCACGATTGAATATAAAATCAAATGATGCTAAATATGATTGTATAGTGTAGCATTGACACTCATTGTATCACGAGATACGATCGTATGATTGAAGTAACGAGTGAATATAACATCAAATGATGTTGAATATGATTGTATAATGTATCATTAGCACTCATTGTTCACGTGATACGATCGTATGATTAAAGAGACAGGTGAATATAACATCAAATGATGTCGATTATGAGAGTGTACCGCATCATTGGCACTCATTATATCACGTGATACTATCGTATGATTGAAGTCACGATTGAATATAAAATCAAATGATGCTAAATATGATTGTATAGTGTATCATTAGCACTCATTGTTTCACGTGATACGATCGTATGATTATAGTCACGAGTGAATATAACATCAAATGATGCAAAATATGATTGTATAGTGTATCATTAGCACTCATTGTTTCACGTGATACGATCGTATGATTAAAGTTACGAGTAAATATAACATCAAATGATGTCGAATATGATAATGTACCGTATCATTAGCACTCATATTATCACGTGATACGATCGTATGATAAAAGTTACGAGTGAATATAACATCAAATGATCTTGAATATGATTGTATAATGTATCATTAGCACTCATTGTTTCACGTGATACGATCGTATGATTAAAGTTACGAGTAAATATAACATCAAATGATGTCGAATATGATAATGTACCGTATTTTTAGCACTCATTGTATCACGTGATACGATCGTATGATGAAAGTTACGAGTGAATATAACATCAAATGATGTCGATTATGATAGTGTACCTTATCATTGGCACTCATAATATCACGTGATACGATCGTATAATTAAAGTCACGAGTGAATATAATATCAAATGATGTCAATTATGATAGTGTTGCGTATCATAAGCACTCATTGTTTCACGTGATACGATCGTATGATTAAAGTTACGATTGGAGATACTAATAAATGATGTTGAATATAATAGTGTTCCATATCATTAGCACTTATTGTATCATCTGATGCGATCGTATGATAAAAGTTACAAGTGAATATAACATTAAATGATGTCGATTATAATACTGTACCGCATCATTGGCACTCATTATATCACGTGATACTATCGTATGATTGAAGTCACGAGTGAATATAACATCAAATAATGCTAAATATGATTGTATAGTGTAGCATTGACACTCATTGTATCACGAGATACGATCGTATGATTGAAGTCACGAGTGAATATAACATCAAATGATGTCGATTATGATAGTGTACCGCATCATTGGCACTCATTATATCACGTGATACTATCGTATGATTGAAGTCACGAGTGAATATAACATCAAATGATGCAAAATATGATTGTATAGTGTATCATTAGCACTCATTGTTTCACGTGATATGATCGTATGATTGAAGTCACGAGTGAATATAACATCAAATAATGTTGAATATGATTGTATAATGTATCATTAGCACTCATTGTTTCACGTGATACGATCGTATGATTAAAGTTACGAGTGAATATACTATTAAATGATGTCGATTATGATAGTGTACCGCATCATTGGCACTAATTGTATCACGTGATACGATCGTATGATCAAAGCTACGAGTTAACATAATAGGGCAGGAATTATTGTACCAGCTATGAAATACGCATTTTTGTAAAAATCTACTTTTTGACGATATTTTTCTTGTTTTGGTATGAGGAAATCATAATTGTTCAGGAGCTAACGTACCAGCTATAAAATACTCTTATATGTAAAAATTTAACTTTTTGATGACATTTTCCTTGTTTTGGTATCAGGAGAACATAATAAGGCAGGAGCTAACGTACTAGCTGAGAAATACGCATTTTTGTAAAAATTTGAGTTTTCGACGATATTTTCCTTGTTTTGGTATCAGGAGAACATAATGGGGCAGGAGCTAACGTACTAGCTATAAAATACGCATTTTCGAAAAATTCGACTCTTTGACGATATTTTCCTTGATTTCGTATCAGGAGAACATAAAAGAGAAGGAGCTGACGTACTAGCTATGAAATACGCATTTATTAAAAATTCGACTTTTTGACGATATTTTCCTGGTTTTCGTATCAGGAGAACATAATGGGGCAGGAGCTGACGTACTAGCTATGAAATACGCATTTATTAAAAATTCGACTTTTTGACGATATTTTCCTGGTTTTCGTATCAGGAGAACATAATAGGGCAGGAGCTAACGTACCAGCTATGAAATACGCAATTTTTGTAAAAATTTGAGTTTTCGACGATATTTTCCTTGTTTTGGTATCAGGAGAACATAATGGGGCAGGAGCTAACGTACTAGCTATGAAATACGCATTTTCGAAAAATTCGACTTTTTGACGATATTTTCCTGGTTTTCGTATCAGGAGAACATAATGGGGCAGGAGCTGACGTACTAGCTATGAAATACGCATTTATTAAAAATTCGACTTTTTGACGATATTTTCCTGGTTTTCGTATCAGGAGAACATAATAGGGCAGGAGCTAACGTACCAGCTATGAAATACGCAATTTTTGTAAAAATTTGAGTTTTCGACGATATTTTCCTTGTTTTGGTATCAGGAGAACATAATGGGGCAGGAGCTAACGTACTAGCTATGAAATACGCATTTTTGTAAAAATTTGAGTTTTTGACGATATTTTCCTTGATTTCGTATCAGGAGAACATAAAAGAGCAGGAGCTAACGTTCCAGGTACAAAAAACGCATTTTTGTAAAAATTTGAATTTTAGACGATATTTTCCTTGTTTTGGTATCAGGAGAACATAATGGGGCAGGAGCTAACGTACCAGCTATGAAATACGCATTTTTGTAAAAATTTGAGTTTTTGACGATATTTTCCTTGATTTCGTATCAGGAGAACATAAAAGAGCAGGAGCTAACGTTCCAGCTACAAAAAACGCATTTTTGTAAAAATTTGAATTTTAGACGATATTTTCTTTGTTTTGGTATCAGGAGAACATAATGGGACAGGAGCTAACGTACCAGCTATGAGATACCTATTTTTTTAAAATTTGACTTTTTGACGATATTTTTCTTGATTTCGTATCAGGAGAACATAAAAGAGCAGGAGCTAACGTACTAGCTATAAAATACGCATTTTCGAAAAATTCGACTCTTTGACGATATTTTCCTTGATTTCGTATCAGGAGAACATAAAAGAGAAGGAGCTGACGTACTAGCTATGAAATACGCATTTATTAAAAATTCGACTTTTTGACGATATTTTCCTGGTTTTCGTATCAGGAGAACATAATGGGGCAGGAGCTGACGTACTAGCTATGAAATACGCATTTATTAAAAATTCGACTTTTTGACGATATTTTCCTGGTTTTCGTATCAGGAGAACATAATAGGGCAGGAGCTAACGTACCAGCTATGAAATACGCAATTTTTGTAAAAATTTGAGTTTTCGACGATATTTTCCTTGTTTTGGTATCAGGAGAACATAATGGGGCAGGAGCTAACGTACTAGCTATGAAATACGCATTTTCGAAAAATTCGACTTTTTGACGATATTTTCCTGGTTTTCGTATCAGGAGAACATAATGGGGCAGGAGCTGACGTACTAGCTATGAAATACGCATTTATTAAAAATTCGACTTTTTGACGATATTTTCCTGGTTTTCGTATCAGGAGAACATAATAGGGCAGGAGCTAACGTACCAGCTATGAAATACGCAATTTTTGTAAAAATTTGAGTTTTCGACGATATTTTCCTTGTTTTGGTATCAGGAGAACATAATGGGGCAGGAGCTAACGTACTAGCTATGAAATACGCATTTTTGTAAAAATTTGAGTTTTTGACGATATTTTCCTTGATTTCGTATCAGGAGAACATAAAAGAGCAGGAGCTAACGTTCCAGGTACAAAAAACGCATTTTTGTAAAAATTTGAATTTTAGACGATATTTTCCTTGTTTTGGTATCAGGAGAACATAATGGGGCAGGAGCTAACGTACCAGCTATGAAATACGCATTTTTGTAAAAATTTGAGTTTTTGACGATATTTTCCTTGATTTCGTATCAGGAGAACATAAAAGAGCAGGAGCTAACGTTCCAGCTACAAAAAACGCATTTTTGTAAAAATTTGAATTTTAGACGATATTTTCTTTGTTTTGGTATCAGGAGAACATAATGGGACAGGAGCTAACGTACCAGCTATGAGATACCTATTTTTTTAAAATTTGACTTTTTGACGATATTTTTCTTGATTTCGTATCAGGAGAACATAAAAGAGCAGGAGCTAACGTACTAGCTATGAAATACGCATTTTTAAAAAATTCAACTTTTTGACGATATTTTTCTCGTTTTGGTATCAGGAGAACATAATGGGGCAGGAGCTAACGTACTAGCTATGAAATACGCATTTTTGAAAAATTCAACTTTTTGACGATATTTTTCTCGTTTTCGTATCAGGAGAACATAATAGGGCAGGAGCTAACGTACCAGCTATGAAATACGCATTTTTGTAAAAATTTGACTTTTGGACGATATTTTCCTTGTTTTGGTATCAGGAGAACATAATGGGGCAGGTGCTAACGTACAAGCTATGAAATACGCATTTTTGTAAAAATTCAACTTTTTTAAAATGTTTTCTTTGTTTTGGTATCAGGAGAACATAAAGGGGCAAGAGCTAACGTACAAGATCATACGATCGTATGATCAAAGTTACGAGTGAATATGACATCAAATGATGTCAAATATGATAGTGTGCCGTATCATTTGCACTTATTGTATCACGTGATACAATCGTATGATTGAAGTTACAGTGAATATACTATTAAATAATGTCGATTATGACAGTGTACTGTATCATTGGCACTCATTGTATCACGTGATACGATCGTATGATTAAAGTCATGAATGAATATAACATCAAATGATGTCGATTATGATAGTGTGCCGCATCATTAGCACACATTGTATCACATGATACGATTGTATGATTGAAGTTACGAGTGAATATAACATCAAATGATTTCGAATATGACAATGAGCCGCATCATTGGCAATCATTATATCACGTGATACCATCATATGATTGAAGTCACGAGTGAATATAACATCAAATGATGTTGAATATGATAGTGTTGCCTATCATAAGCACTCATTGTTTCACGTGATACGTCGTATGATTAAAGTTACGATTGGAGATACTAATAAATGATGTTGAATATAATAGTGTTCCATATCATTAGCAATTATTGTATCATGTGATGCGATCGTATGATTAATGTTACAAGTGAATATAACATCAAATGATGTCGATTATAATAGTGTACCGCATCATTGGCACTCATTATATCACGTGATACTATCGTATGATTGAAGTCACGAGTGAATATAACATCAAATAATGCTAAATATGATTGTATAGTGTAGCATTGACACTCATTGTATCACGAGATACGATCGTATGATTGAAGTCACGAGTGAATATAACATCAAATGATGTTGAATATGATTGTATAATGTATCATTAGCACACATTGTATCACGTGATACGATCGTATGATGAAAGTTACGAGTGAAGATAACATCAAATGATGTTGAATATGATTGTATAATATATCATTAGCACTCATTGTTTCACGTGATACGATCGTATGATTAATGTTACAAGTGAATATAACATCAAATGATGTCGATTATAATAGTGTACCGCATCATTGGCACTCATTATATCACGTGATACTATCGTATGATTGAAGTCACGAGTGAATATAACATCAAATAATGCTAAATATGATTGTATAGTGTAGCATTGACACTCATTGTATCACGAGATACGATCGTATGAATGAAGTCACGAGTGAATATAACATCAAATGATGTTGAATATGATTGTATAATGTATCATTAGCACACATTGTATCACGTGATACGATCGTATGATGAAAGTTACGAGTGAAGATAACATCAAATGATGTTGAATATGATTGTATAATGTATCATTAGCACTCATTGTTTCACGTGATACGATCGTATGATTAAAGTTACAGGTGAAAATAACATCAAATGATGTCGATTATGATAGTGTACCGCATCATTGGCACTCAATATATCACGTGACACGATCGTATGATTGAAGTCACGAGTAAATATAACATCAAATAATGTTGAATATGATTGTATAATGTATCATTAGCACTCATTGTTTCACGTAATACGATCGTATGATTAAAGTTACAGGTGAATATACTATAAAATGATGTCGATTATGATAGTGTACCGCATCATTGGCACTCATTATATCACGTGATACTATCGTATGATGGAAGTCACGAGTGAATATAACATCAAATGATGCTAAATAAGATTGTATAGTGTATCATTAGCACTCATTGTTTCACGTGATATGATCGTATGATTAAAGTTACGAGTAAATATAACATCAAATGATGTTGAATATGATTGTATAACGTATCATTAGCACTCATTGTTTCACGTGATACGATCGTATGATTAAAGTTACAGGTGAATATAACATCAAATGATGTCGATTATGATAGTGTACCGCATCATTAGCACTCATTGTATCACGTGATACGATCGTATGATGAAAGTTACGAGTGAATATAACATCAAATGATGTCGATTATGATAGTGTACCGCATCATTGGCACTTATTATATCACGTGATACTATCGTATGATTGAAGTCACGAGTAAATATAACATCAAATAATGCTAAATATGATTGTATAGTGTAGCATTGACACTCATTGTATCACGAGATACGATCGTATGATTAAAGTCACGAGTGAATATAACATCAAATGATGTTGAATATGATTGTATAATGTATCATTAGCACTCATTGTTTCACGTGATACGATCGTATGATTAAAGTTACGAGTGAATATACTATTAAATGATGTCGATTATGATAGTGTACCGCATCATTGGCACTAATTGTATCACGTGATACGATCGTATGATCAAAGCTACGAGTTAACATAATAGGGCAGGAATTATTGTACCAGCTATGAAATACGCATTTTTGTAAAATTCTACTTTTTGACGATATTTTTCTTGTTTTGGTATGAGGAAATCATAATTGTTCAGGAGCTAACGTACCAGCTATAAAATACTCTTATATGTAAAAATTTAACTTTTTGATGACATTTTCCTTGTTTTGGTATCAGGAGAACATAAGAAGGCAGGAGCTAACGTACTAGCTGAGAAATACGCATTTTTTTAAAAATTCGACTTTTTGACGATATTTTCCTTGTTTTCGTATCAGGAGAACATAATGGGGCAGGAGCTGACGTACTAGCTATGAAATACGCATTTTTTAAAAATTCGACTTTTTGACGATATTTTCCTGGTTTTCGTATCAGGAGAACATAATAGGGCAGGAGCTAACGTACCAGCTATGAAATACGCAATTTTTGTAAAAATTTGAGTTTTCGACGATATTTTCCTTGTTTTGGTATCAGGAGAACATAATGGGGCAGGAGCTAACGTACTAGCTATGAAATACGCATTTTTGTAAAAATCTGAGTTTTTGACAATATTTTCCTTGATTTCGTATCAGGAGAACATAAAAGAGCAGGAGCTAACGTTACAGCTACAAAAAACGCATTTTTGTAAAAATTTGAATTTTAGACGATATTTTCCTTGTTTTGGTATCAGGAGAACATAATGGGGCAGGAGCTAACGTACCAGCTATGAAATACGCATTTTTGTAAAAATTTGAGTTTTTGACGATATTTTCCTAGATTTCGTATCAGGAGAACATAAAAGAGCAGGAGCTAACGTTCCAGCTACAAAAAACGCATTTTTGTAAAAATTTGAATTTTAGACGATATTTTCTTTGTTTTGGTATCAGGAGAACATAATGGGACAGGAGCTAACGTACCAGCTATGAGATACCTATTTTCTTAAAATTTGACTTTTTGACGATATTTTCCTGGTTTTCGTATCAGGAGAACATAATGGGGCAGGAGCTAACGTACTAGCTATGAAATACGCATTTTTGAAAAATTCAACTTTTTGACGATATTTTTCTCCTTTTCGTATCAGGAGAACATAATAGGACTGGAGCTAACGTACCAGCTATGAAATACGCATTTTTGTGAAAATTCGACTTTTTGACGTCATTTTTCTTGTTTTGGTATCAGGTGAACATAATGGGGCAGGTGCTAACGTACAAGCTATGAAATACGCATTTTTGTAAAAATTCAACTTTTTTAAAATGTTTTCTTTGTTTTGGTATCAGGAGAACATAAAGGGGCAAGAGCTAACGTACAAGATCATACGATCGTATGATCAAAGTTACGAGTGAATATGACATCAAATGATGTCAAATATGATAGTGTGCCGTATCATTTGCACTTATTGTATCACGTGATACAATCGTATGATTGAAGTTACAGTGAATATACTATTAAATAATGTCGATCATGACAGTGTACTGTATCATCGGCACTCATTGTATCACGTGATACGATCGTATGATTGAAGTCATGAATGAATATAACATCAAATGATGTCGATTATGATAGTGTGCCGCATCATTAGCACACATTGTAACACATGATACGATTGTATGATTGAAGTTACGAGTGAATATAACATCAAATGATGTTGGATATGATTGTATAATGTATCATTAGTACTCATTGTTTCACGTGATACGATCGTATGATTAAAGTTACAGGTGAATATAATATCAATTGATGTCGTATATGATAGCGCACCATATCATTAGCACTTATTGTATCATGTGATGTGATCGTATGATTGAAGTCACGAGTGAATATAACATCAAATAATGCTAAATATGATTGTATAGTGTAGCATTGACACTCATTGTATCACGAGATACGATCGTATGATTAAAGTCACGAGTGAATATACTATAAAATGATGTCGATTATGATAGTGTACCACATCATTAACACTCATTATATCACGTGATACGATCGTATGATTGAAGTCACGAGTGAATATAACATCAAATAATGCTAAATATGATTGTATAGTGTAGCATTGAAACTCATTGTATCACGAGATACGATCGTATGATTGAAGTCACGAGTGAATATACTATAAAATGATGTCGATTATGATAGTGTACCACATCATTGGCACTCATTGTATCACGTGATACGATCGTATGATTGAAGTCACGAGTGAATATAATATCAAATGATGTCAATTATGATAGTGTTGCGTATCATAAGCACTCACTGTATCACGTGAAACGATCGTATGATGAAAGTTACGAGTGAATATAACATCAAATGATGTCGATTATGATGGTGTACCGCATCGATGGCACTTATTATATCACGTGATACTATCGTATGATTGAAGTCACGAGTGAATATAACATCAAATGATGTCAATTATGATAGTGTTGCGTATCATAAGCACTCATTGTATCACGTGATACAATCGTATGATGAAAGTCACGAGTGAATATAACATCAAATAATGCTAAATATGATTGTATAGTGTAGCATTGACACTCATTGTATCACGAGATACGATCGTATGATTAAAGTCACGAGTGAATATACTATAAAATGATGTCGATTATGATAGTGTACCACATCATTGGCACTCATTATATCACGTGATACGATCGTATGATTGAAGTCACGAGTGAATATAATATCAAATGATGTCAATTAGGATAGTGTTGCGTATCATAAGCACTCATTGTATCACGGGATACGATCGTATGATGAAAGTTACGAGTGAATATAACATCAAATGATGTCGAATAGGATTGTATAATGTATCATTGACACTCATTGTATCACGAGATACGATCGTATGATTAAAGTCACGAGTGAATATACTATAAAATGATGTCGATTATGATAGTGTACCACATCATTGGCACTCATTATATCACGTGATACGATCGTATGATTGAAGTCACGAGTGAATATAATATCAAATGATGTCAATTAGGATAGTGTTGCGTATCATAAGCACTCATTGTATCACGGGATACGATCGTATGATGAAAGTTACGAGTGAATATAACATCAAATGATGTCGAATAGGATTGTATAATGTATCATTAGCACTTATTGTTTCACGTGATACGATCGTATGATTAAAGTTACGATTGGAGATACTAATAAATGATGTTGAATATAATAGTGCACCATATCATTAGCACTTATTGTATCATGTGATGCGATCGTATGGTTAAAGTTACAAGTGAATATAACATGAAATGATGTCGATTATAATAGTGTACCGCATCATTGGCACTCATTATATCACGTGATACTATCGTATGATTGAAGTCACGAGTGAATATAACATCAAATAATGCTAAATATGATTGTATAGTGTAGCATTGACACTCATTGTATCACGAGATACGATCGTATGATTGAAGTCACGAGTGAATATAACATCAAATGATGTTGAATATGATTGTATAATGTATCATTAGCACTCATTGTTTCACGTGATACGATCGTATGATTAAAGTTACAGGTCATTATAACATCAATAATGTCGATTATGATAGTGTACCGCATCATTGGCACTCATTATATCACGTGATACTATCGTATGATTGAAGTCACGATTGAATATAAAATCAAATGATGCTAAATATGATTGTATAGTGTAGCATTGACACTCATTGTATCACGAGATACGATCGTATGATTGAAGTAACGAGTGAATATAACATCAAATGATGTTGAATATGATTGTATAATGTATCATTAGCACTCATTGTTCACGTGATACGATCGTATGATTAAAGAGACAGGTGAATATAACATCAAATGATGTCGATTATGAGAGTGTACCGCATCATTGGCACTCATTATATCACGTGATACTATCGTATGATTGAAGTCACGATTGAATATAAAATCAAATGATGCTAAATATGATTGTATAGTGTATCATTAGCACTCATTGTTTCACGTGATACGATCGTATGATTATAGTCACGAGTGAATATAACATCAAATGATGCAAAATATGATTGTATAGTGTATCATTAGCACTCATTGTTTCACGTGATACGATCGTATGATTAAAGTTACGAGTAAATATAACATCAAATGATGTCGAATATGATAATGTACCGTATCATTAGCACTCATATTATCACGTGATACGATCGTATGATAAAAGTTACGAGTGAATATAACATCAAATGATCTTGAATATGATTGTATAATGTATCATTAGCACTCATTGTTTCACGTGATACGATCGTATGATTAAAGTTACGAGTAAATATAACATCAAATGATGTCGAATATGATAATGTACCGTATTTTTAGCACTCATTGTATCACGTGATACGATCGTATGATGAAAGTTACGAGTGAATATAACATCAAATGATGTCGATTATGATAGTGTACCTTATCATTGGCACTCATAATATCACGTGATACGATCGTATAATTAAAGTCACGAGTGAATATAATATCAAATGATGTCAATTATGATAGTGTTGCGTATCATAAGCACTCATTGTTTCACGTGATACGATCGTATGATTAAAGTTACGATTGGAGATACTAATAAATGATGTTGAATATAATAGTGTTCCATATCATTAGCACTTATTGTATCATCTGATGCGATCGTATGATAAAAGTTACAAGTGAATATAACATTAAATGATGTCGATTATAATACTGTACCGCATCATTGGCACTCATTATATCACGTGATACTATCGTATGATTGAAGTCACGAGTGAATATAACATCAAATAATGCTAAATATGATTGTATAGTGTAGCATTGACACTCATTGTATCACGAGATACGATCGTATGATTGAAGTCACGAGTGAATATAACATCAAATGATGTCGATTATGATAGTGTACCGCATCATTGGCACTCATTATATCACGTGATACTATCGTATGATTGAAGTCACGAGTGAATATAACATCAAATGATGCAAAATATGATTGTATAGTGTATCATTAGCACTCATTGTTTCACGTGATATGATCGTATGATTGAAGTCACGAGTGAATATAACATCAAATAATGTTGAATATGATTGTATAATGTATCATTAGCACTCATTGTTTCACGTGATACGATCGTATGATTAAAGTTACGAGTGAATATACTATTAAATGATGTCGATTATGATAGTGTACCGCATCATTGGCACTAATTGTATCACGTGATACGATCGTATGATCAAAGCTACGAGTTAACATAATAGGGCAGGAATTATTGTACCAGCTATGAAATACGCATTTTTGTAAAAATCTACTTTTTGACGATATTTTTCTTGTTTTGGTATGAGGAAATCATAATTGTTCAGGAGCTAACGTACCAGCTATAAAATACTCTTATATGTAAAAATTTAACTTTTTGATGACATTTTCCTTGTTTTGGTATCAGGAGAACATAATAAGGCAGGAGCTAACGTACTAGCTGAGAAATACGCATTTTTGTAAAAATTTGAGTTTTCGACGATATTTTCCTTGTTTTGGTATCAGGAGAACATAATGGGGCAGGAGCTAACGTACTAGCTATAAAATACGCATTTTCGAAAAATTCGACTTTTTGACGATATTTTCCTTGATTTCGTATCAGGAGAACATAAAAGAGAAGGAGCTAACGTTCCAGCTATGAAATACCCATTTTTTAAAAATTCGACTTTTTGACGATATTTTCCTTGTTTTCGTATCAGGAGAACATAATGGGGCAGGAGCTGACGTACTAGCTATGAAATACGCATTTTTTAAAAATTCGACTTTTTGACGATATTTTCCTGGTTTTCGTATCAGGAGAACATAATAGGGCAGGAGCTAACGTACCAGCTATGAAATACGCAATTTTTGTAAAAATTTGATTTTTCGACGATATTTTCCTTGTTTTGGTATCAGGAGAACATAATGGGGCAGGAGCTAACGTACTAGCTATGAAATACGCATTTTTGTAAAAATTTGAGTTTTTGACGATATTTTCCTTGATTTTGTATCAGGAGAATATAAAAGAGCAGGAGCTAACGTTACAGCTACAAAAAACGCATTTTTGTATAAATTTGAATTTTAGACGATATTTTCCTTGTTTTGGTATCAGGAGAACATAATGGGGCAGGAGCTAACGTACTAGCTATGAAATACGCATTTTTGTAAAAATTTGAGTTTTTGACGATATTTTCCTTGATTTTGTATCAGGAGAATATAAAAGAGCAGGAGCTAACGTTACAGCTACAAAAAACGCATTTTTGTATAAATTTGAATTTTAGACGATATTTTCCTTGTTTTGGTATCAGGAGAAAATAATGGGGCAGGAGCTAACGTACCAGCTATGAAATACGCATTTTTGTAAAAATTTGAGTTTTTGACGATATTTTCCTTGATTTCGTATCAGGAGAACATAAAAGAGCAGGAGCTAACGTTCCAGCTACAAAGAACGCATTATTGTAAAAATTTGAATTTTAGGCGATATTTTCTTTTTTGGTATCAGGAGAACATAATGGGACAGGAGCTAACGTACCAGCTATGAGATACCTATTTTTTTAAAATTTGACTTTTTGACGATATTTTCCTGGTTTTCGTATCAGGAGAACATAATGGGGCAGGAGCTAACGTACTAGCTATGAAATACGCATTTTTGAAAAATTCAACTTTTTGACGATATTTTTCTCCTTTTCGTATCAGGAGAACATAATAGGGCGGGAGCTAACGTACCAGCTATGAAATACGCATTTTTGTAAAAATTTGACTTTTGGACGATATTTTCTTTGTTTTGGTATCAGGAGAACATAATGGGACAGGAGCTAACGTACTAGCTCTAAATACGCATTTTTGTGAAAATTCGACTTTTTGACGTCATTTTTCTTGTTTTGGTATCAGGAGAACATAATGGGGCAGGTGCTAACGTACAAGCTATGAAATACGCATTTTTGTAAAAATTCAATTTTTTTAAAATGTTTTCTTTGTTTTGGTATCAGGAAAACATAAAGGGGCAAGAGCTAACGTACAAGATCATACGATCGTATGATCAAAGTTACGAGTGAATATGACATCAAATGATGTCAAATATGATAGTGTGCCGTATCATTTGCACTTATTGTATCACGTGATACAATCGTATGATTGAAGTTACAGTGAATATACTATTAAATAATGTCGATTATGACAGTGTACTGTATCATTGGCACTCATTGTATCACGTGATACGATCGTATGATTGAAGTCATGAATGAATATAACATCAAATGATGTCGATTATGATAGTGTGCCGCATCATTAGCACACATTGTATCACATGATACGATGGTATGATTGAAGTTACGAGTGAATATAACATCAAATGATGCTAAATATGATTGTATAGTGTAGCATTGACACTCATTGTATCACGAGATACGATCGTATGATTGAAGTCACGAGTGAATATAACATCAAATGATGTTGAATATGATTGTATAATGTATCATTAGCACTCATTGTTTCACGTGATACGATCGTATGATTAAAGTTACAGGTCATTATAACATCAATGATGTCGATTATGATAGTGTACCGCATCATTGGCACTCATTATATCACGTGATACTATCGTATGATTGAAGTCACGATTGAATATAAAATCAAATGATGCTAAATATGATTGTATAGTGTATCATTAGCACTCATTGTTTCACGTGATACGATCGTATGATTATAGTCACGAGTGAATATAACATCAAATGATGCAAAATATGATTGTATAGTGTATCATTAGCACTCATTGTTTCACGTGATACGATCGTATGATTAAAGTTACGAGTAAATATAACATCAAATGATGTCGAATATGATAATGTACCGTATCATTAGCACTCATATTATCACGTGATACGATCGTATGATAAAAGTTACGAGTGAATATAACATCAAATGATCTTGAATATGATTGTATAATGTATCATTAGCACTCATTGTTTCACGTGATACGATCGTATGATTAAAGTTACGAGTAAATATAACATCAAATGATGTCGAATATGATAATGTACCGTATCTTTAGCACTCATTGTATCACGTGATACGATCGTATGATGAAAGTTACGAGTGAATATAACATCAAATGATGTCGATTATGATAGTGTACCTTATCATTGGCACTCATAATATCACGTGATACGATCGTATAATTAAAGTCACGAGTGAATATAACATCAAATGATGTCAATTATGATAGTGTTGCGTATCATAAGCACTCATTGTTTCACGTGATACGATCGTATGATTAAAGTTACGATTGGAGATACTAATAAATGATGTTGAATATAATAGTGTTCCATATCATTAGCACTTATTGTATCATCTGATGCGATCGTATGATAAAAGTTACAAGTGAATATAACATTAAATGATGTCGATTATAATACTGTACCGCATCATTGGCACTCATTATATCACGTGATACTATCGTATGATTGAAGTCACGAGTGAATATAACATCAAATAATGCTAAATATGATTGTATAGTGTAGCATTGACACTCATTGTATCATGAGATACGATCGTATGATTGAAGTCACGAGTGAATATAACATCAAATGATGTCGATTATGATAGTGTACCGCATCATTGGCACTCATTATATCACGTGATACTATCGTATGATTGAAGTCACGAGTGAATATAACATCAAATGATGCTAAATATGATTGTATAGTGTATCATTAGCACTCATTGTATCACGTGATATGATCGTATGATTGAAGTCACGAGTGAATATAACATCAAATAATGTTGAATATGATTGTATAATGTATCATTAGCACTCATTGTTTCACGTGATACGATCGTATGATTAAAGTTACGAGTGAATATACTATTAAATGATGTCGATTATGATAGTGTACCGCATCATTGGCACTAATTGTATCACGTGATACGATCGTATGATCAAAGCTACGAGTTAACATAATAGGGCAGGAATTATTGTACCAGCTATGAAATACGCATTTTTGTAAAATTCTACTTTTTGACGATATTTTTCTTGTTTTGGTATGAGGAAATCATAATTGTTCAGGAGCTAACGTACCAGCTATAAAATACTCTTATATGTAAAAATTTAACTTTTTGATGACATTTTCCTTGTTTTGGTATCAGGAGAACATAATAAGGCAGGAGCTAACGTACTAGCTGAGAAATACGCATTTTTGTAAAAATTTGAGTTTTCGACGATATTTTCCTTGTTTTGGTATCAGGAGAACATAATGGGGCAGGAGCTAACGTACTAGCTATAAAATACGCCTTTTCGAAAAATTCGACTTTTTGACGATATTTTCCTTGATTTCGTATCAGGAGAACATAAAAGAGAAGGAGCTAACGTTCCAGCTATGAAATACCCATTTTTTAAAAATTCGACTTTTTGACGATATTTTCCTTGTTTTCGTATCAGGAGAACATAATGGGGCAGGAGCTGACGTACTAGCTATGAAATACGCATTTTTTAAAAATTCGACTTTTTGACGATATTTTCCTGGTTTTCGTATCAGGAGAACATAATAGGGCAGGAGCTAACGTACCAGCTATGAAATACGCAATTTTTTTAAAAATTTGAGTTTTCGACGATATTTTCCTTGTTTTGGTATCAGGAGAACATAATGGGGCAGGAGCTAACGTACTAGCTATGAAATACGCATTTTTGTAAAAATTTGAGTTTTTGACGATATTTTCCTTGATTTTGTATCAGGAGAACATAAAAGAGCAGGAGCTAACGTTACAGCTACAAAAAACGCATTTTTGTATAAATTTGAATTTTAGACGATATTTTCCTTGTTTTGGTATCAGGAGAACATAATGGGGCAGGAGCTAACGTACCAGCTATGAAATACGCATTTTTTGTAAAAATTTGAGTTTTTGACGATATTTTCCTTGATTTCGTATCAGGAGAACATAAAAGAGCAGGAGCTAACGTTCCAGCTACAAAAAACGCATTATTGTAAAAATTTGAATTTTAGGCGATATTTTCTTTGTTTTGGTATCAGGAGAACATAATGGGACAGGAGCTAACGTACCAGCTATGAGATACCTATTTTTTTAAAATTTGACTTTTTGACGATATTTTCCTGGTTTTCGTATCAGGAGAACATAATGGGGCAGGAGCTAACGTACTAGCTATGAAATACGCATTTTTGAAAAATTCAACTTTTTGACGATATTTTTCTCCTTTTCGTATCAGGAGAACATAATAGGGCGGGAGCTAACGTACCAGCTATGAAATACGCATTTTTGTAAAAATTTGACTTTTGGACGATATTTTCTTTGTTTTGGTATCAGGAGAACATAATGGGACAGGAGCTAACGTACTAGCTCTAAATACGCATTTTTGTGAAAATTCGACTTTTTGACGTCATTTTTCTTGTTTTGGTATCAGGAGAACATAATGTGGCAGGTGCTAACGTACAAGCTATGAAATACGCATTTTTGTAAAAATTCAATTTTTTTAAAATGTTTTCTTTGTTTTGGTATCAGGAAAACATAAAGGGGCAAGAGCTAACGTACAAGATCATACGATCGTATGATCAAAGTTACGAGTGAATATGACATCAAATGATGTCAAATATGATAGTGTGCCGTATCATTTGCACTTATTGTATCACGTGATACAATCGTATGATTGAAGTTACAGTGAATATACTATTAAATAATGTCGATTATGACAGTGTACTGTATCATTGGCACTCATTGTATCACGTGATACGATCGTATGATTGAAGTCATGAATGAATATAACATCAAATGATGCTAAATATGATTGTATAGTGTAGCATTGACACTCATTGTATCACGAGATACGATCGTATGATTGAAGTCACGAGTGAATATAACATCAAATGATGTTGAATATGATTGTATAATGTATCATTAGCACTCATTGTTTCACGTGATACGATCGTATGATTAAAGTTACAGGTCATTATAACATCAATGATGTCGATTATGATAGTGTACCGCATCATTGGCACTCATTATATCACGTGATACTATCGTATGATTGAAGTCACGATTGAATATAAAATCAAATGATGCTAAATATGATTGTATAGTGTATCATTAGCACTCATTGTTTCACGTGATACGATCGTATGATTATAGTCACGAGTGAAAATAACATCAAATGATGCAAAATATGATTGTATAGTGTATCATTAGCAATCATTGTTTCACGTGATACGATCGTATGATTAAAGTTACGAGTAAAT
Organism: Acanthosoma haemorrhoidale; assembly: GCA_930367205.1. Lineage (NCBI taxonomy): Eukaryota > Metazoa > Arthropoda > Insecta > Hemiptera > Acanthosomatidae > Acanthosoma > Acanthosoma haemorrhoidale. Next base: position 119,059,879 of record OV884014.1, read on the forward strand.
ATAACATCAAATGATGTCGAATATGATAATGTACCGTATCATTAGCACTCATATTATCACGTGATACGATCGTATGATAAAAGTTACGAGTGAATATAACATCAAATGATCTTGAATATGATTGTATAATGTATCATTAGCACTCATTGTTTCACGTGATACGATCGTATGATTAAAGTTACGAGTAAATATAACATCAAATGATGTCGAATATGATAATGTACCGTATTTTTAGCACTCATTGTATCACGTGATACGATCGTATGATGAAAGTTACGAGTGAATATAACATCAAATGATGTCGATTATGATAGTGTACCTTATCATTGGCACTCATAATATCACGTGATACGATCGTATAATTAAAGTCACGAGTGAATATAATATCAAATGATGTCAATTATGATAGTGTTGCGTATCATAAGCACTCATTGTTTCACGTGATACGATCGTATGATTAAAGTTACGATTGGAGATACTAATAAATGATGTTGAATATAATAGTGTTCCATATCATTAGCACTTATTGTATCATCTGATGCGATCGTATGATAAAAGTTACAAGTGAATATAACATTAAATGATGTCGATTATAATACTGTACCGCATCATTGGCACTCATTATATCACGTGATACTATCGTATGATTGAAGTCACGAGTGAATATAACATCAAATAATGCTAAATATGATTGTATAGTGTAGCATTGACACTCATTGTATCATGAGATTCGATCGTATGATTGAAGTCACGAGTGAATATAACATCAAATGATGTCGATTATGATAGTGTACCGCATCATTGGCACTCATTATATCACGTGATACTATCGTATGATTGAAGTCACGAGTGAATATAACATCAAATGATGCAAAATATGATTGTATAGTGTATCATTAGCACTCATTGTATCACGTGATATGATCGTATGATTGAAGTCACGAGTGAATATAACATCAAATAATGTTGAATATGATTGTATAATGTATCATTAGCACTCATTGTTTCACGTGATACGATCGTATGATTAAAGTTACGAGTGAATATACTATTAAATGATGTCGATTATGATAGTGTACCGCATCATTGGCACTAATTGTATCACGTGATACGATCGTATGATCAAAGCTACGAGTTAACATAATAGGGCAGGAATTATTGTACCAGCTATGAAATACGCATTTTTGTAAAATTCTACTTTTTGACGATATTTTTCTTGTTTTGGTATGAGGAAATCATAATTGTTCAGGAGCTAACGTACCAGCTATAAAATACTCTTATATGTAAAAATTTAACTTTTTGATGACATTTTCCTTGTTTTGGTATCAGGAGAACATAATAAGGCAGGAGCTAACGTACTAGCTGAGAAATACGCATTTTTGTAAAAATTTGAGTTTTCGACGATATTTTCCTTGTTTTGGTATCAGGAGAACATAATGGGGCAGGAGCTAACGTACTAGCTATAAAATACGCATTTTCGAAAAATTCGACTTTTTGACGATATTTTCCTTGTTTTCGTATCAGGAGAACATAATGGGGCAGGAGCTGACGTACTAGCTATGAAATACGCATTTTTTAAAAATTCGACTTTTTGACGATATTTTCCTGGTTTTCGTATCAGGAGAACATAATAGGGCAGGAGCTAACGTACCAGCTATGAAATACGCAATTTTTTTAAAAATTTGAGTTTTCGACGATATTTTCCTTGTTTTGGTATCAGGAGAACATAATGGGGCAGGAGCTAACGTACTAGCTATGAAATACGCATTTTTGTAAAAATTTGAGTTTTTGACGATATTTTCCTTGATTTTGTATCAGGAGAACATAAAAGAGCAGGAGCTAACGTTCCAGCTACAAAAAACGCATTATTGTAAAAATTTGAATTTTAGGCGATATTTTCTTTGTTTTGGTATCAGGAGAACATAATGGGACAGGAGCTAACGTACCAGCTATGAGATACCTATTTTTTTTAAATTTGACTTTTTGACGATATTTTCCTGGTTTTCGTATCAGGAGAACATAATGGGGCAGGAGCTAACGTACTAGCTATGAAATACGCATTTTTGAAAAATTCAACTTTTTGACGATATTTTTCTCCTTTTCGTATCAGGAGAACATAATAGGGCGGGAGCTAACGTACCAGCTATGAAATACGCATTTTTGTAAAAATTTGACGTTTGGACGATATTTTCTTTGTTTTGGTATCAGGAGAACATAATGGGACAGGAGCTAACGTACTAGCTCTAAATACGCATTTTTGTGAAAATTCGACTTTTTGACGTCATTTTTCTTGTTTTGGTATCAGGAGAACATAATGTGGCAGGTGCTAACGTACAAGCTATGAAATACGCATTTTTGTAAAAATTCAATTTTTTTAAAATGTTTTCTTTGTTTTGGTATCAGGAAAACATAAAGGGGCAAGAGCTAACGTACAAGATCATACGATCGTATGATCAAAGTTACGAGTGAATATGACATCAAATGATGTCAAATATGATAGTGTGCCGTATCATTTGCACTTATTGTATCACGTGATACAATCGTATGATTGAAGTTACAGTGAATATACTATTAAATAATGTCGATTATGACAGTGTACTGTATCATTGGCACTCATTGTATCACGTGATACGATCGTATGATTGAAGTCATGAATGAATATAACATCAAATGATGTCGATTATGATAGTGTGCCGCATCATTAGCACACATTGTATCACATGATACGATGGTATGATTGAAGTTACGAGTGAATATAACATCAAATGATGCTAAATATGATTGTATAGTGTAGCATTGACACTCATTGTATCACGAGATACGATCGTATGATTGAAGTCACGAGTGAATATAACATCAAATGATGTTGAATATGATTGTATAATGTATCATTAGCACTCATTGTTTCACGTGATACGATCGTATGATTAAAGTTACAGGTCATTATAACATCAATGATGTCGATTATGATAGTGTACCGCATCATTGGCACTCATTATATCACGTGATACTATCGTATGATTGAAGTCACGATTGAATATAAAATCAAATGATGCTAAATATGATTGTATAGTGTATCATTAGCACTCATTGTTTCACGTGATACGATCGTATGATTATAGTCACGAGTGAATATAACATCAAATGATGCAAAATATGATTGTATAGTGTATCATTAGCACTCATTGTTTCACGTGATACGATCGTATGATTAAAGTTACGAGTAAATATAACATCAAATGATGTCGAATATGATAATGTACCGTATCATTAGCACTCATATTATCACGTGATACGATCGTATGATAAAAGTTACGAGTGAATATAACATCAAATGATCTTGAATATGATTGTATAATGTATCATTAGCACTCATTGTTTCACGTGATACGATCGTATGATTAAAGTTACGAGTAAATATAACATCAAATGATGTCGAATATGATAATGTACCGTATTTTTAGCACTCATTGTATCACGTGATACGATCGTATGATGAAAGTTACGAGTGAATATAACATCAAATGATGTCGATTATGATAGTGTACCTTATCATTGGCACTCATAATATCACGTGATACGATCGTATAATTAAAGTCACGAGTGAATATAATATCAAATGATGTCAATTATGATAGTGTTGCGTATCATAAGCACTCATTGTTTCACGTGATACGATCGTATGATTAAAGTTACGATTGGAGATACTAATAAATGATGTTGAATATAATAGTGTTCCATATCATTAGCACTTATTGTATCATCTGATGCGATCGTATGATAAAAGTTACAAGTGAATATAACATTAAATGATGTCGATTATAATACTGTACCGCATCATTGGCACTCATTATATCACGTGATACTATCGTATGATTGAAGTCACGAGTGAATATAACATCAAATAATGCTAAATATGATTGTATAGTGTAGCATTGACACTCATTGTATCATGAGATACGATCGTATGATTGAAGTCACGAGTGAATATAACATCAAATGATGTCGATTATGATAGTGTACCGCATCATTGGCACTCATTATATCACGTGATACTATCGTATGATTGAAGTCACGAGTGAATATAACATCAAATGATGCAAAATATGATTGTATAGTGTATCATTAGCACTCATTGTATCACGTGATATGATCGTATGATTGAAGTCACGAGTGAATATAACATCAAATAATGTTGAATATGATTGTATAATGTATCATTAGCACTCATTGTTTCACGTGATACGATCGTATGATTAAAGTTACGAGTGAATATACTATTAAATGATGTCGATTATGATAGTGTACCGCATCATTGGCACTAATTGTATCACGTGATACGATCGTATGATCAAAGCTACGAGTTAACATAATAGGGCAGGAATTATTGTACCAGCTATGAAATACGCATTTTTGTAAAATTCTACTTTTTGACGATATTTTTCTTGTTTTGGTATGAGGAAATCATAATTGTTCAGGAGCTAACGTACCAGCTATAAAATACTCTTATATGTAAAAATTTAACTTTTTGATGACATTTTCCTTGTTTTGGTATCAGGAGAAAATAATAAGGCAGGAGCTAACGTACTAGCTGAGAAATACGCATTTTTGTAAAAATTTGAGTTTTCGACGATATTTTCCTTGTTTTGGTATCAGGAGAACATAATGGGGCAGGAGCTAACGTACTAGCTATAAAATACGCATTTTCGAAAAATTCGACTTTTTGACGATATTTTCCTTGATTTCGTATCAGGAGAACATAAAAGAGAAGGAGCTAACGTTCCAGCTATGAAATACCCATTTTTTAAAAATTCGACTTTTTGACGATATTTTCCTTGTTTTCGTATCAGGAGAACATAATGGGGCAGGAGCTGACGTACTAGCTATGAAATACGCATTTTTTAAAAATTCGACTTTTTGACGATATTTTCCTGGTTTTCGTATCAGGAGAACATAATAGGGCAGGAGCTAACGTACCAGCTATGAAATACGCAATTTTTTTAAAAATTTGAGTTTTCGACGATATTTTCCTTGTTTTGGTATCAGGAGAACATAATGGGGCAGGAGCTAACGTACTAGCTATGAAATACGCATTTTTGTAAAAATTTGAGTTTTTGACGATATTTTCCTTGATTTTGTATCAGGAGAACATAAAAGAGCAGGAGCTAACGTTACAGCTACAAAAAACGCATTTTTGTATAAATTTGAATTTTAGACGATATTTTCCTTGTTTTGGTATCAGGAGAACATAATGGGGCAGGAGCTAACGTACCAGCTATGAAATACGCATTTTTTGTAAAAATTTGAGTTTTTGACGATATTTTCCTTGATTTCGTATCAGGAGAACATAAAAGAGCAGGAGCTAACGTTCCAGCTACAAAAAACGCATTATTGTAAAAATTTGAATTTTAGGCGATATTTTCTTTGTTTTGGTATCAGGAGAACATAATGGGACAGGAGCTAACGTACCAGCTATGAGATACCTATTTTTTTAAAATTTGACTTTTTGACGATATTTTCCTGGTTTTCGTATCAGGAGAACATAATGGGGCAGGAGCTAACGTACTAGCTATGAAATACGCATTTTTGAAAAATTCAACTTTTTGACGATATTTTTCTCCTTTTCGTATCAGGAGAACATAATAGGGCGGGAGCTAACGTACCAGCTATGAAATACGCATTTTTGTAAAAATTTGACTTTTGGACGATATTTTCTTTGTTTTCGTATCAGGAGAACATAATGGGACAGGAGCTAACGTACTAGCTCTAAATACGCATTTTTGTGAAAATTCGACTTTTTGACGTCATTTTTCTTGTTTTGGTATCAGGAGAACATAATGTGGCAGGTGCTAACGTACAAGCTATGAAATACGCATTTTTGTAAAAATTCAATTTTTTTAAAATGTTTTCTTTGTTTTGGTATCAGGAAAACATAAAGGGGCAAGAGCTAACGTACAAGATCATACGATCGTATGATCAAAGTTACGAGTGAATATGACATCAAATGATGTCAAATATGATAGTGTGCCGTATCATTTGCACTTATTGTATCACGTGATACAATCGTATGATTGAAGTTACAGTGAATATACTATTAAATAATGTCGATTATGACAGTGTACTGTATCATTGGCACTCATTGTATCACGTGATACGATCGTATGATTGAAGTCATGAATGAATATAACATCAAATGATGCTAAATATGATTGTATAGTGTAGCATTGACACTCATTGTATCACGAGATACGATCGTATGATTGAAGTCACGAGTGAATATAACATCAAATGATGTTGAATATGATTGTATAATGTATCATTAGCACTCATTGTTTCACGTGATACGATCGTATGATTAAAGTTACAGGTCATTATAACATCAATGATGTCGATTATGATAGTGTACCGCATCATTGGCACTCATTATATCACGTGATACTATCGTATGATTGAAGTCACGATTGAATATAAAATCAAATGATGCTAAATATGATTGTATAGTGTATCATTAGCACTCATTGTTTCACGTGATACGATCGTATGATTATAGTCACGAGTGAATATAACATCAAATGATGCAAAATATGATTGTATAGTGTATCATTAGCACTCATTGTTTCACGTGATACGATCGTATGATTAAAGTTACGAGTAAATATAACATTAAATGATGTCGAATATGATAATGTACCGTATCATTAGCACTCATATTATCACGTGATACGATCGTATGATAAAAGTTACGAGTGAATATAACATCAAATGATCTTGAATATGATTGTATAATGTATCATTAGCACTCATTGTTTCACGTGATACGATCGTATGATTAAAGTTACGAGTAAATATAACATCAAATGATGTCGAATATGATAATGTACCGTATTTTTAGCACTCATTGTATCACGTGATACGATCGTATGATGAAAGTTACGAGTGAATATAACATCAAATGATGTCGATTATGATAGTGTACCTTATCATTGGCACTCATAATATCACGTGATACGATCGTATAATTAAAGTCACGAGTGAATATAATATCAAATGATGTCAATTATGATAGTGTTGCGTATCATAAGCACTCATTGTTTCACGTGATACGATCGTATGATTAAAGTTACGATTGGAGATACTAATAAATGATGTTGAATATAATAGTGTTCCATATCATTAGCACTTATTGTATCATCTGATGCGATCGTATGATAAAAGTTACAAGTGAATATAACATTAAATGATGTCGATTATAATACTGTACCGCATCATTGGCACTCATTATATCACGTGATACTATCGTATGATTGAAGTCACGAGTGAATATAACATCAAATAATGCTAAATATGATTGTATAGTGTAGCATTGACACTCATTGTATCATGAGATACGATCGTATGATTGAAGTCACGAGTGAATATAACATCAAATGATGTCGATTATGATAGTGTACCGCATCATTGGCACTCATTATATCACGTGATACTATCGTATGATTGAAGTCACGAGTGAATATAACATCAAATGATGCTAAATATGATTGTATAGTGTATCATTAGCACTCATTGTATCACGTGATATGATCGTATGATTGAAGTCACGAGTGAATATAACATCAAATAATGTTGAATATGATTGTATAATGTATCATTAGCACTCATTGTTTCACGTGATACGATCGTATGATTAAAGTTACGAGTGAATATACTATTAAATGATGTCGATTATGATAGTGTAACGCATCATTGGCACTAATTGTATCACGTGATACGATCGTATGATCAAAGCTACGAGTTAACATAATAGGGCAGGAATTATTGTACCAGCTATGAAATACGCATTTTTGTAAAATTCTACTTTTTGACGATATTTTTCTTGTTTTGGTATGAGGAAATCATAATTGTTCAGGAGCTAACGTACCAGCTATAAAATACTCTTATATGTAAAAATTTAACTTTTTGATGACATTTTCCTTGTTTTGGTATCAGGAGAACATAATAAGGCAGGAGCTAACGTACTAGCTGAGAAATACGCATTTTTGTAAAAATTTGAGTTTTCGACGATATTTTCCTTGTTTTGGTATCAGGAGAACATAATGGGGCAGGAGCTAACGTACTAGCTATAAAATACGCATTTTCGAAAAATTCGACTTTTTGACGATATTTTCCTTGTTTTCGTATCAGGAGAACATAATGGGGCAGGAGCTGACGTACTAGCTATGAAATACGCATTTTTTAAAAATTCGACTTTTTGACGATATTTTCCTGGTTTTCGTATCAGGAGAACATAATAGGGCAGGAGCTAACGTACCAGCTATGAAATACGCAATTTTTTTAAAAATTTGAGTTTTCGACGATATTTTCCTTGTTTTGGTATCAGGAGAACATAATGGGGCAGGAGCTAACGTACTAGCTATGAAATACGCATTTTTGTAAAAATTTGAGTTTTTGACGATATTTTCCTTGATTTTGTATCAGGAGAACATAAAAGAGCAGGAGCTAACGTTACAGCTACAAAAAACGCATTTTTGTATAAATTTGAATTTTAGACGATATTTTCCTTGTTTTGGTATCAGGAGAACATAATGGGGCAGGAGCTAACGTACCAGCTATGAAATACGCATTTTTTGTAAAAATTTGAGTTTTTGACGATATTTTCCTTGATTTCGTATCAGGAGAACATAAAAGAGCAGGAGCTAACGTTCCAGCTACAAAAAACGCATTATTGTAAAAATTTGAATTTTAGGCGATATTTTCTTTGTTTTGGTATCAGGAGAACATAATGGGACAGGAGCTAACGTACCAGCTATGAGATACCTATTTTTTTTAAATTTGACTTTTTGACGATATTTTCCTGGTTTTCGTATCAGGAGAACATAATGGGGCAGGAGCTAACGTACTAGCTATGAAATACGCATTTTTGAAAAATTCAACTTTTTGACGATATTTTTCTCCTTTTCGTATCAGGAGAACATAATAGGGCGGGAGCTAACGTACCAGCTATGAAATACGCATTTTTGTAAAAATTTGACTTTTGGACGATATTTTCTTTGTTTTGGTATCAGGAGAACATAATGGGACAGGAGCTAACGTACTAGCTCTAAATACGCATTTTTGTGAAAATTCGACTTTTTGACGTCATTTTTCTTGTTTTGGTATCAGGAGAACATAATGTGGCAGGTGCTAACGTACAAGCTATGAAATACGCATTTTTGTAAAAATTCAATTTTTTTAAAATGTTTTCTTTGTTTTGGTATCAGGAAAACATAAAGGGGCAAGAGCTAACGTACAAGATCATACGATCGTATGATCAAAGTTACGAGTGAATATGACATCAAATGATGTCAAATATGATAGTGTGCCGTATCATTTGCACTTATTGTATCACGTGATACAATCGTATGATTGAAGTTACAGTGAATATACTATTAAATAATGTCGATTATGACAGTGTACTGTATCATTGGCACTCATTGTATCACGTGATACGATCGTATGATTGAAGTCATGAATGAATATAACATCAAATGATGCTAAATATGATTGTATAGTGTAGCATTGACACTCATTGTATCACGAGATACGATCGTATGATTGAAGTCACGAGTGAATATAACATCAAATGATGTTGAATATGATTGTATAATGTATCATTAGCACTCATTGTTTCACGTGATACGATCGTATGATTAAAGTTACAGGTCATTATAACATCAATGATGTCGATTATGATAGTGTACCGCATCATTGGCACTCATTATATCACGTGATACTATCGTATGATTGAAGTCACGATTGAATATAAAATCAAATGATGCTAAATATGATTGTATAGTGTATCATTAGCACTCATTGTTTCACGTGATACGATCGTATGATTATAGTCACGAGTGAATATAACATCAAATGATGCAAAATATGATTGTATAGTGTATCATTAGCACTCATTGTTTCACGTGATACGATCGTATGATTAAAGTTACGAGTAAATATAACATCAAATGATGTCGAATATGATAATGTACCGTATAATTAGCACTCATATTATCACGTGATACGATCGTATGATAAAAGTTACGAGTGAATATAACATCAAATGATCTTGAATATGATTGTATAATGTATCATTAGCACTCATTGTTTCACGTGATACGATCGTATGATTAAAGTTACGAGTAAATATAACATCAAATGATGTCGAATATGATAATGTACCGTATTTTTAGCACTCATTGTATCACGTGATACGATCGTATGATGAAAGTTACGAGTGAATATAACATCAAATGATGTCGATTATGATAGTGTACCTTATCATTGGCACTCATAATATCACGTGATACGATCGTATGATTAAAGTCACGAGTGAATATAATATCAAATGATGTCAATTATGATAGTGTTGCGTATCATAAGCACTCATTGTTTCACGTGATACGATCGTATGATTAAAGTTACGATTGGAGATACTAATAAATGATGTTGAATATAATAGTGTTCCATATCATTAGCACTTATTGTATCATCTGATGCGATCGTATGATAAAAGTTACAAGTGAATATAACATTAAATGATGTCGATTATAATACTGTACCGCATCATTGGCACTCATTATATCACGTGATACTATCGTATGATTGAAGTCACGAGTGAATATAACATCAAATAATGCTAAATATGATTGTATAGTGTAGCATTGACACTCATTGTATCACGAGATACGATCGTATGATTGAAGTCACGAGTGAATATAACATCAAATGATGTCGATTATGATAGTGTACCGCATCATTGGCACTCATTATATCACGTGATACTATCGTATGATTGAAGTCACGAGTGAATATAACATCAAATGATGCAAAATATGATTGTATAGTGTATCATTAGCACTCATTGTATCACGTGATATGATCGTATGATTGAAGTCACGAGTGAATATAACATCAAATAATGTTGAATATGATTGTATAATGTATCATTAGCACTCATTGTTTCACGTGATACGATCGTATGATTAAAGTTACGAGTGAATATACTATTAAATGATGTCGATTATGATAGTGTACCGCATCATTGGCACTAATTGTATCACGTGATACGATCGTATGATCAAAGCTACGAGTTAACATAATAGGGCAGGAATTATTGTACCAGCTATGAAATACGCATTTTTGTAAAATTCTACTTTTTGACGATATTTTTCTTGTTTTGGTATGAGGAAATCATAATTGTTCAGGAGCTAACGTACCAGCTATAAAATACTCTTATATGTAAAAATTTAACTTTTTGATGACATTTTCCTTGATTTCGTATCAGGAGAACATAAAAGAGAAGGAGCTAACGTTCCAGCTATGAAATACCCATTTTTTAAAAATTCGACTTTTTGACGATATTTTCCTTGTTTTCGTATCAGGAGAACATAATGGGGCAGGAGCTGACGTACTAGCTATGAAATACGCATTTTTTAAAAATTCGACTTTTTGACGATATTTTCCTGGTTTTCGTATCAGGAGAACATAATAGGGCAGGAGCTAACGTACCAGCTATGAAATACGCAATTTTTTTAAAAATTTGAGTTTTCGACGATATTTTCCTTGTTTTGGTATCAGGAGAACATAATGGGGCAGGAGCTAACGTACTAGCTATGAAATACGCATTTTTGTAAAAATTTGAGTTTTTGACGATATTTTCCTTGATTTTGTATCAGGAGAACATAAAAGAGCAGGAGCTAACGTTACAGCTACAAAAAACGCATTTTTGTATAAATTTGAATTTTAGACGATATTTTCCTTGTTTTGGTATCAGGAGAACATAATGGGGCAGGAGCTAACGTACCAGCTATGAAATACGCATTTTTTGTAAAAATTTGAGTTTTTGACGATATTTTCCTTGATTTCGTATCAGGAGAACATAAAAGAGCAGGAGCTAACGTTCCAGCTACAAAAAACGCATTATTGTAAAAATTTGAATTTTAGGCGATATTTTCTTTGTTTTGGTATCAGGAGAACATAATGGGACAGGAGCTAACGTACCAGCTATGAGATACCTATTTTTTTAAAATTTGACTTTTTGACGATATTTTCCTGGTTTTCGTATCAGGAGAACATAATGGGGCAGGAGCTAACGTACTAGCTATGAAATACGCATTTTTGAAAAATTCAACTTTTTGACGATATTTTTCTCCTTTTCGTATCAGGAGAACATAATAGGGCGGGAGCTAACGTACCAGCTATGAAATACGCATTTTTGTAAAAATTTGACTTTTGGACGATATTTTCTTTGTTTTGGTATCAGGAGAACATAATGGGACAGGAGCTAACGTACTAGCTCTAAATACGCATTTTTGTGAAAATTCGACTTTTTGACGTCATTTTTCTTGTTTTGGTATCAGGAGAACATAATGTGGCAGGTGCTAACGTACAAGCTATGAAATACGCATTTTTGTAAAAATTCAATTTTTTTAAAATGTTTTCTTTGTTTTGGTATCAGGAAAACATAAAGGGGCAAGAGCTAACGTACAAGATCATACGATCGTATGATCAAAGTTACGAGTGAATATGACATCAAATGATGTCAAATATGATAGTGTGCCGTATCATTTGCACTTATTGTATCACGTGATACAATCGTATGATTGAAGTTACAGTGAATATACTATTAAATAATGTCGATTATGACAGTGTACTGTATCATTGGCACTCATTGTATCACGTGATACGATCGTATGATTGAAGTCATGAATGAATATAACATCAAATGATGCTAAATATGATTGTATAGTGTAGCATTGACACTCATTGTATCACGAGATACGATCGTATGATTGAAGTCACGAGTGAATATAACATCAAATGATGTTGAATATGATTGTATAATGTATCATTAGCACTCATTGTTTCACGTGATACGATCGTATGATTAAAGTTACAGGTCATTATAACATCAATGATGTCGATTATGATAGTGTACCGCATCATTGGCACTCATTATATCACGTGATACTATCGTATGATTGAAGTCACGATTGAATATAAAATCAAATGATGCTAAATATGATTGTATAGTGTATCATTAGCACTCATTGTTTCACGTGATACGATCGTATGATTATAGTCACGAGTGAATATAACATCAAATGATGCAAAATATGATTGTATAGTGTATCATTAGCACTCATTGTTTCACGTGATACGATCGTATGATTAAAGTTACGAGTAAATATAACATCAAATGATGTCGAATATGATAATGTACCGTATAATTAGCACTCATATTATCACGTGATACGATCGTATGATAAAAGTTACGAGTGAATATAACATCAAATGATCTTGAATATGATTGTATAATGTATCATTAGCACTCATTGTTTCACGTGATACGATCGTATGATTAAAGTTACGAGTAAATATAACATCAAATGATGTCGAATATGATAATGTACCGTATTTTTAGCACTCATTGTATCACGTGATACGATCGTATGATGAAAGTTACGAGTGAATATAACATCAAATGATGTCGATTATGATAGTGTACCTTATCATTGGCACTCATAATATCACGTGATACGATCGTATAATTAAAGTCACGAGTGAATATAATATCAAATGATGTCAATTATGATAGTGTTGCGTATCATAAGCACTCATTGTTTCACGTGATACGATCGTATGATTAAAGTTACGATTGGAGATACTAATAAATGATGTTGAATATAATAGTGTTCCATATCATTAGCACTTATTGTATCATCTGATGCGATCGTATGATAAAAGTTACAAGTGAATATAACATTAAATGATGTCGATTATAATACTGTACCGCATCATTGGCACTCATTATATCACGTGATACTATCGTATGATTGAAGTCACGAGTGAATATAACATCAAATAATGCTAAATATGATTGTATAGTGTAGCATTGACACTCATTGTATCACGAGATACGATCGTATGATTGAAGTCACGAGTGAATATAACATCAAATGATGTCGATTATGATAGTGTACCGCATCATTGGCACTCATTATATCACGTGATACTATCGTATGATTGAAGTCACGAGTGAATATAACATCAAATGATGCAAAATATGATTGTATAGTGTATCATTAGCACTCATTGTATCACGTGATATGATCGTATGATTGAAGTCACGAGTGAATATAACATCAAATAATGTTGAATATGATTGTATAATGTATCATTAGCACTCATTGTTTCACGTGATACGATCGTATGATTAAAGTTACGAGTGAATATACTATTAAATGATGTCGATTATGATAGTGTACCGCATCATTGGCACTAATTGTATCACGTGATACGATCGTATGATCAAAGCTACGAGTTAACATAATAGGGCAGGAATTATTGTACCAGCTATGAAATACGCATTTTTGTAAAATTCTACTTTTTGACGATATTTTTCTTGTTTTGGTATGAGGAAATCATAATTGTTCAGGAGCTAACGTGCCAGCTATAAAATACTCTTATATGTAAAAATTTAACTTTTTGATGACATTTTCCTTGTTTTGGTATCAGGAGAACATAATAAGGCAGGAGCTAACGTACTAGCTGAGAAATACGCATTTTTGTAAAAATTTTAGTTTTCGACGATATTTTCCTTGTTTTGGTATCAGGAGAACATAATGGGGCAGGAGCTAACGTACTAGCTATAAAATACGCATTTTCGAAAAATTCGACTTTTTGACGATATTTTCCTTGATTTCGTATCAGGAGAACATAAAAGAGAAGGAGCTAACGTTCCAGCTATGAAATACCCATTTTTTAAAAATTCGACTTTTTGACGATATTTTCCTTGTTTTCGTATCAGGAGAACATAATGGGGCAGGAGCTGACGTACTAGCTATGAAATACGCATTTTTTAAAAATTCGACTTTTTGACGATATTTTCCTGGTTTTCGTATCAGGAGAACATAATAGGGCAGGAGCTAACGTACCAGCTATGAAATACGCAATTTTTTTTAAAATTTGAGTTTTCGACGATATTTTCCTTGTTTTGGTATCAGGAGAACATAATGGGGCAGGAGCTAACGTACTAGCTATGAAATACGCATTTTTTAAAAATTCGACTTTTTGACGATATTTTCCTGGTTTTCGTATCAGGAGAACATAATAGGGCAGGAGCTAACGTACCAGCTATGAAATACGCAATTTTTTTTAAAATTTGAGTTTTCGACGATATTTTCCTTGTTTTGGTATCAGGAGAACATAATGGGGCAGGAGCTAACGTACTAGCTATGAAATACGCATTTTTGTAAAAATTCAACTTTTTGACGATATTTTTCTCCTTTTCGTATCAGGAGAACATAATAGGGCGGGAGCTAACGTACCAGCTATGAAATACGCATTTTTTGTAAAAATTTGAGTTTTTGACGATATTTTCCTTGATTTCGTATCAGGAGAACATAAAAGAGCAGGAGCTAACGTTCCAGCTACAAAAAACGCATTATTGTAAAAATTTGAATTTTAGGCGATATTTTCTTTGTTTTGGTATCAGGAGAACATAATGGGACAGGAGCTAACGTACCAGCTATGAGATACCTATTTTTTTAAAATTTGACTTTTTGACGATATTTTCCTGGTTTTCGTATCAGGAGAACATAATGGGGCAGGAGCTAACGTACTAGCTATGAAATACGCATTTTTGAAAAATTCAACTTTTTGACGATATTTTTCTCCTTTTCGTATCAGGAGAACATAATAGGGCGGGAGCTAACGTACCAGCTATGAAATACGCATTTTTGTAAAAATTTGACTTTTGGACGATATTTTCTTTGTTTTGGTATCAGGAGAACATAATGGGACAGGTGCTAACGTACAAGCTATGAAATACGCATTTTTGTAAAAATTCATTTTTTTAAAATGTTTTCTTTGTTTTGGTATCAGGAAAACATAAAGGGGCAAGAGCTAACGTACAAGATCATACGATCGTATGATCAAAGTTACGAGTGAATATGACATCAAATGATGTCAAATATGATAGTGTGCCGTATCATTTGCACTTATTGTATCACGTGATACAATCGTATGATTGAAGTTACAGTGAATATACTATTAAATAATGTCGATTATGACAGTGTACTGTATCATTGGCACTCATTGTATCACGTGATACGATCGTATGATTAAAGTTACAGGTGAATATAACATCAAATGATGTCGATTATGATAGTTTACCGCATCATAAGCACTCATTGTATCACGTGATACGATCGTATGATGAAAGTTACGAGTGAATATAACATCAAATGATGTCGAATAGGATTGTATAATGTATCATTAGCACTTATTGTTTCACGTGATACGATCGTATGATTAAAGTTACGATTGGAGATACTAATAAATGATGTTGAATATAATAGTGCACCATATCATTAGCACTTATTGTATCATGTGATGCGATCGTATGGTTAAAGTTACAAGTGAATATAACATCAAATGATGTCAATTATAATAGTGTACCGCATCATTGGCACTCATTATATCACGTGATGCTATCGTATGATTGAAGTCACGAGTGAATATAATATCAAATGATGTCAATTATGATAGTGTTGCGTATCATAAGCACTCATTGTTTCACGTGATACGATCGTATGATTAAAGTCACGAGTGAATATACTATAAAATGATGTCGATTATGATAGTGTACCACATCATTGGCACTCATTATATCACGTGATACGATCGTATGATTGAAGTCACGAGTGAATATAATATCAAATGATGTCAATTATGATAGTGTTGCGTATCATAAGCACTCATTGTTTCACGTGATACGATCGTATGATTAAAGTTACGATTGGAGATACTAATAAATGATGTTGAATATAATAGTGTTCCATATCATTAGCACTTATTGTATCATCTGATGCGATCGTATGATAAAAGTTACAAGTGAATATAACATCAAACGATGTCGATTATAATAGTGTACCGCATCATTGGCACTCATTATATCACGTGATACTATCGTATGATTGAAGTCACGAGTGAATATAACATCAAATAATGCTAAATATGATTGTATAGTGTAGCATTGACACTCATTGTATCACGAGATACGATCGTATGATTGAAGTCACGAGTGAATATAACATCAAATGATGTTGAATATGATTGTATAATGTATCATTGGCACTCATAATATCACGTGATACGATCGTATAATTAAAGTCACGAGTGAATATAATATCAAATGATGTCAATTATGATAGTGTTGCGTATCATAAGCACTCATTGTTTCACGTGATACTATCGTATGATTGAAGTCACGATTGAATATAAAATCAAATGATGCTAAATATGATTGTATAGTGTATCATTAGCACTCATTGTATCACGAGATACGATCGTATGATTGAAGTCACGAGTGAATATAACATCAAATGATGTTGAATATGATTGTATAATGTATCATTAGCACTCATTGTTTCACGTGATACGATCGTATGATTAAAGTTACAGGTGAATATAACATCAAATGATGTCGATTATGATAGTGTACCGCATCATTGGCACTCATTATATCACGTGATACTATCGTATGATTGAAGTCACGATTGAATATAAAATCAAATGATGCTAAATATGATTGTATAGTGTATCATTAGCACTCATTGTATCACGTGATATGATCGTATGATTGAAGTCACGAGTGAATATAACATCAAATGATGTTGAATATGATTGTATAATGTATCATTAGCACTCATTGTTTCACGTGATACGATCGTATGATTAAAGTTACGAGTAAATATAACATCAAATGATGTAGAATATGATAATGTACCGCATCATTGGCACTCATTATATCACGTGATACGATCGTATGATGAAAGTTACAAGTAAATATACTAATAAATGATGTCGATTATGACAGTGTACCGTACCATTGGCACTCATAGTATCACGTGATACGATCGTATGATTGAAGTCACGAATGAATATAACATCAAATGATGTCGATTATGATAGTGTACCGCATCATTAGCACACATTGTTTCACGTGATACGATCGTATGATTAAAGTTACGATTGGAGATACTAATAAATGATGTTGAATATAATAGTGTTCCATATCATTAGCACTTATTGTATCATCTGATGCGATCGTATGATAAAAGTTACAAGTGAATATAACATCAAACGATGTCGATTATAATAGTGTACCGCATCATTGGCACTCATTATATCACGTGATACTATCGTATGATTGAAGTCACGAGTGAATATAACATCAAATAATGCTAAATATGATTGTATAGTGTAGCATTGACACTCATTGTATCACGAGATACGATCGTATGATTGAAGTCACGAGTGAATATAACATCAAATGATGCTAAATATGACTGTATAGTGTATCATTAGCACTCATTGTTTCACGTGATATGATCGTATGATTAAAGTTACGAGTAAATAGAACATCAAATGATGTTGAATAGGATTGTATAATGTATCATTAGCACTCATTGTTTCACGTGATACGATCGTATGATGAAAGTTACGAGTGAATATAACATCAAATGATGTCGATTATGATAGTGTACCGCATCATTGGCACTTATTATATCACGTGATACTATCGTATGATTGAAGTCACGAGTGAATATAACATCAAATAATGCTAAATATGATTGTAAAGTGTAGCATTGACACTCATTGTATCACGAGATACGATCGTATGATTGAAGTCACGAGTGAATATAACATCAAATAATGCTAAATATGATTGTATAGTGTAGCATTGACACTCATTGTATCACGAGATACGATCGTATGATTAAAATCACGAGTGAATATAACATCAAATGATGTTGAATATGATTGTATAATGTATCATTAGCACTCATTGTTTCACGTGATACGATCGTATGATTAAAGTTACGAGTGAATATACTATTAAATGATGTCGATTATGATAGTGTACCGCATCATTGGCACTAATTGTATCACGTGATACGATCGTATGATCAAAGCTACGAGTTAACATAATAGGGCAGGAATTATTGTACCAGCTATGAATTACGCATTTTTGTAAAATTCTACTTTTTGACGATATTTTTCTTGTTTTGGTATGAGGAAATCATAATTGTTCAGGAGCTAACGTACCAGCTATAAAATACTCTTATATGTAAAAATTTAACTTTTTGATGTCATTTTCCTTGTTTTGGTATCAGGAGAACATAATAAGGCAGGAGCTAACGTACTAGCTGAGAAATACGCATTTTTGTAAAAATTTGAGTTTTCGACGATATTTTCCTTGTTTTGGTATCAGGAGAACATAATGGGGCAGGAGCTAACGTACTAACTATGAAATACGCATTTTCGAAAAATTCGACTTTTTGACGATATTTTCCTTGATTTCGTATCAGGAGAACATAATGGGGCAGGAGCTAACGTTCCAGCTATGAAATACCCATTTTTTAAAAATTCGACTTTATGACGATATTTTCTTTGTTTTCGTATCAGGGGAACATAATGGGGCAGGAGCTGACGTACTAGCTATGAAATACGCATTTTTAAAAAATTCAACTTTTTGACGATATTTTCCTGGTTTTCGTATCAGGAGAACATAATAGGGCAGGAGCTAACGTACCAGCTATGAAATACGCAATTTTTGTAAAAATTTGAGTTTTCGACGATATTTTCCTTGTTTTGGTATCAGGAGAACATAATGGGGCAGGAGCTAACGTACTAGCTATGAAATACGCATTTTCGAAAAATTCGACTTTTTGACGATATTTTTCTTGATTTCGTATCAGGAGAACATAAAAGAGCAGGAGCTAACGTACTAGCTATGAAATACGCATTTTTAAAAAATTCATCTTTTTGACGATATTTTTCTCGTTTTCGTATCAGGAGAACATAATAGGGCAGGAGCTAACGTACTAGCTATGAAATACGCATTTTTAAAAAATTCAACTTTTTGACGATATTTTTCTCGTTTTCGTATCAGGAGAACATAATAGGGCAGGAGCTAACGTACCAGCTATGAAATACGCATTTTTGTAAAAATTTGACTTTTGGACGATATTTTCCTTGTTTTGGTATCAGGAGAACATAATAGGACAGGAGCTAACGTACTAGCTCTAAATACGCATTTTTGTAAAAATTTGACTTTTTGACGTCATTTTTCTTGTTTTGGTATCAGGAGAACATAAAGGTGCAAGAGCTAACGTACAAGATCATACGATGATATTGATATGAGATTGAATATAACATCAAATGATGTCGATTATGATAGTGTACCTTATCATTGGCACTCATTATATCACGTGATACGATCGTATATTGAAAGTTACGAGTAAATATACTATTAAATAATTGTCGATTATGATAGTGTACCGCATCATTGGCACTTATTGTATCATGGGATGCGATCGTATGATTGAAGTCACGAGTGAATATAATATCAAATGATGTCAATTATGATAGTGTTGCGTATCATAAGCACTCATTGTATCACGTGATACGATCGTATGATTGAAGTCACGAGTGAATATAACATCAAATGATGCTAAATATGATTGTATAGTGTATCATTAGCACTCATTGTTTCACGTGATACGATCGTATGATTAAAGTTACGGGTAAATATAACATCAAATGATGTTGAATATGATTGTATAATGTATCATTAGCACTCATTGTTTCGCGTGATACGATCGTATGATTAAAGTTACAGGTGAATATAACATCAAATTATGTCGATTATGATAGTGTACCGCATCATTAGCACTCATTGTTTCACGTGATACGATCGTATGATTAAAGTTACGAGTAAATATAACATCAAATGATGTCGAATATGATAATGTACCGTATCATGAGCACTCATTGTATCACGTGATACGATCGTATGATGAAAGTTACGAGTGAATATAACATCAAATGATGTCGATTATGATAGTGTACCACATCATTGGCACTAATTGTATCACGTGATACGATCGTATGATCAAAGCTACGAGTTAACTTAATAGGGCAGGAATTATTGTACCAGCTATGAAATACGCATTTTTGTAAAATTCTACTTTTTGACGATATTTTTCTTGTTTTGGTATGAGGAAATCATAATTGTTCAGGAGCTAACGTACCAGCTATAAAATACTCTTATATCTAAAAATTTACCTTTTTGATGACATTTTCCTTGTTTTGGTATCAGGAGAACATAATGGGGCAGGAGCTGACGTACTAGCTATGAAATACGCATTTTTTAAAAATTCGACTTTTTGACGATATTTTCCTGGTTTTCGTATCAGGAGAACATAATAGGGCAGGAGCTAACGTACCAGCTATGAAATACGCAATTTTTGTAAAAATTTGAGTTTTCGACGATATTTTCCTTGTTTTGGTATCAGGAGAACATAATGGGGCAGGAGCTAACGTACTAGCTATGAAATACGCATTTTCGAAAAATTCGACTTTTTGACGATATTTTTCTTGATTTCGTATCAGGAGAACATAAAAGAGCAGGAGCTAACGTACTAGCTATGAAATACGCATTTTAAAAAAATTCAACTTTTTGACGATATTTTTCTCGTTTTCGTATCAGGAGAACATAATAGGGCAGGAGCTAACGTACCAGCTATGAAATACGCATTTTTGTAAAAATTTGACTTTTGGACGATATTTTCTTTGTTTCGGTATCAGGAGAACATAATGGGACAGGAGCTAACGTACCAGCTATAAAATACTCTTATATCTAAAAATTTACCTTTTTGATGACATTTTCCTTGTTTTGGTATCAGGAGAACATAATGGGGCAGGAGCTGACGTACTAGCTCTAAATACGCATTTTTGTAAAAATTCGACTTTTTGACGACATTTTTCTTGTTTTGGTATCAGGAGAACATAATGGGGCAGGTGCTAACGTACAAGCTATGAAATGCGCATTTTTGTAAAAATTCAACTTTTTTAAAATGTTTTCTTTGTTTTGGTATCAGGAGAACATAAAGGGGGAAGGGCTAACGTACAAGATCATACGATCGTATGATCACAGTTACGAGTGAATATGACATCAAATGATGTCAAATATGATAGTGTGCCGTATCATTTGCACTTATTGTATCACGTGATACAATCGTATGATTGAAGTTACAGTGAATATACTATTAAATAATGTCGATTATGACAGTGTACTGTAGCATTGGCACTCATTGTATCACGTGATACGATCGTATGATTGAATTAATGAATGAATATAACATCAAATGATGTCGATTATTATAGTGTGCCGCATCATTAGCACACATTGTATCACATGATACGATTGTATGACTAAAGTTACGAGTGAATATAACATCAAATGATTTCGAATATGATAATGAACCGCATCATTGGCAATCATTATATCACGTGATACCATCATATGATTGAAGTCACGAGTGAATATAACATCAAATGATGTTGGATATGATTGTATAATGTATCATTAGCACTCATTGTTTCACGTGATACGATCGTATGATTAAAGTTACAGGTGAATATAACATCAAATGATGTTGAATATGATTGTATAATGTATCATTAGCACTCATTGTTTCACGTGATACGATCGATGATGATTAAAGTTACGATTGGAGATACTAATAAATGATGTTGAATATAATAGTGCACCATATCATTAGCACTTATTGTATCATGTGATGCGATCGTATGATTGAAGTCACGAGTGAATATAATATCAAATGATGTCAATTATGATAGTGTTGCGTATCATAAGCACTCATTGTATCACGTGATACGATCGTATGATTAAAGTTACAGGTGAATATAATATCAATTGATGTCGTATATAATAGCGCACCATATCATTAGCACTTATTGTATCATGTGATGTGATCGTATGATTGAAGTCACGAGTGAATATAACATCAAATAATGGTAAATATGACTGTATAGTGTAGCATTGACACTCATTGTATCACGGGATACGATCGTATGATTAAAGTCACGAGTGAATATACTATAAAATGATGTCGATTATGATAGTGTACCACATCATTGGCACTCATTATATCACGTGATACGATCGTATGATTAAAGTCACGAGTGAATATAATATCAAATGATGTCAATTATGATAGTGTTGCGTATCATAAGCACTCATTGTATCACGTGATACGATCGTATGATGAAAGTTACGAGTGAATATAACATCAAATGATGTCGAATAGGATTGTATAATGTATCATTAGCACTTATTGTTTCACGTGATACGATCGTATGATTAAAGTTACGATTGGAGATACTAATAAATGATGTTGAATATAATAGTGCACCATATCATTAGCACTTATTCTATCATGTGATGCGATCGTATGATTAAAGTTACAAGTGAATATAACATCAAATGATGTCGATTATAATAGTGTACCGCATCATTGGCACTCATTATATCACGTGATGCTATCGTATGATTGAAGTCACGAGTGAATATAACATCAAATGATGTCGAATAGGATTGTATAATGTATCATTAGCACTTATTGTTTCACGTGATACGATCAAATGATTAAAGTTACGATTGGAGATACTAATAAATGATGTTGAATATAATAGTGCACCATATCATTAGCACTTATTGTATCATGTGATGCGATCGTATGATTAAAGTTACAAGTGAATATAACATCAAATGATGTCGATTTTAATAGTGTACCGCATCATTGGCACTCATTATATCACGTGATGCTATCGTATGATTGAAGTCACGAGTGAATATAACATCAAATAATGCTAAATATGATTGTATAGTGTAGCATTGACACTCATTGTATCACGAGATACGATCGTATGATTGAAGTCACGAGTGAATATACTATAAAATGATGTTGAATATGATTGTATAATGTATCATTAGCACTCATTGTTTCATGTGATACGATCGTATGATTAAAGTTACAGGTGAATATAACATCAAATGATGTCGATTATGATAGTGTACCGCATCATTGGCACTCATTATATCACGTGATACTATCGTATGATTGAAGTCACGAGTGAATATAACATCAAATGATGCTAAATATGATTGTATAGTGTATCATTAGCACTCATTGTTTCACGTGATACGATCGTATGATTAAAGTTACGAGTAAATATAACATCAAATGATGTTGAATATGATTGTATAATGTATCATTAGCACTCATTGTTTCACGTGATACGATCGTATGATTAAAGTTACAGGTGAATATAACATCAAATGATGTCGATTATGATAGTGTACCGTATCATTGGCACTCATTATATCACGTGATACTATCGTATGATTGAAGTCACTAGTGAATATAACATCAAATGATGCTAAATATGACTGTATAGTGTATCATTAGCTCTCATTGTTTCACGTGATACGATCGTATGATTAAAGTTACGAGTAAATATAACATCAAATGATGTTGAATATGATTGTATAATGTATCATTAGCACTCATTGTTTCACGTGATACGATCGTATGATTAAAGTTACGAGTGAATATACTATTAAATGATGTCGATTATGATAGTGTACCGCATCATTGGCACTAATTGTATCACGTGATACGATCGTATGATCAAAGATACGAGTTAACATAATAGGGCAGGAATTATTGTACCAGCTATGAATTACGCATTTTTGTAAAATTCTACTTTTTGACGATATTTTTCTTGTTTTGGTATGAGGAAATCATAATTGTTCAGGAGCTAACGTACCAGCTATAAAATACTCTTATATGTAAAAATTTAACTTTTTGATGTCATTTTCCTTGTTTTGGTATCAGGAGAACATAATAAGGCAGGAGCTAACGTACTAGCTGAGAAATACGCATTTTTGTAAAAATTTGAGTTTTCGACGATATTTTCCTTGTTTTGGTATCAGGAGAACATAATGGGGCAGGAGCTAACGTACTAACTATGAAATACGCATTTTCGAAAAATTCGACTTTTTGACGATATTTTCCTTGATTTCGTATCAGGAGAACATAAAAGAGCAGGAGCTAACGTTCCAGCTATGAAATACCCATTTTTTAAAAATTCGACTTTATGACGATATTTTCCTTGTTTTGGTATCAGGAGAACATAATGGGGCAGGAGCTAACGTACTAGCTATGAAATACGCATTTTCGAAAAATTCGACTTTTTGACGATATTTTTCTTGATTTCGTATCAGGAGAACATAAAAGAGCAGGAGCTAACGTACTAGCTATGAAATACGCATTTTTAAAAAATTCAACTTTTTGACGATATTTTTCTCGTTTTCGTATCAGGAGAACATAATAGGGCAGGAGATAACGTACTAGCTATGAAATACGCATTTTTAAAAAATTCAACTTTTTGACGATATTTTTCTCGTTTTCGTATCAGGAGAACATAATAGGGCAGGAGCTAACGTACCAGCTATGAAATACGCATTTTTGTAAAAATTTGACTTTTGGACGATATTTTCCTTGTTTTGGTATCAGGAGAACATAATAGGACAGGAGCTAACGTACTAGCTCTAAATACGCATTTTTGTAAAAATTTGACTTTTTGACGTCATTTTTCTTGTTTTGGTATCAGGAGAACATAAAGGTGCAAGAGCTAACGTACAAGATCATACGATCGTATGATCAAAGTTACGAGTGAATATGACATTAAATGATGTCAAATATGATAGTGTGCCGTATCATTTGCACTTATTGTATCACGTGATACAATCGTATGATTGAAGTTACAGTGAATATACTATTAAATAATGTCGATTATGACAGTGTACTGTAGCATTGACACTCATTGTATCACGTGATACGATCGTATGATTGAAGTCATGAATGAATATAACATCAAATAATGCTAAATATGATTGTATAGTGTAGCATTGACACTCATTGTATCACGAGATACGATCGTATGATTAAAGTCACAAGTGAATATACTATAAAATGATGTCGATTATGATAGTGTACCACATCATTGGCACTCATTATATCACGTGATACGATCGTATGATTGAAGTCACGAGTGAATATAATATCAAATGATGTCGATTATGATAGTGTACCACATCATTGGCACTCATTGTATCACGTGATACGATCGTATGATGAAAGTTACGAGTGAATATAACATCAAATGATGTCGAATAGGATTGTATAATGTATCATTAGCACTTATTGTTTCACGTGATACGATGGTATGATTAAAGTTACGATTGGAGATACTAATAAATGATGTTTAATATAATAGTGCACCATATCATTAGCACTTATTGTATCATGTGATGCGATCGTATGATTAAAGTTACAAGTGAATATAACATCAAATGATGTCGATTATAATAGTGTACCGCATCATTGGCACTCATTATATCACGTGATGCTATCGTATGATTGAAGTCACGAGTGAATATAACATCAAATAATGCTAAATATGATTGTATAGTGTAGCATTGACACTCATTGTATCACGAGATACGATCGTATGATTGAAGTCACGAGTGAATATACTATAAAATGATGTCGATTATGATAGTGTACCGCATCATTGGCACTCATTATATCACGTGATACTATCGTATGATTGAAGTCACGAGTGAATATAACATCAAATGATGCTAAATATGATTGTATAGTGTATCATTAGCACTCATTGTATCACGTGATATGATCGTATGATTGAAGTCACGAGTGAATATAACATCAAATAATGTTGAATATGATTGTATAATGTATCATTAGCACTCATTGTTTCACGTGATACGATCGTATGATTAAAGTTACGAGTGAATATACTATTAAATGATGTCGATTATGATAGTGTACCGCATCATTGGCACTAATTGTATCACGTGATACGATCGTATGATCAAAGCTAGGAGTTAACATAATAGGGCAGGAATTATTGTACCAGCTATGAAATACGCATTTTTGTAAAATTCTACTTTTTGACGATATTTTTCTTGTTTTGGTATGAGGAAATCATAATTGTTCAGGAGCTAACGTACCAGCTATAAAATACTCTTATATGTAAAAATTTAACTTTTTGATGACATTTTCCTTGTTTTGGTATCAGGAGAACATAATAAGGCAGGAGCTAACGTACTAGCTGAGAAATACGCATTTTTGTAAAAATTTGAGTTTTCGACGATATTTTCCTTGTTTTGGTATCAGGAGAACATAATGGGGCAGGAGCTAACGTACTAGCTATAAAATACGCATTTTCGAAAAATTCGACTTTTTGACGATATTTTCCTTGATTTCGTATCAGGAGAACATAAAAGAGAAGGAGCTAACGTTCCAGCTATGAAATACCCATTTTTTAAAAATTCGACTTTTTGACGATATTTTCCTTGTTTTCGTATCAGGAGAACATAATGGGGCAGGAGCTGACGTACTAGCTATGAAATACGCATTTTTTAAAAATTCGACTTTTTGACGATATTTTCCTGGTTTTCGTATCAGGAGAACATAATCGGGCAGGAGCTAACGTACCAGCTATGAAATACGCAATTTTTTTAAAAATTTGAGTTTTCGACGATATTTTCCTTGTTTTGGTATCAGGAGAACATAATGGGGCAGGAGCTAACGTACTAGCTATGAAATACGCATTTTTGTAAAAATTTGAGTTTTTGACGATATTTTCCTTGATTTTGTATCAGGAGAACATAAAAGAGCAGGAGCTAACGTTACAGCTACAAAAAACGCATTTTTGTATAAATTTGAATTTTAGACGATATTTTCCTTGTTTTTGTATCAGGAGAACATAATGGGGCAGGAGCTAACGTACCAGCTATGAAATACGCATTTTTGTAAAAATTTGAGTTTTTGACGATATTTTCCTTGATTTCGTATCAGGAGAACATAAAAGAGCAGGAGCTAACGTTCCAGCTACAAAAAACGCATTATTGTAAAAATTTGAATTTTAGGCGATATTTTCTTTGTTTTGGTATCAGGAGAACATAATGGGACAGGAGCTAACGTACCAGCTATGAGATACCTATTTTTTTAAAATTTGACTTTTTGACGATATTTTCCTGGTTTTCGTATCAGGAGAACATAATGGGGCAGGAGCTAACGTACTAGCTATGAAATACGCATTTTTGAAAAATTCAACTTTTTGACGATATTTTTCTCCTTTTCGTATCAGGAGAACATAATAGGGCGGGAGCTAACGTACCAGCTATGAAATACGCATTTTTGTAAAAATTTGACTTTTGGACGATATTTTCTTTGTTTTGGTATCAGGAGAACATAATGGGACAGGAGCTAACGTACTAGCTCTAAATACGCATTTTTGTGAAAATTCGACTTTTTGACGTCATTTTTCTTGTTTTGGTATCAGGAGAACATAATGGGGCAGGTGCTAACGTACAAGCTATGAAATACGCATTTTTGTAAAAATTCAATTTTTTTAAAATGTTTTCTTTGTTTTGGTATCAGGAAAACATAAAGGGGCAAGAGCTAACGTACAAGATCATACGATCGTATGATCAAAGTTACGAGTGAATATGACATCAAATGATGTCAAATATGATAGTGTGCCGTATCATTTGCACTTATTGTATCACGTGATACAATCGTATGATTGAAGTTACAGTGAATATACTATTAAATAATGTCGATTATGACAGTGTACTGTATCATTGGCACTCATTGTATCACGTGATACGATCGTATGATTGAAGTCATGAATGAATATAACATCAAATGATGTCGATTATGATAGTGTGCCGCATCATTAGCACACATTGTATCACATGATACGATTGTATGATTGAAGTTACGAGTGAATATAACATCAAATGATGTTGGATATGATTGTATAATGTATCATTAGCACTCATTGTTTCACGTGATACGATCGTATGATTAAAGTTACAGGTGAATATAATATCAATTGATGTCGTATATGATAGCGCACCATATCATTAGCACTTATTGTATCATGTGATGTGATCGTATGATTGAAGTCACGAGTGAATAAAACATCAAATAATGCTAAATATGATTGTATAGTTTAGCATTGACACTCCTTGTATCACGAGATACGATCGTATGATTAAAGTCACGAGTGAATATACTATAAAATGATGTCGATTATGATAGTGTACCACATCATTGGCACTCATTATATCACGTGATACGATCGTATGATTGAAGTCACGAGTGAATATAATATCAAATGATGTCAATTAGGATAGTGTTGCGTATCATAAGCACTCATTGTATCACGGGATACGATCGTATGATGAAAGTTACGAGTGAATATAACATCAAATGATGTCGAATAGGATTGTATAATGTATCATTAGCACTTATTGTTTCACGTGATACGATCGTATGATTAAAGTTACGATTGGAGATACTAATAAATGATGTTGAATATAATAGTGCACCATATCATTAGCACTTATTGTATCATGTGATGCGATCGTATGGTTAAAGTTACAAGTGAATATAACATCAAATGATGTCGATTATAATAGTGTACCGCATCATTGGCACTCATTATATCACGTGATGCTATCGTATGATTGAAGTCACGAGTGAATATAACATCAAATGATGTCAATTATGATAGTGTTGCGTATCATAAGCACTCATTGTTTCACGTGATACGATCGTATGATTAAAGTCACGAGTGAATATACTATAAAATGATGTCGATTATGATAGTGTACCACATCATTGGCACTCATTATATCACGTGATACGATCGTATGATTGAAGTCACGAGTGAATATAATATCAAATGATGTCAATTATGATAGTGTTGCGTATCATAAGCACTCATTGTTTCACGTGATACGATCGTATGATTAAAGTTACGATTGGAGATACTAATAAATGATGTTGAATATAATAGTGCACCATATCATTAGCACTTATTGTATCATGTGATACTATCGTATGATTGAAGTCACGAGTGAATATAACATCAAATGATGCAAAATATGATTGTATAGTGTATCATTAGCACTCATTGTATCACGTGATATGATCGTATGATTAAAGTTACGAGTAAATATAACATCAAATGATGTTGAATATGATTGTATAATGTATCATTAGCACTCATTGTTTCACGTGATACGATCGTATGATTAAAGTTACAGGTGAATATAACATCAAATGATGTCGATTATGATAGTGTACCGCATCATTGGCACTCATTATATCACGTGATACTATCGTATAATTGAAGTCACGAGTGAATATAACATCAAATGATGCTAAATATGACTGTATAGTGTATCATTAGCACTCATTGTTTCACGTGATATGATCGTATGATTAAAGTTACGAGTAAATAGAACATCAAATGATGTTGAATAGGATTGTATAATGTATCATTAGCACTCATTGTTTCACGTGATACGATCGTATGATTAAAGTTACAGGTGAATATAACATCAAATGATGTCGATTATGATAGTTTACCGCATCATAAGCACTCATTGTATCACGTGATACGATCGTATGATGAAAGTTACGAGTGAATATAACATCAAATGATGTCGAATAGGATTGTATAATGTATCATTAGCACTCATTGTTTCACGTGATACGATCGTATGATTAAAGTTACGAGTGAATATACTATTAAATGATGTCGATTATGATAGTGTACCGCATCATTGGCACTAATTGTATCACGTGATACGATCGTATGATCAAAGCTACGAGTTAACATAATAGGGCAGGAATTATTGTACCAGCTATGAAATACGCATTTTTGTAAAATTCTACTTTTTGACGATATTTTTCTTGTTTTGGTATGAGGAAATCATAATTGTTCAGGAGCTAACGTACCAGCTATAAAATACTCTTATATGTAAAAATTTAACTTTTTGATGACATTTTCCTTGTTTTGGTATCAGGAGAACATAATAAGGCAGGAGCTAACGTACTAGCTGAGAAATACGCATTTTTGTAAAAATTTGAGTTTTCGACGATATTTTCCTTGTTTTGGTATCAGGAGAACATAATGGGGCAGGAGCTAACGTACTAGCTATAAAATACGCATTTTCGAAAAATTCGACTTTTTGACGATATTTTCCTTGATTTCGTATCAGGAGAACATAAAAGAGAAGGAGCTAACGTTCCAGCTATGAAATACCCATTTTTTAAAAATTCGACTTTTTGACGATATTTTCCTTGTTTTCGTATCAGGAGAACATAATGGGGCAGGAGCTGACGTACTAGCTATGAAATACGCATTTTTTAAAAATTCGACTTTTTGACGATATTTTCCTGGTTTTCGTATCAGGAGAACATAATAGGGCAGGAGCTAACGTACCAGCTATGAAATACGCAATTTTTTTAAAAATTTGAGTTTTCGACGATATTTTCCTTGTTTTGGTATCAGGAGAACATAATGGGGCAGGAGCTAACGTACTAGCTATGAAATACGCATTTTTGTAAAAATTTGAGTTTTTGACGATATTTTCCTTGATTTTGTATCAGGAGAACATAAAAGAGCAGGAGCTAACGTTACAGCTACAAAAAACGCATTTTTGTATAAATTTGAATTTTAGACGATATTTTCCTTGTTTTGGTATCAGGAGAACATAATGGGGCAGGAGCTAACGTACCAGCTATGAAATACGCATTTTTGTAAAAATTTGAGTTTTTGACGATATTTTCCTTGATTTCGTATCAGGAGAACATAAAAGAGCAGGAGCTAACGTTCCAGCTACAAAAAACGCATTATTGTAAAAATTTGAATTTTAGGCGATATTTTCTTTGTTTTGGTATCAGGAGAACATAATGGGACAGGAGCTAACGTACCAGCTATGAGATACCTATTTTTTTAAAATTTGACTTTTTGACGATATTTTCCTGGTTTTCGTATCAGGAGAACATAATGGGGCAGGAGCTAACGTACTAGCTATGAAATACGCATTTTTGAAAAATTCAACTTTTTGACGATATTTTTCTCCTTTTCGTATCAGGAGAACATAATAGGGCGGGAGCTAACGTACCAGCTATGAAATACGCATTTTTGTAAAAATTTGACTTTTGGACGATATTTTCTTTGTTTTGGTATCAGGAGAACATAATGGGACAGGAGCTAACGTACTAGCTCTAAATACGCATTTTTGTGAAAATTCGACTTTTTGACGTCATTTTTCTTGTTTTGGTATCAGGAGAACATAATGGGGCAGGTGCTAACGTACAAGCTATGAAATACGCATTTTTGTAAAAATTCAATTTTTTTAAAATGTTTTCTTTGTTTTGGTATCAGGAAAACATAAAGGGGCAAGAGCTAACGTACAAGATCATACGATCGTATGATCAAAGTTACGAGTGAATATGACATCAAATGATGTCAAATATGATAGTGTGCCGTATCATTTGCACTTATTGTATCACGTGATACAATCGTATGATTGAAGTTACAGTGAATATACTATTAAATAATGTCGATTATGACAGTGTACTGTATCATTGGCACTCATTGTATCACGTGATACGATCGTATGATTGAAGTCATGAATGAATATAACATCAAATGATGTCGATTATGATAGTGTGCCGCATCATTAGCACACATTGTATCACATGATACGATTGTATGATTGAAGTTACGAGTGAATATAACATCAAATGATGTTGGATATGATTGTATAATGTATCATTAGCACTCATTGTTTCACGTGATACGATCGTATGATTAAAGTTACAGGTGAATATAATATCAATTGATGTCGTATATAATAGTGCACCATATCATTAGCACTTATTGTATCATGTGATGCGATCGTATGGTTAAAGTTACAAGTGAATATAACATCAAATGATGTCAATTATAATAGTGTACCGCATCATTGGCACTCATTATATCACGTGATGCTATCGTATGATTGAAGTCACGAGTGAATATAATATCAAATGATGTCAATTATGATAGTGTTGCGTATCATAAGCACTCATTGTTTCACGTGATACGATCGTATGATTAAAGTCACGAGTGAATATGCTATAAAATGATGTCGATTATGATAGTGTACCACATCATTGGCACTCATTATATCACGTGATACGATCGTATGATTGAAGTCACGAGTGAATATAATATCAAATGATGTCAATTATGATAGTGTTGCGTATCATAAGCACTCATTGTTTCACGTGATACGATCGTATGATTAAAGTTACGATTGGAGATACTAATAAATGATGTTGAATATAATAGTGTTCCATATCATTAGCACTTATTGTATCATCTGATGCGATCGTATGATAAAAGTTACAAGTGAATATAACATCAAACGATGTCGATTATAATAGTGTACCGCATCATTGGCACTCATTATATCACGTGATACTATCGTATGATTGAAGTCACGAGTGAATATAACATCAAATAATGCTAAATATGATTGTATAGTGTAGCATTGACACTCATTGTATCACGAGATACGATCGTATGATTGAAGTCACGAGTGAATATAACATCAAATGATGTTGAATATGATTGTATAATGTATCATTGGCACTCATAATATCACGTGATACGATCGTATAATTAAAGTCACGAGTGAATATAATATCAAATGATGTCAATTATGATAGTGTTGCGTATCATAAGCACTCATTGTTTCACGTGATACTATCGTATGATTGAAGTCACGATTGAATATAAAATCAAATGATGCTAAATATGATTGTATAGTGTATCATTAGCACTCATTGTATCACGAGATACGATCGTATGATTGAAGTCACGAGTGAATATAACATCAAATGATGCTAAATATGACTGTATAGTGTATCATTAGCACTCATTGTTTCACGTGATATGATCGTATGATTAAAGTTACGAGTAAATAGAACATCAAATGATGTTGAATAGGATTGTATAATGTATCATTAGCACTCATTGTTTCACGTGATACGATCGTATGATTAAAGTTACAGGTGAATATAACATCAAATGATGTCGATTATGATAGTTTACCGCATCATAAGCACTCATTGTATCACGTGATACGATCGTATGATGAAAGTTACGAGTGAATATAACATCAAATGATGTCGAATAGGATTGTATAATGTATCATTAGCACTCATTGTTTCACGTGATACGATCGTATGATTAAAGTTACGAGTGAATATACTATTAAATGATGTCGATTATGATAGTGTACCGCATCATTGGCACTAATTGTATCACGTGATACGATCGTATGATCAAAGCTACGAGTTAACATAATAGGGCAGGAATTATTGTACCAGCTATGAAATACGCATTTTTGTAAAATTCTACTTTTTGACGATATTTTTCTTGTTTTGGTATGAGGAAATCATAATTGTTCAGGAGCTAACGTACCAGCTATAAAATACTCTTATATGTAAAAATTTAACTTTTTGATGACATTTTCCTTGTTTTGGTATCAGGAGAACATAATAAGGCAGGAGCTAACGTACTAGCTGAGAAATACGCATTTTTGTAAAAATTTGAGTTTTCGACGATATTTTCCTTGTTTTGGTATCAGGAGAACATAATGGGGCAGGAGCTAACGTACTAGCTATAAAATACGCATTTTCGAAAAATTCGACTTTTTGACGATATTTTCCTTGATTTCGTATCAGGAGAACATAAAAGAGAAGGAGCTAACGTTCCAGCTATGAAATACCCATTTTTTAAAAATTCGACTTTTTGACGATATTTTCCTTGTTTTCGTATCAGGAGAACATAATGGGGCAGGAGCTGACGTACTAGCTATGAAATACGCATTTTTTAAAAATTCGACTTTTTGACGATATTTTCCTGGTTTTCGTATCAGGAGAACATAATAGGGCAGGAGCTAACGTACCAGCTATGAAATACGCAATTTTTTTAAAAATTTGAGTTTTCGACGATATTTTCCTTGTTTTGGTATCAGGAGAACATAATGGGGCAGGAGCTAACGTACTAGCTATGAAATACGCATTTTTGTAAAAATTTGAGTTTTTGACGATATTTTCCTTGATTTTGTATCAGGAGAACATAAAAGAGCAGGAGCTAACGTTACAGCTACAAAAAACGCATTTTTGTATAAATTTGAATTTTAGACGATATTTTCCTTGTTTTGGTATCAGGAGAACATAATGGGGCAGGAGCTAACGTACCAGCTATGAAATACGCATTTTTGTAAAAATTTGAGTTTTTGACGATATTTTCCTTGATTTCGAATCAGGAGAACATAAAAGAGCAGGAGCTAACGTTCCAGCTACAAAAAACGCATTATTGTAAAAATTTGAATTTTAGGCGATATTTTCTTTGTTTTGGTATCAGGAGAACATAATGGGACAGGAGCTAACGTACCAGCTATGAGATACCTATTTTTTTAAAATTTGACTTTTTGACGATATTTTCCTGGTTTTCGTATCAGGAGAACATAATGGGGCAGGAGCTAACGTACTAGCTATGAAATACGCATTTTTGAAAAATTCAACTTTTTGACGATATTTTTCTCCTTTTCGTATCAGGAGAACATAATAGGGCGGGAGCTAACGTACTAGCTATGAAATACGCATTTTTGTAAAAATTTGACTTTTGGACGATATTTTCTTTGTTTTGGTATCAGGAGAACATAATGGGACAGGAGCTAACGTACTAGCTCTAAATACGCATTTTTGTGAAAATTCGACTTTTTGACGTCATTTTTCTTGTTTTGGTATCAGGAGAACATAATGGGGCAGGTGCTAACGTACAAGCTATGAAATACGCATTTTTGTAAAAATTCAATTTTTTTAAAATGTTTTCTTTGTTTTGGTATCAGGAAAACATAAAGGGGCAAGAGCTAACGTACAAGATCATACGATCGTATGATCAAAGTTACGAGTGAATATGACATCAAATGATGTCAAATATGATAGTGTGCCGTATCATTTGCACTTATTGTATCACGTGATACAATCGTATGATTGAAGTTACAGTGAATATACTATTAAATAATGTCGATTATGACAGTGTACTGTATCATTGGCACTCATTGTATCACGTGATACGATCGTATGATTGAAGTCATGAATGAATATAACATCAAATGATGTCGATTATGATAGTGTGCCGCATCATTAGCACACATTGTATCACATGATACGATTGTATGATTGAAGTTACGAGTGAATATAACATCAAATGATGTTGGATATGATTGTATAATGTATCATTAGCACTCATTGTTTCACGTGATACGATCGTATGATTAAAGTTACAGGTGAATATAATATCAATTGATGTCGTATATAATAGTGCACCATATCATTAGCACTTATTGTATCATGTGATGCGATCGTATGGTTAAAGTTACAAGTGAATATAACATCAAATGATGTCAATTATAATAGTGTACCGCATCATTGGCACTCATTATATCACGTGATGCTATCGTATGATTGAAGTCACGAGTGAATATAATATCAAATGATGTCAATTATGATAGTGTTGCGTATCATAAGCACTCATTGTTTCACGTGATACGATCGTATGATTAAAGTCACGAGTGAATATACTATAAAATGATGTCGATTATGATAGTGTACCACATCATTGGCACTCATTATATCACGTGATACGATCGTATGATTGAAGTCACGAGTGAATAAAACATCAAATAATGCTAAATATGATTGTATAGTTTAGCATTGACACTCCTTGTATCACGAGATACGATCGTATGATTAAAGTCACGAGTGAATATACTATAAAATGATGTCGATTATGATAGTGTACCACATCATTGGCACTCATTATATCACGTGATACGATCGTATGATTGAAGTCACGAGTGAATATAATATCAAATGATGTCAATTAGGATAGTGTTGCGTATCATAAGCACTCATTGTATCACGGGATACGATCGTACGATGAAAGTTACGAGTGAATATAACATCAAATGATGTCGAATAGGATTGTATAATGTATCATTAGCACTTATTGTTTCACGTGATACGATCGTATGATTAAAGTTACGATTGGAGATACTAATAAATGATGTTGAATATAATAGTGCACCATATCATTAGCACTTATTGTATCATGTGATGCGATCGTATGGTTAAAGTTACAAGTGAATATAACATCAAATGATGTCGATTATAATAGTGTACCGCATCATTGGCACTCATTATATCACGTGATGCTATCGTATGATTGAAGTCACGAGTGAATATAACATCAAATGATGTCAATTATGATAGTTTTGCGTATCATAAGCACTCATTGTTTCACGTGATACGATCGTATGATTAAAGTCACGAGTGAATATACTATAAAATGATGTCGATTATGATAGTGTACCACATCATTGGCACTCATTATATCACGTGATACGATCGTATGATTGAAGTCACGAGTGAATATAATATCAAATGATGTCAATTATGATAGTGTTGCGTATCATAAGCACTCATTGTATCACGTGATACGATCGTATGATGAATGTTACGAGTGAATATAACATCAAATGATGTCGAATAGGATTGTATAATGTATCATTAGCACTCATTGTTTCACGTGATACGATCGTATGATTAAAGTTACGATTGGAGATACTAATAAATGATGTTGAATATAATAGTGCACCATATCATTAGCACTTATTGTATCATGTGATGCGATCGTATGGTTAAAGTTACAAGTGAATATAACATCAAATGATGTCGATTATAATAGTGTACCGCATCATTGGCACTCATTATATCACGTGATGCTATCGTATGATTGAAGTCACGAGTGAATATAACATCAAATGATGTCAATTATGATAGTTTTGCGTATCATTAGCACTCATTGTTTCACGTAATACGATCGTATGATTAAAGTTACAGGTGAATATAACATCAAATGATGTCGATTATGATAGTGTACCGCATCATTGGCACTCATTATATCACGTGATACTATCGTATAATTGAAGTCACGAGTGAATATAACATCAAATGATGCTAAATATGACTGTATAGTGTATCATTAGCACTCATTGTTTCACGTGATATGATCGTATGATTAAAGTTACGAGTAAATAGAACATCAAATGATGTTGAATAGGATTGTATAATGTATCATTAGCACTCATTGTTTCACGTGATACGATCGTATGATTAAAGTTACAGGTGAATATAACATCAAATGATGTCGATTATGATAGTTTACCGCATCATAAGCACTCATTGTATCACGTGATACGATCGTATGATGAAAGTTACGAGTGAATATAACATCAAATGATGTCGAATAGGATTGTATAATGTATCATTAGCACTTATTGTTTCACGTGATACGATCGTATGATTAAAGTTACGATTGGAGATACTAATAAATGATGTTGAATATAATAGTGCACCATATCATTAGCACTTATTGTATCATGTGATGCGATCGTATGGTTAAAGTTACAAGTGAATATAACATCAAATGATGTCAATTATAATAGTGTACCGCATCATTGGCACTCATAATATCACGTGATACGATCGTATAATTAAAGTCACGAGTGAATATAATATCAAATGATGTCAATTATGATAGTGTTGCGTATCATAAGCACTCATTGTTTCACGTGATACGATCGTATGATTAAAGTTACGATTGGAGATACTAATAAATGATGTTGAATATAATAGTGTTCCATATCATTAGCACTTATTGTATCATCTGATGCGATCGTATGATAAAAGTTACAAGTGAATATAACATCAAACGATGTCGATTATAATAGTGTACCGCATCATTGGCACTCATTATATCACGTGATACTATCGTATGATTGAAGTCACGAGTGA
This sequence comes from Acanthosoma haemorrhoidale, assembly GCA_930367205.1. Taxonomy (NCBI): domain Eukaryota; kingdom Metazoa; phylum Arthropoda; class Insecta; order Hemiptera; family Acanthosomatidae; genus Acanthosoma; species Acanthosoma haemorrhoidale. The sequence goes on from OV884014.1 coordinate 119,098,662, forward strand.
ATATAACATCAAATGATGTTGAATATGATTGTATAATGTATCATTAGCACTCATTGTTTCACGTGATACGATCGTATGATTAAAGTTACAGGTGAATATAACATCAAATGATGTCGATTATGATAGTGTACCGCATCATTGGCACTCATTATATCACGTGATACTATCGTATGATTGAAGTCACGATTGAATATAAAATCAAATGATGCTAAATATGATTGTATAGTGTAGCATTGACACTCATTGTATCACGAGATACGATCGTATGATTGAAGTCACGAGTGAATATAACATCAAATGATGTTGAATATGATTGTATAATGTATCATTAGCACTCATTGTTTCACGTGATACGATCGTATGATTAAAGTTACAGGTGAATATAACATCAAATGATGTCGATTATGATAGTGTACCGCATCATTGGCACTCATTATATCACGTGATACTATCGTATGATTGAAGTCACGATTGAATATAAAATCAAATGATGCTAAATATGATTGTATAGTGTATCATTAGCACTCATTGTTTCACGTGATACGATCGTATGATTATAGTCACGAGTGAATATAACATCAAATGATGCAAAATATGATTGTATAGTGTATCATTAGCACTCATTGTTTCACGTGATACGATCGTATGATTAAAGTTACGAGTGAATATACTATTAAATGATGTCGATTATGATAGTGTACCGCATCATTGGCACTAATTGTATCACGTGATACGATCGTATGATTGAAGTCACGAGTGAATATTACATCAAATAATGCTAAATATGATTGTATAATGTATCATTAGCACTCATTGTTTCACGTGATACGATCGTATGATTAAAGTTACGAGTAAATATAACATCAAATGATGTAGAATATGATAATGTACCGCATCATTGGCACTCATTATATCACGTGATACGATCGTATGATGAAAGTTACAAGTAAATATACTAATAAATGATGTCGATTATGACAGTGTACCGTACCATTGGCACTCATAGTATCACGTGATACGATCGTATGATTGAAGTCACGAATGAATATAACATCAAATGATGTCGATTATGATAGTGTACCGCATCATTAGCACACATTGTATCACGTGATACGATCGTATGATAATTGTTACAGGTGAATATAATATCAAATGATGTCAATTATGATAGTGTTGCGTATCATAAGCACTCATTGTTTCACGTGATACGATCGTATGATTAAAGTTACGATTGGAGATACTAATAAATGATGTTGAATATAATAGTGTTCCATATCATTAGCACTTATTGTATCATCTGATGCGATCGTATGATAAAAGTTACAAGTGAATATAACATCAAACGATGTCGATTATAATAGTGTACCGCATCATTGGCACTCATTATATCACGTGATACTATCGTATGATTGAAGTCACGAGTGAATATAACATCAAATAATGCTAAATATGATTGTATAGTGTAGCATTGACACTCATTGTATCACGAGATACGATCGTATGATTGAAGTCACGAGTGAATATAACATCAAATGATGCTAAATATGACTGTATAGTGTATCATTAGCACTCATTGTTTCACGTGATACGATCGTATGATTAAAGTTACGAGTAAATAGAACATCAAATGATGTTGAATAGGATTGTATAATGTATCATTAGCACTCATTGTTTCACGTGATACGATCGTATGATGAAAGTTACGAGTGAATATAACATCAAATGATGTCGATTATGATAGTGTACCGCATCATTGGCACTTATTATATCACGTGATACTATCGTATGATTGAAGTCACGAGTGAATATAACATCAAATAATGCTAAATATGATTGTAAAGTGTAGCATTGACACTCATTGTATCACGAGATACGATCGTATGATTGAAGTCACGAGTGAATATAACATCAAATAATGCTAAATATGATTGTATAGTGTAGCATTGACACTCATTGTATCACGAGATACGATCGTATGATTAAAATCACGAGTGAATATAACATCAAATGATGTTGAATATGATTGTATAATGTATCATTAGCACTCATTGTTTCACGTGATACGATCGTATGATTAAAGTTACGAGTGAATATACTATTAAATGATGTCGATTATGATAGTGTACCGCATCATTGGCACTAATTGTATCACGTGATACGATCGTATGATCAAAGCTACGAGTTAACATAATAGGGCAGGAATTATTGTACCAGCTATGAATTACGCATTTTTGTAAAATTCTACTTTTTGACGATATTTTTCTTGTTTTGGTATGAGGAAATCATAATTGTTCAGGAGCTAACGTACCAGCTATAAAATACTCTTATATGTAAAAATTTAACTTTTTGATGTCATTTTCCTTGTTTTGGTATCAGGAGAACATAATAAGGCAGGAGCTAACGTACTAGCTGAGAAATACGCATTTTTGTAAAAATTTGAGTTTTCGACGATATTTTCCTTGTTTTGGTATCAGGAGAACATAATGGGGCAGGAGCTAACGTACTAACTATGAAATACGCATTTTCGAAAAATTCGACTTTTTGACGATATTTTCCTTGATTTCGTATCAGGAGAACATAATGGGGCAGGAGCTAACGTTCCAGCTATGAAATACCCATTTTTTAAAAATTCGACTTTATGACGATATTTTCTTTGTTTTCGTATCAGGAGAACATAATGGGGCAGGAGCTGACGTACTAGCTATGAAATACGCATTTTTAAAAAATTCAACTTTTTGACGATATTTTCCTGGTTTTCGTATCAGGAGAACATAATAGGGCAGGAGCTAACGTACCAGCTATGAAATACGCAATTTTTGTAAAAATTTGAGTTTTCGACGATATTTTCCTTGTTTTGGTATCAGGAGAACATAATGGGGCAGGAGCTAACGTACTAGCTATGAAATACGCATTTTCGAAAAATTCGACTTTTTGACGATATTTTTCTTGATTTCATATCAGGAGAACATAAAAGAGCAGGAGCTAACGTACTAGCTATGAAATACGCATTTTTAAAAAATTCATCTTTTTGACGATATTTTTCTCGTTTTCGTATCAGGAGAACATAATAGGGCAGGAGCTAACGTACTAGCTATGAAATACGCATTTTTAAAAAATTCAACTTTTTGACGATATTTTTCTCGTTTTCGTATCAGGAGAACATAATAGGGCAGGAGCTAACGTACCAGCTATGAAATACGCATTTTTGTAAAAATTTGACTTTTGGACGATATTTTCCTTGTTTTGGTATCAGGAGAACATAATAGGACAGGAGCTAACGTACTAGCTCTAAATACGCATTTTTGTAAAAATTTGACTTTTTGACGTCATTTTTCTTGTTTTGGTATCAGGAGAACATAAAGGTGCAAGAGCTAACGTACAAGATCATACGATGATATTGATATGAGATTGAATATAACATCAAATGATGTCGATTATGATAGTGTACCGCATCATTGGCACTCATTATATCACGTGATACTATCGTATGATTGAAGTCACGAGTGAATATAACATCAAATAATGCTAAATATGATTGTATAGTGTAGCATTGACACTCATTGTATCACGAGATACGATCGTATGATTGAAGTCACGAGTGAATATAACATCAAATGATGCTAAATATGACTGTATAGTGTATCATTAGCACTCATTGTTTCACGTGATATGATCGTATGATTAAAGTTACGAGTAAATAGAACATCAAATGATGTTGAATAGGATTGTATAATGTATCATTAGCACTCATTGTTTCACGTGATACGATCGTATGATGAAAGTTACGAGTGAATATAACATCAAATGATGTCGATTATGATAGTGTACCGCATCATTGGCACTTATTATATCACGTGATACTATCGTATGATTGAAGTCACGAGTGAATATAACATCAAATAATGCTAAATATGATTGTAAAGTGTAGCATTGACACTCATTGTATCACGAGATACGATCGTATGATTGAAGTCACGAGTGAATATAACATCAAATAATGCTAAATATGATTGTATAGTGTAGCATTGACACTCATTATATCACGAGATACGATCGTATGATTAAAATCACTAGTGAATATAACATCAAATGATGTTGAATATGATTGTATAATGTATCATTAGCACTCATTGTTTCACGTGATACGATCGTATGATTAAAGTTACGAGTGAATATACTATTAAATGATGTCGATTATGATAGTGTACCGCATCATTGGCACTAATTGTATCACGTGATACGATCGTATGATTGAAGTCACGAGTGAATATTACATCAAATAATGCTAAATATGATTGTATAATGTATCATTAGCACTCATTGTTTCACGTGATACGATCGTATGATTAAAGTTACGAGTAAATATAACATCAAATGATGTAGAATATGATAATGTACCGCATCATTGGCACTCATTATATCACGTGATACGATCGTATGATGAAAGTTACAAGTAAATATACTAATAAATGATGTCGATTATGACAGTGTACCGTACCATTGGCACTCATAGTATCACGTGATACGATCGTATGATTGAAGTCACGAATGAATATAACATCAAATGATGTCGATTATGATAGTGTACCGCATCATTAGCACACATTGTATCACGTGATACGATCGTATGATAATTGTTACAGGTGAATATAATATCAAATGATGTCAATTATGATAGTGTTGCGTATCATAAGCACTCATTGTTTCACGTGATACGATCGTATGATTAAAGTTACGATTGGAGATACTAATAAATGATGTTGAATATAATAGTGTTCCATATCATTAGCACTTATTGTATCATCTGATGCGATCGTATGATAAAAGTTACAAGTGAATATAACATCAAACGATGTCGATTATAATAGTGTACCGCATCATTGGCACTCATTATATCACGTGATACTATCGTATGATTGAAGTCACGAGTGAATATAACATCAAATAATGCTAAATATGATTGTATAGTGTAGCATTGACACTCATTGTATCACGAGATACGATCGTATGATTGAAGTCACGAGTGAATATAACATCAAATGATGCTAAATATGACTGTATAGTGTATCATTAGCACTCATTGTTTCACGTGATATGATCGTATGATTAAAGTTACGAGTAAATATAACATCAAATGATGTTGAATAGGATTGTATAATGTATCATTAGCACTCATTGTTTCACGTGATACGATCGTATGATGAAAGTTACGAGTGAATATAACATCAAATGATGTCGATTATGATAGTGTACCGCATCATTGGCACTTATTATATCACGTGATACTATCGTATGATTGAAGTCACGAGTGAATATAACATCAAATAATGCTAAATATGATTGTAAAGTGTAGCATTGACACTCATTGTATCACGAGATACGATCGTATGATTGAAGTCACGAGTGAATATAACATCAAATAATGCTAAATATGATTGTATAGTGTAGCATTGACACTCATTGTATCACGAGATACGATCGTATGATTAAAATCACGAGTGAATATAACATCAAATGATGTTGAATATGATTGTATAATGTATCATTAGCACTCATTGTTTCACGTGATACGATCGTATGATTAAAGTTACGAGTGAATATACTATTAAATGATGTCGATTATGATAGTGTACCGCATCATTGGCACTAATTGTATCACGTGATACGATCGTATGATCAAAGCTACGAGTTAACATAATAGGGCAGGAATTATTGTACCAGCTATGAATTACGCATTTTTGTAAAATTCTACTTTTTGACGATATTTTTCTTGTTTTGGTATGAGGAAATCATAATTGTTCAGGAGCTAACGTACCAGCTATAAAATACTCTTATATGTAAAAATTTAACTTTTTGATGTCATTTTCCTTGTTTTGGTATCAGGAGAACATAATAAGGCAGGAGCTAACGTACTAGCTGAGAAATACGCATTTTTGTAAAAATTTGAGTTTTCGACGATATTTTCCTTGTTTTGGTATCAGGAGAACATAATGGGGCAGGAGCTAACGTACTAACTATGAAATACGCATTTTCGAAAAATTCGACTTTTTGACGATATTTTCCTTGATTTCGTATCAGGAGAACATAATGGGGCAGGAGCTAACGTTCCAGCTATGAAATACCCATTTTTTAAAAATTCGACTTTATGACGATATTTTCTTTGTTTTCGTATCAGGAGAACATAATGGGGCAGGAGCTGACGTACTAGCTATGAAATACGCATTTTTAAAAAATTCAACTTTTTGACGATATTTTCCTGGTTTTCGTATCAGGAGAACATAATAGGGCAGGAGCTAACGTACCAGCTATGAAATACGCAATTTTTGTAAAAATTTGAGTTTTCGACGATATTTTCCTTGTTTTGGTATCAGGAGAACATAATGGGGCAGGAGCTAACGTACTAGCTATGAAATACGCATTTTCGAAAAATTCGACTTTTTGACGATATTTTTCTTGATTTCATATCAGGAGAACATAAAAGAGCAGGAGCTAACGTACTAGCTATGAAATACGCATTTTTAAAAAATTCATCTTTTTGACGATATTTTTCTCGTTTTCGTATCAGGAGAACATAATAGGGCAGGAGCTAACGTACTAGCTATGAAATACGCATTTTTAAAAAATTCAACTTTTTGACGATATTTTTCTCGTTTTCGTATCAGGAGAACATAATAGGGCAGGAGCTAACGTACCAGCTATGAAATACGCATTTTTGTAAAAATTTGACTTTTGGACGATATTTTCCTTGTTTTGGTATCAGGAGAACATAATAGGACAGGAGCTAACGTACTAGCTCTAAATACGCATTTTTGTAAAAATTTGACTTTTTGACGTCATTTTTCTTGTTTTGGTATCAGGAGAACATAAAGGTGCAAGAGCTAACGTACAAGATCATACGATGATATTGATATGAGATTGAATATAACATCAAATGATGTCGATTATGATAGTGTACCGCATCATTGGCACTCATTATATCACGTGATACTATCGTATGATTGAAGTCACGAGTGAATATAACATCAAATAATGCTAAATATGATTGTATAGTGTAGCATTGACACTCATTGTATCACGAGATACGATCGTATGATTGAAGTCACGAGTGAATATAACATCAAATGATGCTAAATATGACTGTATAGTGTATCATTAGCACTCATTGTTTCACGTGATATGATCGTATGATTAAAGTTACGAGTAAATAGAACATCAAATGATGTTGAATAGGATTGTATAATGTATCATTAGCACTCATTGTTTCACGTGATACGATCGTATGATGAAAGTTACGAGTGAATATAACATCAAATGATGTCGATTATGATAGTGTACCGCATCATTGGCACTTATTATATCACGTGATACTATCGTATGATTGAAGTCACGAGTGAATATAACATCAAATAATGCTAAATATGATTGTAAAGTGTAGCATTGACACTCATTGTATCACGAGATACGATCGTATGATTGAAGTCACGAGTGAATATAACATCAAATAATGCTAAATATGATTGTATAGTGTAGCATTGACACTCATTGTATCACGAGATACGATCGTATGATTAAAATCACTAGTGAATATAACATCAAATGATGTTGAATATGATTGTATAATGTATCATTAGCACTCATTGTTTCACGTGATACGATCGTATGATTAAAGTTACGAGTGAATATACTATTAAATGATGTCGATTATGATAGTGTACCGCATCATTGGCACTAATTGTATCACGTGATACGATCGTATGATCAAAGCTACGAGTTAACATAATAGGGCAGGAATTATTGTACCAGCTATGAATTACGCATTTTTGTAAAATTCTACTTTTTGACGATATTTTTCTTGTTTTGGTATGAGGAAATCATAATTGTTCAGTAGCTAACGTACCAGCTATAAAATACTCTTATATGTAAAAATTTAACTTTTTGATGTCATTTTCCTTGTTTTGGTATCAGGAGAACATAATAAGGCAGGAGCTAACGTACTAGCTGAGAAATACGCATTTTTGTAAAAATTTGAGTTTTCGACGATATTTTCCTTGTTTTGGTATCAGGAGAACATAATGGGGCAGGAGCTAACGTACTAACTATGAAATACGCATTTTCGAAAAATTCGACTTTTTGACGATATTTTCCTTGATTTCGTATCAGGAGAACATAATGGGGCAGGAGCTAACGTTCCAGCTATGAAATACCCATTTTTTAAAAATTCGACTTTATGACGATATTTTCTTTGTTTTCGTATCAGGAGAACATAATGGGGCAGGAGCTGACGTACTAGCTATGAAATACGCATTTTTAAAAAATTCAACTTTTTGACGATATTTTCCTGGTTTTCGTATCAGGAGAACATAATAGGGCAGGAGCTAACGTACCAGCTATGAAATACGCAATTTTTGTAAAAATTTGAGTTTTCGACGATATTTTCCTTGTTTTGGTATCAGGAGAACATAATGGGGCAGGAGCTAACGTACTAGCTATGAAATACGCATTTTCGAAAAATTCGACTTTTTGACGATATTTTTCTTGATTTCGTATCAGGAGAACATAAAAGAGCAGGAGCTAACGTACTAGCTATGAAATACGCATTTTTAAAAAATTCATCTTTTTGACGATATTTTTCTCGTTTTCGTATCAGGAGAACATAATAGGGCAGGAGCTAACGTACTAGCTATGAAATACGCATTTTTAAAAAATTCAACTTTTTGACGATATTTTTCTCGTTTTCGTATCAGGAGAACATAATAGGGCAGGAGCTAACGTACCAGCTATGAAATACGCATTTTTGTAAAAATTTGACTTTTGGACGATATTTTCCTTGTTTTGGTATCAGGAGAACATAATAGGACAGGAGCTAACGTACTAGCTCTAAATACGCATTTTTGTAAAAATTTGACTTTTTGACGTCATTTTTCTTGTTTTGGTATCAGGAGAACATAAAGGTGCAAGAGCTAACGTACAAGATCATACGATGATATTGATATGAGATTGAATATAACATCAAATGATGTCGATTATGATAGTGTAACGCATCATTGGCACTCATTATATCACGTGATACTATCGTATAATTGAAGTCACGAGTGAATATAACATCAAATGATGCTAAATATGACTGTATAGTGTATCATTAGCACTCATTGTTTCACGTGATATGATCGTATGATTAAAGTTACGAGTAAATAGAACATCAAATGATGTTGAATAGGATTGTATAATGTATCATTAGCACTCATTGTTTCACGTGATACGATCGTATGATTAAAGTTACAGGTGAATATAACATCAAATGATGTCGATTATGATAGTTTACCGCATCATAAGCACTCATTGTATCACGTGATACGATCGTATGATGAAAGTTACGAGTGAATATAACATCAAATGATGTCGAATAGGATTGTATAATGTATCATTAGCACTTATTGTTTCACGTGATACGATCGTATGATTAAAGTTACGATTGGAGATACTAATAAATGATGTTGAATATAATAGTGCACCATATCATTAGCACTTATTGTATCATGTGATGCGATCGTATGGTTAAAGTTACAAGTGAATATAACATCAAATGATGTCAATTATAATAGTGTACCGCATCATTGGCACTCATTATATCACGTGATGCTATCGTATGATTGAAGTCACGAGTGAATATAATATCAAATGATGTCAATTATGATAGTGTTGCGTATCATAAGCACTCATTGTTTCACGTGATACGATCGTATGATTAATGTCACGAGTGAATATACTATAAAATGATGTCGATTATGATAGTGTACCACATCATTGGCACTCATTATATCACGTGATACGATCGTATGATTGAAGTCACGAGTGAATATAATATCAAATGATGTCAATTATGATAGTGTTGCGTATCATAAGCACTCATTGTATCACGTGATACGATCGTATGATGAAAGTTACGAGTGAATATAACATCAAATGATGTCGAATAGGATTGTATAATGTATCATTAGCACTTATTGTTTCACGTGATACGATCGTATGATTAAAGTTACGATTGGAGATACTAATAAATGATGTTGAATATAATAGTGCACCATATCATTAGCACTTATTGTATCATGTGATGCGATCGTATGGTTAAAGTTACAAGTGAATATAACATCAAATGATGTCAATTGTAATAGTGTACCGCATCATTGGCACTCATTATATCACGTGATGCTATCGTATGATTGAAGTCACGAGTGAATATAACATCAAATAATGCTAAATATGATTGTATAGTGTAGCATTGACACTCATTGTATCACGAGATACGATCGTATGATTGAAGTCACGAGTGAATATACTATAAAATGATGTCGATTATGATAGTGTACCACATCATTGGCACTCATAATATCACGTGATACGATCGTATAATTAAAGTCACGAGTGAATATAATATCAAATGATGTCAATTATGATAGTGTTGCGTATCATAAGCACTCATTGTTTCACGTGATACGATCGTATGATTAAAGTTACGATTGGAGATACTAATAAATGATGTTGAATATAATAGTGTTCCATATCATTAGCACTTATTGTATCATCTGATGCGATCGTATGATAAAAGTTACAAGTGAATATAACATCAAACGATGTCGATTATAATAGTGTACCGCATCATTGGCACTCATTATATCACGTGATACTATCGTATGATTGAAGTCACGAGTGAATATAACATCAAATAATGCTAAATATGATTGTATAGTGTAGCATTGACACTCATTGTATCACGAGATACGATCGTATGATTGAAGTCACGAGTGAATATAACATCAAATGATGTTGAATATGATTGTATAACGTATCATTAGCACTCATTGTTTCACGTGATACGATCGTATGATTAAAGTTACAGGTGAATATAACATCAAATGATGTCGATTATGATAGTGTACCGCATCATTGGCACTCATTATATCACGTGATACTATCGTATGATTGAAGTCACGATTGAATATAAAATCAAATGATGCTAAATATGATTGTATAGTGTATCATTAGCACTCATTGTTTCACGTGATACGATCGTATGATTATAGTCACGAGTGAATATAACATCAAATGATGCAAAATATGATTGTATAGTGTAGCATTGACACTCATTGTTTCACGTGATACGATCGTATGATTAAAGTTACTAGTGAATATAACATCAAATGATGTAGAATATGATAATGTACCGCATCATTGGCACTCATTATATCACGTGATACGATCGTATGATGAAAGTTACAAGTAAATATACTAATAAATGATGTCGATTATGACAGTGTACCGTACCATTGGCACTCATAGTATCACGTGATACGATCGTATGATTGAAGTCACGAATGAATATAACATCAAATGATGTCGATTATGATAGTGTACCGCATCATTAGCACACATTGTATCACGTGATACGATCGTATGATAATTGTTACAGGTGAATATAATATCAAATGATGTCAATTATGATAGTGTTGCGTATCATAAGCACTCATTGTTTCACGTGATACGATCGTATGATTAAAGTTACGATTGGAGATACTAATAAATGATGTTGAATATAATAGTGTTCCATATCATTAGCACTTATTGTATCATCTGATGCGATCGTATGATAAAAGTTACAAGTGAATATAACATCAAACGATGTCGATTATAATAGTGTACCGCATCATTGGCACTCATTATATCACGTGATACTATCGTATGATTGAAGTCACGAGTGAATATAACATCAAATAATGCTAAATATGATTGTATAGTGTAGCATTGACACTCATTGTATCACGAGATACGATCGTATGATTGAAGTCACGAGTGAATATAACATCAAATGATGCTAAATATGACTGTATAGTGTATCATTAGCACTCATTGTTTCACGTGATATGATCGTATGATTAAAGTTACGAGTAAATAGAACATCAAATGATGTTGAATAGGATTGTATAATGTATCATTAGCACTCATTGTTTCACGTGATACGATCGTATGATTAAAGTTACAGGTGAATATAACATCAAATGATGTCGATTATGATAGTGTACCGTATCATTGGCACTCATTATATCACGTGATACTATCGTATGATTGAAGTCACTAGTGAATATAACATCAAATGATGCTAAATATGACTGTATAGTGTATCATTAGCTCTCATTGTTTCACGTGATACGATCGTATGATTAAAGTTACGAGTAAATATAACATCAAATGATGTTGAATATGATTGTATAATGTATCATTAGCACTCATTGTTTCACGTGATACGATCGTATGATTAAAGTTACGAGTGAATATACTATTAAATGATGTCGATTATGATAGTGTACCGCATCATTGGCACTAATTGTATCACGTGATACGATCGTATGATCAAAGATACGAGTTAACATAATAGGGCAGGAATTATTGTACCAGCTATGAATTACGCATTTTTGTAAAATTCTACTTTTTGACGATATTTTTCTTGTTTTGGTATGAGGAAATCATAATTGTTCAGGAGCTAACGTACCAGCTATAAAATACTCTTATATGTAAAAATTTAACTTTTTGATGTCATTTTCCTTGTTTTGGTATCAGGAGAACATAATAAGGCAGGAGCTAACGTACTAGCTGAGAAATACGCATTTTTGTAAAAATTTGAGTTTTCGACGATATTTTCCTTGTTTTGGTATCAGGAGAACATAATGGGGCAGGAGCTAACGTACTAACTATGAAATACGCATTTTCGAAAAATTCGACTTTTTGACGATATTTTCCTTGATTTCGTATCAGGAGAACATAAAAGAGCAGGAGCTAACGTTCCAGCTATGAAATACCCATTTTTTAAAAATTCGACTTTATGACGATATTTTCTTTGTTTTCGTATCAGGAGAACATAATGGGGCAGGAGCTGACGTACTAGCTATGAAATACGCATTTTTAAAAAATTCAACTTTTTGACGATATTTTCCTGGTTTTCGTATCAGGAGAACATAATAGGGCAAGAGCTAACGTACCAGCTATGAAATACGCAATTTTTGTAAAAATTTGAGTTTTCGACGATATTTTCCTTGTTTTGGTATCAGGAGAACATAATGGGGCAGGAGCTAACGTACTAGCTATGAAATACGCATTTTCGAAAAATTCGACTTTTTGACGATATTTTTCTTGATTTCGTATCAGGAGAACATAAAAGAGCAGGAGCTAACGTACTAGCTATGAAATACGCATTTTTAAAAAATTCAACTTTTTGACGATATTTTTCTCGTTTTCGTATCAGGAGAACATAATAGGGCAGGAGCTAACGTACTAGCTATGAAATACGCATTTTTAAAAAATTCAACTTTTTGACGATATTTTTCTCGTTTTCGTATCAGGAGAACATAATAGGGCAGGAGCTAACGTACCAGCTATGAAATACGCATTTTTGTAAAAATTTGACTTTTGGACGATATTTTCCTTGTTTTGGTATCAGGAGAACATAATAGGACAGGAGCTAACGTACTAGCTCTAAATACGCATTTTTGTAAAAATTTGACTTTTTGACGTCATTTTTCTTGTTTTGGTATCAGGAGAACATAAAGGGGCAAGAGCTAACGTACAAGATCATACGATCGTATGATCAAAGTTACGAGTGAATATGACATTAAATGATGTCAAATATGATAGTGTGCCGTATCATTTGCACTTATTGTATCACGTGATACAATCGTATGATTGAAGTTACAGTGAATATACTATTAAATAATGTCGATTATGACAGTGTACTGTAGCATTGACACTCATTGTATCACGTGATACGATCGTATGATTGAAGTCATGAATGAATATAACATCAAATAATGCTAAATATGATTGTATAGTGTAGCATTGACACTCATTGTATCACGAGATACGATCGTATGATTAAAGTCACAAGTGAATATACTATAAAATGATGTCGATTATGATAGTGTACCACATCATTGGCACTCATTATATCACGTGATACGATCGTATGATTGAAGTCACGAGTGAATATAATATCAAATGATGTCGATTATGATAGTGTACCACATCATTGGCACTCATTGTATCACGTGATACGATCGTATGATGAAAGTTACGAGTGAATATAACATCAAATGATGTCGAATAGGATTGTATAATGTATCATTAGCACTTATTGTTTCACGTGATACGATCGTATGATTAAAGTTACGATTGGAGATACTAATAAATGATGTTTAATATAATAGTGCACCATATCATTAGCACTTATTGTATCATGTGATGCGATCGTATGATTAAAGTTACAAGTGAATATAACATCAAATGATGTCGATTATAATAGTGTACCGCATCATTGGCACTCATTATATCACGTGATGCTATCGTATGATTGAAGTCACGAGTGAATATAACATCAAATAATGCTAAATATGATTGTATAGTGTAGCATTGACACTCATTGTATCACGAGATACGATCGTATGATTGAAGTCACGAGTGAATATACTATAAAATGATGTCGATTATGATAGTGTACCGCATCATTGGCACTCATTATATCACGTGATACTATCGTATGATTGAAGTCACGAGTGAATATAACATCAAATGATGCTAAATATGATTGTATAGTGTATCAATAGCACTCATTGTTTCACGTGATACTATCGTATGATTAAAGTTACGAGTAAATATAACATCAAATGATGTCGAATATGATAATGTACCGTATCATTAGCACTCATATTATCACGTGATACGATCGTATAATGAAAGTTACGAGTGAATATAACATCAAATGATGTTGAATATGATTGTATAATGTATCATTAGCACTCATTGTTTCACGTGATACGATCGTATGATTAAAGTTACGAGTAAATATAACATCAAATGATGTCAAATATGATAATGTACCGTATCATTAGCACTCATTGTATCACGTGATACGATCGTATGATGAAAGTTACGAGTGAATATAACATCAAATGATGTCGATTATGATAGTGTACCTTATCATTGGCACTCATTATATCACGTGATACGATCGTATAATGAAAGTTACGAGTAAATATACTATTAAATAATGTCGATTATGATAGTGTACCGCATCATTGGCACTTATTGTATCATGTGATGCGATCGTATGATTGAAGTCACGAATGAATATAATATCAAATGATGTCAATTATGATAGTGTTGCGTATCATAAGCACTCATTGTATCACGTGATACGATCGTATGATTGAAGTCACGAGTGAATATAACATCAAATGATGCTAAATATGATTGTATAGTGTATCATTAGCACTCATTGTTTCACGTGATACGATCGTATGATTAAAGTTACGGGTAAATATAACATCAAATGATGTTGAATATGATTGTATAATGTATCATTAGCACTCATTGTTTCGCGTGATACGATCGTATGATTAAAGTTACAGGTGAATATAACATCAAATTATGTCGATTATGATAGTGTACCGCATCATTAGCACTCATTGTTTCACGTGATACGATCGTATGATTGAAGTCACGGGTGAATATATCATTAAATGATGTTGAATATGATTGTATAATGTGTCATTGGCACTCATAGTATCACGTGATACGATCGTATGATTGAAGTCAGGAGTGAATATAATATCAAATGATGTCGATTATAATAGTGTACCGCATCATTGGCACTCATTATATCACGTGTTACTATCGTATGATTGAAGTCACGAGTGAATATTAGATCAAATAATGCTAAATATGATTGTATATTGTAGCAGTCACACTCATTGTATCACGAGATACGATCGTATGATTAAAGTCACGAGTGAATATAACATCACATGATGTTGAATATGATTGTATAATGTATCATTAGCACTCATTGTTTCACGTGATACGATCGTATGATTAAAGTTACGAGTGAATATACTATAAAATGATGTCGATTATGATAGTGTACCACATCATTGGCACTCATTATATCACGTGATAGATCGTATAATGAAAGTTACGAGTGAATATAACATCAAATGATGTCGATTATAATAGTGTACCGCATCATTGGCACTCATTATATCACGTGATACTATCGTATGATTGAAGTCACGAGTGAATATAACATCAAATAATGCTAAATATGATTGTATAGTGTAGCATTGACACTCATTGTATCACGAGATACGATCGTATGATTGAAGTCACGAGTGAATATAACATCAAATAATGCTAAATATGATTGTATAGTGTAGCATTGACACTCATAGTATCACGAGATACGATCGTATGATTAAAGTCACGAGTGAATATAACATCAAATGATGTTGAATATGATTGTATAATGTATCATTAGCACTCATTGTTTCACGTGATACGATCGTATGATTAAAGTTACGAGTGAATATACTATTAAATGATGTCGATTATGATAGTGTACCGCATCATTGGCACTAATTGTATCACGTGATACGATCGTATGATCAAAGATACGAGTTAACATAATAGGGCAGGAATTATTGTACCAGCTATGAATTACGCATTTTTGTAAAATTCTACTTTTTGACGATATTTTTCTTGTTTTGGTATGAGGAAATCATAATTGTTCAGGAGCTAACGTACCAGCTATAAAATACTCTTATATGTAAAAATTTAACTTTTTGATGTCATTTTCCTTGTTTTGGTATCAGGAGAACATAATAAGGCAGGAGCTAACGTACTAGCTGAGAAATACGCATTTTTGTAAAAATTTGAGTTTTCGACGATATTTTCCTTGTTTTGGTATCAGGAGAACATAATGGGGCAGGAGCTAACGTACTAACTATGAAATACGCATTTTCGAAAAATTCGACTTTTTGACGATATTTTCCTTGATTTCGTATCAGGAGAACATAAAAGAGCAGGAGCTAACGTTCCAGCTATGAAATACCCATTTTTTAAAAATTCGACTTTATGACGATATTTTCTTTGTTTTCGTATCAGGAGAACATAATGGGGCAGGAGCTGACGTACTAGCTATGAAATACGCATTTTTAAAAAACTCAACTTTTTGACGATATTTTCCTGGTTTTCGTATCAGGAGAACATAATAGGGCAGGAGCTAACGTACCAGCTATGAAATACGCAATTTTTGTAAAAATTTGAGTTTTCGACGATATTTTCCTTGTTTTGGTATCAGGAGAACATAATGGGGCAGGAGCTAACGTACTAGCTATGAAATACGCATTTTCGAAAAATTCGACTTTTTGACGATATTTTTCTTGATTTCGTATCAGGAGAACATAAAAGAGCAGGAGCTAACGTACTAGCTATGAAATACGCATTTTTAAAAAATTCAACTTTTTGACAATATTTTTCTCGTTTTCGTATCAGGAGAACATAATAGGGCAGGAGCTAACGTACTAGCTATGAAATACGCATTTTTAAAAAATTCAACTTTTTGACGATATTTTTCTCGTTTTCGTATCAGGAAAACATAATAGGGCAGGACCTAACGTACCAGCTATGAAATACGCATTTTTGTAAAAATTTGACTTTTGGACGATATTTTCCTTGTTTTGGTATCAGGAGAACATAATAGGACAGGAGCTAACGTACTAGCTCTAAATACGCATTTTTGTAAAAAATTGACTTTTTGACGTCATTTTTCTTGTTTTGGTATCAGGAGAACATAAAGGGGCAAGAGCTAACGTACAAGATCATACGATCGTATGATCAAAGTTACGAGTGAATATGACATCAAATGATGTCAAATATGATAGTGTGCCGTATCATTTGCACTTATTGTATCACGTGATACAATCGTATGATTGAAGTTACAGTGAATATACTATTAAATAATGTCGATTATGACAGTGTACTGTAGCATTGACACTCATTGTATCACGTGATACGATCGTATGATTGAAGTCATGAATGAATATAACATCAAATAATGCTAAATATGATTGTATAGTGTAGCATTGACACTCATTGTATCACGAGATACGATCGTATGATTAAAGTCACGAGTGAATATACTATAAAATGATGTCGATTATGATAGTGTACCACATCATTGGCACTCATTATATCACGTGATACGATCGTATGATTGAAGTCACGAGTGAATATAATATCAAATGATGTCGATTATGATAGTGTACCACATCATTGGCACTCATTGTATCACGTGATACGATCGTATGATGAAAGGTACGAGTGAATATAACATCAAATGATGTCGAATAGGATTGTATAATGTATCATTAGCACTTATTGTTTCACGTGATACGATCGTATGATTAAAGTTACGATTGGAGATACTAATAAATGATGTTTAATATAATAGTGCACCATATCATTAGCACTTATTGTATCATGTGATGCGATCGTATGATTAAAGTTACAAGTGAATATAACATCAAATGATGTCGATTATAATAGTGTACCGCATCATTGGCACTCATTATATCACGTGATGCTATTGTATGATTGAAGTCACGAGTGAATATAACATCAAATAATGCTAAATATGATTGTATAGTGTAGCATTGACACTCATTGTATCACGAGATACGATCGTATGATTGAAGTCACGAGTGAATATACTATAAAATGATGTCGATTATGATAGTGTACCGCATCATTGGCACTCATTATATCACGTGATACTATCGTATGATTGAAGTCACGAGTGAATATAACATCAAATGATGCTAAATATGATTGTATAGTGTATCATTAGCACTCATTGTTTCACGTGATACTATCGTATGATTAAAGTTACGAGTAAATATAACATCAAATGATGTCGAATATGATAATGTACCGTATCATTAGCACTCATATTATCACGTGATACGATCGTATAATGAAAGTTACGAGTGAATATAACATCAAATGATGTTGAATATGATTGTATAATGTATCATTAGCACTCATTGTTTCACGTGATACGATCGTATGATTAAAGTTACGAGTAAATATAATATCAAATGATGTCAATTATGATAGTGTTGCGTATCATAAGCACTCATTGTATCATGTGATGCGATCGTATGATGAAAGTTACGAGTGAATATAACATCAAATGATGTCGATTATGATAGTGTACCTTATCATTGGCACTCATTATATCACGTGATACGATCGTATAATGAAAGTTACGAGTAAATATACTATTAAATAATGTCGATTATGATAGTGTACCGCATCATTGGCACTTATTGTATCATGTGATGCGATCGTATGATTGAAGTCACGAGTGAATATAATATCAAATGATGTCAATTATGATAGTGTTGCGTATCATAAGCACTCATTGTATCACGTGATACGATCGTATGATTGAAGTCACGAGTGAATATAACATCAAATGATGCTAAATATGATTGTATAGTGTATCATTAGCACTCATTGTTTCACGTGATACGATCGTATGATTAAAGTTACGGGTAAATATAACATCAAATGATGTTGAATATGATTGTATAATGTATCATTAGCACTCATTGTTTCGCGTGATACGATCGTATGATTAAAGTTACAGGTGAATATAACATCAAATTATGTCGATTATGATAGTGTACCGCATCATTAGCACTCATTGTTTCACGTGATACGATCGTATGATTGAAGTCACGGGTGAATATATCATTAAATGATGTTGAATATGATTGTATAATGTGTCATTGGCACTCATAGTATCACGTGATACGATCGTATGATTGAAGTCAGGAGTGAATATAATATCAAATGATGTCGATTATAATAGTGTACCGCATCATTGGCACTCATTATATCACGTGTTACTATCGTATGATTGAAGTCACGAGTGAATATTACATCAAATAATGCTAAATATGATTGTATATTGTAGCATTTACACTCATTGTATCACGAGATACGATCGTATGATTAAAGTCACGAGTGAATATAACATCAAATGATGTTGAATATGATTGTATAATGTATCATTAGCACTCATTGTTTCACGTGATACGATCGTATGATTAAAGTTACGAGTGAATATACTATAAAATGATGTCGATTATGATAGTGTACCACATCATTGGCACTCATTATATCACGTGATACGATCGTATAATGAAAGTTACGAGTGAATATAACATCAAATGATGTCGATTATAATAGTGTACCGCATCATTGGCACTCATTATATCACGTGATACTATCGTATGATTGAAGTCACGAGTGAATATAACATCAAATAATGCTAAATATGATTGTATAGTGTAGCATTGACACTCATAGTATCACGAGATACGATCGTATGATTGAAGTCACGAGTGAATATAACATCAAATAATGCTAAATATGATTGTATAGTGTAGCATTGACACTCATAGTATCACGAGATACGATCGTATGATTAAAGTCACGAGTGAATATAACATCAAATGATGTTGAATATGATTGTATAATGTATCATTAGCACTCATTGTTTCACGTGATACGATCGTATGATTAAAGTTACGAGTGAATATACTATTAAATGATGTAGATTATGATAGTGTACCGCATCATTGGCACTAATTGTATCACGTGATACGATCGTATGATCAAAGATACGAGTTAACATAATAGGGCAGGAATTATTGTACCAGCTATGAATTACGCATTTTTGTAAAATTCTACTTTTTGACGATATTTTTCTTGTTTTGGTATGAGGAAATCATAATTGTTCAGGAGCTAACGTACCAGCTGAGAAATACGCATTTTTGTAAAAATTTGAGTTTTCGACGATATTTTCCTTGTTTTGGTATCAGGAGAACATAATGGGGCAGGAGCTAACGTACTAACTATGAAATACGCATTTTCGAAAAATTCGACTTTTTGACGATATTTTCCTTGATTTCGTATCAGGAGAACATAATGGGGCAGGAGCTGACGTACTAGCTATGAAATACGCATTTTTAAAAAATTCAACTTTTTGACGATATTTTCCTGGTTTTCGTATCAGGAGATCATAATAGGGCAGGAGCTAACGTACCAGCTATGAAATACGCAATTTTTGTAAAAATTTGAGTTTTCGACGATATTTTCCTTGTTTTGGTATCAGGAGAACATAATGGGGCAGGAGCTAACGTACTAGCTATGAAATAGGCATTTTCGAAAAATTCGACTTTTTGACGATATTTTTCTTGATTTCGTATCAGGAGAACATAAAAGAGCAGGAGCTAACGTACTAGCTATGAAATACGCATTTTTAAAAAATTCAACTTTTTGACGATATTTTTCTCGTTTTCGTATCAGGAGAACATAATAGGGCAGGAGCTAACGTACTAGCTATGAAATACGCATTTTTAAAAAATTCAACTTTTTGACGTCATTTTTCTTGTTTTGGTATCAGGAGAACATAAAGGGGCAAGAGCTAACGTACAAGATCATACGATCGTATGATCAAAGTTACGAGTGAATATGACATCAAATGATGTCAAATATGATAGTGTGCCGTATCATTTGCACTTATTGTATCACGTGATACAATCGTATGATTGAAGTTACAGTGAATATACTATTAAATAATGTCGATTATGACAGTGTACTGTAGCATTGACACTCATTGTATCACGTGATACGATCGTATGATTGAAGTCATGAATGAATATAACATCAAATAATGCTAAATATGATTGTATAGTGTAGCATTGACACTCATTGTATCACGAGATACGATCGTATGATTAAAGTCACGAGTGAATATACTATAAAATGATGTCGATTATGATAGTGTACCACATCATTGGCACTCATTATATCACGTGATACGATCGTATGATTGAAGTCACGAGTGAATATAATATCAAATGATGTCGATTATGATAGTGTACCACATCATTGGCACTCATTGTATCACGTGATACGATCGTATGATGAAAGTTACGAGTGAATATAACATCAAATGATGTCGAATAGGATTGTATAATGTATCATTAGCACTTATTGTTTCACGTGATACGATCGTATGATTAAAGTTACGATTGGAGATACTAATAAATGATGTTTAATATAATAGTGCACCATATCATTAGCACTTATTGTATCATGTGATGCGATCGTATGATTAAAGTTACAAGTGAATATAACATCAAATGATGTCGATTATAATAGTGTACCGCATCATTGGCACTCATTATATCACGTGATGCTATCGTATGATTGAAGTCACGAGTGAATATAACATCAAATAATGCTAAATATGATTGTATAGTGTAGCATTGACACTCATTGTATCACGAGATACGATCGTATGATTGAAGTCACGAGTGAATATACTATAAAATGATGTCGATTATGATAGTGTACCGCATCATTGGCACTCATTATATCACGTGATACTATCGTATGATTGAAGTCACGAGTGAATATAACATCAAATGATGCTAAATATGATTGTATAGTGTATCATTAGCACTCATTGTTTCACGTGATACTATCGTATGATTAAAGTTACGAGTAAATATAACATCAAATGATGTCGAATATGATAATGTACCGTATCATTAGCACTCATATTATCACGTGATACGATCGTATAATGAAAGTTACGAGTGAATATAACATCAAATGATGTTGAATATGATTGTATAATGTATCATTAGCACTCATTGTATCACGTGATACGATCGTATGATGAAAGTTACGAGTGAATATAACATCAAATGATGTCGATTATGATAGTGTACCTTATCATTGGCACTCATTATATCACGTGATACGATCGTATAATGAAAGTTACGAGTAAATATACTGTTAAATAATGTCGATTATGATAGTGTACCGCATCATTGGCACTTATTGTATCATGTGATGCGATCGTATGATTGAAGTCACGAGTGAATATAATATCAAATGATGTCAATTATGATAGTGTTGCGTATCATAAGCACTCATTGTATCACGTGATACGATCGTATGATTGAAGTCACGAGTGAATATAACATCAAATGATGCTAAATATGATTGTATAGTGTATCATTAGCACTCATTGTTTCACGTGATACGATCGTATGATTAAAGTTACAGGTGAATATAACATCAAATTATGTCGATTATGATAGTGTACCGCATCATTAGCACTCATTGTTTCACGTGATACGATCGTATGATTAAAGTTACGAGTAAATATAACATCAAATGATGTCGAATATGATAATGTACCGTATCATGAGCACTCATTGTATCACGTGATACGATCGTATGATGAAAGTTACGAGTGAATATAACACCAAATGATGTCGATTATGATAGTGTACCACATCATTGGCACTAATTGTATCACGTGATACGATCGTATGATCAAAGCTACGAGTTAACTTAATAGGGCAGGAATTATTGTACCAGCTATGAAATACGCATTTTTGTAAAATTCTACTTTTTGACGATATTTTTCTTGTTTTGGTATGAGGAAATCATAATTGTTCAGGAGCTAACGGACCAGCTATAAAATACTCTTATATCTAAAAATTTACCTTTTTGATGACATTTTCCTTGTTTTGGTATCAGGAGAACATAATGGGGCAGGAGCTGACGTACTAGCTATGAAATACGAATTTTTTAAAAATTCGACTTTTTGACGATATTTTCCTGGTTTTCGTATCAGGAGAACATAATAGGGCAGGAGCTAACGTACCAGCTATGAAATACGCATTTTCGAAAAATTCGACTTTTTGACGATATTTTTCTTAATTTCGTATCAGGAGAACATAAAAGAGCAGGAGCTAACGTACTAGCTATGAAATACGCATTTTAAAAAAATTCAACTTTTTGACGATATTTTTCTCGTTTTCGTATCAGGAGAACATAATAGGGCAGGAGCTAACGTACCAGCTATGAAATACGCATTTTTGTAAAAATTTGACTTTTGGACGATATTTTCTTTGTTTCGGTATCAGGAGAACATAATGGGACAGGAGCTAACGTACTAGCTCTAAATACGCATTTTTGTAAAAATTCGACTTTTTGACGACATTTTTCTTGTTTTGGTATCAGGAGAACATAATGGGGCAGGTGCTAACGTACAAGCTATGAAATACGCATTTTTGTAAAAATTCAACTTTTTTAAAATGTTTTCTTTGTTTTGGTATCAGGAGAACATAACGGGGGAAGAGCTAACGTACAAGGTCATACGATCGTATGATCAAAGTTACGAGTGAATATGACATCAAATGATGTCAAATATGATAGTGTGCCTTATCATTTGCACTTATTGTATCACGTGATACAATCGTATGATTGAAGTTACAGTGAATATACTATTAAATAATGTCGATTATGACAGTGTACTGTATCATTGGCACTTATTGTATCACGTGATACGATCGTATGATTGAAGTCATGAATGAATATAACATCAAATGATGTCGATTATGATAGCGCACCATATCATTAGCACTTATTGTATAATGTGATGTGATCGTATGATAAAAGTTACAAGTGAATATAAAATCAAATAATGTCGATTATAATAGTATAGCACATCATTGGCACTCATTATATCACGTGATACGATCGTATGATTAAGGTTACGAGTGAATAAACTATTAAATGATGTCGAATATGATAGTGTACCGCATAATTGGCACTCATTGTTTCACGTGATACGATCGTATGATTAAAGTTACAGGTGAATATAACATCAAATGATGTCGATTATGATTGTGTACCGCATCATTGGCACTCATTATATCACTTGATACGATCGTATGATTGAAGTCACGAGTGAATATATCATCAAATGATGTTGAATATGATTGTATAATGTGTCATTGGCAAACATTGTATCACGTGATACGATCGTATGATTAAAGTTACGAGTGAATACAACATCAAATGATGTCGATTATGATAGTGTACCGCATCATTGGCAATCATTATATCACGTGATACGATCGTTTGATGAAAGTTACGAGTGAATATAACATCAAATGATGTCGAATAGGATTGTATAATGTATCATTAGCACTCATTGTTTCACGTGATACGATCGTATGATTAAAGTTACGATTGGAGATACTAATAAATGATGTTGAATATAATAGTGCACCATATCATTAGCACTTATTGTATCATGTGATGCGATCGTATGATTAAAGTTACAAGTGAATATACTATAAAATGATGTCGATTATAATAGTGTACCGCATCATTGGCACTCAATATATCACGTGTTACTATCGTATGATTGAAGTCACGAGTGAATATTACATCAAATAATGCTAAATATGATTGTATATTGTAGCATTGACACTCATTGTATCACGAGATACGATCGTATGATTAAAGTCACGAGTGAATATAACATCAAATGATGTTGAATATGATTGTATAATGTATCATTAGCACTCATTGTTTCACGTGATACGATCGTATGATTAAAGTTACGAGTGAATATACTATAAAATGATGTCGATTATGATAGTGTACCACATCATTGGCACTCATTATATCACGTGGTACGATCGTATAATGAAAGTTACGAGTGAATATAACATCAAATGATGTCGATTATAATAGTGTACCGCATCATTGGCACTCATTATATCACGTGATACTATCGTATGATTGAAGTCACGAGTGAATATAACATCAAATAATGCTAAATATGATTGTATAGTGTAGCATTGACACTCATTGTATCACGAGATACGATCGTATGATTGAAGTCACGAGTGAATATAACATCAAATAATGCTAAATATGATTGTATAGTGTAGCATTGACACTCATAGTATCACGAGATACGATCGTATGATTAAAGTCACGAGTGAATATAACATCAAATGATGTTGAATATGATTGTATAATGTATCATTAGCACTCATTGTTTCACGTGATACGATCGTATGATTAAAGTTACGAGTGAATATACTATTAAATGATGTCGATTATGATAGTGTACCGCATCATTGGCACTAATTGTATCACGTGATACGATCGTATGATCGAAGCTACGAGTTAACATAATAGGGCAGGAATTATTGTACCAGCTATGAATTACGCATTTTTGTAAAATTCTACTTTTTGACGATATTTTTCTTGTTTCGGTATGAGGAAATCATAATTGTTCAGGAGCTAACGTACCAGCTATAAAATACTCTTATATGTAAAAATTTAACTTTTTGATGACATTTTCCTTGTTTTGGTATCAGGAGAACATAATAAGGCAGGAGCTAACGTACTAGCTGAGAAATACGCATTTTTGTAAAAATTTGAGTTTTCGACGATATTTTCCTTGTTTTGGTATCAGGAGAACATAATGGGGCAGGAGCTAACGTACTAACTATGAAATACGCATTTTCGAAAAATTCGACTTTTTGACGATATTTTCCTTGATTTCGTATCAGGAGAACATAAAAGAGCAGGAGCTAACGTTCCAGCTATGAAATACCCATTTTTTAAAAATTCGACTTTATGACGATATTTTCCTTGTTTTCGTATTAGGAGAACATAATGGGGCAGGAGCTGACGTACTAGCTATGAAATACGCATTTTTAAAAAATTCAACTTTTTGACGATATTTTTCTCGTTTTCGTATCAGGAGAACATAATAGGGCAGGAGCTAACGTACTAGCTATGAAATACGCATTTTTAAAAAATTCAACTTTTTGACGATATTTTTCTCGTTTTCGTATCAGGAGAACATAATAGGGCAGGAGCTAACGTACCAGCTATGAAATACGCAATTTTTGTAAAAATTTGAGTTTTCGAAAATATTTTCCTTGTTTTGGTATCAGGAGAACATAATGGGGCAGGAGCTAACGTACTAGCTATGAAATACGCATTTTCGAAAAATTCGACTTTTTGACGATATTTTTCTTGATTTCGTATTAGGAGAACATAAAAGAGCAGGAGCTAACGTACTAGCTATGAAATACGCATTTTAAAAAAATTCAACTTTTTGACGATATTTTTCTCGTTTTCGTATCAGGAGAACATAATAGGGCAGGAGCTAACGTACCAGCTATGAAATACGCATTTTTGTAAAAATTTGACTTTTGGACGATATTTTCTTTGTTTCGGTATCAGGAGAACATAATGGGACAGGAGCTAACGTACTAGCTCTAAATACGCATTTTTGTAAAAATTCGACTTTTTGACGACATTTTTCTTGTTTTGGTATCAGGAGAACATAATGGGGCAGGTGCTAACGTACAAGCTATGAAATACGCATTTTTGTAAAAATTCAACTTTTTTAAAATGTTTTCTTTGTTTTGGTATCAGGAGAACATAAAGGGGGAAGAGCTAACGTACAAGGTCATACGATCGTATGATCAAAGTTACGAGTGAATATGACATCAAATGATGTCAAATATGATAGTGTGCCTTATCATTTGCACTTATTGTATCACGTGATACAATCGTATGATTGAAGTTACAGTGAATATACTATTAAATAATGTCGATTATGACAGTGTACTGTATCATTGGCACTTATTGTATCACGTGATACGATCGTATGATTGAAGTCATGAATGAATATAACATCAAATGATGTCGATTATGATAGCGCACCATATCATTAGCACTTATTGTATAATGTGATGTGATCGTATGATAAAAGTTACAAGTGGATATAAAATCAAATAATGTCGATTATAATAGTATAGCACATCATTGGCACTCATTATATCACGTGATACGATCGTATGATTAAGGTTACGAGTGAATAAACTATTAAATGATGTCGAATATGATAGTGTACCGCATAATTGGCACTCATTGTTTCACGTGATACGATCGTATGATTAAAGTTACAGGTGAATATAACATCAAATGATGTCGATTATGATAGTGTACCGCATCATTGGCACTCATTATATCACTTGATACGATCGTATGATTGAAGTCACGAGTGAATATATCATCAAATGATAATGAATATGATTGTATAATGTGTCATTGGCAAACATTGTATCACGTGATACGATCGTATGATTAAAGTTACGAGTGAATACAACATCAAATGATGTCGATTATGATAGTGTACCGCATCATTGGCAATCATTATATCACGTGATACGATCGTTTGATGAAAGTTACGAGTGAATATAACATCAAATGATGTCGAATAGAATTGTATAATGTATCATTAGCACTCATTGTTTCACGTGATACGATCGTATGATTAAAGTTACGATTGGAGATACTAATAAATGATGTTGAATATAATAGTGCACCATATCATTAGCACTTATTGTATCATGTGATGTGATCGTATGATTAAAGTTACAAGTGAATATAACATCAAATGATGTCGATTATAATAGTGTACCGCATCATTAGCACTCAATATATCACGTGTTACTATCGTATGATTGAAGTCACGAGTGAATATTACATCAAATAATGCTAAATATGATTGTATATTGTAGCATTGACACTCATTGTATCACGAGATACGATCGTATGATTAAAGTCACGAGTGAATATAACATCAAATGATGTTGAATATGATTGTATAATGTATCATTAGCACTCATTGTTTCACGTGATACGATCGTATGATTAAAGTTACGAGTGAATATACTATAAAATGATGTCGATTATGATAGTGTACCACATCATTGGCACTCATTATATCACGTGGTACGATCGTATAATGAAAGTTACGAGTGAATATAACATCAAATGATGTCGATTATAATAGTGTACCGCATCATTGGCACTCATTATATCACGTGATACTATCGTATGATTGAAGTCACGAGTGAATATAACATCAAATAATGCTAAATATGATTGTATAGTGTAGCATTGACACTCATTGTATCACGAGATACGATCGTATGATTGAAGTCACGAGTGAATATAACATCAAATAATGCTAAATATGATTGTATAGTGTAGCATTGACACTCATAGTATCACGAGATACGATCGTATGATTAAAGTCACGAGTGAATATAACATCAAATGATGTCGATTATGATAGTGTACCGCATCATTGGCACTCATTATATCACGTGATACTATCGTATGATTGAAGTCACGAGTGAATATAACATCAAATGATGCTAAATATGATTGTATAGTGTATCATTAGCACTCATTGTTTCACGTGATACGATCGTATGATTAAAGTTACGAGTGAATATACTATTTAATGATGTCGATTATGATAGTGTACCGCATCATTGGCACTAATTGTATCACGTGATACGATCGTATGATCGAAGCTACGAGTTAACATAATAGGGCAGGAATTATTGTACCAGCTATGAATTACGCATTTTTGTAAAATTCTACTTTTTGACGATATTTTTCTTGTTTCGGTATGAGGAAATCATAATTGTTCAGGAGCTAACGTACCAGCTATAAAATACTCTTATATGTAAAAATTTAACTTTTTGATGACATTTTCCTTGTTTTGGTATCAGGAGAACATAATAAGGCAGGAGCTAACGTACTAGCTGAGAAATACGCATTTTTGTAAAAATTTGAGTTTTCGACGATATTTTCCTTGTTTTGGTATCAGGAGAACATAATGGGGCAGGAGCTAACGTACTAACTATGAAATACGCATTTTCGAAAAATTCGACTTTTTGACGATATTTTCCTTGATTTCGTATCAGGAGAACATAAAAGAGCAGGAGCTAACGTTCCAGCTATGAAATACCCATTTTTTAAAAATTCGACTTTATGACGATATTTTCCTTGTTTTCGTATTAGGAGAACATAATGGGGCAGGAGCTGACGTACTAGCTATGAAATACGCATTTTTAAAAAATTCAACTTTTTGACGATATTTTTCTCGTTTTCGTATCAGGAGAACATAATAGGGCAGGAGCTAACGTACTAGCTATGAAATACGCATTTTTAAAAAATTCAACTTTTTGACGATATTTTTCTCGTTTTCGTATCAGGAGAACATAATAGGGCAGGAGCTAACGTACCAGCTATGAAATACGCATTTTTGTAAAAATTTGACTTTTGGACGATATTTTCCTTGTTTTGGTATCAGGAGAACACAATGGGACAGGAGCTAACGTACTAGCTCTAAATACGCATTTTTGTAAAAATTCGACTTTTTGACGTCATTTTTCTTGTTTTGGTATCAGGAGAACATAAAGGGGCAAGAGCTAACGTACAAGATCATACGATCGTATGATCAAAGTTACGAGTGAATATGACATCAAATGATGTCAAATATGATAGTGTGCCGTATCATTTGCACTTATTGTATCACGTGATACAATCGTATGATTGAAGTTACAGTGAATATACTATTAAATAATGTCGATTATGACAGTGTACTGTAGCATTGGCACTCATTGTATCACGTGATACGATCGTATGATTGAAGTCATGAATGAATATAACATCAAATGATGTCGATTATGATAGTGTGCCGCATCAATAACACACATTGTATCACATGATACGATTGTATGATTAAAGTTACGAGTGAATATAACATCAAATGATTTCGAATATGATAATGAACCGCATCATTGGCAATCATTATATCACGTGATACCATCATATGATTGAAGTCACGAGTGAATATAACATCAAAAAATGTTGGATATAATTGTATAATGTATCATTAGCACTCATTGTTTCACGTGATACGATCGTATGATTAAAGTTACAGGTGAATATAATATCAATTGATGTCGTATATAATAGCGCACCATATCATTAGCACTTATTGTATCATGTGATGTGATCGTATGATTGAAGTCACGAGTGAATATAACATCAAATAATGCTAAATATGATTGTATAGTGTAGCATTGACACTCATTGTATCACGAGATTCGATCGTATGATTAAATTCACGAGTGAATATACTATAAAATGATGTCGATTATGATAGTGTACCACATCATTGGCACTCATTATATCACGCGATACGATCGTATGATTGAAGTCACGAGTGAATATAATATTAAATGATGTTAATTATGATAGTGTTGCGTATCATAAGCACTCATTGTATCACGTGATACGATCGTATGATAAAAGTTACGAGAGAATATAACATCAAATGATGTCGAATAGGATTGTATAATGTATCATTAGCACTTATTGTTTCACGTGATACGATCGTATGATTAATGTTACGATTGGAGATACTAATAAATGATGTTGAATATAATAGTGCACCATATCATTAGCACTTATTGTATCATGTGATGCGATCGTATGATTAAAGTTACAAGTGAATATACTATAAAATGATGTCGATTATAATAGTGTACCGCATCATTGGCACTCATTATATCACGTGATACTATCGTATGATTGAAGTCACGAGTGAATATAACATCAAATGATGCTAAATATGATTGTATAGTGTATCATTAGCACTCATTGTTTCACGTGATACGATCGTATGATTAAAGTTACGAGTAAATATAACATCAAATGATGTCGAATATGATAATGTACCGTATCATTAGCACTCATATTATCACGTGATACGATCGTATGATGAAAGTTACGAGTAAAT
Organism: Acanthosoma haemorrhoidale; assembly: GCA_930367205.1. Lineage (NCBI taxonomy): Eukaryota > Metazoa > Arthropoda > Insecta > Hemiptera > Acanthosomatidae > Acanthosoma > Acanthosoma haemorrhoidale. The sequence goes on from OV884014.1 coordinate 119,130,124, forward strand.
ATAACATCAAATGATGTCGAATATGATAGTGTACCGCATCATTGGCACTTATTGTATCATGTGATGCGATCGTATGATTGAAGTCACGAGTGAATATAATATCAAATGATGTCAATTATGATAGTGTTGCGTATCATAAGCACTCATTGTATCACGTGATACGATCGTATGATTGAAGTCACGAGTGAATATAACATCAAATGATGCTAAATATGATTGTATAGTGTATCATTAGCACTCATTGTTTCACGTGATACGATCGTATGATTAAAGTTACGGGTAAATATAACATCAAATGATGTTGAATATGATTGTATAATGTATCATTAGCACTCATTGTTTCGCGTGATACGATCGTATGATTAAAGTTACAGGTGAATATAACATCAAATTATGTCGATTATGATAGTGTACCGCATCATTAGCACTCATTGTTTCACTTGATACGATCGTATGATTAAAGTTACGAGTAAATATAACATCAAATGATGTCGAATATGACAGTGTACTGTAGCATTGACACTCATTGTATCACGTGATACGATCGTATGATTGAAGTCATGAATGAATATAACATTAAATAATGCTAAATATGATTGTATAGTGTAGCATTGACACTCATTGTATCACGAGATACGATCGTATGATTAAAGTCACGAGTGAATATACTATAAAATGATGTCAATTATGATAGTGTACCACATCATTGGCACTCATTATATCACGTGATACGATCGTATGATTGAAGTCACGAGTGAATATAATATCAAATGATGTCGATTATGATAGTGTACCACATCATTGGCACTCATTGTATCACGTGATACGATCGTATGATGAAAGTTACGAGTGAATATAACATCAAATGATGTCGAATAGGATTGTATAATGTATCATTAGCACTTATTGTTTCACGTGATACGATCGTATGATTAAAGTTACGATTGGAGATACTAATAAATGATGTTTAATATAATAGTGCACCATATCATTAGCACTTATTGTATCATGTGATGCGATCGTATGATTAAAGTTACGAGTAAATATAACATCAAATGATGTCGAATATGATAATGTACCGTATCATTAGCACTCATATTATCACGTGATACGATCGTAAAATGAAAGTTACGAGTGAATATAACATCAAATGATGTTGAATATGATTGTATAATGTATCATTAGCACTCATTGTTTCACGTGATACGATCGTATGATTAAAGTTACGAGTAAATATAACATCAAATGATGTCAAATATGATAATGTACCGTATCATTAGCACTCATTGTATCACGTGATACGATCGTATGATGAAAGTTACGAGTGAATATAACATCAAATGATGTCGATTATGATAGTGTACCTTATCATTGGCACTCATTATATCACGTGATACGATCGTATAATGAAAGTTACGAGTAAATATACCATTAAATAATGTCGATTATGATAGTGTACCGCATCATTGGCACTCATTGTATCACGTGATACGATCGTATGATGAAAGTTACGAGTGAATATAACATCAAATGATGTTGAATAGGATTGTATAATGTATCATTAGCACTTATTGTTTCACGTGATACGATCGTATGATTAAAGTTACGATTGGAGATACTAATAAATGATGTTTAATATAATAGTGCACCATATCATTAGCACTTATTGTATCATGTGATGCGATCGTATGATTAAAGTTACAAGTGAATATAACATCAAATGATGTCGATTATAATAGTGTACCGCATCATTGGCACTCATTATATCACGTGATGCTATCGTATGATTGAAGTCACGAGTGAATATAACATCAAATAATGCTAAATATGATTGTATAGTGTAGCATTGACACTCATTGTATCACGAGATACGATCGTATTATTGAAGTCACGAGTGAATATACTATAAAATGATGTCGATTATGATAGTGTACCGCATCATTGGCACTCATTATATCACGTGATACTATCGTATGATTGAAGTCATGAGTGAATATAACATCAAATGATGCTAAATATGATTGTATAGTGTATCATTAGCACTCATTGTTTCACGTGATACTATCGTATGATTAAAGTTACGAGTAAATATAACATCAAATGATGTCGAATATGATAATGTACCGTATCATTAGCACTCATATTATCACGTGATACGATCGTATAATGAAAGTTACGAGTGAATATAACATCAAATGATGTTGAATATGATTGTATAATGTATCATTAGCACTCATTGTTTCACGTGATACGATCGTATGATTAAAGTTACGAGTAAATATAACATCAAATGATGTCAAATATGATAATGTACCGTATCATTAGCACTCATTGTATCACGTGATACGATCGTATGATGAAAGTTACGAGTGAATATAACATCAAATGATGTCGATTATGATAGTGTACCTTATCATTGGCACTCATTATATCACGTGATACGATCGTATAATGAAAGTTACGAGTAAATATACCATTAAATAATGTCGATTATGATAGTGTACCGCATCATTGGCACTTATTGTATCATGTGATGCGATCGTATGATTGAAGTCACGAGTGAATATAATATCAAATGATGTCAATTATGATAGTGTTGCGTATCATAAGCACTCATTGTATCACGTGATACGATCGTATGATTGAAGTCACGAGTGAATATAACATCAAATGATGCTAAATATGATTGTATAGTGTATCATTAGCACTCATTGTTTCACGTGATACGATCGTATGATTAAAGTTACAGGTGAATATAACATCAAATTATGTCGATTATGATAGTGTACCGCATCATTAGCACTCATTGTTTCACGTGATACGATCGTATGATTATAGTTACGAGTAAATATAACATCAAATGATGTCGAATATGATAATGTACCGTATCATGAGCACTCATTGTATCACGTGATACGATCGTATGATGAAAGTTACGAGTGAATATAACATCAAATGATGTCGATTATGATAGTGTACCACATCATTGGCACTAATTGTATCACGTGATACGATCGTATGATCAAAGCTACGAGTTAACTTAACAGGGCAGGAATTATTGTACCAGCTATGAAATACGCATTTTTGTAAAATTCTACTTTTTGACGATATTTTTCTTGTTTTGGTATGAGGAAATCATAATTGTTCAGGAGCTAACGTACCAGCTATAAAATACTCTTATATCTAAAAATTTACCTTTTTGATGACATTTTCCTTGTTTTGGTATCAGGAGAACATAATGGGGCAGGAGCTGACGTACTAGCTATGAAATACGCATTTTTTAAAAATTCGACTTTTTGACGATATTTTCCTGGTTTTCGTATCAGGAGAACATAATAGGGCAGGAGCTAACGTACCAGCTATGAAATACGCAATTTTTGTAAAAATTTGAGTTTTCGACGATATTTTTCTCGTTTTTGTATCAGGAGAACATAATAGGGCAGGAGCTAACGTACCAGCTATGAAATACGCATTTTTGTAAAAATTTGACTTTTGGACGATATTTTCTTTGTTTCGGTATCAGGAGAACATAATGGGACAGGAGCTAACGTACTAGCTCTAAATACGCATTTTTGTAAAAATTCGACTTTTTGACGACATTTTTCTTGTTTTGGTATCAGGAGAACATAATGGGGCAGGTGCTAACGTACAAGCTATGAAATACGCATTTTTGTAAAAATTCAACTTTTTTAAAATGTTTTCTTTGTTTTGGTATCAGGAGAACATAAAGGGGGAAGAGCTAACGTACAAGGTCATACGATCGTATGATCAAAGTTACGAGTGAATATGACATCAAATGATGTCAAATATGATAGTGTGCCTTATCATTTGCACTTATTGTATCACGTGATACAATCGTATGATTGAAGTTACAGTGAATATACTATTAAATAATGTCGATTATGACAGTGTACTGTATCATTGGCACTTATTGTATCACGTGATACGATCGTATGATTGAAGTCATGAATGAATATAACATCAAATGATGTCGATTATGATAGCGCACCATATCATTAGCACTTATTGTATAATGTGATGTGATCGTATGATAAAAGTTACAAGTGAATATAAAATCAAATAATGTCGATTATAATAGTATAGCACATCATTGGCACTCATTATATCACGTGATACGATCGTATGATTAAGGTTACGAGTGAATAAACTATTAAATGATGTCGAATATGATAGTGTACCGCATCATTAGCACTCATTGTTTCACGTGATACGATCGTATGATTAAAGTTACAGGTGAATATAACATCAAATGATGTCGATTATGATAGTGTACCGCATCATTGGCACTCATTATATCACTTGATACGATCGTATGATTGAAGTCACGAGTGAATATATCATCAAATGATGTTGAATATGATTGTATAATGTGTCATTGGCAAACATTGTATCACGTGATACGATCGTATGATTAAAGTTACGAGTGAATACAACATCAAATTATGTCGATTATGATAGTGTACCGCATCATTAGCACTCATTGTTTCACGTGATACGATCGTATGATTAAAGTTACGAGTAAATATAACATCAAATGATGTCGAATATGATAATGTACCGTATCATGAGCACTCATTGTATCACGTGATACGATCGTATGATGAAAGTTACGAGTGAATATAACATCAAATGATGTCGATTATGATAGTGTACCACATCATTGGCACTAATTGTATCACGTGATACAATCGTATGATTGAAGTTACAGTGAATATACTATTAAATAATGTCGATTATGACAGTGTACTGTAGCATTGGCACTCATTGTATCACGTGATACGATCGTATGATTGAAGTCATGAATGAATATAACATCAAATGATGTCGATTATGATAGTGTGCCGCATCAATAACACACATTGTATCACATGATACGATTGTATGATTAAAGTTACGAGTGAATAAAACATCAAATGATTTCGAATATGATAATGAACCGCATCATTGGCAATCATTATATCACGTGATAATATCATATGATTGAAGTCACGAGTTAATATAACATCAAATGATGTTGGATATGATTGTATAATGTATCATTAGCACTCATTGTTTCACGTGATACGATCGTATGATTAAAGTTACAGGTGAATATAATATCAATTGATGTCGTATATAATAGCGCACCATATCATTAGCACTTATTGTATCATGTGATGTGATCGTATGATTGAAGTCACGAGTGAATATAACATCAAATAATGCTAAATATGATTGTATAGTGTAGCATTGACACTCATTGTATCACGAGATTCGATCGTATGATTAAAGTCACGAGTGAATATACTATAAAATGATGTCGATTATGATAGTGTACCACATCATTGGCACTCATTATATCACGTGATACGATCGTATGATTGAAGTCACGAGTGAATATAATATTAAATGATGTTAATTATGATAGTGTTGCGTATCATAAGCACTCATTGTATCACGTGATACGATCGTATGATGAAAGTTACGAGAGAATATAACATCAAATGATGTCGAATAGGATTGTATAATGTATCATTAGCACTTATTGTTTCACGTGATACGATCGTATGATATAAGTTACGATTGGAGATACTAATAAATGATGTTGAATATAATAGTGCACCATATCATTAGCACTTATTGTATCATGTGATGCGATCGTATGATTAAAGTTACAAGTGAATATACTATAAGATGATGTCGATTATAATAGTGTACCGCATCATTGGCACTCATTATATCACGTGATACTATCGTATGATTGAAGTCACGAGTGAATATAACATCAAATGATGCTAAATATGATTGTATAGTGTATCATTAGCACTCATTGTTTCACGTGATACGATCGTATGATTAAAGTTACGAGTAAATATAACATCAAATGATGTCGAATATGATAATGTACCGTATCATTAGCACTCATATTATCACGTGATACGATCGTATGATGAAAGTTACGAGTGAATATAACATCAAATGATGTTGAATATGATTGTATAATGTATCATTAGCACTCATTGTTTCACGTGATACGATCGTATGATTAAAGTTACGAGTAAATATAACATCAAATGATGTCGAATATGATAATGTACCGTATCATTAGCACTCATTGTATCACGTGATACGATCGTATGATGAAAGTTACGAGTGAATATAACATCAAATGATGTTGAATATGATTGTATAATGTATCATTAGCACTCATTGTTTCACGTGATACGATCGTATGATTAAAGTTACGAGTAAATATAACATCAAATGATGTCGAATATGATAATGTACCGTATCATTAGCACTCATTGTATCACGTGATACGATCGTATGATGAAAGTTACGAGTGAATATAACATCAAATGATGTTGAATATGATTGTATAATGTATCATTAGCACTCATTGTTTCACGTGATACGATCGTATGATTAAAGTTACGAGTAAATATAACATCAAATGATGTCGAATATGATAATGTACCGTATCATTAACACTCATTGTATCACGTGATACGATCGTATGATGAAAGTTACGAGTGAATATAACATCAAATGATGTCGATTATGATAGTGTACCGCATCATTGGCACTCATTATATCACGTGATACGATCGTATGATGAAAGTTACGAGTGAATATAACATCAAATGATGTCGATTATGATAGTGTACCGCATCATTGGCACTCATTATATCACGTGATACGATCGTATGATTGAAGTCACGAGTGAATATAACATCAAATGATGTCAATTATGATAGTGTTCCGTATCATAAGCACTCATTGTATCACGTGATACGATCGTATGATGAAAGTTACAAGTAAATATACTATTAAATGATGTCGATTATGACAGTGTACCGTACCATTAGCACTCATAGTATCACGTGATACGATCGTATGATTGAAGTCACGAATGAATATAACATCAAATGATGTCGATTATGATAGTGTACCGCATCATTAGCACACATTGTATCACGTGGTACGATCGTATGATTAAAGTCACGAGTGAATATAATATCAAATGATGTCAATTATGATAGTGTACCGCATCATTGGCACTCATTATATCACTTGATACGATCGTATGATTAAAGTTACAAGTGAATATAACATCAAATGATGTCGATTATAATAGTGTACCGCATCATTGGCACTCATTATATCACGTGATACTATCGTATGCTTGAAGTCACGAGTGAATATAACATCAAATAATGCTAAATATGATTGTATAGTGTAGCATTGACACTCATTGTATCACGAGATACAATCGTATGATTGAAGTCACGAGTGAATATAACATCAAATGATGTTGAATATGATTGTATAATGTATCACTAGCACTCATTGTTTCACGTGATACGATCGTATGATTAAAGAGACAGGTGAATATAACATCAAATGATGTCGATTATGATAGTGTACCGCATCATTGGCACTCATTATATCACGTGATACTATCGTATGATTGAAGTCACGAGTGAATATAACATCTAATGATGCTAAATATGATTGTATAGTGTATCATTAGCACTTATTGTTTCACGTGATACGATCGTATGATTAAAGTTACGAGTAAATATAACATCAAATGATGTTGAATATGATTGTATAATGTATCATTAGCACTCATTGTTTCGCGTGATACGATCGTATGATTAAAGTTACAGGTGAATATAACATCAAATTATGTCGATTATGATAGTGTACCGCATCATTGGCACTCATTATATCACGTGATACTATCGTATGCTTGAAGTCACGAGTGAATATAACATCAAATAATGCTAAATATGATTGTATAGTGTAGCATTGACACTCATTGTATCACGAGATACAATCGTATGATTGAAGTCACGAGTGAATATAACATCAAATGATGTTGAATATGATTGTATAATGTATCACTAGCACTCATTGTTTCACGTGATACGATCGTATGATTAAAGAGACAGGTGAATATAACATCAAATGATGTCGATTATGATAGTGTACCGCATCATTGGCACTCATTATATCACGTGATACTATCGTATGATTGAAGTCACGAGTGAATATAACATCTAATGATGCTAAATATGATTGTATAGTGTATCATTAGCACTTATTGTTTCACGTGATACGATCGTATGATTAAAGTTACGAGTAAATATAACATCAAATGATGTTGAATATGATTGTATAATGTATCATTAGCACTCATTGTTTCGCGTGATACGATCGTATGATTAAAGTTACAGGTGAATATAACATCAAATTATGTCGATTATGATAGTGTACCGCATCATTAGCACTCATTGTTTCACGTGATACGATCGTATGATTAAAGTTACGAGTAAACATAACATCAAATGATGTCGAATATGATAATGCACCGTATCATGAGCACTCATTGTATCACGTGATACGATCGTATGATGAAAGTTACGAGTGAATATAACATCAAATGATGTCGATTATGATAGTGTACCACATCATTGGCACTAATTGTATCACGTGATACGATCGTATGATCAAAGCTACGAGTTAACTCAATAGGGCAGGAATTATTGTACCAGCTATGAAATACGCATTTTTGTAAAATTCTACTTTTTGACGATATTTTTCTTGTTTTGGTATGAGGAAATCATAATTGTTCAGGAGCTAACGTACCAGCTATAAAATACTCTTATATCTAAAAATTTACCTTTTTGATGACATTTTCCTTGTTTTGGTATCAGGAGAACATAATGGGGCAGGAGCTGACGTACTAGCTATGAAATACGCATTTTTTAAAAATTCGACTTTTTGACGATATTTTCCTGGTTTTCGTATCAGGAGAACATAATAGGGCAGGAGCTAACGTACCAGCTATGAAATACGCAATTTTTGTAAAAATTTGAGTTTTCGACGATATTTTCCTTGTTTTGGTATCAGGAGAACATAATGGGGCAGGAGCTAACGTACTAGCTATGAAATACGCATTTTCGAAAAATTCGACTTTTTGACGATATTTTTCTTGATTTCGTATCAGGAGAACATAAAAGAGCAGGAGCTAACGTACTAGCTATGAAATACGCATTTTTAAAAAATTCAACTTTTTGACGATATTTTTCTCGTTTTCGTATCAGGAGAACATAATAGGGCAGGAGCTAACGTACCAGCTATGAAATACGCATTTTTGTAAAAATTTGACTTTTGGACGATATTTTCTTTGTTTCGGTATCAGGAGAACATAATGGGACAGGAGCTAACGTACTAGCTCTAAATACGCATTTTTGTAAAAATTCGACTTTTTGACGACATTTTTCTTGTTTTGGTATCAGGAGAACATAATGGGGCAGGTGCTCACGTACAAGCTATGAAATACGCATTTTTGTAAAAATTCAACTTTTTTAAAATGTTTTCTTTGTTTTGGTATCAGGAGAACATAAAGGGGAAGAGCTAACGTACAAGGTCATACGATCGTATGATCAAAGTTACGAGTGAATATGACATCAAATGATGTCAAATATGATAGTGTGCCTTATCATTTGCACTTATTGTATCACGTGATACAATCGTATGATTGAAGTTACAGTGAATATACTATTAAATAATGTCGATTATGACAGTGTACTGTATCATTGGCACTTATTGTATCACGTGATACGATCGTATGATTGAAGTCATGAATGAATATAACATCAAATGATGTCGATTATGATAGCGCACCATATCATTAGCACTTATTGTATAATGTGATGTGATCGTATGATAAAAGTTACAAGTGAATATAAAATCAAATAATGTCGATTATAATAGTATAGCACATCATTGGCACTCATTATATCACGTGATACGATCGTATGATTAAGGTTACGAGTGAATAAACTATTAAATGATGTCGAATATGATAGTGTACCGCATCATTAGCACTCATTGTTTCACGTGATACGATCGTATGATTAAAGTTACAGGTGAATATAACATCAAATGATGTCGATTATGATAGTGTACCGCATCATTGGCACTCATTATATCACTTGATACGATCGTATGATTGAAGTCACGAGTGAATATATCATCAAATGATGTTGAATATGATTGTATAATGTGTCATTGGCAAACATTGTATCACGTGATACGATCGTATGATTAAAGTTACGAGTGAATACAACATCAAATTATGTCGATTATGATAGTGTACCGCATCATTAGTACTTATTGTATCATGTGATGCGATCGTATGATTAAAGTTACAAGTGAATATAACATCAAATGATGTCGATTATAATAGTGTACCGCATCATTGGCACTCATTATATCTCGTGTTACTATCGTATGATTGAAGTCACGAGTGAATATTACATCAAATAATGCTAAATATGATTGTATATTGTAGCATTGACACTCATTGTATCACGAGATACGATCGTATGATTAAAGTCACGAGTGAATATAACATCAAATGATGTTGAATATGATTGTATAATGTATCATTAGCACTCATTGTTTCACGTGATACGATCGTATGATTAAAGTTACGAGTGAATATACTATAAAATGATGTCGATTATGATAGTGTACCACATCATTGGCACTCATTATATCACGTGATACGATCGTATAATGAAAGTTACGAGTGAATATAACATCAAATGATTTCGAATATGATAATGATCCGCATCATTGGCAATCATTATATCACGTGATACCATCATATGATTGAAGTCACGAGTGAATATAACATCAAATGATGTTGGATATGATTGTATAATGTATCATTAGCACTCATTGTTTCACGTGATACGATCGTATGATTAAAGTTACAGGTGAATATAATATCAATTGATGTCGTATATAATAGCGCACCATATCATTAGCACTTATTGTATCATGTGATGTGATCGTATGATTGAAGTCACGAGTGAATATAACATCAAATAATGTCGATTATGATAGTTTACCGCAACATAAGCACTCATTGTATCACGTGATACGATCGTATGATGAAAGTTACGAGTGAATATAACATCAAATGATGTCGAATAGGATTGTATAATGTATCATTAGCACTTATTGTTTCACGTGATACGATCGTATGATTAAAGTTACGATTGGAGATACTAATAAATGATGTTGAATATAATAGTGCACCATATCATTAGCACTTATTGTATCATGTGATGCGATCGTATGATTAAAGTTACAAGTGAATATACTATAAAATGATGTCGATTATAATAGTGTACCGCATCATTGGCACTCATTATATCACGTGATACTATCGTATGATTGAAGTCACGAGTGAATATAACATCAAATGATGCTAAATATGATTGTATAGTGTATCATTAGCACTCATTGTTTCACGTGATACGATCGTATGATTAAAGTTACGAGTAAATATAACATCCAATGATGTCGAATATGATAATGTACCGTATCATTAGCACTCATATTATCACGTGATACGATCGTATGATGAAAGTTACGAGTGAATATAACATCAAATGATGTTGAATATGATTGTATAATGTATCATTAGCACTCATTGTTTCACGTGATACGATCGTATGATTAAAGTTACGAGTAAATATAACATCAAATGATGTCGAATATGATAATGTACCGTATCATTAGCACTCATAGTATCACGTGATACGATCGTATGATGAAAGTTACGAGTGAATATAACATCAAATGATGTTGAATATGATTGTATAATGTATCATTAGCACTCATTGTTTCACGTGATACGATCGTATGATTAAAGTTACGAGTAAATATAACATCAAATGATGTCGAATATGATAATGTACCGTATCATTAACACTTATTGTATCACGTGATACGATCGTATGATGAAAGTTACGAGTGAATATAACATCAAATGATGTCGATTATGATAGTGTACCGCATCATTGGCACTCATTATATCACGTGATACGATCGTATGATTGAAGTCACGAGTGAATATAACATCAAATGATGTCAATTATGATAGTGTTCCGTATCATAAGCACTCATTGTATCACGTGATACGATCGTATGATGAAAGTTACAAGTAAATATACTATTAAATGATGTCGATTATGACAGTGTACCGTACCATTGGCACTCATAGTATCACGTGATACGATCGTATGATTGAAGTCACGAATGAATATAACATCAAATGATGTCGATTATGATAGTGTACCGCATCATTAGCACACATTGTATCACGTGGTACGATCGTGTGATTGAAGTCATGAATGAATATAACATCAAATGATGTCGATTATGATAGCGCACCATATCATTAGCACTTATTGTATAATGTGATGTGATCGTATGATAAAAGTTACAAGTGAATATAAAATCAAATAATGTCGATTATAATAGTATAGCACATCATTGGCACTCATTGTTTCACGTGATACGATCGTATGATTAAAGTTACAGGTGAATATAACATCAAATGATGTCGATTATGATAGTGTACCGCATCATTGGCACTCATTATATCACTTGATACGATCGTATGATAGTAGTCACGAGTGAATATATCATCAAATGATGTTGAATATGATTGTATAATGTGTCATTGGCAAACATTGTATCACGTGATACGATCGTATGATTAAAGTTACGAGTGAATACAACATCAAATGATGTCGATTATGATAGTGTACCGCATCATTGGCAATCATTATATCACGTGATACGATCGTTTGATGAAAGTTACGAGTGAATATAACATCAAATGATGTCGAATAAGATTGTATAATGTATCATTAGCACTCATTGTTTCACGTGATACGATCGTATGATTAAAGTTACGATTGGAGATACTAATAAATGATGTTGAATATAATAGTGCACCATATCATTAGCACTTATTGTATCATGTGATGCGATCGTATGATTAAAGTTACAAGTGAATATAACATCAAATGATGTCGATTATAATAGTGTACCGCATCATTGGCACTCATTATATCTCGTGTTACTATCGTATGATTGAAGTCACGAGTGAATATTACATCAAATAATGCTAAATATGATTGTATATTGTAGCATTGACACTCATTGTATCACGAGATACGATCGTATGATTTAAGTCACGAGTGAATATAACATCAAATGATGTTGAATATGATTGTATAATGTATCATTAGCACTCATTGTTTCACGTGATACGATCGTATGATTAAAGTTACGAGTGAATATACTATAAATTGATGTCGATTATGATAGTGTACCACATCATTGGCACTCATTATATCACGTGATACGATCGTATAATGAAAGTTACGAGTGAATATAACATCAAATGATGTCGATTATAATAGTGTACCGCATCATTGGCACTCATTATATCACGTGATACTATCGTATGATTGAAGTCACGAGTGAATATAACATCAAATAATGCTAAATATGATTGTATAGTGTAGCATTGACACTCATTGTATCACGAGATACGATCGTATGATTGAAGTCACGAGTGAATATAACATCAAATAATGCTAAATATGATTGTATAGTGTAGCATTGACACTCATAGTATCACGAGATACGATCGTATGATTAAAGTCACGAGTGAATATAACATCAAATGATGTTGAATATGATTGTATAATGTATCATTAGCACTCATTGTTTCACGTGATACGATCGTATGATTAAAGTTACGAGTGAATATACTAATAAATGATGTCGATTATGATAGTGTACCGCATCATTGGCACTAATTGTATCACGTGATACGATCGTATGATCAAAGCTACGAGTTAACATAATAGGGCAGGAATTATTGTACCAGCTATGAATTACGCATTTTTGTAAAATTCTACTTTTTGACGATATTTTTCTTGTTTTGGTATGAGGAAATCATAATTGTTCAGGAGCTAACGTACCAGCTATAAAATACTCTTATATGTAAAAATTTAACTTTTTGATGACATTTTCCTTGTTTTGGTATCAGGAGAACATAATAAGGCAGGAGCTAACGTACTAGCTGAGAAATACGCATTTTTGTAAAAAATTTGAGTTTTCGACGATATTTTCCTTGTTTTGGTATCAGGAGAACATAATGGGGCAGGAGCTAACGTACTAACTATGAAATACGCATTTTCGAAAAATTCGACTTTTTGACGATATTTTCCTTGATTTCGTATCAGGAGAACATAAAAGTGCAGGAGCTAACGTTCCAGCTATGAAATACGCATTTTTGTAAAAATTTGAGTTTTCGACGATATTTTCCTTGTTTTCCTATCAGGAGAACATAATGGGGCAGGAGCTGACGTACTAGCTATGAAATACGCATTTTTAAAAAATTCGACTTTTTGACGATATTTTTCTTGATTTCGTATCAGGAGAACATAAAAGAGCAGGAGCTAACGTACTAGCTATGAAATACGCATTTTAAAAAAATTCAACTTTTTGACGATATTTTTCTCGTTTTCGTATCAGGAGAACATAATAGGGCAGGAGCTAACGTACCAGCTATGAAATACGCAATTTTTGTAAAAATTTGAGTTTTCGACGATATTTTCCTTGTTTTGGTATCAGGAGAACATAATGGGGCAGGAGCTAACGTACTAGCTATGAAATACGCATTTTCGAAAAATTCGACTTTTTGACGATATTTTTCTTGATTTCGTATCAGGAGAACATAAAAGAGCAGGAGCTAACGTACTAGCTATGAAATACGCATTTTTAAAAAATTCAACTTTTTGACGATATTTTTCTCGTTTTCGTATCAGGAGAACATAATAGGGCAGGAGCTAACGTACTAGCTATGAAATACCTATTTTTAAAAAATTCAACTTTTTGACGATATTTTTCTCGTTTTCGTATCAGGAGAACATAATAGGGCAGGAGCTAACGTACCAGCTATGAAATACGCATTTTTGTAAAAATTTGAGTTTTCGACGATATTTTCCTTGTTTTCCTATCAGGAGAACATAATGGGGCAGGAGCTGACGTACTAGCTATGAAATACGCATTTTTAAAAAATTCAACTTTTTGACGATATTTTTCTCGTTTTCGTATCAGGAGAACATAATGGGGCAGGAGCTAACGTACCAGCTATGAAATACGCATTTTTGTAAAAATTTGACTTTTGGACGATATTTTCCTTGTTTTGGTATCAGGAGAACATAATGGGACAGGAGCTAACGTACTAGCTCTAAATACGCATTTTTGTAAAAATTCGACTTTTTGACGTCATTTTTCTTATTTTGGTATCAGGAGAACATAAAGAGGCAAGAGCTAACGTACAAGATCATACGATCGTATGATCAAAGTTACGAGTGAATATGTCATCAAATGATGTCAAATATGATAGTGTGCCGTATCATTTGCACTTATTGTATCACGTGATACAATCGTATGATTGAAGTTACAGTGAATATACTATTAAATAATGTCGATTATGACAGTGTACTGTAGCATTGGCACTCATTGTATCACGTGATACGATCGTATGATTGAAGTCATGAATGAATATAACATCAAATGATGTCGATTATGATAGTGTGCCGCATCAATAACACACATTGTATCACATGATACGATTGTATGATTAAAGTTACGAGTGAATATAACATCAAATGATTTCGAATATGATAATGAACCACATCATTGGCAATCATTATATCACGTGATACCATCATATGATTGAAGTCACGAGTGAATATAACATCAAATGATGTTGTATTATTGTATACTGTATCATTAGCACTCATTGTTTCACGTGATACGATCGTATGATTAAAGTTACAGGTGAATATAATATCAATTGATGTCGTATATAATAGCGCACCATATCATTAGCACTTATTGTATCATGTGATGTGATCGTATGATTAATGTCACGAGTGAATATAACATCAAATAATGCTAAATATGATTGTATAGTGTAGCATTGACACTCATTGTATCACGAGATTCGATCGTATGATTAAAGTCACGAGTGAATATACTATAAAATGATGTCGATTATGATAGTGTACCACATCATTGGCACTCATTATATCACGTGATACGATCGTATGATTGAAGTCACGAGTGAATATAATATTAAATGATGTTAATTATGATAGTGTTGCGTATCATAAGCACTCATTGTATCACGTGATACGATCGTATGATGAAAGTTACGAGTGAATATAACATCAAATGATGTCGAATAGGATTGTATAATGTATCATTAGCACTTATTGTTTCACGTGATACGATCGTATGATTAAAGTTAAGATTGGAGATACTAATAAATGATGTTGAATATAATAGTGCACCATATCATTAGCACTTATTGTATCATGTGATGCGATCGTATGATTAAAGTTACAAGTGAATATACTATAAAATGATGTCGATTATAATAGTGTACCGCATCATTGGCACTCATTATATCACGTGATACTATCGTATGATTGAAGTCACGAGTGAATATAACATCAAATGATGCTAAATATGATTGTATAGTGTATCATTAGCACTCATTGTTTCACGTGATACGATCGTATGATTAAAGTTACGAGTAAATATAACATCAAATGATGTCGAATATGATAATGTACCGTATCATTAGCACTCATATTATCACGTGATACGATCGTATGATGAAAGTTACGAGTGAATATAACATCAAATGATGTTGAATATGATTGTATAATGTATCATTAGCACTCATTGTTTCACGTGATACGATCGTATGATTAAAGTTACGAGTAAATATAACATCAAATGATGTCGAATATGATAATGTACCGTATCATTAGCACTCATATTATCACGTGATACGATCGTATGATGAAAGTTACGAGTGAATATAACATCAAATGATGTCGATTATGATAGTGTACCTTATCATTGGCACTCATTATATCACGTGATACGATCGTATAATGAAAGTTACGAGTAAATATACTATTAAATAATGTCGATTATGATAGTGTACCGCATCATTGGCACTCATTATATCACGTGATACGATCGTATGATTGAAGTCACGAGTGAATATAACATCAAATGATGTCAATTATGATAGTGTTCCGTATCATAAGCACTCATTGTATCACGTGATACGATCGTATGATGAAAGTCACAAGTAAATTGTTATGTTCTTTTTAATAGTAACAAAAGCACACACATGTTGGGGTACGTGAGAAAACATATATATTTTATAAAGTAAACAAGTAAGTAGTGGTACATAAAGATGGAATCTATTCTACTGAATGCCAAAGGTAACATGAAGGTTATAACTAATAACAAAAGGCGGCACAAGGCTGCGTGCAAAATATTACAGACACAACAGATTCTCCCGCACTAAATTGAAAAACTGAGGTAACACAATTCAAGACATAATCATTAAATCGTGCCGGAAAGCGTATCTCACGACGAGGTCGGTCTTGATTCGGCGCTGCTGCTGGAGATGACGCTGCTGCTGGAGTAGGTGGAAGTCGGGGAACCTCAAATGATTGACTCGGTCCAAACGAAACGGATTTTGGCTTTGGAACCAAAGTTGCCACAATTTGGTCAATGTGGCGTTTTAGTATTCGCCCCGAAGAGTCGAGTCTGACCAAATAGTGCCGTTGGCCAAGTACTTTGATGACATCGCCGAACTGCCAAATCTTCCTGTTGTCACAGTAAAGGCGGATCTGGACAAGATTGGAATAGTGGACACTTTCCTCCATCAGTAAGACATTATAATGTACATCCCATCCTCGTCGCCAATTGTTATGTTCTTTTTAATAGTAACAAAAGCACACACATGTTGGGGTACGTGAGAAAACATATATATTTTATAAAGTAAACAAGTAAGTAGTGGTACATAAAGATGGAATCTATTCTGCTGAATGCCAAAGGTAACATGAAGGTTATAACTAATAACAAAAGGCGGCACAAGGCTGCGTGCAAAATATTACAGACACAACATAAATATACTATTAAATGATGTCGATTATGACAGTGTACCGTACCATTGGCACTCATAGTATCACGTGATACGATCGTATGATTGATGTCACGAATGAATATAACATCAAATGATGTCGATTATGATAGTGTACCGCATCATTAGCACACATTGTATCACGTGATACGATCGAATGATGAAAGTTACAAGTAAATATACTATTAAATGATGTCATTTTATGCCAGTGTACCGTACCATTGGCACTCATAGTATCACGTGATACGATCGTATGATTGAAGTCACGAGTGAATATAATATCAAATGATGTCAATTATGATAGTGTACCGCATCATTAGCACTCATTATATCACTTGATAGGATCGTATGATTGAAGTCACGAGTGAATATATCATCAAATGATGTTGAATATGATTGTATAATGTGTCATTGGCACACATTGTATCACGTGATACGATCGTATGATTAAAGTTACGAGTGAATACAACATCAAATGATGTCGAATAGGATTGTATAATGTATCATTAGCACTCATTGTTTCACGTGATACGATCGTATGATTAAAGTTACGATTAGAGATACTAATAAATGATGTTGAATTTAATAGTGCACCATATCATAAGCACTTATTGTATCATGTGATGCGATCGTATGATTAAAGTTACAAGTGAATATAACATCAAATGATGTCGATTATAATAGTGTACCGCATCATTGGCACTCATTATATCACGTGATACTATCGTATGATTGAAGTCACTAGTGAATATAACATCAAATAATGCTAAATATGATTGTATAGTGTAGCATTGACACTCATTGTATCACGAGATACAATCGTATGATTGAAGTCACGAGTGAATATAACATCAAATGATGTTGAATATGATTGTATAATGTATCATTAGCACTCATTGTTTCACGTGATACGATCGTATGATTAAAGTTACAGGTGAATATAACATCAAATGATGTCGATTATGATAGTGTACCGCATCATTGGCACTCATTATATCACGTGATACTATCGTATGATTGAAGTCACTAGTGAATATAACATCAAATGATGCTAAATATGACTGTATAGTGTATCATTAGCACTCATTGTTTCACGTGATACGATCGTATGATTAAAGTTACGAGTAAATATAACATCAAATGATGTCGAATATGATAATGTACCGTATCATGAGCACTCATTGTATCACGTGATACGATCGTATGATGAAAGTTACGAGTGAATATAACATCAAATGATGTCGATTATGATAGTGTACCACATCATTGGCACTTATTATATCACGTGATACGATCGTATAATGGAAGTCACGAGTGAATATACTATAAAATGATGTCGATTATGATAGTGTACCACATCATTGGCACTCATTATATCACGTGATACGATCGTATGATTGAAGTCACGAGTGAATATAATATCAAATGATGTCAATTATGATAGTGTTGCGTATCATAAGCACTCATTGTATCAGGTGATACGATCGTATGATGAAAGTTACGAGTGAATATAACATCAAATGATGTCGAATAGGATTGTATAATGTATCATTAGCACTTATTGTTTCACGTGATACGATCGTATGATTAAAGTTACGATTGGAGATACTAATAAATGATGTTGAATATAATAGTGCACCATATCATTAGCACTTATTGTATCATGTGATGCGATCGTATGATTAAAGTAACAAGTGAATATAACATCAAATGATGTCGATTATAATAGTGTACCGCATCATTGGCACTCATTATATCACGTGATGCTATCGTATGATTGAAGTCACGAGTGAATATAACATCAAATAATGCTAAATATGATTGTATAATGTGTCATTGGCACACATTGTATCACGTGATACGATCGTATGATTAAAGTTACGAGTGAATGCAACATCAAATGATGTCGATTATGATAGTGTACCGCATCATTGGCACTCATTATATCACGTGATACGATCGTATGATGAAAGTTACGAGTGAATATAACATCAAATGATGTCGAATAGGATTGTATAATGTATCATTAGCACTCATTGTTTCACGTGATACGATCGTATGATTAAAGTTACGATTGGAGATACTAATAAATGATGTTGAATATAATAGTGCACCATATCATTAGCACTTATTGTATCATGTGATGCGATCGTATGATTGAAGTCACGAGTGAATATAACATCAAATGATGTCGAATTTGATAATGTACCGTATCATGAGCACTCATTGTATCACGTGATACGATCGTATGATGAAAGTTACGAGTGAATATAACATCAAATGATGTCGATTATGATAGTGTACCACATCATTGGCACTAATTGTATCACGTGATACGATCGTGTGATCAAAGCTACGAGTTAACATAATAGGGCAGGAATTATTGTACCAGCTATGAAATACGCATTTTTGTAAAATTCTACTTTTTGACGATATTTTTCTTGTTTTGGTATGAGGAAATCATAATTGTTCAGGAGCTAACGTACCAGCTATAAAATACTCTTATATGTAAAAATTTACCTTTTTGATGACATTTTCCTTGTTTTGGTATCAGGAGAACATAATGGGGTTGGAGCTGACGTACTAGCTATGAAATACGCATTTTTTAAAAATTCGACTTTTTGACGATATTTTCCTGGTTTTCGTATCAGGAGAACATAATAGGGCAGGAGCTAACGTACCAGCTATGAAATACGCAATTTTTGTAAAAATTTGAGTTTTCGACGATATTTTCCTTGTTTTGGTATCAGGAGAACATAATGGGACAGGAGCTAACGTACTAGCTCTAAATACGCATTTTTGTAAAAATTCGACTTTTTGACGACATTTTTCTTGTTTTGGTATCAGGAGAACATAATGGGGCAGGTGCTAACGTACAAGCTATGAAATACGCATTTTTGTAAAAATTCAACTTTTTTAAAATGTTTTCTTTGTTTTGGTATCAGGAGAACTTAAAGGGGGAAGAGCTAACGTACAAGGTCATACGATCGTATGATCAAAGTTACGAGTGAATATGACATCAAATGATGTCAAATATGATAGTGTGCCGTATCATTTGCACTTATTGTATCACGTGATACAATCGTATGATTGAAGTTACAGTGAATATACTATTAAATAATGTCGATTATGACAGTGTACTGTATCATTGGCACTTATTGTATCACGTGATACGATCGTATGATTGAAGTCATGAATGAATATAACATCAAATGATGTTTATTATGATAGCGCACCATATCATTAGCACTTATTGTATAATGTGATGTGATCGTATGATAAAAGTTACAAGTGAATATAAAATCAAATAATGTCGATTATAATAGTATAGCACATCATTGGCACTCATTATATCACGTGATACGATCGTATGATTAAGGTTACGAGTGAATAAACTATTAAATGATGTCGAATATGATAGTGTACCGCATCATTGGCACTCATTGTTTCACATGATACGATCGTATGATTAAAGTTACGATTGGAGATACTAATAAATGATGTTGAATATAATAGTGCACCATATCATTAGCACTTATTGTATCATGTGATGCGATCGTATGATTAAAGTTACAAGTGAATATAACATCGAATGATGTCGATTATAATAGTGTACCGCATCATTGGCACTCATTATATCACGTGATGCTATCGTATGATTGAAGTCACGAGTGAATATAACATCAAATAATGCTAAATATGATTGTATAATGTGTCATTGGCACACATTGTATCACGTGATACGATCGTTTGATTAAAGTTACGAGTGAATGCAACATCAAATGATGTCGATTATGATAGTGTACCGCATCATTGGCACTCATTATATCACGTGATACGATCGTATGATGAAAGTTACGAGTGAATATAACATCAAATGATGTCGAATAGGATTGTATAATGTATCATTAGCACTCATTGTTTCACGTGATACGATCGTATGATTGAAGTCACGAGTGAATATAACATAAATGATGTCGAATATGATAATGTACCGTATCATGAGCACTCATTGTATCACGTGATACGATCGTATGATGAAAGTTACGAGTGAATATAACATCAAATGATGTCGATTATGATAGTGTACCACATCATTGGCACTAATTGTATCACGTGATACGATCGTATGATCAAAGCTACGAGTTAACATAATAGGGCAGGAATTATTGTACCAGCTATGAAATACGCATTTTTGTAAAATTCTACTTTTTGACGATATTTTTCTTGTTTTGGTATGAGGAAATCATAATTGTTCAGGAGCTAACGTACCAGCTATAAAATACTCTTATATGTAAAAATTTACCTTTTTGATGACATTTTCCTTGTTTTGGTATCAGGAGAACATAATGGGGCAGGAGCTGACGTACTAGCTATGAAATACGCATTTTTTAAAAATTCGACTTTTTGACGATATTTTCCTGGTTTTCGTATCAGGAGAACATAATAGGGCAGGAGCTAACGTACCAGCTATGAAATACGCAATTTTTGTAAAAATTTGAGTTTTCGACGATATTTTCCTTGTTTTGGTATCAGGAGAACATAATGGGGCAGGAGCTAACTAGCTATGAAATACGCATTTTCGAAAAATTCGACTTTTTGACGATATTTTTCTTGATTTCGTATCAGGAGAACATAAAAGAGCAGGAGCTAACGTACCAGCTATGAAATACGCATTTTTGTAAAAATTTGACTTTTGGACGATATTTTCTTTGTTTCGGTATCAGGAGAACATAATGGGACAGGAGCTAACGTACTAGCTCTAAATACGCATTTTTGTAAAAATTCGACTTTTTGACGACATTTTTCTTGTTTTGGTATCAGGAGAACATAATGGGGCAGGTGCTAACGTACAAGCTATGAAATACGCATTTTTGTAAAAATTCAACTTTTTTAAAATGTTTTCTTTGTTTTGGTATCAGGAGAACATAAAGGGGGAAGAGCTAACGTACAAGGTCATACGATCGTATGATCAAAGTTACGAGTGAATATGACATCAAATGATGTCAAATATGATAGTGTGCCGTATCATTTGCACTTATTGTATCACGTGATACAATCGTATGATTGAAGTTACAGTGAATATACTATTAAATAATGTCGATTATGACAGTGTACTGTATCATTGGCACTTATTGTATCACGTGATACGATCGTATGATTGAAGTCATGAATGAATATAACATCAAATGATGTTTATTATGATAGCGCACCATATCATTAGCACTTATTGTATAATGTGATGTGATCGTATGATAAAAGTTACAAGTGAATATAACATCAAATAATGTCGATTATAATAGTATAGCACATCATTGGCACTCATTATATCACGTGATACGATCGTATGATTAAGGTTACGAGTGAATAAACTATTAAATGATGTCGAATATGATAGTGTACCGCATCATTGGCACTCATTGTTTCACATGATACGATCGTATGATTAAAGTTACAGGTGAATATAACATCAAATGATGTCGATTATGATAGTGTACCGCATCATTGGCAATCATTATATCACGTGATACGATCGTTTGATGAAAGTTACGAGTGAATATAACATCAAATAATGTCGAATAGGATTGTATAATGTATCATTAGCACTCATTGTTTCACGTGATACGATCGTATGATTAAAGTTACGATTGGAGATACTAATAAATGATGTTGAATATAATAGTGCACCATATCATTAGCACTTATTGTATCATGTGATGCGATCGTATGATTAAAGTTACAAGTGAATATAACATCAAATGATGTCGATTATAATAGTGTACCGCATCATTGGCACTCATTATATCACGTGTTACTATCGTATGATTGAAGTCACGAGTGAATATTACATCAAATAATGCTAAATATGATTGTATATTGTAGCATTGACACTCATTGTATCACGAGATACGATCGTATGATTAAAGTCACGAGTGAATATAACATCAAATGATGTTGAATATGATTGTATAATGTATCATTAGCACTCATTGTTTCACGTGATACGATCGTATGATTAAAGTTACGAGTGAATATACTATAAAATGATGTCGATTATGATAGTGTACCACATCATTGGCACTCATTATATCACGTGATACGATCGTATAATGAAAGTTACGAGTAAATATAACATCAAATGATGTCGATTATAATAGTGTACCGCATCATTGGCACTCATTATATCACGTGATACTATCGTATGATTGAAGTCACGAGTGAATATAACATCAAATAATGCTAAATATGATTGTATAGTGTAGCATTGACGCTCATTGTATCACGAGATACGATCGTATGATTGAAGTCACGAGTGAATATAACATCAAATAATGCTAAATATGATTGTATAGTGTAGCATTGACACTCATAGTATCACGAGATACGATCGTATGATTAAAGTCACGAGTGAATATAACATCAAATGATGTTGAATATGATTGTATAATGTATCATTAGCACTCATTGTTTCACGTGATACGATCGTATGATTAAAGTTACGAGTGAATATACTATTAAATGATGTCGATTATGATAGTGTACCGCATCATTGGCACTAATTGTATCACGTGATACGATCGTATGATCAAAGCTACGAGTTAACATAATAGGGCAGGAATTATTGTACCAGCTATGAATTATGCATTTTTGTAAAATTCTACTTTTTGACGATATTTTTCTTGTTTTGGTATGAGGAAATCATAATTGTTCAGGAGCTAACGTACCAGCTATAAAATACTCTTATATGTAAAAATTTAACTTTTTGATGACATTTTCCTTGTTTTGGTATCAGGAGAACATAATAAGGCAGGAGCTAACGTACTAGCTGAGAAATACGCATTTTTGTAAAAATTTGAGTTTTCGACGATATTTTCCTTGTTTTGGTATCAGGAGAACATAATGGGGCAGGAGCTAACGTACTAACTATGAAATACGCATTTTCGAAAAATTCGACTTTTTGACGATATTTTCCTTGATTTCGTATCAGGAGAACATAAAAGAGCAGGAGCTAACGTTCCAGCTATGAAATACCCATTTTTTAAAAATTCGACTTTATGACGATATTTTCCTTGTTTTCGGTATCAGGAGAACATAATGGGACAGGAGCTAACGTACTAGCTCTAAATACGCATTTTTGTAAAAATTCGACTTTTTGACGACATTTTTCTTGTTTTGGTATCAGGAGAACATAATGGGGCAGGTGCTAACGTACAAGCTATGAAATACGCATTTTTGTAAAAATTCAACTTTTTTAAAATGTTTTCTTTGTTTTGGTATCAGGAGAACATAAAGGGGGAAGAGCTAACGTACAAGGTCATACGATCGTATGATCAAAGTTACGAGTGAATATGACATCAAATGATGTCAAATATGATAGTGTGCCGTATCATTTGCACTTATTGTATCACGTGATACAATCGTATGATTGAAGTTACAGTGAATATACTATTAAATAATGTCGATTATGACAGTGTACTGTATCATTGGCACTTATTGTATCACGTGATACGATCGTATGATTGAAGTCATGAATGAATATAACATCAAATGATGTTTATTATGATAGCGCACCATATCATTAGCACTTATTGTATAATGTGATGTGATCGTATGATAAAAGTTACAAGTGAATATAAAATCAAATAATGTCGATTATAATAGTATAGCACATCATTGGCACTCATTATATCACGTGATACGATCGTATGATTGAGGTTACGAGTGAATAAACTATTAAATGATGTCGAATATGATAGTGTACCGCATCATTGGCACTCATTGTTTCACATGATACGATCGTATGATTAAAGTTACAGGTGAATATAACATCAAATGATGTCGATTATGATAGTGTACCGCATCATTGGCAATCATTATATCACGTGATACGATCGTTTGATGAAAGTTACGAGTGAATATAACATCAAATGATGTCGAATAGGATTGTATAATGTATCATTAGCACTCATTGTTTCACGTGATACGATCGTATGATTAAAGTTACGATTGGAGATACTAATAAATGATGTTGAATATAATAGTGCACCATATCATTAGCACTTATTGTATCATGTGATGCGATCGTATGATTAAAGTTACAAGTGAATATAACATCAAATGATGTCGATTATAATAGTGTACCGCATCATTGGCACTCATTATATCACGTGATACTATCGTATGATTGAAGTCACGAGTGAATATAACATCAAATAATGCTAAATATGATTGTATAGTGTAGCATTGACACTCATTGTATCACGAGATACGATCGTATGATTGAAGTCACGAGTGAATATAACATCAAATAATGCTAAATATGATTGTATAGTGTAGCATTGACACTCATAGTATCACGAGATACGATCGTATGATTAAAGTCACGAGTGAATATAACATCAAATGATGTTGAATATGATTGTATAATGTATCATTAGCACTCATTGTTTCACGTGATACGATCGTATGATTAAAGTTACGAGTGAATATACTATTAAATGATGTCGATTATGATAGTGTACCGCATCATTGGCACTAATTGTATCACGTGATACGATCGTATGATCAAAGCTACGAGTTAACATAATAGGGCAGGAATTATTGTACCAGCTATGAATTATGCATTTTTGTAAAATTCTACTTTTTGACGATATTTTTCTTGTTTTGGTATGAGGAAATCATAATTGTTCAGGAGCTAACGTACCAGCTATAAAATACTCTTATATGTAAAAATTTGAGTTTTCGACGATATTTTCCTTGTTTTGGTATCAGGAGAACATAATGGGGCAGGAGCTAACTAGCTATGAAATACGCATTTTCGAAAAATTCGACTTTTTGACGATATTTTTCTTGATTTCGTATCAGGAGAACATAAAAGAGCAGGAGCTAACGTACCAGCTATGAAATACGCATTTTTGTAAAAATTTGACTTTTGGACGATATTTTCTTTGTTTCGGTATCAGGAGAACATAATGGGACAGGAGCTAACGTACTAGCTCTAAATACGCATTTTTGTAAAAATTCAACTTTTTGACGACATTTTTCTTGTTTTGGTATCAGGAGAACATAATGGGGCAGGTGCTAACGTACAAGCTATGAAATACGCATTTTTGTAAAAATTCAACTTTTTTAAAATGTTTTCTTTGTTTTGGTATCAGGAGAACATAAAGGGGGAAGAGCTAACGTACAAGGTCATACGATCGTATGATCAAAGTTACGAGTGAATATGACATCAAATGATGTCAAATATGATAGTGTGCCGTATCATTTGCACTTATTGTATCACGTGATACAATCGTATGATTGAAGTTACAGTGAATATACTATTAAATAATGTCGATTATGACAGTGTACTGTATCATTGGCACTTATTGTATCACGTGATACGATCGTATGATTGAAGTCATGAATGAATATAACATCAAATGATGTTTATTATGATAGCGCACCATATCATTAGCACTTATTGTATAATGTGATGTGATCGTATGATAAAAGTTACAAGTGAATATAACATCAAATAATGTCGATTATAATAGTATAGCACATCATTGGCACTCATTATATCACGTGATACGATCGTATGATTAAGGTTACGAGTGAATAAACTATTAAATGATGTCGAATATGATAGTGTACCGCATCATTGGCACTCATTGTTTCACATGATACGATCGTATGATTAAAGTTACAGGTGAATATAACATCAAATGATGTCGATTATGATAGTGTACCGCATCATTGGCAATCATTATATCACGTGATACGATCGTTTGATGAAAGTTACGAGTGAATATAACATCAAATGATGTCGAATAGGATTGTATAATGTATCATTAGCACTCATTGTTTCACGTGATACGATCGTATGATTAAAGTTACGATTGGAGATACTAATAAATGATGTTGAATATAATAGTGCACCATATCATTAGCACTTATTGTATCATGTGATGCGATCGTATGATTAAAGTTACAAGTGAATATAACATCAAATGATGTCGATTATAATAGTGTACCGCATCATTGGCACTCATTATATCACGTGTTACTATCGTATGATTGAAGTCACGAGTGAATATTACATCAAATAATGCTAAATATGATTGTATATTGTAGCATTGACACTCATTGTATCACGAGATACGATCGTATGATTAAAGTCACGAGTGAATATAACATCAAATGATGTTGAATATGATTGTATAATGTATCATTAGCACTCATTGTTTCACGTGATACGATCGTATGATTAAAGTTACGAGTGAATATACTATAAAATGATGTCGATTATGATAGTGTACCACATCATTGGCACTCATTATATCACGTGATACGATCGTATAATGAAAGTTACGAGTAAATATAACATCAAATGATGTCGATTATAATAGTGTACCGCATCATTGGCACTCATTATATCACGTGATACTATCGTATGATTGAAGTCACGAGTGAATATAACATCAAATAATGCTAAATATGATTGTATAGTGTAGCATTGACGCTCATTGTATCACGAGATACGATCGTATGATTGAAGTCACGAGTGAATATAACATCAAATAATGCTAAATATGATTGTATAGTGTAGCATTGACACTCATTATATCACGTGATACGATCGTATAATGAAAGTTACGAGTGAATATACTATTAAATGATGTCGATTATGATAGTGTACCGCATCATTGGCACTAATTGTATCACGTGATACGATCGTATGATCAAAGCTACGAGTTAACATAATAGGGCAGGAATTATTGTACCAGCTATGAATTATGCATTTTTGTAAAATTCTACTTTTTGACGATATTTTTCTTGTTTTGGTATGAGGAAATCATAATTGTTCAGGAGCTAACGTACCAGCTATAAAATACTCTTATATGTAAAAATTTAACTTTTTGATGACATTTTCCTTGTTTTGGTATCAGGAGAACATAATAAGGCAGGAGCTAACGTACTAGCTGAGAAATACGCATTTTTGTAAAAATTTGAGTTTTCGACGATATTTTCCTTGTTTTGGTATCAGGAGAACATAATGGGGCAGGAGCTAACGTACTAACTATGAAATACGCATTTTCGAAAAATTCGACTTTTTGACGATATTTTCCTTGATTTCGTATCAGGAGAACATAAAAGAGCAGGAGCTAACGTTCCAGCTATGAAATACCCATTTTTTAAAAATTCGACTTTATGACGATATTTTCCTTGTTTTCGGTATCAGGAGAACATAATGGGACAGGAGCTAACGTACTAGCTCTAAATACGCATTTTTGTAAAAATTCGACTTTTTGACGACATTTTTCTTGTTTTGGTATCAGGAGAACATAATGGGGCAGGTGCTAACGTACAAGCTATGAAATACGCATTTTTGTAAAAATTCAACTTTTTTAAAATGTTTTCTTTGTTTTGGTATCAGGAGAACATAAAGGGGGAAGAGCTAACGTACAAGGTCATACGATCGTATGATCAAAGTTACGAGTGAATATGACATCAAATGATGTCAAATATGATAGTGTGCCGTATCATTTGCACTTATTGTATCACGTGATACAATCGTATGATTGAAGTTACAGTGAATATACTATTAAATAATGTCGATTATGACAGTGTACTGTATCATTGGCACTTATTGTATCACGTGATACGATCGTATGATTGAAGTCATGAATGAATATAACATCAAATGATGTTTATTATGATAGCGCACCATATCATTAGCACTTATTGTATAATGTGATGTGATCGTATGATAAAAGTTACAAGTGAATATAAAATCAAATAATGTCGATTATAATAGTATAGCACATCATTGGCACTCATTATATCACGTGATACGATCGTATGATTAAGGTTACGAGTGAATAAACTATTAAATGATGTCGAATATGATAGTGTACAGCATCATTGGCACTCATTGTTTCACATGATACGATCGTATGATTAAAGTTACAGGTGAATATAACATCAAATGATGTCGATTATGATAGTGTACCGCATCATTGGCAATCATTATATCACGTGATACGATCGTTTGATGAAAGTTACGAGTGAATATAACATCAAATGATGTCGAATAGGATTGTATAATGTATCATTAGCACTCATTGTTTCACGTGATACGATCGTATGATTAAAGTTACGATTGGAGATACTAATAAATGATGTTGAATATAATAGTGCACCATATCATTAGCACTTATTGTATCATGTGATGCGATCGTATGATTAAAGTTACAAGTGAATATAACATCAAATGATGTCGATTATAATAGTGTACCGCATCATTGGCACTCATTATATCACGTGTTACTATCGTATGATTGAAGTCACGAGTGAATATTACATCAAATAATGCTAAATATGATTGTATATTGTAGCATTGACACTCATTGTATCACGAGATACGATCGTATGATTAAAGTCACGAGTGAATATAACATCAAATGATGTTGAATATGATTGTATAATGTATCATTAGCACTCATTGTTTCACGTGATACGATCGTATGATTAAAGTTACGAGTGAATATACTATAAAATGATGTCGATTATGATAGTGTACCACATCATTGGCACTCATTATATCACGTGATACGATCGTATAATGAAAGTTACGAGTAAATATAACATCAAATGATGTCGATTATAATAGTGTACCGCATCATTGGCACTCATTATATCACGTGATACTATCGTATGATTGAAGTCACGAGTGAATATAACATCAAATAATGCTAAATATGATTGTATAGTGTAGCATTGACGCTCATTGTATCACGAGATACGATCGTATGATTGAAGTCACGAGTGAATATAACATCAAATAATGCTAAATATGATTGTATAGTGTAGCATTGACACTCATTATATCACGTGATACGATCGTATAATGAAAGTTACGAGTGAATATACTATTAAATGATGTCGATTATGATAGTGTACCGCATCATTGGCACTAATTGTATCACGTGATACGATCGTATGATCAAAGCTACGAGTTAACATAATAGGGCAGGAATTATTGTACCAGCTATGAATTATGCATTTTTGTAAAATTCTACTTTTTGACGATATTTTTCTTGTTTTGGTATGAGGAAATCATAATTGTTCAGGAGCTAACGTACCAGCTATAAAATACTCTTATATGTAAAAATTTAACTTTTTGATGACATTTTCCTTGTTTTGGTATCAGGAGAACATAATAAGGCAGGAGCTAACGTACTAGCTGAGAAATACGCATTTTTGTAAAAATTTGAGTTTTCGACGATATTTTCCTTGTTTTGGTATCAGGAGAACATAATGGGGCAGGAGCTAACGTACTAACTATGAAATACGCATTTTCGAAAAATTCGACTTTTTGACGATATTTTCCTTGATTTCGTATCAGGAGAACATAAAAGAGCAGGAGCTAACGTTCCAGCTATGAAATACCCATTTTTTAAAAATTCGACTTTATGACGATATTTTCCTTGTTTTCGGTATCAGGAGAACATAATGGGACAGGAGCTAACGTACTAGCTCTAAATACGCATTTTTGTAAAAATTCGACTTTTTGACGACATTTTTCTTGTTTTGGTATCAGGAGAACATAATGGGGCAGGTGCTAACGTACAAGCTATGAAATACGCATTTTTGTAAAAATTCAACTTTTTTAAAATGTTTTCTTTGTTTTGGTATCAGGAGAACATAAAGGGGGAAGAGCTAACGTACAAGGTCATACGATCGTATGATCAAAGTTACGAGTGAATATGACATCAAATGATGTCAAATATGATAGTGTGCCGTATCATTTGCACTTATTGTATCACGTGATACAATCGTATGATTGAAGTTACAGTGAATATACTATTAAATAATGTCGATTATGACAGTGTACTGTATCATTGGCACTTATTGTATCACGTGATACGATCGTATGATTGAAGTCATGAATGAATATAACATCAAATGATGTTTATTATGATAGCGCACCATATCATTAGCACTTATTGTATAATGTGATGTGATCGTATGATAAAAGTTACAAGTGAATATAAAATCAAATAATGTCGATTATAATAGTATAGCACATCATTGGCACTCATTATATCACGTGATACGATCGTATGATTAAGGTTA
Source organism: Acanthosoma haemorrhoidale (assembly GCA_930367205.1). Lineage (NCBI taxonomy): Eukaryota > Metazoa > Arthropoda > Insecta > Hemiptera > Acanthosomatidae > Acanthosoma > Acanthosoma haemorrhoidale. The sequence goes on from OV884014.1 coordinate 119,162,159, forward strand.
CGAGTGAATAAACTATTAAATGATGTCGAATATGATAGTGTACAGCATCATTGGCACTCATTGTTTCACATGATACGATCGTATGATTAAAGTTACAGGTGAATATAACATCAAATGATGTCGATTATGATAGTGTACCGCATCATTGGCAATCATTATATCACGTGATACGATCGTTTGATGAAAGTTACGAGTGAATATAACATCAAATGATGTCGAATAGGATTGTATAATGTATCATTAGCACTCATTGTTTCACGTGATACGATCGTATGATTAAAGTTACGATTGGAGATACTAATAAATGATGTTGAATATAATAGTGCACCATATCATTAGCACTTATTGTATCATGTGATGCGATCGTATGATTAAAGTTACAAGTGAATATAACATCAAATGATGTCGATTATAATAGTGTACCGCATCATTGGCACTCATTATATCACGTGATACTATCGTATGATTGAAGTCACGAGTGAATATAACATCAAATAATGCTAAATATGATTGTATAGTGTAGCATTGACACTCATTGTATCACGAGATACGATCGTATGATTAAAGTCACGAGTGAATATAACATCAAATAATGCTAAATATGATTGTATAGTGTAGCATTGACACTCATAGTATCACGAGATACGATCGTATGATTAAAGTCACGAGTGAATATAACATCAAATGATGTTGAATATGATTGTATAATGTATCATTAGCACTCATTGTTTCACGTGATACGATCGTATGATTAAAGTTACGAGTGAATATACTATTAAATGATGTCGATTATGATAGTGTACCGCATCATTGGCACTAATTGTATCACGTGATACGATCGTATGATCAAAGCTACGAGTTAACATAATAGGGCAGGAATTATTGTACCAGCTATGAATTATGCATTTTTGTAAAATTCTACTTTTTGACGATATTTTTCTTGTTTTGGTATGAGGAAATCATAATTGTTCAGGAGCTAACGTACCAGCTATAAAATACTCTTATATGTAAAAATTTAACTTTTTGATGACATTTTCCTTGTTTTGGTATCAGGAGAACATAATAAGGCAGGAGCTAACGTACTAGCTGAGAAATACGCATTTTTGTAAAAATTTGAGTTTTCGACGATATTTTCCTTGTTTTGGTATCAGGAGAACATAATGGGGCAGGAGCTAACGTACTAACTATGAAATACGCATTTTCGAAAAATTCGACTTTTTGAAGATATTTTCCTTGATTTCGTATCAGGAGAACATAAAAGAGCAGGAGCTAACGTTCCAGCTATGAAATACCCATTTTTTAAAAATTCGACTTTATGACGATATTTTCCTTGTTTTCGGTATCAGGAGAACATAATGGGACAGGAGCTAACGTACTAGCTCTAAATACGCATTTTTGTAAAAATTCGACTTTTTGACGACATTTTTCTTGTTTTGGTATCAGGAGAACATAATGGGGCAGGTGCTAACGTACAAGCTATGAAATACGCATTTTTGTAAAAATTCAACTTTTTTAAAATGTTTTCTTTGTTTTGGTATCAGGAGAACATAAAGGGGGAAGAGCTAACGTACAAGGTCATACGATCGTATGATCAAAGTTACGAGTGAATATGACATCAAATGATGTCAAATATGATAGTGTGCCGTATCATTTGCACTTATTGTATCACGTGATACAATCGTATGATTGAAGTAACAGTGAATATACTATTAAATAATGTCGATTATGACAGTGTACTGTATCATTGGCACTTATTGTATCACGTGATACGATCGTATGATTGAAGTCATGAATGAATATAACATCAAATGATGTTTATTATGATAGCGCACCATATCATTAGCACTTATTGTATAATGTGATGTGATCGTATGATAAAAGTTACAAGTGAATATAAAATCAAATAATGTCGATTATAATAGTATAGCACATCATTGGCACTCATTATATCACGTGATACGATCGTATGATTAAGGTTACGAGTGAATAAACTATTAAATGATGTCGAATATGATAGTGTACCGCATCATTGGCACTCATTGTTTCACATGATACGATCGTATGATTAAAGTTACAGGTGAATATAACATCAAATGATGTCGATTATGATAGTGTACCGCATCATTGGCAATCATTATATCACGTGATACGATCGTTTGATGAAAGTTACGAGTGAATATAACATCAAATGATGTCGAATAGGATTGAATAATGTATCATTAGCACTCATTGTTTCACGTGATACGATCGTATGATTAAAGTTACGATTGGAGATACTAATAAATGATGTTGAATATAATAGTGCACCATATCATTAGCACTTATTGTATCATGTGATGCGATCGTATGATTAAAGTTACAAGTGAATATAACATCAAATGATGTCGATTATAATAGTGTACCGCATCATTGGCACTCATTATATCTCGTGTTACTATCGTATGATTGAAGTCACGAGTGAATATTACATCAAATAATGCTAAATATGATTGTATATTGTAGCATTAACACTCATTGTATCACGATATACGATCGTATGATTAAAGTCACGAGTGAATATAACATCAAATGATGTTGAATATGATTGTATAATGTATCATTAGCACTCATTGTTTCACGTGATACGATCGTATGATTAAAGTTACGAGTGAATATACTATAAAATGATGTCGATTATGATAGTGTACCGCATCATTGGCACTAATTGTATCACGTGATACGATCGTATGATCAAAGCTACGAGTTAACATAATAGGGCAGGAATTATTGTACCAGCTATGAATTATGCATTTTTGTAAAATTCTACTTTTTGACGATATTTTTCTTGTTTTGGTATGAGGAAATCATAATTGTTCAGGAGCTAACGTACCAGCTATAAAATACTCTTATATGTAAAAATTTAACTTTTTGATGACATTTTCCTTGTTTTGGTATCAGGAGAACATAATAAGGCAGGAGCTAACGTACTAGCTGAGAAATACGCATTTTTGTAAAAATTTGAGTTTTCGACGATATTTTCCTTGTTTTGGTATCAGGAGAACATAATGGGGCAGGAGCTAACGTACTAACTATGAAATACGCATTTTCGAAAAATTCGACTTTTTGACGATATTTTCCTTGATTTCGTATCAGGAGAACATAAAAGAGCAGGAGCTAACGTTCCAGCTATGAAATACCCATTTTTTAAAAATTCGACTTTATGACGATATTTTCCTTGTTTTCGGTATCAGGAGAACATAATGGGACAGGAGCTAACGTACTAGCTCTAAATACGCATTTTTGTAAAAATTCGACTTTTTGACGACATTTTTCTTGTTTTGGTATCAGGAGAACATAATGGGGCAGGTGCTAACGTACAAGCTATGAAATACGCATTTTTGTAAAAATTCAACTTTTTTAAAATGTTTTCTTTGTTTTGGTATCAGGAGAACATAAAGGGGGAAGAGCTAACGTACAAGGTCATACGATCGTATGATCAAAGTTACGAGTGAATATGACATCAAATGATGTCAAATATGATAGTGTGCCGTATCATTTGCACTTATTGTATCACGTGATACAATCGTATGATTGAAGTTACAGTGAATATACTATTAAATAATGTCGATTATGACAGTGTACTGTATCATTGGCACTTATTGTATCACGTGATACGATCGTATGATTGAAGTCATGAATGAATATAACATCAAATGATGTTTATTATGATAGCGCACCATATCATTAGCACTTATTGTATAATGTGATGTGATCGTATGATAAAAGTTACAAGTGAATATAAAATCAAATAATGTCGATTATAATAGTATAGCACATCATTGGCACTCATTATATCACGTGATACGATCGTATGATTAAGGTTACGAGTGAATAAACTATTAAATGATGTCGAATATGATAGTGTACCGCATCATTGGCACTCATTGTTTCACATGATACGATCGTATGATTAAAGTTACAGGTGAATATAACATCAAATGATGTCGATTATGATAGTGTACCGCATCATTGGCAATCATTATATCACGTGATACGATCGTTTGATGAAAGTTACGAGTGAATATAACATCAAATGATGTCGAATAGGATTGTATAATGTATCATTAGCACTCATTGTTTCACGTGATACGATCGTATGATTAAAGTTACGATTGGAGATACTAATAAATGATGTTGAATATAATAGTGCACCATATCATTAGCACTTATTGTATCATGTGATGCGATCGTATGATTAAAGTTACAAGTGAATATAACATCAAATGATGTCGATTATAATAGTGTACCGCATCATTGGCACTCATTATATCACGTGATACTATCGTATGATTGAAGTCACGAGTGAATATAACATCAAATAATGCTAAATATGATTGTATAGTGTAGCATTGACGCTCATTGTATCACGAGATACGATCGTATGATTGAAGTCACGAGTGAATATAACATCAAATAATGCTAAATATGATTGTATAGTGTAGCATTGACACTCATAGTATCACGAGATACGATCGTATGATTAAAGTCACGAGTGAATATAACATCAAATGATGTTGAATATGATTGTATAATGTATCATTAGCACTCATTGTTTCACGTGATACGATCGTATGATTAAAGTTACGAGTGAATATACTATTAAATGATGTCGATTATGATAGTGTACCGCATCATTGGCACTAATTGTATCACGTGATACGATCGTATGATCAAAGCTACGAGTTAACATAATAGGGCAGGAATTATTGTACCAGCTATGAATTATGCATTTTTGTAAAATTCTACTTTTTGACGATATTTTTCTTGTTTTGGTATGAGGAAATCATAATTGTTCAGGAGCTAACGTACCAGCTATAAAATACTCTTATATGTAAAAATTTGAGTTTTCGACGATATTTTCCTTGTTTTGGTATCAGGAGAACATAATGGGGCAGGAGCTAACTAGCTATGAAATACGCATTTTCGAAAAATTCGACTTTTTGACGATATTTTTCTTGATTTCGTATCAGGAGAACATAAAAGAGCAGGAGCTAACGTACCAGCTATGAAATACGCATTTTTGTAAAAATTTGACTTTTGGACGATATTTTCTTTGTTTCGGTATCAGGAGAACATAATGGGACAGGAGCTAACGTACTAACTCTAAATACGCATTTTTGTAAAAATTCGACTTTTTGACGACATTTTTCTTGTTTTGGTATCAGGAGAACATAATGGGGCAGGTGCTAACGTACAAGCTATGAAATACGCATTTTTGTAAAAATTCAACTTTTTTAAAATGTTTTCTTTGTTTTGGTATCAGGAGAACATAAAGGGGGAAGAGCTAACGTACAAGGTCATACGATCGTATGATCAAAGTTACGAGTGAATATGACATCAAATGATGTCAAATATGATAGTGTGCCGTATCATTTGCACTTATTGTATCACGTGATACAATCGTATGATTGAAGTTACAGTGAATATACTATTAAATAATGTCGATTATGACAGTGTACTGTATCATTGGCACTTATTGTATCACGTGATACGATCGTATGATTGAAGTCATGAATGAATATAACATCAAATGATGTTTATTATGATAGCGCACCATATCATTAGCACTTATTGTATAATGTGATGTGATCGTATGATAAAAGTTACAAGTGAATATAACATCAAATAATGTCGATTATAATAGTATAGCACATCATTGGCACTCATTATATCACGTGATACGATCGTATGATTAAGGTTACGAGTGAATAAACTATTAAATGATGTCGAATATGATAGTGTACCGCATCATTGGCACTCATTGTTTCACATGATACGATCGTATGATTAAAGTTACAGGTGAATATAACATCAAATGATGTCGATTATGATAGTGTACCGCATCATTGGCAATCATTATATCACGTGATACGATCGTTTGATGAAAGTTACGAGTGAATATAACATCAAATGATGTCGAATAGGATTGTATAATGTATCATTAGCACTCATTGTTTCACGTGATACGATCGTATGATTAAAGTTACGATTGGAGATACTAATAAATGATGTTGAATATAATAGTGCACCATATCATTAGCACTTATTGTATCATGTGATGCGATCGTATGATTAAAGTTACAAGTGAATATAACATCAAATGATGTCGATTATAATAGTGTACCGCATCATTGGCACTCATTATATCACGTGTTACTATCGTATGATTGAAGTCACGAGTGAATATTACATCAAATAATGCTAAATATGATTGTATATTGTAGCATTGACACTCATTGTATCACGAGATACGATCGTATGATTAAAGTCACGAGTGAATATAACATCAAATGATGTTGAATATGATTGTATAATGTATCATTAGCACTCATTGTTTCACGTGATACGATCGTATGATTAAAGTTACGAGTGAATATACTATAAAATGATGTCGATTATGATAGTGTACCACATCATTGGCACTCATTATATCACGTGATACGATCGTATAATGAAAGTTACGAGTAAATATAACATCAAATGATGTCGAATAGGATTGTATAATGTATCATTAGCACTCATTGTTTCACGTGATACGATCGTATGATTAAAGTTACGATTGGAGATACTAATAAATGATGTTGAATATAATAGTGCACCATATCATTAGCACTTATTGTATCATGTGATGCGATCGTATGATTAAAGTTACAAGTGAATATAACATCAAATGATGTCGATTATAATAGTGTACCGCATCATTGGCACTCATTATATCACGTGATACTATCGTATGATTGAAGTCACGAGTGAATATAACATCAAATAATGCTAAATATGATTGTATAGTGTAGCATTGACGCTCATTGTATCACGAGATACGATCGTATGATTGAAGTCACGAGTGAATATAACATCAAATAATGCTAAATATGATTGTATAGTGTAGCATTGACACTCATTATATCACGTGATACGATCGTATAATGAAAGTTACGAGTGAATATACTATTAAATGATGTCGATTATGATAGTGTACCGCATCATTGGCACTAATTGTATCACGTGATACGATCGTATGATCAAAGCTACGAGTTAACATAATAGGGCAGGAATTATTGTACCAGCTATGAATTATGCATTTTTGTAAAATTCTACTTTTTGACGATATTTTTCTTGTTTTGGTATGAGGAAATCATAATTGTTCAGGAGCTAACGTACCAGCTATAAAATACTCTTATATGTAAAAATTTAACTTTTTGATGACATTTTCCTTGTTTTGGTATCAGGAGAACATAATAAGGCAGGAGCTAACGTACTAGCTGAGAAATACGCATTTTTGTAAAAATTTGAGTTTTCGACGATATTTTCCTTGTTTTGGTATCAGGAGAACATAATGGGGCAGGAGCTAACGTACTAACTATGAAATACGCATTTTCGAAAAATTCGACTTTTTGACGATATTTTCCTTGATTTCGTATCAGGAGAACATAAAAGAGCAGGAGCTAACGTTCCAGCTATGAAATACCCATTTTTTAAAAATTCGACTTTATGACGATATTTTCCTTGTTTTCGGTATCAGGAGAACATAATGGGACAGGAGCTAACGTACTAGCTCTAAATACGCATTTTTGTAAAAATTCGACTTTTTGACGACATTTTTCTTGTTTTGGTATCAGGAGAACATAATGGGGCAGGTGCTAACGTACAAGCTATGAAATACGCATTTTTGTAAAAATTCAACTTTTTTAAAATGTTTTCTTTGTTTTGGTATCAGGAGAACATAAAGGGGGAAGAGCTAACGTACAAGGTCATACGATCGTATGATCAAAGTTACGAGTGAATATGACATCAAATGATGTCAAATATGATAGTGTGCCGTATCATTTGCACTTATTGTATCACGTGATACAATCGTATGATTGAAGTTACAGTGAATATACTATTAAATAATGTCGATTATGACAGTGTACTGTATCATTGGCACTTATTGTATCACGTGATACGATCGTATGATTGAAGTCATGAATGAATATAACATCAAATGATGTTTATTATGATAGCGCACCATATCATTAGCACTTATTGTATAATGTGATGTGATCGTATGATAAAAGTTACAAGTGAATATAAAATCAAATAATGTCGATTATAATAGTATAGCACATCATTGGCACTCATTATATCACGTGATACGATCGTATGATTAAGGTTACGAGTGAATAAACTATTAAATGATGTCGAATATGATAGTGTACAGCATCATTGGCACTCATTGTTTCACATGATACGATCGTATGATTAAAGTTACAGGTGAATATAACATCAAATGATGTCGATTATGATAGTGTACCGCATCATTGGCAATCATTATATCACGTGATACGATCGTTTGATGAAAGTTACGAGTGAATATAACATCAAATGATGTCGAATAGGATTGTATAATGTATCATTAGCACTCATTGTTTCACGTGATACGATCGTATGATTAAAGTTACGATTGGAGATACTAATAAATGATGTTGAATATAATAGTGCACCATATCATTAGCACTTATTGTATCATGTGATGCGATCGTATGATTAAAGTTACAAGTGAATATAACATCAAATGATGTCGATTATAATAGTGTACCGCATCATTGGCACTCATTATATCACGTGATACTATCGTATGATTGAAGTCACGAGTGAATATAACATCAAATAATGCTAAATATGATTGTATAGTGTAGCATTGACGCTCATTGTATCACGAGATACGATCGTATGATTGAAGTCACGAGTGAATATAACATCAAATAATGCTAAATATGATTGTATAGTGTAGCATTGACACTCATAGTATCACGAGATACGATCGTATGATTAAAGTCACGAGTGAATATAACATCAAATGATGTTGAATATGATTGTATAATGTATCATTAGCACTCATTGTTTCACGTGATACGATCGTATGATTAAAGTTACGAGTGAATATACTATTAAATGATGTCGATTATGATAGTGTAACGCATCATTGGCACTAATTGTATCACGTGATACGATCGTATGATCAAAGCTACGAGTTAACATAATAGGGCAGGAATTATTGTACCAGCTATGAATTATGCATTTTTGTAAAATTCTACTTTTTGACGATATTTTTCTTGTTTTGGTATGAGGAAATCATAATTGTTCAGGAGCTAACGTACCAGCTATAAAATACTCTTATATGTAAAAATTTAACTTTTTGATGACATTTTCCTTGTTTTGGTATCAGGAGAACATAATAAGGCAGGAGCTAACGTACTAGCTGAGAAATACGCATTTTTGTAAAAATTTGAGTTTTCGACGATATTTTCCTTGTTTTGGTATCAGGAGAACATAATGGGGCAGGAGCTAACGTACTAACTATGAAATACGCATTTTCGAAAAATTCGACTTTTTGAAGATATTTTCCTTGATTTCGTATCAGGAGAACATAAAAGAGCAGGAGCTAACGTTCCAGCTATGAAATACCCATTTTTTAAAAATTCGACTTTATGACGATATTTTCCTTGTTTTCGGTATCAGGAGAACATAATGGGACAGGAGCTAACGTACTAGCTCTAAATACGCATTTTTGTAAAAATTCGACTTTTTGACGACATTTTTCTTGTTTTGGTATCAGGAGAACATAATGGGGCAGGTGCTAACGTACAAGCTATGAAATACGCATTTTTGTAAAAATTCAACTTTTTTAAAATGTTTTCTTTGTTTTGGTATCAGGAGAACATAAAGGGGGAAGAGCTAACGTACAAGGTCATACGATCGTATGATCAAAGTTACGAGTGAATATGACATCAAATGATGTCAAATATGATAGTGTGCCGTATCATTTGCACTTATTGTATCACGTGATACAATCGTATGATTGAAGTTACAGTGAATATACTATTAAATAATGCTAAATATGATTGTATATTGTAGCATTAACACTCATTGTATCACGATATACGATCGTATGATTAAAGTCACGAGTGAATATAACATCAAATGATGTTGAATATGATTGTATAATGTATCATTAGCACTCATTGTTTCACGTGATACGATCGTATGATTAAAGTTACGAGTGAATATACTATAAAATGATGTCGATTATGATAGTGTACCACATCATTGGCACTCATTATATCACGTGATACGATCGTATAATGAAAGTTACGAGTGAATATAACATCAAATGATTTCGAATATGATAATGAACCGCATCATTGGCAATCATTATATCACGTGATACCATCATATGATTGAAGTCACGAGTGAATATAACATCAAATGATGTTGGATATGATTGTATAATGTATCATTAGCACTCATTGTTTCACGTGATACGATCGTATGATTAAAGTTACAGGTGAATATAATATCAATTGATGTCGTATATAATAGCGCACCATATCATTAGCACTTATTGTATCATGTGATGTGATCGTATGATTGAAGTCACGAGTGAATATAACATCAAATAATGCTAAATATGATTGTATAGTGTAGCATTGACACTCATTGTATCACGAGATTCGATCGTATGATTAAAGTCACGAGTGATTATACTATAAAATGATGTCGATTATGATAGTGTACCACATCATTGGCACTCATTATATCACGTGATACGATCGTATGATTGAAGTCACGAGTGAATATAATATTAAATGATGTTAATTATGATAGTGTTGCGTATCATAAGCACTCATTGTATCACGTGATACGATCGTATGATGAAAGTTACGAGAGAATATAACATCAAATAATGTCGAATAGGATTGTATAATGTATCATTAGCACTTATTGTTTCACGTGATACGATCGTATGATTAAAGTTACGATTGGAGATACTAATAAATGATGTTGAATATAATAGTGCACCATATCATTAGCACTTATTGTATCATGTGATGCGATCGTATGATTAAAGTTACAAGTGAATATACTATAAAATGATGTCGATTATAATAGTGTACCGCATCATTGGCACTCATTATATCACGTGATACTATCGTATGATTGAAGTCACGAGTGAATATAACATCAAATGATGCTAAATATGATTGTATAGTGTATCATTAGCACTCATTGTTTCACGTGATACGATCGTATGATTAAAGTTACGAGTAAATATAACATCAAATGATGTCGAATATGATAATGTACCGTATCATTAGCACTCATATTATCACGTGATACGATCGTATGATGAAAGTTACGAGTGAATATAACATCAAATGATGTTGAATATGATTGTATAATGTATCATTAGCACTCATTGTTTCACGTGATACGATCGTATGATTAAAGTTACGAGTAAATATAACATCAAATGATGTCGAATATGATAATGTACCGTATCATTAGAACTCATTGTATCACGTGATACGATCGTATGATGAAAGTTACGAGTGAATATAACATCAAATGATGTTGAATATGATTGTATAATGTATCATTAGCACTCATTGTTTCACGTGATACGATCGTATGATTAAAGTTACGAGTAAATATAACATCAAATGATGTCGAATATGATAATGTACCGTATCATTAACACTCATTGTATCACGTGATACGATCGTATGATGAAAGTTACGAGTGAATATAACATCAAATGATGTCGATTATGATAGTGTACCGCATCATTGGCACTCATTATATCACGTGATACGATCGTATGATTGAAGTCACGAGTGAATATAACATCAAATGATGTCAATTATGATAGTGTTCCGTATCATAAGCACTCATTGTATCACGTGATACGATCGTATGATGAAAGTTACAAGTAAATATACTATTAAATGATGTCGATTATGACAGTGTACCGTACCATTGGCACTCATAGTATCACGTGATACGATCGTATGATTAAAGTCACGAATGAATATAACATCAAATGATGTCGATTATGATAGTGTACCGCATCATTAGCACACATTGTATCACGTGGTACGATCGTGTGATTGAAGTCATGAATGAATATAACATCAAATGATGTCGATTATGATAGCGCACCATATCATTAGCACTTATTGTATAATGTGATGTGATCGTATGATAAAAGTTACAAGTGAATATAAAATCAAATAATGTCGATTATAATAGTATAGCACATCATTGGCACTCATTATATCACGTGATACGATCGTATGATTAAGGTTACGAGTGAATAAACTATTAAATGATGTCGAATATGATAGTGTACCGCATCATTGGCACTCATTGTTTCACGTGATACGATCGTATGATTAAAGTTACAGGTGAATATAACATCAAATGATGTCGATTATGATAGTGTACTGCATCATTGGCACTCATTATATCACTTGATACGATCGTATGATAGTAGTCACGAGTGAATATATCATCAAATGATGTTGAATATGATTGTATAATGTGTCATTGGCAAACATTGTATCACGTGATACGATCGTATGATTAAAGTTACGAGTGAATACAACATCAAATGATGTCGATTATGATAGTGTACCGCATCATTGGCAATCATTATATCACGTGATACGATCGTTTGATGAAAGTTACGAGTGAATTTAACATCAAATGATGTCGAATAGGATTGTATAATGTATCATTAGCACTCATTGTTTCACGTGATACGATCGTATGATTAAAGTTACTATTGGAGATACTAATAAATGATGTTGAATATAATAGTGCACCATATCATTAGCACTTATTGTATCATGTGATGCGATCGTATGATTAAAGTTACAAGTGAATATAACATCAAATGATGTCGATTATAATAGTGTACCGCATCATTGGCACTCATTATATCTCGTGTTACTATCGTATGATTGAAGTCACGAGTGAATATTACATCAAATAATGCTAAATATGATTGTATATTGTAGCATTGACACTCATTGTATCACGAGATACGATCGTATGATTAAAGTCACGAGTGAATATAACATCAAATGATGTTGAATATGATTGTATAATGTATCATTAGCACTCATTGTTTCACGTGATACGATCGTATGATTAAAGTTACGAGTGAATATACTATAAATTGATGTCGATTATGATAGTGTACCACATCATTGGCACTCATTATATCACGTGATACGATCGTATAATGAAAGTTACGAGTGAATATAACATCAAATGATGTCGATTATAATAGTGTACCGCATCATTGGCACTCATTATATCACGTGATACTATCGTATGATTGAAGTCACGAGTGAATATAACATCAAATAATGCTAAATATGATTGTATAGTGTAGCATTGACACTCATTGTATCACGAGATACGATCGTATGATTGAAGTCACGAGTGAATATAACATCAAATAATGCTAAATATGATTGTATAGTGTAGCATTGACACTCATAGTATCACGAGATACGATCGTATGATTAAAGTCACGAGTGAATATAACATCAAATGATGTTGAATATGATTGTATAATGTATCATTAGCACTCATTGTTTCACGTGATACGATCGTATGATTAAAGTTACGAGTGAATATACTAATAAACGATGTCGATTATGATAGTGTACCGCATCATTGGCACTAATTGTATCACGTGATACGATCGTATGATCAAAGCTACGAGTTAACATAATAGGGCAGGAATTATTGTACCAGCTATGAATTACGCATTTTTGTAAAATTCTACTTTTTGACGATATTTTTCTTGTTTTGGTATGAGGAAATCATAATTGTTCAGGAGCTAACGTACCAGCTATAAAATACTCTTATATGTAAAAATTTAACTTTTTGATGACATTTTCCTTGTTTTGGTATCAGGAGAACATAATAAGGCAGGAGCTAACGTACTAGCTGAGAAATACGCATTTTTGTAAAAAATTTGAGTTTTCGACGATATTTTCCTTGTTTTGGTATCAGGAGAACATAATGGGGCAGGAGCTAACGTACTAACTATGAAATACGCATTTTCGAAAAATTCGACTTTTTGACGATATTTTTCTTGATTTCGTATCAGGAGAACATAAAAGAGCAGGAGCTAACGTACTAGCTATGAAATACGCATTTTTAAAAAATTCAACTTTTTGACGATATTTTTCTCGTTTTCGTATCAGGAGAACATAATAGGGCAGGAGCTAACGTACTAGCTATGAAATACCTATTTTTAAAAAATTCAACTTTTTGACGATATTTTTCTCGTTTTCGTATCAGGAGAACATAATAGGGCAGGAGCTAACGTACCAGCTATGAAATACGCAATTTTTGTAAAAATTTGAGTTTTCGACGATATTTTCCTTGTTTTGGTATCAGGAGAACATAATGGGGCAGGAGCTAACGTACTAGCTATGAAATACGCATTTTCGAAAAATTCGACTTTTTGACGATATTTTTCTTGATTTCGTATCAGGAGAACATAAAAGAGCAGGAGCTAACGTACTAGCTATGAAATACGCATTTTTAAAAAATTCAACTTTTTGACGATATTTTTCTCGTTTTCGTATCAGGAGAACATAATAGGGCAGGAGCTAACGTACTAGCTATGAAATACCTATTTTTAAAAAATTCAACTTTTTGACGATATTTTTCTCGTTTTCGTATCAGGAGAACATAATAGGGGAGGAGCTAACGTACCAGCTATGAAATACGCATTTTTGTAAAAATTTGAGTTTTCGACGATATTTTCCTTGTTTTCCTATCAGGAGAACATAATGGGGCAGGAGCTGACGTACTAGCTATGAAATACGCATTTTTAAAAAATTCGAATTTTTGACGATATTTTTCTTGATTTCGTATCAGGAGAACATAAAAGAGCAGGAGCTAACGTACTAGGTATGAAATACGCATTTTAAAAAAATTCAACTTTTTGACGATATTTTTCTCGTTTTCGTATCAGGAGAACATAATAGGGCAGGAGCTAACGTACCAGCTATGAAATACGCAATTTTTGTAAAAATTTGAGTTTTCGACGATATTTTCCTTGTTTTGGTATCAGGAGAACATAATGGGGCAGGAGCTAACGTACTAGCTATGAAATACGCATTTTCGAAAAATTCGACTTTTTGACGATATTTTTCTTGATTTCGTATCAGGAGAACATAAAAGAGCAGGAGCTAACGTACTAGCTATGAAATACGCATTTTTAAAAAATTCAACTTTTTGACGATATTTTTCTCGTTTTCGTATCAGGAGAACATAATAGGGCAGGAGCTAACGTACTAGCTATGAAATACCTATTTTTAAAAAATTCAACTTTTTGACGATATTTTTCTCGTTTTCGTATCAGGAGAACATAATAGGGCAGGAGCTAACGTACCAGCTATGAAATACGCATTTTTGTAAAAATTTGACTTTTGGACGATATTTTCCTTGTTTTGGTATCAGGAGAACATAATGGGACAGGAGCTAACGTACTAGCTCTAAATACGCATTTTTGTAAAAATTCGACTTTTTGACGTCATTTTTCTTATTTTGGTATCAGGAGAACATAAAGGGGCAAGAGCTAACGTACAAGATCATACGATCGTATGATCAAAGTTACGAGTGAATATGTCATCAAATGATGTCAAATATGATAGTGTGCCTTATCATTTGCACTTATTGTATCACGTGATACAATCGTATGATTGAAGTTACAGTGAATATACTATTAAATAATGTCGATTATGACAGTGTACTGTAGCATTGGCACTCATTGTATCACGTGATACGATCGTATGATTGAAGTCATGAATGAATATAACATCAAATGATGTCGATTATGATAGTGTGCCGCATCAATAACACACATGATACGATTGTATGATTAAAGTTACGAGTGAATATAACATCAAATGATTTCGAATATGATAATGAACCGCATCATTGGCAATCATTATATCACGTGATACCATCATATGATTGAAGTCACGAGTGAATATAACATCAAATGATGTTGTATGATTGTATAATGTATCATTAGCACTCATTGTTTCACGTGATACGATCGTATGATTAAAGTTACAGGTGAATATAATATCAATTGATGTCGTATATAATAGCGCACCATATCATTAGCACTTATTGTATCATGTGATGTGATCGTATGATTAATGTCACGAGTGAATATAACATCAAATAATGCTAAATATGATTGTATAGTGTAGCATTGACACTCATTGTATCACGAGATTCGATCGTATGATTAAAGTCACGAGTGAATATACTATAAAATGATGTCGATTATGATAGTGTACCACATCATTGGCACTCATTATATCACGTGATACGATCGTATGATTGAAGTCACGAGTGAATATAATATTAAATGATGTTAATTATGATAGTGTTGCGTATCATAAGCACTCATTGTATCACGTGATACGATCGTATGATGAAAGTTACGAGTGAATATAACATCAAATGATGTCGAATAGGATTGTATAATGTGTCATTGGCACACATTATATCACGTGATACTATCGTATGATTGAAGTCACGAGTGAATATAACATCAAATAATGCTAAATATGATTGTATAGTGTAGCATTGACACTCATTGTATCACGAGATACGATCGTATGATTGAAGTCACGAGTGAATATAACATCAAATAATGCTAAATATGATTGTATAGTGTAGCATTGACACTCATAGTATCACGAGATACGATCGTATGATTAAAGTCACGAGTGAATATAACATCAAATGATGTTGAATATGATTGTATAATGTATCATTAGCACTCATTGTTTCACGTGATACGATCGTATGATTAAAGTTACGAGTGAATATACTAATAAACGATGTCGATTATGATAGTGTACCGCATCATTGGCACTAATTGTATCACGTGATACGATCGTATGATCAAAGCTACGAGTTAACATAATAGGGCAGGAATTATTGTACCAGCTATGAATTACGCATTTTTGTAAAATTCTACTTTTTGACGATATTTTTCTTGTTTTGGTATGAGGAAATCATAATTGTTCAGGAGCTAACGTACCAGCTATAAAATACTCTTATATGTAAAAATTTAACTTTTTGATGACATTTTCCTTGTTTTGGTATCAGGAGAACATAATAAGGCAGGAGCTAACGTACTAGCTGAGAAATACGCATTTTTGTAAAAAATTTGAGTTTTCGACGATATTTTCCTTGTTTTGGTATCAGGAGAACATAATGGGGCAGGAGCTAACGTACTAACTATGAAATACGCATTTTCGAAAAATTCGACTTTTTGACGATATTTTTCTTGATTTCGTATCAGGAGAACATAAAAGAGCAGGAGCTAACGTACTAGCTATGAAATACGCATTTTTAAAAAATTCAACTTTTTGACGATATTTTTCTCGTTTTCGTATCAGGAGAACATAATAGGGCAGGAGCTAACGTACTAGCTATGAAATACCTATTTTTAAAAAATTCAACTTTTTGACGATATTTTTCTCGTTTTCGTATCAGGAGAACATAATAGGGCAGGAGCTAACGTACCAGCTATGAAATACGCAATTTTTGTAAAAATTTGAGTTTTCGACGATATTTTCCTTGTTTTGGTATCAGGAGAACATAATGGGGCAGGAGATAACGTACTAGCTATGAAATACGCATTTTCGAAAAATTCGACTTTTTGACGATATTTTTCTTGATTTCGTATCAGGAGAACATAAAAGAGCAGGAGCTAACGTACTAGCTATGAAATACGCATTTTTAAAAAATTCAACTTTTTGACGATATTTTTCTCGTTTTCGTATCAGGAGAACATAATAGGGCAGGAGCTAACGTACTAGCTATGAAATACCTATTTTTAAAAAATTCAACTTTTTGACGATATTTTTCTCGTTTTCGTATCAGGAGAACATAATAGGGCAGGAGCTAACGTACCAGCTATGAAATACGCATTTTTGTAAAAATTTGAGTTTTCGACGATATTTTCCTTGTTTTCCTATCAGGAGAACATAATGGGGCAGGAGCTGACGTACTAGCTATGAAATACGCATTTTTAAAAAATTCGAATTTTTGACGATATTTTTCTTGATTTCGTATCAGGAGAACATAAAAGAGCAGGAGCTAACGTACTAGCTATGAAATACGCATTTTAAAAAAATTCAACTTTTTGACGATATTTTTCTCGTTTTCGTATCAGGAGAACATAATAGGGCAGGAGCTAACGTACCAGCTATGAAATACGCAATTTTTGTAAAAATTTGAGTTTTCGACGATATTTTCCTTGTTTTGGTATCAGGAGAACATAATGGGGCAGGAGCTAACGTACTAGCTATGAAATACGCATTTTCGAAAAATTCGACTTTTTGACGATATTTTTCTTGATTTCGTATCAGGAGAACATAAAAGAGCAGGAGCTAACGTACTAGCTATGAAATACGCATTTTTAAAAAATTCAACTTTTTGACGATATTTTTCTCGTTTTCGTATCAGGAGAACATAATAGGGCAGGAGCTAACGTACTAGCTATGAAATACCTATTTTTAAAAAATTCAACTTTTTGACGATATTTTTCTCGTTTTCGTATCAGGAGAACATAATAGGGCAGGAGCTAACGTACCAGCTATGAAATACGCATTTTTGTAAAAATTTGACTTTTGGACGATATTTTCCTTGTTTTGGTATCAGGAGAACATAATGGGACAGGAGCTAACGTACTAGCTCTAAATACGCATTTTTGTAAAAATTCGACTTTTTGACGTCATTTTTCTTATTTTGGTATCAGGAGAACATAAAGGGGCAAGAGCTAACGTACAAGATCATACGATCGTATGATCAAAGTTACGAGTGAATATGTCATCAAATGATGTCAAATATGATAGTGTGCCGTATCATTTGCACTTATTGTATCACGTGATACAATCGTATGATTGAAGTTACAGTGAATATACTATTAAATAATGTCGATTATGACAGTGTACTGTAGCATTGGCACTCATTGTATCACGTGATACGATCGTATGATTGAAGTCATGAATGAATATAACATCAAATGATGTCGATTATGATAGTGTGCCGCATCAATAACACACATGATACGATTGTATGATTAAAGTTACGAGTGAATATAACATCAAATGATTTCGAATATGATAATGAACCGCATCATTGGCAATCATTATATCACGTGATACCATCATATGATTGAAGTCACGAGTGAATATAACATCAAATGATGTTGTATGATTGTATAATGTATCATTAGCACTCATTGTTTCACGTGATACGATCGTATGATTAAAGTTACAGGTGAATATAATATCAATTGATGTCGTATATAATAGCGCACCATATCATTAGCACTTATTGTATCATGTGATGTGATCGTATGATTAATGTCACGAGTGAATATAACATCAAATAATGCTAAATATGATTGTATAGTGTAGCATTGACACTCATTGTATCACGAGATTCGATCGTATGATTAAAGTCACGAGTGAATATACTATAAAATGATGTCGATTATGATAGTGTACCACATCATTGGCACTCATTATATCACGTGATACGATCGTATGATTGAAGTCACGAGTGAATATAATATTAAATGATGTTAATTATGATAGTGTTGCGTATCATAAGCACTCATTGTATCACGTGATACGATCGTATGATGAAAGTTACGAGTGAATATAACATCAAATGATGTCGAATAGGATTGTATAATGTATCATTAGCACTTATTGTTTCACGTGATACGATCGTATGATTAAAGTTACGATTGGAGATACTAATAAATGATGTTGAATATAATAGTGCACCATATCATTAGCACTTATTGTATCACTTGATACGATCGTATGATAGTAGTCACGAGTGAATATATCATCAAATGATGTTGAATATGATTGTATAATGTGTCATTGGCAAACATTGTATCACGTGATCAAAGCTACGAGTTAACATAATAGGGCAGGAATTATTGTACCAGCTATGAAATACGCATTTTTGTAAAATTCTACTTTTTGACGATATTTTTCTTGTTTTGGTATGAGGAAATCATAATTGTTCAGGAGCTAACGTACCAGCTATAAAATACTCTTATATGTAAAAATTTACCTTTTTGATGACATTTTCCTTGTTTTGGTATCAGGAGAACATAATGGGGCAGGAGCTGACGTACTAGCTATGAAATACGCATTTTTAAAAAATTCGACTTTTTGACGATATTTTTCTTGATTTCGTATCAGGAGAACATAAAAGAGCAGGAGCTAACGTACTAGCTATGAAATACGCATTTTAAAAAAATTCAACTTTTTGACGATATTTTTCTCGTTTTCGTATCAGGAGAACATAATAGGGCAGGAGCTAACGTACCAGCTATGAAATACGCAATTTTTGTAAAAATTTGAGTTTTCGACGATATTTTCCTTGTTTTGGTATCAGGAGAACATAATGGGGCAGGAGATAACGTACTAGCTATGAAATACGCATTTTCGAAAAATTCGACTTTTTGACGATATTTTTCTTGATTTCGTATCAGGAGAACATAAAAGAGCAGGAGCTAACGTACTAGCTATGAAATACGCATTTTTAAAAAATTCAACTTTTTGACGATATTTTTCTCGTTTTCGTATCAGGAGAACATAATAGGGCAGGAGCTAACGTACTAGCTATGAAATACCTATTTTTAAAAAATTCAACTTTTTGACGATATTTTTCTCGTTTTCGTATCAGGAGAACATAATAGGGCAGGAGCTAACGTACCAGCTATGAAATACGCATTTTTGTAAAAATTTGAGTTTTCGACGATATTTTCCTTGTTTTCCTATCAGGAGAACATAATGGGGCAGGAGCTGACGTACTAGCTATGAAATACGCATTTTTAAAAAATTCGACTTTTTGACGATATTTTTCTTGATTTCGTATCAGGAGAACATAGAAGAGCAGGAGCTAACGTACTAGCTATGAAATACGCATTTTAAAAAAATTCAACTTTTTGACGATATTTTTCTCGTTTTCGTATCAGGAGAACATAATAGGGCAGGAGCTAACGTACCAGCTATGAAATACGCATTTTTGTAAAAATTTGAGTTTTCGACGATATTTTCCTTGTTTTCCTATCAGGAGAACATAATGGGGCAGGAGCTGACGTACTAGCTATGAAATACGCATTTTTAAAAAATTCGAATTTTTGACGATATTTTTCTTGATTTCGTATCAGGAGAACATAAAAGAGCAGGAGCTAACGTACTAGCTATGAAATACGCATTTTAAAAAAATTCAACTTTTTGACGATATTTTTCTCGTTTTCGTATCAGGAGAACATAATAGGGCAGGAGCTAACGTACCAGCTATGAAATACGCAATTTTTGTAAAAATTTGAGTTTTCGACGATATTTTCCTTGTTTTGGTATCAGGAGAACATAATGGGGCAGGAGCTAACGTACTAGCTATGAAATACGCATTTTCGAAAAATTCGACTTTTTGACGATATTTTTCTTGATTTCGTATCAGGAGAACATAATGGGGCAGGAGCTGACGTACTAGCTATGAAATACGCATTTTTAAAAAATTCGAATTTTTGACGATATTTTTCTTGATTTCGTATCAGGAGAACATAAAAGAGCAGGAGCTAACGTACTAGCTATGAAATACGCATTTTAAAAAAATTCAACTTTTTGACGATATTTTTCTCGTTTTCGTATCAGGAGAACATAATAGGGCAGGAGCTAACGTACCAGCTATGAAATACGCAATTTTTGTAAAAATTTGAGTTTTCGACGATATTTTCCTTGTTTTGGTATCAGGAGAACATAATGGGGCAGGAGCTAACGTACTAGCTATGAAATACGCATTTTCGAAAAATTCGACTTTTTGACGATATTTTTCTTGATTTCGTATCAGGAGAACATAAAAGAGCAGGAGCTAACGTACTAGCTATGAAATACGCATTTTTAAAAAATTCAACTTTTTGACGATATTTTTCTCGTTTTCGTATCAGGAGAACATAATAGGGCAGGAGCTAACGTACTAGCTATGAAATACCTATTTTTAAAAAATTCAACTTTTTGACGATATTTTTCTCGTTTTCGTATCAGGAGAACATAATAGGGCAGGAGCTAACGTACCAGCTATGAAATACGCATTTTTGTAAAAATTTGACTTTTGGACGATATTTTCCTTGTTTTGGTATCAGGAGAACATAATGGGACAGGAGCTAACGTACTAGCTCTAAATACGCATTTTTGTAAAAATTCGACTTTTTGACGTCATTTTTCTTATTTTGGTATCAGGAGAACATAAAGGGGCAAGAGCTAACGTACAAGATCATACGATCGTATGATCAAAGTTACGAGTGAATATGTCATCAAATGATGTCAAATATGATAGTGTGCCGTATCATTTGCACTTATTGTATCACGTGATACAATCGTATGATTGAAGTTACAGTGAATATACTATTAAATAATGTCGATTATGACAGTGTACTGTAGCATTGGCACTCATTGTATCACGTGATACGATCGTATGATTGAAGTCATGAATGAATATAACATCAAATGATGTCGATTATGATAGTGTGCCGCATCAATAACACACATGATACGATTGTATGATTAAAGTTACGAGTGAATATAACATCAAATGATTTCGAATATGATAATGAACCGCATCATTGGCAATCATTATATCACGTGATACCATCATATGATTGAAGTCACGAGTGAATATAACATCAAATGATGTTGTATGATTGTATAATGTATCATTAGCACTCATTGTTTCACGTGATACGATCGTATGATTAAAGTTACAAGTGAATATAACATCAAATGATGTCGATTATAATAGTGTACCGCATCATTGGCACTCATTATATCACGTGATACTATCGTATGATTGAAGTCACGAGTGAATATAACATCAAATAATGCTAAATATGATTGTATAGTGTAGCATTGACACTCATTGTATCACGAGATACAATCGTATGATTGAAGTCACGAGTGAATATAACATCAAATGATGTTGAATATGATTGTATAATGTATCATTAGCACTCATTGTTTCACGTGATACGATCGTATGATTAAAGTTACAGGTGAATATAACATCAAATGATGTCGATTATGATAGTGTACCGCATCATTGGCACTCATTATATCACGTGATACTATCGTATGATTGAAGTCACTAGTGAATATAACATCAAATGATGCTAAATATGATTGTATAGTGTAGCATTGACACTCATTGTATCACGAGATACGATCGTATGATTAAAGTTACGATTGGAGATACTAATAAATGATGTTGAATATAATAGTGCACCATATCATTAGCACTTATTGTATCACTTGATACGATCGTATGATAGTAGTCACGAGTGAATATATCATCAAATGATGTTGAATATGATTGTATAATGTGTCATTGGCAAACATTGTATCACGTGATACGATCGTATGATTAAAGTTACGAGTGAATACAACATCAAATGATGTCGATTATGATAGTGTACCGCATCATTGGCAATCATTATATCACGTGATACGATCGTATGATTGAAGTCACGAGTGAATATAACATCAAATGATGCTAAATATGATTGTATAGTGTATCATTAGCACTCATTGTTTCACGTGATACGATCGTATGATTAAAGTTACGAGTAAATATAACATCAAATGATGTCGAATATGATAATGTACCGTATCATTAGCACTCATATTATCACGTGATACGATCGTATGATGAAAGTTACGAGTGAATATAACATCAAATGATGTTGAATATGATTGTATAATGTATCATTAGCACTCATTGTTTCACGTGATACGATCGTATGATTAAAGTTACGATTAGAGATACTAATAAATGATGTTGAATTTAATAGTGCACCATATCATAAGCACTTATTGTATCATGTGATGCGATCGTATGATTAAAGTCACGAATGAATATAACATCAAATGATGTCGATTATGATAGTGTACCGCATCATTAGCACACATTGTATCACGTGATACGATCGAATGATGAAAGTTACAAGTAAATATACTATTAAATGATGTCATTTTATGCCAGTGTACCGTACCATTGGCACTCATAGTATCACGTGATACGATCGTATGATTGAAGTCACGAGTGAATATAATATCAAATGATGTCAATTATGATAGTGTACCGCATCATTGGCACTCATTATATCACTTGATACGATCGTATGATTGAAGTCACGAGTGAATATATCATCAAATGATGTTGAATATGATTGTATAATGTGTCATTGGCACACATTGTATCACGTGATACGATCGTATGATTAAAGTTACGAGTGAATACAACATCAAATGATGTCGAATAGGATTGTATAATGTATCATTAGCACTCATTGTTTCACGTGATACGATCGTATGATTAAAGTTACGATTAGAGATACTAATAAATGATGTTGAATTTAATAGTGCACCATATCATAAGCACTTATTGTATCATGTGATGCGATCGTATGATTAAAGTTACAAGTGAATATAACATCAAATGATGTCGATTATAATAGTGTACCTTATCATTGGCACTCATTATATCACGTGATACGATCGTATAATGAAAGTTACGAGTAAATATACTATTAAATAATGTCGATTATGATAGTGTACCGCATCATTGGCACTCATTATATCACGTGATACGATCGTATGATTGAAGTCACGAGTGAATATAACATCAAATGATGTCAATTATGATAGTGTTCCGTATCATAAGCACTCATTGTATCACGTGATACGATCGTATGATGAAAGTCACAAGTAAATTGTTATGTTCTTTTTAATAGTAACAAAAGCACACACATGTTGGGGTACGTGAGAAAAGATATATATTTTATAAAGTAAACAAGTAAGTAGTGGTACATAAAGATGGAATCTATTCTA
Organism: Acanthosoma haemorrhoidale; assembly: GCA_930367205.1. Lineage (NCBI taxonomy): Eukaryota > Metazoa > Arthropoda > Insecta > Hemiptera > Acanthosomatidae > Acanthosoma > Acanthosoma haemorrhoidale. The sequence goes on from OV884014.1 coordinate 119,186,995, forward strand.
CTGAATGCCAAAGGTAACATGAAGGTTATAACTAATAACAAAAGGCGGCACAAGGCTGCGTGCAAAATATTACAGACACAACAGATTCTCCCGCACTAAATTGAAAAACTCAGGTAACACAATTCAAGACATAATCATTAAATCGCACCGGAAAGCGTATCTCACGACGAGGTCGGTCTTGATTCGGCGCTGCTGCTGGAGATGACGCTGCTGCTGGAGTAGGTGGAAGTCGGGGAACCTCAAATGATTGACTCGGTCCAAACGAAACGGATTTTGGCTTTGGAACCAAAGTTGCCACAATTTGGTCAATGTGGCGTTTTAGTATTCGCCCCGAAGAGTCGAGTCTGACCAAATAGTGCCGTTGGCCAAGTACTTTGATGACATCGCCGAACTGCCAAATCTTCCTGTTGTCACAGTAAAGGCGGATCTGGACAAGATTGGAATAGTGGACACTTTCCTCCATCAGTAAGACATTATAATGTACATCCCATCCTCGTCGCCAATTGTTATGTTCTTTTTAATAGTAACAAAAGCACACACATGTTGGGGTACGTGAGAAAACATATATATTTTATAAAGTAAACAAGTAAGTAGTGGTACATAAAGATGGAATCTATTCTACTGAATGCCAAAGGTAACATGAAGGTTATAACTAATAACAAAAGGCGGCACAAGGCTGCGTGCAAAATATTACAGACACAACATAAATATACTATTAAATGATGTCGATTATGACAGTGTACCGCATCATTGGCACTCATTATATCACGTGATACGATCGTATGATTGAAGTCACGAGTGAATATAATATCAAATGATGTCAATTATGATAGTGTTGCGTATCATAAGCACTCACTGTATCACGTGATACGATCGTATGATGAAAGTTACGAGTGAATATAGAATCAAATGATGTCGAATAGGATTGTATAATGTATCATTAGCACTTATTGTTTCACGTGATACGATCGTATGATTAAAGTTACGATTGAAGTTACTAATAAATGATGTTGAATATAATAGTGCACCATATCATTAGCACTTATTGTATCATGTGATGCGATCGTATGATTAAAGTCACGAATGAATATAACATCAAATGATGTCGATTATGATAGTGTACCGCATCATTAGCACACATTGTATCACGTGATACGATCGAATGATGAAAGTTACAAGTAAATATACTATTAAATGATGTCATTTTATGCCAGTGTACCGTACCATTGGCACTCATAGTATCACGTGATACGATCGTATGATTGAAGTCACGAGTGAATATAATATCAAATGATGTCAATTATGATAGTGTACCGCATCATTGGCACTCATTATATCACTTGATACGATCGTATGATTGAAGTCACGAGTGAATATATCATCAAATGATGTTGAATATGATTGTATAATGTGTCATTGGCACACATTGTATCACGTGATACGATCGTATGATTAAAGTTACGAGTGAATACAACATCAAATGATGTCGAATAGGATTGTATAATGTATCATTAGCACTCATTGTTTCACGTGATACGATCGTATGATTAAAGTTACGATTAGAGATACTAATAAATGATGTTGAATTTAATAGTGCACCATATCATAAGCACTTATTGTATCATGTGATGCGATCGTATGATTAAAGTTACAAGTGAATATAACATCAAATGATGTCGATTATAATAGTGTACCGCATCATTGGCACTCATTATATCACGTGATACTATCGTATGATTGAAGTCACGAGTGAATATAACATCAAATAATGCTAAATATGATTGTATAGTGTAGCATTGACACTCATTGTATCACGAGATACAATCGTATGATTGAAGTCACGAGTGAATATAACATCAAATGATGTTGAATATGATTGTATAATGTATCATTAGCACTCATTGTTTCACGTGATACGATCGTATGATTAAAGTTACAGGTGAATATAACATCAAATGATGTCGATTATGATAGTGTACCGCATCATTGGCACTCATTATATCACGTGATACTATCGTATGATTGAAGTCACTAGTGAATATAACATCAAATGATGCTAAATATGATTGTATAGTGTAGCATTGACACTCATTGTATCACGAGATACGATCGTATGATTAAAGTTACGATTGGAGATACTAATAAATGATGTTGAATATAATAGTGCACCATATCATTAGCACTTATTGTATCACTTGATACGATCGTATGATAGTAGTCACGAGTGAATATATCATCAAATGATGTTGAATATGATTGTATAATGTGTCATTGGCAAACATTGTATCACGTGATACGATCGTATGATTAAAGTTACGAGTGAATACAACATCAAATGATGTCGATTATGATAGTGTACCGCATCATTGGCAATCATTATATCACGTGATACGATCGTATGATTGAAGTCACGAGTGAATATAACATCAAATGATGCTAAATATGATTGTATAGTGTATCATTAGCACTCATTGTTTCACGTGATACGATCGTATGATTAAAGTTACGAGTAAATATAACATCAAATGATGTCGAATATGATAATGTACCGTATCATTAGCACTCATATTATCACGTGATACGATCGTATGATGAAAGTTACGAGTGAATATAACATCAAATGATGTTGAATATGATTGTATAATGTATCATTAGCACTCATTGTTTCACGTGATACGATCGTATGATTAACGTTACGAGTAAATATAACATCAAATGATGTCGAATATGATAATGTACCGTATCATTAGCACTCATATTATCACGTGATACGATCGTATGATGAAAGTTACGAGTGAATATAACATCAAATGATGTCGATTATGATAGTGTACCTTATCATTGGCACTCATTATATCACGTGATACGATCGTATAATGAAAGTTACGAGTAAATATACTATTAAATAATGTCGATTATGATAGTGTACCGCATCATTGGCACTCATTATATCACGTGATACGATCGTATGATTGAAGTCACGAGTGAATATAACATCAAATGATGTCAATTATGATAGTGTTCCGTATCATAAGCACTCATTGTATCACGTGATACGATCGTATGATGAAAGTCACAAGTAAATTGTTATGTTCTTTTTAATAGTAACAAAAGCACACACATGTTGGGGTACGTGAGAAAAGATATATATTTTATAAAGTAAACAAGTAAGTAGTGGTACATAAAGATGGAATCTATTCTACTGAATGCCAAAGGTAACATGAAGGTTATAACTAATAACAAAAGGCGGCACAAGGCTGCGTGCAAAATATTACAGACACAACAGATTCTCCCGCACTAAATTGAAAAACTCAGGTAACACAATTCAAGACATAATCATTAAATCGCACCGGAAAGCGTATCTCACGACGAGGTCGGTCTTGATTCGGCGCTGCTGCTGGAGATGACGCTGCTGCTGGAGTAGGTGGAAGTCGGGGAACCTCAAATGATTGACTCGGTCCAAACGAAACGGATTTTGGCTTTGGAACCAAAGTTGCCACAATTTGGTCAATGTGGCGTTTTAGTATTCGCCCCGAAGAGTCGAGTCTGACCAAATAGTGCCGTTGGCCAAGTACTTTGATGACATCGCCGAACTGCCAAATCTTCCTGTTGTCACAGTAAAGGCGGATCTGGACAAGATTGGAATAGTGGACACTTTCCTCCATCAGTAAGACATTATAATGTACATCCCATCCTCGTCGCCAATTGTTATGTTCTTTTTAATAGTAACAAAAGCACACACATGTTGGGGTACGTGAGAAAACATATATATTTTATAAAGTAAACAAGTAAGTAGTGGTACATAAAGATGGAATCTATTCTACTGAATGCCAAAGGTAACATGAAGGTTATAACTAATAACAAAAGGCGGCACAAGGCTGCGTGCAAAATATTACAGACACAACATAAATATACTATTAAATGATGTCGATTATGACAGTGTACCGCATCATTGGCACTCATTATATCACGTGATACGATCGTATGATTGAAGTCACGAGTGAATATAATATCAAATGATGTCAATTATGATAGTGTTGCGTATCATAAGCACTCACTGTATCACGTGATACGATCGTATGATGAAAGTTACGAGTGAATATAGAATCAAATGATGTCGAATAGGATTGTATAATGTATCATTAGCACTTATTGTTTCACGTGATACGATCGTATGATTAAAGTTACGATTGAAGTTACTAATAAATGATGTTGAATATAATAGTGCACCATATCATTAGCACTTATTGTATCATGTGATGCGATCGTATGATTAAAGTCACGAATGAATATAACATCAAATGATGTCGATTATGATAGTGTACCGCATCATTAGCACACATTGTATCACGTGATACGATCGAATGATGAAAGCTACAAGTAAATATACTATTAAATGATGTCATTTTATGCCAGTGTACCGTACCATTGGCACTCATAGTATCACGTGATACGATCGTATGATTGAAGTCACGAGTGAATATAATATCAAATGATGTCAATTATGATAGTGTACCGCATCATTGGCACTCATTATATCACTTGATACGATCGTATGATTGAAGTCACGAGTGAATATATCATCAAATGATGTTGAATATGATTGTATAATGTGTCATTGGCACACATTGTATCACGTGATACGATCGTATGATTAAAGTTACGAGTGAATACAACATCAAATGATGTCGAATAGGATTGTATAATGTATCATTAGCACTCATTGTTTCACGTGATACGATCGTATGATTAAAGTTACGATTAGAGATACTAATAAATGATGTTGAATTTAATAGTGCACCATATCATAAGCACTTATTGTATCATGTGATGCGATCGTATGATTAAAGTTACAAGTGAATATAACATCAAATGATGTCGATTATAATAGTGTACCGCATCATTGGCACTCATTATATCACGTGATACTATCGTATGATTGAAGTCACGAGTGAATATAACATCAAATAATGCTAAATATGATTGTATAGTGTAGCATTGACACTCATTGTATCACGAGATACAATCGTATGATTGAAGTCACGAGTGAATATAACATCAAATGATGTTGAATATGATTGTATAATGTATCATTAGCACTCATTGTTTCACGTGATACGATCGTATGATTAAAGTTACAGGTGAATATAACATCAAATGATGTCGATTATGATAGTGTACCGCATCATTGGCACTCATTATATCACGTGATACTATCGTATGATTGAAGTCACTAGTGAATATAACATCAAATGATGCTAAATATGACTGTATAGTGTATCATTAGCACTCATTGATTCACGTGATACGATCGTATGATTAAAGTTACGAGTAAATATAACATCAAATGATGTCGAATATGATAATGTACCGTATCATGAGCACTCATTGTATCACGTGATACGATCGTATGATGAAAGTTACGAGTGAATATAACATCAAATGATGTCGATTATGATAGTGTACCGCATCATCGGCACTTATTATATCACGTGATACGATCGTATAATGAAAGTCACGAGTGAATATACTATAAAATGATGTCGATTATGATAGTGTACCACATCATTGGCACTCATTATATCACGTGATACGATCGTATGATTGAAGTCACGAGTGAATATAATATCAAATGATGTCAATTATGATAGTGTTGCGTATCATAAGCGCTCATTGTATCAGGTGATACGATCGTATGATGAAAGTTACGAGTGAATATAACATCAAATGATGTCGAATAGGATTGTATAATGTATCATTAGCACTTATTGTTTCACGTGATACGATCGTATGATTAAAGTTACGATTGGAGATACTAATAAATGATGTTGAATATAATAGTGCACCATATCATTAGCACTTATTGTATCATGTGATGCGATCGTATGATTAAAGTAACAAGTGAATATAACATCAAATGATGTCGATTATAATAGTGTACCGCATCATTGGCACTCATTATATCACGTGATGCTATCGTATGATTGAAGTCACGAGTGAATATAACATCAAATAATGCTAAATATGATTGTATAATGTGTCATTGGCACACATTGTATCACGTGATACGATCGTATGATTAAAGTTACGAGTGAATGCAACATCAAATGATGTCGATTATGATAGTGTACCGCATCATTGGCACTCATTATATCACGTGTTACGATCGTATGATGAAAGTTACGAGTGAATATAACATCAAATGATGTCGAATAGGATTGTATAATGTATCATTAGCACTCATTGTTTCACGTGATACGATCGTATGATTAAAGTTACGATTGGAGATACTAATAAATGATGTTGAATATAATAGTGCACCATATCATTAGCACTTATTGTATCATGTGATGCGATCGTATGATTGAAGTCACGAGTGAATATAACATCAAATGATGTCGAATTTGATAATGTACCGTATCATGAGCACTCATTGTATCACGTGATACGATCGTATGATGAAAGTTACGAGTGAATATAACATCAAATGATGTCGATTATGATAGTGTACCACATCATTGGCACTAATTGTATCACGTGATACGATCGTGTGATCAAAGCTACGAGTTAACATAATAGGGCAGGAATTATTGTACCAGCTATGAAATACGCATTTTTGTAAAATTCTACTTTTTGACGATATTTTTCTTGTTTTGGTATGAGGAAATCATAATTGTTCAGGAGCTAACGTACCAGCTATAAAATACTCTTATATGTAAAAATTTACCTTTTTGATGACATTTTCCTTGTTTTGGTATCAGGAGAACATAATGGGGCAGGAGCTGACGTACTAGCTATGAAATACGCATTTTTTAAAAATTCGACTTTTTGACGATATTTTCCTGGTTTTCGTATCAGGAGAACATAATAGGGCAGGAGCTAACGTACCAGCTATGAAATACGCAATTTTTGTAAAAATTTGAGTTTTCGACGATATTTTCCTTGTTTTGGTATCAGGAGAACATAATGGGGCAGGAGCTAACGTACTAGCTATGAAATACGCATTTTCGAAAAATTCGACTTTTTGACGATATTTTTCTTGATTTCGTATCAGGAGAACATAAAAGAGCAGGAGCTAACGTACCAGCTATGAAATACGCATTTTTGTAAAAATTTGACTTTTGGACGATATTTTCTTTGTTTCAGTATCAGGAGAACATAATGGGACAGGAGCTAACGTACTAGCTCTAAATACGCATTTTTGTAAAAATTCGACTTTTTGACGACATTTTTCTTGTTTTGGTATCAGGAGAACATAATGGGGCAGGTGCTAACGTACAAGCTATGAAATACGCATTTTTGTAAAAATTCAACTTTTTTAAAATGTTTTCTTTGTTTTGGTATCAGGAGAACATAAAGGGGGAAGAGCTAACGTACAAGGTCATACGATCGTATGATCAAAGTTACGAGTGAATATGACATCAAATGATGTCAAATATGATAGTGTGCCGTATCATTTGCACTTATTGTATCACGTGATACAATCGTATGATTGAAGTTACAGTGAATATACTATTAAATAATGTCGATTATGACAGTGTACTGTATCATTGGCACTTATTGTATCACGTGATACGATCGTATGATTGAAGTCTTGAATGAATATAACATCAAATGATGTTTATTATGATAGCGCACCATATCATTAGCACTTATTGTATAATGTGATGTGATCGTATGATAAAAGTTACAAGTGAATATAAAATCAAATAATGTCGATTATAATAGTATAGCACATCATTGGCACTCATTATATCACGTGATACGATCGTATGATTAAGGTTACGAGTGAATAAACTATTAAATGATGTCGAATATGATAGTGTACCGCATCATTGGCACTCATTGTTTCACATGATACGATCGTATGATTAAAGTTACAGGTGAATATAACATCAAATGATGTCGATTATGATAGTGTACCGCATCATTGGCAATCATTATATCACGTGATACGATCGTTTGATGAAAGTTACGAGTGAATATAACATCAAATGATGTCGAATAGGATTGTATAATGTATCATTAGCACTCATTGTTTCACGTGATACGATCGTATGATTAAAGTTACGATTGGAGATACTAATAAATGATGTTGAATATAATAGTGCACCATATCATTAGCACTTATTGTATCATGTGATGCGATCGTATGATTAAAGTTACAAGTGAATATAACATCAAATGATGTCGATTATAATAGTGTACTGTACCATTGGCACTCATAGTATCACGTGATACGATCGTATGATTGAAGTCAAGAGTGAATATAATATCAAATGATGTCAATTATGATAGTGTTCCGTATCATAAGCACTCATTGTATCACGTGATACGATCGAATGATGAAAGTTACAAGTAAATATACTATTAAATGATGTCATTTTATGCCAGTGTACCGTACCATTGGCACTCATAGTATCACGTGATACGATCGTATGATTGAAGTCACGAGTGAATATATCATCAAATGATGTTGAATATGATTGTATAATGTGTCATTGGCACACATTGTATCACGTGATACGATCGTATGATTAAAGTTACGAGTGAATACAACATCAAATGATGTCGAATAGGATTGTATAATGTATCATTAGCACTCATTGTTTCACGTGATACGATCGTATGATTAAAGTTACGATTAGAGATACTAATAAATGATGTTGAATTTAATAGTGCACCATATCATTAGCACTTATTGTATCATGTGATGCGATCGTATGATTAAAGTTACAAGTGAATATAACATCAAATGATGTCGATTATAATAGTGTACCGCATCATTGGCACTCATTATATCACGTGATACTATCGTATGATTGAAGTCACGAGTGAATATAACATCAAATAATGCTAAATATGATTGTATAGTGTAGCATTGACACTCATTGTATCACGAGATACAATCGTATGATTGAAGTCACGAGTGAATATAACATAAATGATGTCGAATATGATAATGTACCGTATCATGAGCACTCATTGTATCACGTGATACGATCGTATGATGAAAGTTACGAGTGAATATAACATCAAATGATGTCGATTATGATAGTGTACCACATCATTGGCACTAATTGTATCACGTGATACGATCGTATGATCAAAGCTACGAGTTAACATAATAGGGCAGGAATTATTGTACCAGCTATGAAATACGCATTTTTGTAAAATTCTACTTTTTGACGATATTTTTCTTGTTTTGGTATGAGGAAATCATAATTGTTCAGGAGCTAACGTACCAGCTATAAAATACTCTTATATGTAAAAATTTACCTTTTTGATGACATTTTCCTTGTTTTGGTATCAGGAGAACATAATGGGGCAGGAGCTGACGTACTAGCTATGAAATACGCATTTTTTAAAAATTCGACTTTTTGACGATATTTTCCTGGTTTTCGTATCAGGAGAACATAATAGGGCAGGAGCTAACGTACCAGCTATGAAATACGCAATTTTTGTAAAAATTTGAGTTTTCGACGATATTTTCCTTGTTTTGGTATCAGGAGAACATAATGGGGCAGGAGCTAACTAGCTATGAAATACGCATTTTCGAAAAATTCGACTTTTTGACGATATTTTTCTTGATTTCGTATCAGGAGAACATAAAAGAGCAGGAGCTAACGTACCAGCTATGAAATACGCATTTTTGTAAAAATTTGACTTTTGGACGATATTTTCTTTGTTTCGGTATCAGGAGAACATAATGGGACAGGAGCTAACGTACTAGCTCTAAATACGCATTTTTGTAAAAATTCGACTTTTTGACGACATTTTTCTTGTTTTGGTATCAGGAGAATATAATGGGGCAGGTGCTAACGTACAAGCTATGAAATACGCATTTTTGTAAAAATTCAACTTTTTTAAAATGTTTTCTTTGTTTTGGTATCAGGAGAACATAAAGGGGGAAGAGCTAACGTACAAGGTCATACGATCGTATGATCAAAGTTACGAGTGAATATGACATCAAATGATGTCAAATATGATAGTGTGCCGTATCATTTGCACTTATTGTATCACGTGATACAATCGTATGATTGAAGTTACAGTGAATATACTATTAAATAATGTCGATTATGACAGTGTACTGTATCATTGGCACTTATTGTATCATGTGATGCGATCGTATGATTAAAGTTACAAGTGAATATAACATCAAATGATGTCGATTATAATAGTGTACCGCATCATTGGCACTCATTATATCACGTGATGCTATCGTATGATTGAAGTCACGAGTGAATATAACATCAAATAATGCTAAATATGATTGTATAATGTGTCATTGGCACACATTGTATCACGTGTTACTATCGTATGATTGAAGTCACGAGTGAATATTACATCAAATAATGCTAAATATGATTGTATATTGTAGCATTGACACTCATTGTATCACGAGATACGATCGTATGATTAAAGTCACGAGTGAATATAACATCAAATGATGTTGAATATGATTGTATAATGTATCATTAGCACTCATTGTTTCACGTGATACGATCGTATGATTAAAGTTACGAGTGAATATACTATAAAATGATGTCGATTATGATAGTGAACCACATCATTGGCACTCATTATATCACGTGATACGATCGTATAATGAAAGTTACGAGTAAATATAACATCAAATGATGTCGATTATAATAGTGTACCGCATCATTGGCACTCATTATATCACGTGATACTATCGTATGATTGAAGTCACGAGTGAATATAACATCAAATAATGCTAAATATGATTGTATAATGTGTCATTGGCACACATTGTATCACGTGATACGATCGTATGATTAAAGTTACGAGTGAATGCAACATCAAATGATGTCGATTATGATAGTGTACCGCATCATTGGCACTCATTATATCACGTGATACGATCGTATGATGAAAGTTACGAGTGAATATAACATCAAATGATGTCGAATAGGATTGTATAATGTATCATTAGCACTCATTGTTTCACGTGATACGATCGTATGATTAAAGTTACGAGTGAATATACTATTAAATGATGTCGAATATGATAATGTACCGTATCATGAGCACTCATTGTATCACGTGATACGATCGTATGATCAAAGCTACGAGTTAACATAATAGGGCAGGAATTATTGTACCAGCTATGAATTATGCATTTTTGTAAAATTCTACTTTTTGACGATATTTTTCTTGTTTTGGTATGAGGAAATCATAATTGTTCAGGAGGTAACGTACCAGCTATAAAATACTCTTATATGTAAAAATTTAACTTTTTGATGACATTTTCCTTGTTTTGGTATCAGGAGAACATAATAAGGCAGGAGCTAACGTACTAGCTGAGAAATACGCATTTTTGTGAAAATTTGAGTTTTCGACGATATTTTCCTTGTTTTGGTATCAGGAGAACATAATGGGGCAGGAGCTAACGTACTAACTATGAAATACGCATTTTCGAAAAATTCGACTTTTTGACGATATTTTCCTTGATTTCGTATCAGGAGAACATAAAAGAGCAGGAGCTAACGTTCCAGCTATGAAATACCCATTTTTTAAAAATTCGACTTTATGACGATATTTTCCTTGTTTTCGGTATCAGGAGAACATAATGGGACAGGAGCTAACGTACTAGCTCTAAATACGCATTTTTGTAAAAATTCGACTTTTTGACGACATTTTTCTTGTTTTGGTATCAGGAGAACATAATGGGGCAGGTGCTAACGTACAAGCTATGAAATACGCATTTTTGTAAAAATTCAACTTTTTTAAAATGTTTTCTTTGTTTTGGTATCAGGAGAACATAAAGGGGGAAGAGCTAACGTACAAGGTCATACGATCGTATGATCAAAGTTACGAGTGAATATGACATCAAATGATGTCAAATATGATAGTGTGCCGTATCATTTGCACTTATTGTATCACGTGATACGATCGTATGATTGAAGTCATGAATGAATATAACATCAAATGATGTTTATTATGATAGCGCACCATATCATTAGCACTTATTGTATAATGTGATGTGATCGTATGATAAAAGTTACAAGTGAATATAAAATCAAATAATGTCGATTATAATAGTATAGCACATCATTGGCACTCATTATATCACGTGATACGATCGTATGATTAAGGTTACGAGTGAATAAACTATTAAATGATGTCGAATATGATAGTGTACCGCATCATTGGCACTCATTGTTTCACATGATACGATCGTATGATTAAAGTTACAGGTGAATATAACATCAAATGATGTCGATTATGATAGTGTACCGCATCATTGGCAATCATTATATCACGTGATACGATCGTTTGATGAAAGTTACGAGTGAATATAACATCAAATGATGTCGAATAGGACTGTATAATGTATCATTAGCACTCATTGTTTCACGTGATACGATCGTATGATTAAAGTTACGATTGGAGATACTAATAAATGATGTTGAATATAATAGTGCACCATATCATTAGCACTTATTGTATCATGTGATGCGATCGTATGATTAAAGTTACAAGTGAATATAACATCAAATGATGTCTATTATAATAGTGCACCATATCATTAGCACTTATTGTATCATGTGATGCGATCGTATGATTAAAGTTACAAGTGAATATAACATCAAATGATGTCGATTATAATAGTGTACCGCATCATTGGCACTCATTATATCACGTGATACTATCGTATGATTGAAGTCACGAGTGAATATAACATCAAATAATGCTAAATATGATTGTATAGTGTAGCATTGACGCTCATTGTATCACGAGATACGATCGTATGATTGAAGTCACGAGTGAATATAACATCAAATAATGCTAAATATGATTGTATCGTGTAGCATTGACACTCATAGTATCACGAGATACGATCGTATGATTAAAGTCACGAGTGAATATAACATCAAATGATGTTGAATATGATTGTATAATGTATCATTAGCACTCATTGTTTCACGTGATACGATCGTATGATTAAAGTTACGAGTGAATATACTATTAAATGATGTCGATTATGATAGTGTACCGCATCATTGGCACTAATTGTATCACGTGATACGATCGTATGATCAAAGCTACGAGTTAACATAATAGGGCAGGAATTATTGTACCAGCTATGAATTATGCATTTTTGTAAAATTCTACTTTTTGACGATATTTTTCTTGTTTTGGTATGAGGAAATCATAATTGTTCAGGAGCTAACGTACCAGCTATAAAATACTCTTATATGTAAAAATTTAACTTTTTGATGACATTTTCCTTGTTTTGGTATCAGGAGAACATAATAAGGCAGGAGCTAACGTACTAGCTGAGAAATACGCATTTTTGTAAAAATTTGAGTTTTCGACGATATTTTCCTTGTTTTGGTATCAGGAGAACATAATGGGGCAGGAGCTAACGTACTAACTATGAAATACGCATTTTCGAAAAATTCGACTTTTTGACGATATTTTCCTTGATTTCGTATCAGGAGAACATAAAAGAGCAGGAGCTAACGTTCCAGCTATGAAATACCCATTTTTTAAAAATTCGACTTTATGACGATATTTTCCTTGTTTTCGGTATCAGGAGAACATAATGGGACAGGAGCTAACGTACTAGCTCTAAATACGCATTTTTGTAAAAATTCGACTTTTTGACGACATTTTTCTTGTTTTGGTATCAGGAGAACATAATGGGGCAGGTGCTAACGTACAAGCTATGAAATACGCATTTTTGTAAAAATTCAACTTTTTTAAAATGTTTTCTTTGTTTTGGTATCAGGAGAACATAAAGGGGGAAGAGCTAACGTACAAGGTCATACGATCGTATGATCAAAGTTACGAGTGAATATGACATCAAATGATGTCAAATATGATAGTGTGCCGTATCATTTGCACTTATTGTATCACGTGATACAATCGTATGATTGAAGTTACAGTGAATATACTATTAAATAATGTCGATTATGACAGTGTACTGTATCATTGGCACTTATTGTATCACGTGATACGATCGTATGATTGAAGTCATGAATGAATATAACATCAAATGATGTTTATTATGATAGCGCACCATATCATTAGCACTTATTGTATAATGTGATGTGATCGTATGATAAAAGTTACAAGTGAATATAAAATCAAATAATGTCGATTATAATAGTATAGCACATCATTGGCACTCATTATATCACGTGATACGATCGTATGATTAAGGTTACGAGTGAATAAACTATTAAATGATGTCGAATATGATAGTGTACCGCATCATTGGTTCTCATTGTTTCACATGATACGATCGTATGATTAAAGTTACAGGTGAATATAACATCAAATGATGTCGATTATGATAGTGTACCGCATCATTGGCAATCATTATATCACGTGATACGATCGTTTGATGAAAGTTACGAGTGAATATAACATCAAATGATGTCGAATAGGATTGTATAATGTATCATTAGCACTCATTGTTTCACGTGATACGATCGTATGATTAAAGTTACGATTGGAGATACTAATAAATGATGTTGAATATAATAGTGCACCATATCATTAGCACTTATTGTATCATGTGATGCGATCGTATGATTAAAGTTACAAGTGAATATAACATCAAATGATGTCGATTATAATAGTGTACCGCATCATTGGCACTCATTATATCACGTGTTACTATCGTATGATTGAAGTCACGAGTGAATATTACATCAAATAATGCTAAATATGATTGTATATTGTAGCATTGACACTCATTGTATCACGAGATACGATCGTATGATTAAAGTCACGAGTGAATATAACATCAAATGATGTTGAATATGATTGTATAATGTATCATTAGCACTCATTGTTTCACGTGATACGATCGTATGATTAAAGTTACGAGTGAATATACTATAAAATGATGTCGATTATGATAGTGTACCACATCATTGGCACTCATTATATCACGTGATACGATCGTATAATGAAAGTTACGAGTAAATATAACATCAAATGATGTCGATTATAATAGTGTACCGCATCATTGGCACTCATTATATCACGTGATACTATCGTATGATTGAAGTCACGAGTGAATATAACATCAAATAATGCTAAATATGATTGTATAGTGTAGCATTGACACTCATAGTATCACGAGATACGATCGTATGATTAAAGTCACGAGTGAATATAACATCAAATGATGTTGAATATGATTGTATAATGTATCATTAGCACTCATTGTTTCACGTGATACGATCGTATGATTAAAGTTACGAGTGAATATACTATTAAATGATGTCGATTATGATAGTGTACCGCATCATTGGCACTAATTGTATCACGTGATACGATCGTATGATCAAAGCTACGAGTTAACATAATAGGGCAGGAATTATTGTACCAGCTATGAATTATGCATTTTTGTAAAATTCTACTTTTTGACGATATTTTTCTTGTTTTGGTATGAGGAAATCATAATTGTTCAGGAGCTAACGTACCAGCTATAAAATACTCTTATATGTAAAAATTTAACTTTTTGATGACATTTTCCTTGTTTTGGTATCAGGAGAACATAATAAGGCAGGAGCTAACGTACTAGCTGAGAAATACGCATTTTTGTAAAAATTTGAATTTTAGACGATATTTTCCTTGTTTTGGTATCAGGAGAACATAATGGGGCAGGAGCTAACGTACTAACTATGAAATACGCATTTTCGAAAAATTCGACTTTTTGACGATATTTTCCTTGATTTCGTATCAGGAGAACATAAAAGAGCAGGAGCTAACGTTCCAGCTATGAAATACCCATTTTTTAAAAATTCGACTTTATGACGATATTTTCCTTGTTTTCGGTATCAGGAGAACATAATGGGACAGGAGCTAACGTACTAGCTCTAAATACGCATTTTTGTAAAAATTCGACTTTTTGACGACATTTTTCTTGTTTTGGTATCAGGAGAACATAATGGGGCAGGTGCTAACGTACAAGCTATGAAATACGCATTTTTGTAAAAATTCAACTTTTTTAAAATGTTTTCTTTGTTTTGGTATCAGGAGAACATAAAGGGGGAAGAGCTAACGTACAAGGTCATACGATCGTATGATCAAAGTTACGAGTGAATATGACATCAAATGATGTCAAATATGATAGTGTGCCGTATCATTTGCACTTATTGTATCACGTGATACAATCGTATGATTGAAGTTACAGTGAATATACTATTAAATAATGTCGATTATGACAGTGTACTGTATCATTGGCACTTATTGTATCACGTGATACGATCGTATGATTGAAGTCATGAATGAATATAACATCAAATGATGTTTATTATGATAGCGCACCATATCATTAGCACTTATTGTATAATGTGATGTGATCGTATGATAAAAGTTACAAGTGAATATAAAATCAAATAATGTCGATTATAATAGTATAGCACATCATTGGCACTCATTATATCACGTGATACGATCGTATGATTAAGGTTACGAGTGAATAAACTATTAAATGATGTCGAATATGATAGTGTACCGCATCATTGGCACTCATTGTTTCACATGATACGATCGTATGATTAAAGTTACAGGTGAATATAACATCAAATGATGTCGATTATGATAGTGTACCGCATCATTGGCAATCATTATATCACGTGATACGATCGTTTGATGAAAGTCACGAGTGAATATAACATCAAATAATGCTAAATATGATTGTATAGTGTAGCATTGACACTCATTGTATCACGAGATTCGATCGTATGATTAAAGTCACGAGTGAATATACTATAAAATGATGTTGAATATAATAGTGCACCATATCATTAGCACTTATTGTATCATGTGATGCGATCGTATGATTAAAGTTACAAGTGAATATACTATAAAATGATGTCGATTATAATAGTGTACCGCATCATTGGCACTCATTATATCACGTGATACTATCGTATGATTGAAGTCACGAGTGAATATAACATCAAATGATGCTAAATATGATTGTATATTGTATCATTAGCACTCATTGTTTCACGTGATACGATCGTATGATTAAAGTTACGAGTAAATACAACATCAAATGATGTCGAATATGATAATGTACCGTATCATTAGCACTCATATTATCACGTGATACGATCGTATGATGAAAGTTACGAGTGAATATAACATCAAATGATGTTGAATATGATTGTATAATGTATCATTAGCACTCATTGTTTCACGTGATACGATCGTATGATTAAAGTTACGAGTAAATATAACATCAAATGATGTCGAATATGATAATGTACCGTATCATTAGCACTCATTGCATCACGTGATACGATCGTATGATGAAAGTTACGAGTGAATATAACATCAAATGATGTCGATTATGATAGTGTACCTTATCATTGGCACTCATTATATCACGTGATACGATCGTATAATGAAAGTTACGAGTAAATATACTATTAAATAATGTCGATTATGATAGTGTACCGCATCATTGGCACTCATTATATCACGTGATACGATCGTATGATTGAAGTCACGAGTGAATATAACATCAAATGATGTCAATTATGATAGTGTTCCGTATCATAAGCACTCATTGTATCACGTGATACGATCGTATGATGAAAGTTACAAGTAAATATACTATTAAATGATGTCGATTATGACAGTGTACCGTACCATTGGCACTCATAGTATCACGTGATACGATCGTATGATTGAAGTCACGAATGAATATAACATCAAATGATGTCGATTATGATAGTGTACCGCATCATTAGCACACATTGTATCACGTGGTACGATCGTATGATTAAAGTTACGAGTGAAGATAACATCAAATGATGTCGATTATAATAGTGTACCGTACCATTGGCACTCATAGTATCACGTGATACGATCGTATGATTGAAGTCACGAGTGAATATATCATCAAATGATGTTGAATATGATTGTATAGTGTAGCATTGACACTCATTGTATCAAGAGAAACGATCGTATGATTAAAGTCACGAGTGAATATAACATCAAATAATGCTTAATATGATTGTATAGTGTAGCATTGACACTCATTGTATCACGAGATACGATCGTATGATTAACGTCACGAGTGAATATAACATCAAATGATGTTGAATATGATTGTTTAATGTATCATTAGCACTCATTGTTTCACGTGATACGATCGTATGATTAAAGTTACGATTGGAGATACTAATAAATGATGTTGAATATAATAGTGCACCATATCATTAGCACTTATTATATCATGTGATGCGATCGTATGATTAAAGTTACGAGTGAATACAACATCAAATGATGTCGAATAGGATTGTATAATGTATCATTAGCACTCATTGTTTCACGTGATACGATCGTATGATTAAAGTTACGATTGGAGATACTAATAAATGATGTTGAATATAATAGTGCACCATATCATTAGCACTTATTGTATCATGTGATGCGATCGTATGATTGAAGTCACGAGTGAATATAATATCAAATGATGTCAATTATGATAGTGTTGCGTATCATAGGCACTCATTGTATCACGTGATACGATCGTATGATGAAAGTTACGAGTGAATATAACATCAAATGATGTCGAAAAGGATTGTATAATGTATCATTAGCACTTATTGTTTCACGTGATACGATCGTATGATTAAAGTTACGATTAGAGATACTAATAAATGATGTTGAATTTAATAGTGCACCATATCATTAGCACTTATTGTATCATGTAATGCGATCGTATGATTAAAGTTACAAGTGAATATAATATCAAATGATGTCGATTATAATAGTGTACCGCATCATTGGCACTCATTATATCACGTGATACTATCGTATGATTGAAGTCACGAGTGAATATAACATCAAATAATGCTAAATATGATTGTATAGTGTAGCATTGACACTCATTGTATCACGAGATACAATCGTATGATTGAAGTCACGAGTGAATATAACATCAAATGATGTTGAATATGATTGTATAATGTATCACTAGCACTCATTGTTTCACGTGATACGATCATATGATTAAAGTTACTGGTGAATATAACATCAAATGATGTCGATTATGATAGTGTACCGCATCATTGGCACTCATTATATCACGTGATACTATCGTATGATTGAAGTCACGAGTGAATATAACATCTAATGATGCTAAATATGATTGTATAGTGTATCATTAGCACTTATTGTTTCACGTGATACGATCGTATGATTAAAGTTACGAGTAAATATAACATCAAATGATGTTGAATATGATTGTATAATGTATCATTAGCACTCATTGTTTTACGTGATACGATCGTATGATTAAAGTTACAGGTGAATATAACATCAAATGATGTCGATTATGATAGTGTACCGCATCATTGGCACTCATTATATCACGTGATACTATCGTATGATTGAAGTCACGAGTGAATATAACATCAAATAATGCTAAATATGATTGTATAGTGTAGCATTGACACTCATTGTATCACGAGATACGATCGTATGATTGAAGTGACGAGTGAATATAACATCAAATGATGTTGAATATGATTGTATAATGTATTATTAGCACTCATTGTTTCACGTGATACGATCGTATGATTAAAGTTACAGGTGAATATAACATCAAATCATGTCGATTATGATAGTGTACCGCATCATTGGCACTCATTATATCACGTGATACTATCGTATGATTGAAGTCACGAGTGAATATAACATCAAATGATGCTAAATATGATTGTATAGTGTATCATTAGCACTCATTGTTTCACGTGATACGATCGTATGATTAAAGTTACGAGTAAGTATAACATCAAATGATGTTTAATATGATTGTATAATGTATCATTAGCACTCATTGTTTCACGTGATACGATCGTATGATTAAAGTTACAGGTGAATATAACATCAAATGATGTCGATTATGATAGTGTAGCGCATCATTGGCACACATTGTATCACGTGATACGATCGTATGATGAAAGTTACGAGCGAATATAACATCAAATGATGTCGAATAGGATTGTATAATGTATCATTATCACTTATTGTTTCACGTGATACGATCGTATGATTAAAGTTACGATTGGAGATACTAATAAATGATGTTGAATATAATAGTGCACCATATCATTAGCACTTATTGTATCATGTGATGCGATCGTATAATTAAAGTTACAAGTGAATATAACATCAAATGATGTCGATTATAATAGTGTACCGCATCATTGGCACTCATTATATCACGTGATACTATCGTATGATTGAAGTCACGAGTGAATATAACATCAAATGATGCTAAATATGATTGTATAATGTATCATTAGCACTCATTGTTTCACGTGATACGATCGTATGATTAATGTTACGAGTAAATATAACATCAAATGATGTCGAATATGATAATGTACCGTATCATTAGCACTCATATTATCACGTGATACGATCGTATAATGAAAGTTACGAGTGAATATAACATAAAATGATGTTGAATATGATTGTATAATGTATCATTAGCACTCATTGTTTCACGTGATACGATCGTATGATTAAAGTTACGAGTAAATATAACATCAAATGATGTCGAATATGATAGTGTACCTTATCATTGGCACTCATTATATCACGTGATACGATCGTATAATGAAAGTTACGAGTAAATATACTATTAAATAATGTCGATTATGATAGTGTACCGCATTATTGGCACTCATTATATCACGTGATACGATCGTATGATTGAAGTCACGAGTGAATATAACATCAAATGATGTCAATTATGATAGTGTTCCGTATCATAAGCACTCATTGTATCACGTGATACGATCGTATGATGAAAGTTACAAGTAAATATACTATTAAATGATGTCGATTATGACAGTGTACCGTACCATTGGCACTCATAGTATCACGTGATACGATCGTATGATTGAAGTCACGAATGAATATAACATCAAATGATGTCGATTATGATAGTGTACCACATCATTAGCACACATTGTATCACGTGGTACGATCGTATGATTAAAGTTACGAGTGAAGATAACATCAAATGATGTCGATTATAATAGTGTACCATACCATTGGCACTCATAGTATCACGTGATACGATCGTATGATTGAAGTCAGGGGTGAATATAATATCAAATGATGTGAATTATGATAGTGTTCCGTATCATAAGCACTCATTGTATCACGTGATACGATCGTATGATGAAAGTTACAAGTAAATATACTATTAAATGATGTCGATTATGACAGTGTACCGTACCATTGGCACTCATAGTATCACGTGATACGATCGTATGATTGAAGTCACGAGTGAATATAATATCAAATGATGTCAATTATGATAGTGTACCGCATCATTGGCACTCATTATATCACTTGATACGATCGTATGATTGAAGTCACGAGTGAATATATCATCAAATGATGTTGAATATGATTGTATAATGTGTCATTGGCACACATTGTATCACGTGATACGATCGTACGATTAAAGTTACGAGTAAATGCAACATCAAATGATGTCGATTATGATAGTGTACCGCATCATTGGCACTCATTATATCACGTGATACGATCGTATGATGAAAGTTACGAGTGAATATAACATCAAATGATGTCGAATAGGATTGTATAATGTATCATTAGCACTCATTGTTTCACGTGATACGATCGTATGATTAAAGTTACGATTGGAGATACTAATAAATGATGTTGAATATAATAGTGCACCATATCATTAGCACTTATTGTATCATGTGATGCGATCGTATGATTGAAGTCACGAGTGAATATAATATCAAATGATGTCAATTATGATAGTGTTGCGTATCATAAGCACTCATTGTATCACGTGATACGATCGTATGATTAAAGTTACGATTGGAGATACTAATAAATGATGTTGAATATAATAGTGCACCATATCATTAGCACTTATTGTATCATGTGATGCGATCATATGATTAAAGTTACAAGTGAATATAACATCAAATGATGTCGATTATAATAGTGTACCGCATCATTGGCACTCATTATATCACGTGATACTACCGTATGATTGAAGTCACGAGGGAATATAACATCAAATAATGCTAAATATGATTGTATAGTGTAGCATTGACACTCATTGTATCACGAGATACGATCGTATAATTGAAGTCACGAGTGAATATAACATCAAATGATGTTGAATATGATTGTATAATGTATCATTAGCACTCATTGTTTCACGTGATACGATCGTATGATTAAAGTTACAGGTGAATATAACATCAAATGATGTCGAATATGATAATGTACCGTATCATTAGCACTCATATTATCACGTGATACGATCGTATGATGAAAGTTACGAGTGAATATAACATCAAATAATGTTGAATATGATTGTATAATGTATCATTAGCACTCATTGTTTCACGTGATACGATCGTATGATTAAAGTTACGAGTAAATATAACATCAAATGATGTCGAATATGATAATGTACCGTATCGTTAGCACTCATTGTATCACGTGATACGATCGTATGATGAAAGTTACGAGTGAATATAACATTAAATGATGTCGATTATGATAGTGTACCTTATCATTGGCACTCATTATATCACGTGATACGATCGTATAATGAAAGTTACGAGTAAATATACTATTAAATAATGTCGATTATGATAGTGTACCGCATTATTGGCACTCATTATATCACGTGATACGATCGTATGATTAAAGTTACGAGTAAATATAACATCAAATGATGTTGAATATGATTGTATAATGTATCATTAGCACTCATTGTTTCACGTGATACGATCGTATGATTAAAGTTACAGGTGAATATAACATCAAATGATGTCGATTATGATAGTGTACCACATCATTAGCACACATTGTATCACGTGGTACGATCGTATGATTAAAGTTACGAGTGAAGATAACATCAAATGATGTCGATTATAATAGTGTACCGTACCATTGGCACTCATAGTATCACGTGATACGATCGTATGATTGAAGTCAGGGGTGAATATAATATCAAATGATGTGAATTATGATAGTGTTCCGTATCATAAGCACTCATTGTATCACGTGATACGATCGTATGATGAAAGTTACAAGTAAATATACTATTAAATGATGTCGATTATGACAGTGTACCGTACCATTGGCACTCATAGTATCACGTGATACGATCGTATGATTGAAGTCACGAGTGAATATAATATCAAATGATGTCAATTATGATAGTGTACCGCATCATTGGCACTCATTATATCACTTGATACGATCGTATGATTGAAGTCACGAGTGAATATATCATCAAATGATGTTGAATATGATTGTATAATGTGTCATTGGCACACATTGTATCACGTGATACGATCGTATGATTAAAGTTACGAGTAAATGCAACATCAAATGATGTCGATTATGATAGTGTACCTTATCATTGGCACTCATTATATCACGTGATACGATCGTATAATGAAAGTTACGAGTAAATATACTATTAAATAATGTCGATTATGATAGTGTACCGCATTATTGGCACTCATTATATCACGTGATACGATCGTATGATTAAAGTTACGAGTAAATATAACATCAAATGATGTTGAATATGATTGTATAATGTATCATTAACACTCATTGTTTCACGTGATACGATCGTATGATTAAAGTTACAGGTGAATATAACATCAAATGATGTCGATTATGATAGTGTACCGCATCATTGGCACTCATTATATCACGTGATACGATCGTATGATTGAAGTCACGAGTGAATATAATATCAAATGATGTCAATTATGATAGTGTTGCGTATCATAAGCACTCATTGTATCACGTGATACGATCGTATGATGAAAGTTACGAGTGAATATAACATCAAATGATGTCGAATAGGATTGTATAATGTATCATTATCACTTATTGTTTCACGTGATACGATCGTATGATTAAAGTTACGATTGGAGATACTAATAAATGATGTTGAATATAATAGTGCACCATATCATTAGCACTTATTGTATTATGTGATGCGATCGTATGATTAAAGTTACAAGTGAATATAACATCAAATGATGTCGATTATAATAGTGTACCGCATCATTGGCACTCATTATATCACGTGATACTATCGTATGATTGAAGTCACGAGTGAATATAACATCAAATAATGCTAAATATGATTGTATAGTGTAGCATTGACACTCATTGTACCACGAGATACGATCGTATGATTGAAGTCAAGAGTGAATATAATATCGAATGATGTCAATTATGATAGTGTTCCGTATCATAAGCACTCATTGTATCACGTGATACGATCGTATGATGAAAGTTACAAGTAAATATACTATTAAATGATGTCGATTATGACAGTGTACCGTACCATTGGCACCCATAGTATCACGTGATACGATCGTATGATTGAAGTCACGAGTGAATATAATATCAAATGATGTCAATTATGATAGTGTACCGCATCATTGGCACTCATTATATCACTTGATACGATCGTATGATGAAAGTTACGAGTGAATATAACAACAAATGATGTCGATTATGATAGTGTACCGCATCATTGGCACTTATTATATCACGTGATACGATCGTGTAATGAAAGTCACGAGTGAATATACTATAAAATGATGTCGATTATGATAGTGTACCACATCATTGGCACTCATTATATCACGTGATACGATCGTATGATTAAAGTTACAGGTGAGTATAACATCAAATGATGTCGATTATGATAGTGTACCGCATCATTGGCACTCATTATATCACGTGATACTATCGTATAATGAAAGTTACGAGTGAATATACTATTAAATGATGTCGATTATGATAGTGTACCGCATCATTGGCACTAATTGTATCACGTGATACGATCGTATGATCAAAGCTACGAGTTAACATAATGGGGCAGGAATTATTGTACCAGCTATGAAATACGCATTTTTGTAAAATTCTACTTTTTGACGATATTTTTCTTGTTTTGGTATGAGGAAATCATAATTGTTCAGGAGCTAACGTACCAGCTATAAAATACTCTTATATGTAAAAATTTAACTTTTCGACGATATTTTCCTTGTTTTGGTATCAGGAGAACATAATGGGGCAGGAGCTAACTTACTATCTATGAAATACGCATTTTCGAAAAATTCGACTTTTTGAAGATATTTTCCTTGATTTCGTATCAGGAGAACATAAAAGAGCAGGAGCTAACGTTCCAGCTATGAAATACCCATTTTTTAAAAATTCGACTTTTTGACGATATTTTCGTATCAGGAGAACATAATGGGGAAGGAGCTGACGTACCAGCTATGAAATACGCAATTTTTGTAAAAATTTGAGTTTTCGACGATATTTTCCTTGTTTTGGTATCAGGAGAACATAATGGGGCAGGAGCTAACGTACTAGCTATGAAATACGCATTTTCGAAAAATTCGACTTTTTGACGATATTTTCTTTGATTTCGTATCAGGAGAACATAAAAGAGCAGGAGCTAACGTTCCAGCTATAAAATACCCATTTTTTAAAAATTCAACTTTTTGACGATATTTTCCTTGTTTTCGTATCAGGAGAACATAATAGGGTTGGAGCTAACGTACCAGCTATGAAATACGCAATTTTTGTAAAAATTTGAGTTTTCGACGATATTTTCCTTGTTTTGGTATCAGGAGAACATAATGGGGCAGGAGCTAACGTACTAGCTATGAAATACGCATTTTCGGAAAATTCGACTTTTTGACGATATTTTCTTTGATTTCGTATCAGGAGAACATAAAAGAGCAGGAGCTAACGTTCCAGCTATGAAATACCCATTTTTTAAAAATTCGACTTTTTGACGATATTTTCCTTGTTTTCGTATCAGGAGAACATGATGGGGCAGGAGCTAACGTACCAGCTATGAAATACGCATTTTTGTAAAAATTTGACTTTTGGACGATATTTTCTTTGTTTCGGTATCAGGAGAACATAATGGGACAGGAACTAACGTACTAGCTCTAAATACGCATTTTAGTAAAAATTCGACTTTTTGACGACATTTTTCTTGTTTTGGTATCAGGAGAACATAATGGGGCAGGTGCTAACGTACAAGCTATGAAATACGCATTTTTGTAAAAATTCAACTTTTTTAAAATGTTTTCTTTGTTTTGGTATCAGGAGTACATAAAGGGGCAAGAGCTAACGTACAAGATCATACGATCGTATGATCAAAGTTACGAGTGAATATGACATCAAATGATGTCAAATATGATAGTGTGCCGTATCATTTGCACTTATTGTATCACGTGATACAATCGTATGATTGAAGTTACAGTGAATATACTATTAAATAATGTCGATTATGACAGTGTACTGTATCATTGGCACTTATTGTATCACGTGATACGATCGTATGATTGAAGTCATGAATGAATATAACATCAAATGATGTCGATTATGATAGCGCACCATATCATTAGCACTTATTGTATAATGTGATGTGATCGTATGATAAAAGTTACAAGTGAATATAAAATCAAATAATGTCGATTATAATAGTATAGCACATCATTGGCACTCATTATATCACGTGATACGATCGTATGATTGAAGTCACGAGTGAATATACTATAAAATGATGTCGATTATGATAGTGTACCGCATCATTGGCACTCATTATATCACGTGATACTATCGTATGATTGAAGTCACGAGTGAATATAACATCAAATGATGCTAAATATGATTGTATAGTGTATCATTAGCACTCATTGTTTCACGTGATACGATCGTATGATTAAAGTTACGAGTAAATATAACATCAAATGATGTCGAATATGATAATGTACCGTATCATGAGCACTCATTGTATCACGTGATACGATCGCATGATGAAAGTTACGAGTGAATATAACATCAAATGATGTCGATTATGATAGTGTACCGCATCATTGGCACTTATTATATCACGTGATACGATCGTATAATGAAAGTCACGAGTGAATATACTATAAAATGATGTCGATTATGATAGTGTACCACATCATTGGCACTCATTATATGACGTGATACGATCGTATGATTGAAGCCACGAGTGAATATAATATCAAATGATGTCAATTATGATAGTGTTGCGTATCATAAGCACTCATTGTATCACGTGATACGATCGTATGATGAAAGTTACGAGTGAATATAACATCAAATGATGTCGAATAGGATTGTATAATGTATCATTAGCACTTATTTTTCACGTGATACAATCGTATGATTAAAGTTACGATTGGAGATACTAATAAATGATGTTGAATATAATAGTGCACCATATCATTAGCACTTATTGTATCATGTGATGCGATCGTATGATTAAAGTTACAAGTGAATATAACATCAAATGATGTCGATTATAATAGTGTACCGCATCATTGGCACTCATTATATAACGTGATGCTATCGTATGATTGAAGTCACGAGTGAATATAACATCAAATAATGCTAAATATGATTGTATAGTGTAGCATTGACACTCATTGTATCACGAGATACGATCGTATGATTGAAGTCACGAGTGAATATACTATAAAATGATGTCGATTATGATAGTGTACCGCATCATAAGCACTCATTGTATCACGTGATACGATCGTATGATGAAAGTTACAAGTAAATATACTATTAAATGATGTCGATTATGACAGTGTACCGTACCATTGGCACTCATAGTATCACGTGATACGATCGTATGATTGAAGTCACGAATGAATATAACATCAAATGATGTCGATTATGATAGTGTACCACATCATTAGCACACATTGTATCACGTGGTACGATCGTATGATTAAAGTTACGAGTGAAGATAACATCAAATGATGTCGATTATAATAGTGTACCTTACCATTGGCACTCATAGTATCACGTGATACGATCGTATGATTGAAGTCAAGAGTGAATATAATATCAAATGATGTCAATTATGATAGTGTTCCGTATCATAAGCACTCATTGTATCACGTGATACGATCGTATGATGAAAGTTACAGGTGAGTATAACATCAAATGATGTCGATTATGATAGTGTACCGCATCATTGGCACTCATTATATCACGTGATACTATCGTATAATGAAAGTTACGAGTGAATATACTATTAAATGATGTCGATTATGATAGTGTACCGCATCATTGGCACTAATTGTATCACGTGATACGATCGTATGATCAAAGCTACGAGTTAACATAATGGGGCAGGAATTATTGTACCAGCTATGAAATACGCATTTTTGTAAAATTCTACTTTTTGACGATATTTTTCTTGTTTTGGTATGAGGAAATCATAATTGTTCAGGAGCTAACGTACCAGCTATAAAATACTCTTATATGTAAAAATTTAACTTTTCGACGATATTTTCCTTGTTTTGGTATCAGGAGAACATAATGGGGCAGGAGCTAACTTACTATCTATGAAATACGCATTTTCGAAAAATTCGACTTTTTGAAGATATTTTCCTTGATTTCGTATCAGGAGAACATAAAAGAGCAGGAGCTAACGTTCCAGCTATGAAATACCCATTTTTTAAAAATTCGACTTTTTGACGATATTTTCGTATCAGGAGAACATAATGGGGAAGGAGCTGACGTACCAGCTATGAAATACGCAATTTTTGTAAAAATTTGAGTTTTCGACGATATTTTCCTTGTTTTGGTATCAGGAGAACATAATGGGGCAGGAGCTAACGTACTAGCTATGAAATACGCATTTTCGAAAAATTCGACTTTTTGACGATATTTTCTTTGATTTCGTATCAGGAGAACATAAAAGAGCAGGAGCTAACGTTCCAGCTATAAAATACCCATTTTTTAAAAATTCAACTTTTTGACGATATTTTCCTTGTTTTCGTATCAGGAGAACATAATAGGGTTGGAGCTAACGTACCAGCTATGAAATACGCAATTTTTGTAAAAATTTGAGTTTTCGACGATATTTTCCTTGTTTTGGTATCAGGAGAACATAATGGGGCAGGAGCTAACGTACTAGCTATGAAATACGCATTTTCGGAAAATTCGACTTTTTGACGATATTTTCTTTGATTTCGTATCAGGAGAACATAAAAGAGCAGGAGCTAACGTTCCAGCTATGAAATACCCATTTTTTAAAAATTCGACTTTTTGACGATATTTTCCTTGTTTTCGTATCAGGAGAACATGATGGGGCAGGAGCTAACGTACCAGCTATGAAATACGCATTTTTGTAAAAATTTGACTTTTGGACGATATTTTCTTTGTTTCGGTATCAGGAGAACATAATGGGACAGGAACTAACGTACTAGCTCTAAATACGCATTTTAGTAAAAATTCGACTTTTTGACGACATTTTTCTTGTTTTGGTATCAGGAGAACATAATGGGGCAGGTGCTAACGTACAAGCTATGAAATACGCATTTTTGTAAAAATTCAACTTTTTTAAAATGTTTTCTTTGTTTTGGTATCAGGAGTACATAAAGGGGCAAGAGCTAACGTACAAGATCATACGATCGTATGATCAAAGTTACGAGTGAATATGACATCAAATGATGTCAAATATGATAGTGTGCCGTATCATTTGCACTTATTGTATCACGTGATACAATCGTATGATTGAAGTTACAGTGAATATACTATTAAATAATGTCGATTATGACAGTGTACTGTATCATTGGCACTTATTGTATCACGTGATACGATCGTATGATTGAAGTCATGAATGAATATAACATCAAATGATGTCGATTATGATAGCGCACCATATCATTAGCACTTATTGTATAATGTGATGTGATCGTATGATAAAAGTTACAAGTGAATATAAAATCAAATAATGTCGATTATAATAGTATAGCACATCATTGGCACTCATTATATCACGTGATACGATCGTATGATTGAAGTCACGAGTGAATATACTATAAAATGATGTCGATTATGATAGTGTACCGCATCATTGGCACTCATTATATCACGTGATACTATCGTATGATTGAAGTCACGAGTGAATATAACATCAAATGATGCTAAATATGATTGTATAGTGTATCATTAGCACTCATTGTTTCACGTGATACGATCGTATGATTAAAGTTACGAGTAAATATAACATCAAATGATGTCGAATATGATAATGTACCGTATCATGAGCACTCATTGTATCACGTGATACGATCGTATGATGAAAGTTACGAGTGAATATAACATCAAATGATGTCGATTATGATAGTGTACCGCATCATTGGCACTTATTATATCACGTGATACGATCGTATAATGAAAGTCACGAGTGAATATACTATAAAATGATGTCGATTATGATAGTGTACCACATCATTGGCACTCATTATATGACGTGATA
The DNA here is from genome assembly GCA_930367205.1 of Acanthosoma haemorrhoidale. Lineage (NCBI taxonomy): Eukaryota > Metazoa > Arthropoda > Insecta > Hemiptera > Acanthosomatidae > Acanthosoma > Acanthosoma haemorrhoidale. Next base: position 119,217,380 of record OV884014.1, read on the forward strand.
CGATCGTATGATTGAAGCCACGAGTGAATATAATATCAAATGATGTCAATTATGATAGTGTTGCGTATCATAAGCACTCATTGTATCACGTGATACGATCGTATGATGAAAGTTACGAGTGAATATAACATCAAATGATGTCGAATAGGATTGTATAATGTATCATTAGCACTTATTTTTCACGTGATACAATCGTATGATTAAAGTTACGATTGGAGATACTAATAAATGATGTTGAATATAATAGTGCACCATATCATTAGCACTTATTGTATCATGTGATGCGATCGTATGATTAAAGTTACAAGTGAATATAACATCAAATGATGTCGATTATAATAGTGTACCGCATCATTGGCACTCATTATATAACGTGATGCTATCGTATGATTGAAGTCACGAGTGAATATAACATCAAATAATGCTAAATATGATTGTATAGTGTAGCATTGACACTCATTGTATCACGAGATACGATCGTATGATTGAAGTCACGAGTGAATATACTATAAAATGATGTCGATTATGATAGTGTACCGCATCATTGGCACTCATTATATCACGTGATACGATCGTATAATGAAAGTTACGAGTAAATATACTATTAAATAATGTCGATTATGATAGTGTACCGCATTATTGGCACACATTATATCACGTGATACGATCGTATGATTGAAGTCACGAGTGAATATAACATCAAATGATGTCAATTATGATAGTGTTCCGTATCATAAGCACTCATTGTATCACGTGATACGATCGTATGATGAAAGTTACAAGTAAATATACTATTAAATGATGTCGATTATGACATTGTACCGTACCATTGGCACTCATAGTATCACGTGATACGATCGTATGATTGAAGTCACGAATGAATATAACATCAAATGATGTCGATTATGATAGTGTACCACATCATTAGCACACATTGTATCACGTGGTACGATCGTATGATTAAAGTTACGAGTGAAGATAACATCAAATGATGTCGATTATAATAGTGTACCTTACCATTGGCACTCATAGTATCACGTGATACGATCGTATGATTGAAGTCAAGAGTGAATATAATATCAAATGATGTCAATTATGATAGTGTTCCGTATCATAAGCACTCATTGTATCACGTGATACGATCGTATGATGAAAGTTACAAGTAAATATACTATTAAATGATGTCGATTATGACAGTGTACCGTACCATTGGCACTCATAGTATCACGTGATACGATCGTATGATTGAAGTCACGAGTGAATATAATATCAAATGATGTCAATTATGATAGTGTACCGCATCATTGGCACTCATTATATCACTTGATACGATCGTATGATTGAAGTCACGAGTGAATATATTATCAAATGATGTTGAATATGATTGTATAATGTGTCATTGGCACAGATTGTATCACGTGATACGATCGTATGATTAAAGTTACGAGTGAATGCAACATCAAATGATGTCGATTATGATAGTGTACCGCATCATTGGCACTCATTATATCACGTGATACGATCGTATGATGAAAGTTACGAGTGAATAAAACATCAAATGATGTCGAATAGGATTGTATAATGTATCATTAGCACTCATTGTTTCACGTGATACGATCGTATGATTAAAGTTACGATTGGAGATACTAATAAATGATGTTGAATATAATAGTGCACCATATCATTAGCACTTATTGTATTATGTGATGCGATCGTATGATTGAAGTCACGAGTGAATATAATATCAAATGATGTCAATTATGATAGTGTTGCGTATCATAAGCACTCATTGTATCACGTGATACGATCGTATGATTAAAGTTACGATTGGAGATACTAATAAATGATGTTGAATATAATAGTGCACCATATCATTAGCACTTATTGTATCATGTGATGCGATCATATGATTAAAGTTACAAGTGAATATAACATCAAATGATGTCGATTATAATAGTGTACCGCATCATTGGCACTCATTATATCACGTGATACTATCGTATGATTGAAGTCACGAGTGAATATAACATCAAATGATGTTGAATATGATTGTATAATGTATCATTAGCACTCATTGTTTCACGTGATACGATCGTATGATTAAAGTTACAGGTGAATATAACATCAAATAATGCTAAATATGATTGTATAGTGTAGCATTGACACTCATTGTATCACGAGATACGATCGTATGATTGAAGTCACGAGTGAGTATAACATCAAATGATGTGAATATGATTGTATAATGTATCATTAGCACTCATTGTTTCACGTGATACGATCGTATGATTAAAGTTACAGGTGAATATAACATCAAATCATGTCGATTATGATAGTGTACCGCATCATTGGCACTCATTATATCACGTGATACTATCGTATGATTGAAGTCACGAGTGAATATAACATCAAATGATGCTAAATATGATTGTATAGTGTATCATTAGCACTCATTGTTTCACGTGATACGATCGTATGATTAAAGTTACGAGTAAATATAACATCAAATGATGTTGAATATGATTGTATAATGTATCATTAGCACTCATTGTTTCACGTGATACGATCGTATGATTAAAGTTACAGGTGAATATAACATCAAATGATGTCGATTATGATAGTGTACCGCATCATTGGCACTCATTATATCACGTGATACTATCGTATGATTGAAGTCACGAGTGAATATAACATCAAATGATGTTGAATATGATTGTATAATGTATCATTAGCACTCATTGTTTCACGTGATACGATCGTATGATTAAAGTTACAGGTGAATATAACATCAAATAATGCTAAATATGATTGTATAGTGTAGCATTGACACTCATTGTATCACGAGATACGATCGTATGATTGAAGTCACGAGTGAATATAACATCAAATGATGTTGAATATGATTGTATAATGTATCATTAGCACTCATTGTTTCACGTGATACGATCGTATGATTAAAGTTACAGGTGAATATAACATCAAATGATGTCGATTATGATAGTGTACCGCATCATTGGCACTCATTATATCACGTGATACTATCGTATGATTGAAGTCACGAGTGAATATTCCATCAAATGATGCTAAATATGATTGTATAGTGTATCATTAGCACTCATTGTTTCACGTGATACGATCGTATGATTAAAGTTACGAGTAAATATAACATCAAATGATGTTGAATATGATTGTATAATGTATCATTAGCACTCATTGTTTCACGTGATACGATCGTATGATTAAAGTTACAGGTGAATATAACATCAAATGATGTCGATTATGATAGTGTACCGCATCATTGGCACTCATTATATCACGTGATACTATCGTATAATGAAAGTTACGAGTGAATATACTATTAAATGATGTCGATTATGATAGTGTACCGCATCATTGGCACTAATTGTATCACGTGATACGATCGTATGATCAAAGCTACGAGTTAACATAATAGGGCAGGAATTATTGTACCAGCTATGAAATACGCATTTTTGTAAAATTCTACTTTTTGACGATATTTTTCTTGTTTTGGTATGAGGAAATCATAATTGTTCAGGAGCTAACGTACCAGCTATAAAATACTCTTATATGTAAAAATTTAACTTTTCGACGATATTTTCCTTGTTTTGGTATCAGGAGAACATAATGGGGCAGGAGCTAACTTACTATCTATGAAATACGCATTTTCGAAAAATTCGACTTTTTGACGATATTTTCCTTGATTTCGTATCAGGAGAACATAAAAGAGCAGGAGCTAACGTTCCAGCTATGAAATACCCACTTTTTAAAAATTCGACTTTTTGACGATATTTTCGTATCAGGAGAACATAATGGGGAAGGAGCTGACGTACCAGCTATGAAATACGCAATTTTTGTAAAAATTTGAGTTTTCGACGATATTTTCCTTGTTTTGGTATCAGGAGAACATAATGGAGCAGGAGCTAACGTACTAGCTATGAAATACGCATTTTCGAAAAATTCGACTTTTTGACGATATTTTCTTTGATTTCGTATCAGGAGAACATAAAAGAGCAGGAGCTAACGTTCCAGCTATAAAATACCCATTTTTTAAAAATTCAACTTTTTGACGATATTTTCCTTGTTTTCGTATCAGGAGAACATAATAGGGTTGGAGCTAACGTACCAGCTATGAAATACGCAATTTTTGTAAAAATTTGAGTTTTCGACGATATTTTCCTTGTTTTGGTATCAGGAGAACATAATGGGGCAGGAGCTAACGTACTAGCTATGAAATACGCATTTTCGAAAAATTCGACTTTTTGACGATATTTTCCTTGATTTCGTATCAGGAGAACATAAAAGAGCAGGAGCTAACGTTCCAACTATGAAATACCCATTTTTTAAAAATTCGACTTTTTGACGATATTTTCCTTGTTTTCGTATCAGGAGAACATAATGGGGCAGAAGCTGACGTACTAGCTATGAAATACGCATTTTTTAAAAATTCGACTTTTTGACGATATTTTCCTGGTTTTCGTATCAGGAGAACATAATAGGGCAGGAGCTAACGTACCAGCTATGAAATACGTAATTTTTGTAAAAATTTGAGTTTTCGACGATATTTTCCTTGTTTTGGTATCAGGAGAACATAATGGGGCAGGAGCTGACGTACTAGCAATAAATACGCATTTTCGAAAAATTCGACTTTTTGACGATATTTTCTTTGATTTCGTATCAGGAGAACATAAAAGAGCAGGAGCTGACGTACTAGCTATGAAATACGCATTTTTTAAAAATTCGACTTTTTGACGATATTTTCCTGGTTTTCGTATCAGGAGAACATAATGGGGCAGGAGCTAACGTACTAGCTATGAAATACGCATTTTTGAAAAATTCAACTTTTTGACGATATTTTTCTCGTTTTCGTATCAGGAGAACATAATAGGGCAGGAGCTAACGTACCAGCTATGAAATACGCATTTTTGTAAAAATTTGACTTTTGGACGATATTTTCTTTGTTTCGGTATCAGGAGAACATAATGGGACAGGAGCTAACGTACTAGCTCTAAATACGCATTTTAGTAAAAATTCGACATTTTTCTTGTTTTGGTATCAGGAGAACATAATGGGGCAGGTGCTACCGTACAAGCTATGAAATACGCATTTTTGTAAAAATTCAACTTTTTTAAAATGTTTTCTTTGTTTTGGTATCAGGAGTACATAAAGGGGCAAGAGCTAACGTACAAGATCATACGATCGTATGATCAAAGTTACGAGTGAATATGACATCAAATGATGTCAAATATGATAGTGTGCCGTATCATTTGCACTTATTGTATCACGTGATACAATCGTATGATTGAAGTTACAGTGAATATACTATTAAATAATGTCGATTATGACAGTGTACTGTATCATTGGCACTTATTGTATCACGTGATACGATCGTATGATTGAAGTCATGAATGAATATAACATCAAATGATGTCGATTATGATAGCGCACCATATCATTAGCACTTATTGTATAATGTGATGTGATCGTATGATAAAAGTTACAAGTGAATATAAAATCAAATAATGTCGATTATAATAGTATAGCACATCATTGGCACTCATTATATCACGTGATACGATCGTATGATTAAGGTTACGAGTGAATAAACTATTAAATGATGTCGAATATGATAGTGTACCGCATCATTGGCACTCATTGTATCACGTGATACGATCGTATGATTAAAGTTACAGGTGAATATAACATCAAATGATGTCGATTATGATAGTGTACCGCATCATTGGCACTCATTATATCACTTGATACGATCGTATGATTGAAGTCACGAGTGAATATATCATCAAATGATGTTGAATATGATTGTATAATGTGTCATTGGCAAACATTGTATCACGTGATACGATCGTATGATTAAAGTTACGAGTGAATACAACATCAAATGATGTCGATTATGATAGTGTATTGCATCATTGGCACTCATTATATCACGTGATACGATCGTTTGATGAAAGTTACGAGTGAATATAACATCAAATGATGTCGAATAGGATTGTATAATGTATCATTAGCACTCATTGTTTCACGTGATACGATCGTATGATTAAAGTTACGATTGGAGATACTAATAAATGATGTTGAATATAATAGTGCACCATATCATTAGCACTTATTGTATCATGTGATGCGATCGTATGATTAAAGTTACAAGTGAATATAACAACAAATGATGTCGATTATAATAGTGTACCGCATCATTGCCACTCATTATATCACGTGTTACTATCGTATGATTGAAGTCACGAGTGAATATTACATCAAATAATGCTAAATATGATTGTATAGTGTAGCATTGACACTCATTGTATCACGAGATACGATCGTATGATTAAAGTCACGAGTGAATATAACATCAAATGATGTTGAATATGATTGTATAATGTATCATTAGCACTCATTGTTTCACGTGATACGATCGTATGATTAAAGTTACGAGTAAATATAACATCAAGTGATGTCGAATATGATAATGTACCGTATCATTAGCACTCATATTATCACGTGATACGATCGTATGATGAAAGTTACGAGTGAATATAACATCAAATAATGTTGAATATGATTGTATAATGTATCATTAGCACGCAATGTTTCACGTGATACGATCGTATGATTAAAGTTACGAGTAAATATAACATCAAATGATGTCGAATATGATAATGTACCGTATCGTTAGCACTCATTGTATCACGTGATACGATCGTATGATGAAAGTTACGAGTGAATATAACATCAAATGATGTCGATTATGATAGTGTACCTTATCATTGGCACTCATTATATCACGTGATACGATCGTATAATGAAAGTTACGAGTAAATATACTATTAAATAATGTCGATTATGATAGTGTACCGCATTATTGGCACTCATTATATCACGTGATACGATCGTATGATTGAAGTCACGAGTGAATATAACATCAAATGATGTCGATTATGATAGTGTACCGCATCATTAGCACACATTGTATCACGTGGTACGATCGTATGATTAAAGTTACGAGTGAAGATAACATCAAATGATGTCGATTATAATAGTGTACCGTACCATTGGCACTCATAGTATCACGTGATACGATCGTATGATTGAAGTCAAGAGTGAATATAATATCAAATGATGTCAATTATGATAGTGTTCCGTATCATAAGCACTCATTGTATCACGTGATACGATCGTATGATGAAAGTTACAAGTAAATATACTATTAAATGATGTCGATTATGACAGTGTACCGTACCATTGGCACTCATAGTATCACGTGATACGATCGTATGATTGAAGTCACGAGTGAATATAATATCAAATGATGTCAATTATGATAGTGTACCGCATCATTGGCACTCATTATATCACTTGATACGATCGTATGATTGAAGTCACGAGTGAATATATTATCAAATGATGTTGAATATGATTGTATAATGTGTCATTGGCACAGATTGTATCACGTGATACGATCGTATGATTAAAGTTACGAGTGAATGCAACATCAAATGATGTCGATTATGATAGTGTACCGCATCATTGGCACTCATTATATCACGTGATACGATCGTATGATGAAAGTTACGAGTGAATATAACATCAAATGATGTCGAATAGGATTGTATAATGTATCATTAGCACTCATTGTTTCACGTGATACGATCGTATGATTAAAGTTACGATTGGAGATACTAATAAATGATGTTGAATATAATAGTGCACCATATCATTAGCACTTATTGTATTATGTGATGCGATCGTATGATTGAAGTCACGAGTGAATATAATATCAAATGATGTCAATTATGATAGTGTTGCGTATCATAAGCACTCATTGTATCACGTGATACGATCGTATGATTAAAGTTACGATTGGAGATACTAATAAATGATGTTGAATATAATAGTGCACTATATCATTAGCACTTATTGTATCATGTGATGCGATCATATGATTAAAGTTACAAGTGAATATAACATCAAATGATGTCGATTATAATAGTGTACCGCATCATTGGCACTCATTATATCACGTGATACTATCGTATGATTGAAGTCACGAGTGAATATAACATCAAATGATGTTGAATATGATTGTATAATGTATCATTAGCACTCATTGTTTCACGTGATACGATCGTATGATTAAAGTTACAGGTGAATATAACATCAAATAATGCTAAATATGATTGTATAGTGTAGCATTGACACTCATTGTATCACGAGATACGATCGTATGATTGAAGTCACGAGTGAGTATAACATCAAATGATGTGAATATGATTGTATAATGTATCATTAGCACTCATTGTTTCACGTGATACGATCGTATGATTAAAGTTACAGGTGAATATAACATCAAATCATGTCGATTATGATAGTGTACCGCATCATTGGCACTCATTATATCACGTGATACTATCGTATGATTGAAGTCACGAGTGAATATAACATCAAATGATGCTAAATATGATTGTATAGTGTATCATTAGCACTCATTGTTTCACGTGATACGATCGTATGATTAAAGTTACGAGTAAATATAACATCAAATGATGTTGAATATGATTGTATAATGTATCATTAGCACTCATTGTTTCACGTGATACGATCGTATGATTAAAGTTACAGGTGAATATAACATCAAATGATGTCGATTATGATAGTGTACCGCATCATTGGCACTCATTATATCACGTGATACTATCGTATGATTGAAGTCACGAGTGAATATAACATCAAATGATGTTGAATATGATTGTATAATGTATCATTAGCACTCATTGTTTCACGTGATACGATCGTATGATTAAAGTTACAGGTGAATATAACATCAAATAATGCTAAATATGATTGTATAGTGTAGCATTGACACTCATTGTATCACGAGATACGATCGTATGATTGAAGTCACGAGTGAATATAACATCAAATGATGTTGAATATGATTGTATAATGTATCATTAGCACTCATTGTTTCACGTGATACGATCGTATGATTAAAGTTACAGGTGAATATAACATCAAATGATGTCGATTATGATAGTGTACCGCATCATTGGCACTCATTATATCACGTGATACTATCGTATGATTGAAGTCACGAGTGAATATTCCATCAAATGATGCTAAATATGATTGTATAATGTATCATTAGCACTCATTGTTTCACGTGATACGATCGTATGATTAAAGTTACAGGTGAATATAACATCAAATGATGTCGATTATGATAGTGTACCGCATCATTGGCACTCATTATATCACGTGATACTATCGTATAATGAAAGTTACGAGTGAATATACTATTAAATGATGTCGATTATGATAGTGTACCGCATCATTGGCACTAATTGTATCACGTGATACGATCGTATGATCAAAGCTACGAGTTAACATAATAGGGCAGGAATTATTGTACATGCTATGAAATACGCATTTTTGTAAAATTCTACTTTTTGACGATATTTTTCTTGTTTTGGTATGAGGAAATCATAATTGTTCAGGAGCTAACGTACCAGCTATAAAATACTCTTATATGTAAAAATTTAACTTTTCGACGATATTTTCCTTGTTTTGGTATCAGGAGAACATAATGGGGCAGGAGCTAACTTACTATCTATGAAATACGCATTTTCGAAAAATTCGACTTTTTGACGATATTTTCCTTGATTTCGTATCAGGAGAACATAAAAGAGCAGGAGCTAACGTTCCAGCTATGAAATACCCACTTTTTAAAAATTCGACTTTTTGACGATATTTTCGTATCAGGAGAACATAATGGGGAAGGAGCTGACGTACCAGCTATGAAATACGCAATTTTTGTAAAAATTTGAGTTTTCGACGATATTTTCCTTGTTTTGGTATCAGGAGAACATAATGGGGCAGGAGCTAACGTACTAGCTATGAAATACGCATTTTCGAAAAATTCGACTTTTTGACGATATTTTCTTTGATTTCGTATCAGGAGAACATAAAAGAGCAGGAGCTAACGTTCCAGCTATAAAATACCCATTTTTTAAAAATTCAACTTTTTGACGATATTTTCCTTGTTTTCGTATCAGGAGAACATAATAGGGTTGGAGCTAACGTACCAGCTATGAAATACGCAATTTTTGTAAAAATTTGAGTTTTCGACGATATTTTCCTTGTTTTGGTATCAGGAGAACATAATGGGGCAGGAGCTAACGTACTAGCTATGAAATACGCATTTTCGAAAAATTGGACTTTTTGACGATATTTTCCTTGATTTCGTATCAGGAGAACATAAAAGAGCAGGAGCTAACGTTCCAACTATGAAATACCCATTTTTTAAAAATTCGACTTTTTGACGATATTTTCCTTGTTTTCGTATCAGGAGAACATAATGGGGCAGAAGCTGACGTACTAGCTATGAAATACGCATTTTTTAAAAATTCGACTTTTTGACGATATTTTCCTGGTTTTCGTATCAGGAGAACATAATAGGGCAGGAGCTAACGTACCAGCTATGAAATACGCAATTTTTGTAAAAATTTGAGTTTTCGACGATATTTTCCTTGTTTTGGTATCAGGAGAACATAATGGGGCAGGAGCTGACGTACTAGCAATAAATACGCATTTTCGAAAAATTCGACTTTTTGACGATATTTTCTTTGATTTCGTATCAGGAGAACATAAAAGAGCAGGAGCTGACGTACTAGCTATGAAATACGCATTTTTTAAAAATTCGACTTTTTGACGATATTTTCCTGGTTTTCGTATCAGGAGAACATAATGGGGCAGGAGCTAACGTACTAGCTATGAAATACGCATTTTTGAAAAATTCAACTTTTTGACGATATTTTTCTCGTTTTCGTATCAGGAGAACATAATAGGGCAGGAGCTAACGTACCAGCTATGAAATACGCATTTTTGTAAAAATTTGACTTTTGGACGATATTTTCTTTGTTTCGGTATCAGGAGAACATAATGGGACAGGAGCTAACGTACTAGCTCTAAATACGCATTTTAGTAAAAATTCGACATTTTTCTTGTTTTGGTATCAGGAGAACATAATGGGGCAGGTGCTACCGTACAAGCTATGAAATACGCATTTTTGTAAAAATTCAACTTTTTTAAAATGTTTTCTTTGTTTTGGTATCAGGAGTACATAAAGGGGCAAGAGCTAACGTACAAGATCATACGATCGTATGATCAAAGTTACGAGTGAATATGACATCAAATGATGTCAAATATGATAGTGTGCCGTATCATTTGCACTTATTGTATCACGTGATACAATCGTATGATTGAAGTTACAGTAAATATACTATTAAATAATGTCGATTATGACAGTGTACTGTATCATTGGCACTTATTGTATCACGTGATACGATCGTATGATTGAAGTCATGAATGAATATAACATCAAATGATGTCGATTATGATAGCGCACCATATCATTAGCACTTATTGTATAATGTGATGTGATCGTATGATAAAAGTTACAAGTGAATATAAAATCAAATAATGTCGATTATAATAGTATAGCACATCATTGGCACTCATTATATCACGTGATACGATCGTATGATTAAGGTTACGAGTGAATAAACTATTAAATGATGTCGAATATGATAGTGTACCGCATCATTGGCACTCATTGTTTCACGTGATACGATCGTATGATTAAAGTTACAGGTGAATATAACATCAAATGATGTCGATTATGATAGTGTACCGCATCATTGGCACTCATTATATCACTTGATACGATCGTATGATTGAAGTCACGAGTGAATATATCATCAAATGATGTTGAATATGATTGTATAATGTGTCATTGGCAAACATTGTATCACGTGATACGATCGTATGATTAAAGTTACGAGTGAATACAACATCAAATGATGTCGATTATGATAGTGTATTGCATCATTGGCACTCATTATATCACGTGATACGATCGTTTGATGAAAGTTACGAGTGAATATAACATCAAATGATGTCGAATAGGATTGTATAATGTATCATTAGCACTCATTGTTTCACGTGATACGATCGTATGATTAAAGTTACGATTGGAGATACTAATAAATGATGTTGAATATAATAGTGCACCATATCATTAGCACTTATTGTATCATGTGATGCGATCGTATGATTAAAGTTACAAGTGAATATAACAACAAATGATGTCGATTATAATAGTGTACCGCATCATTGCCACTCATTATATCACGTGTTACTATCGTATGATTGAAGTCACGAGTGAATATTACATCAAATAATGCTAAATATGATTGTATAGTGTAGCATTGACACTCATTGTATCACGAGATACGATCGTATGATTAAAGTCACGAGTGAATATAACATCAAATGATGTTGAATATGATTGTATAATGTATCATTAGCACTCATTGTTTCACGTGATACGATCGTATGATTAAAGTTACGAGTAAATATAACATCAAGTGATGTCGAATATGATAATGTACCGTATCATTAGCACTCATATTATCACGTGATACGATCGTATGATGAAAGTTACGAGTGAATATAACATCAAATAATGTTGAATATGATTGTATAATGTATCATTAGCACGCAATGTTTCACGTGATACGATCGTATGATTAAAGTTACGAGTAAATATAACATCAAATGATGTCGAATATGATAATGTACCGTATCGTTAGCACTCATTGTATCACGTGATACGATCGTATGATGAAAGTTACGAGTGAATATAACATCAAATGATGTCGATTATGATAGTGTACCTTATCATTGGCACTCATTATATCACGTGATACGATCGTATAATGAAAGTTACGAGTAAATATACTATTAAATAATGTCGATTATGATAGTGTACCGCATTATTGGCACTCATTATATCACGTGATACGATCGTATGATTGAAGTCACGAGTGAATATAACATCAAATGATGTCGATTATGATAGTGTACCGCATCATTAGCACACATTGTATCACGTGGTACGATCGTATGATTAAAGTTACGAGTGAAGATAACATCAAATGATGTCGATTATAATAGTGTACCGTACCATTGGCACTCATAGTATCACGTGATACGATCGTATGATTGAAGTCAAGAGTGAATATAATATCAAATGATGTCAATTATGATAGTGTTCCGTATCATAAGCACTCATTGTATCACGTGATACGATCGTATGATGAAAGTTACAAGTAAATATACTATTAAATGATGTCGATTATGACAGTGTACCGTACCATTGGCACTCATAGTATCACGTGATACGATCGTATGATTGAAGTCACGAGTGAATATAATATCAAATGATGTCAATTATGATAGTGTACCGCATCATTGGCACTCATTATATCACTTGATACGATCGTATGATTGAAGTCACGAGTGAATATATCATCAAATGATGTTGAATATGATTGTATAATGTGTCATTGGCACACATTGTATCACGTGATACGATCGTATGATTAAAGTTACGAGTGAATGCAACATCAAATGATGTCGATTATGATAGTGTACCGCATCATTGGCAATCATTATATCACGTGATACGATCGTATGATTGAAGTCATGAATGAATATAACATCAAATGATGTCGATTATGATAGCGCACCATATCATTAGCACTTATTGTATAATGTGATGTGATCGTATGATAAAAGTTACAAGTGAATATAAAATCAAATAATGTCGATTATAATAGTATAGCACATCATTGGCACTCATTATATCACGTGATACGATCGTATGATTAAGGTTACGAGTGAATAAACTATTAAATGATGTCGAATATGATAGTGTACCGCATCATTGGCACTCATTGTTTCACGTGATACGATCGTATGATTAAAGTTACAGGTGAATATAACATCAAATGATGTCGATTATGATAGTGTACCGCATCATTGGCACTCATTATATCACTTGATACGATCGTATGATTGAAGTCACGAGTGAATATATCATCAAATGATGTTGAATATGATTGTATAATGTGTCATTGGCAAACATTGTATCACGTGATACGATCGTATGATTAAAGTTACGAGTGAATACAACATCAAATGATGTCGATTATGATAGTGTATTGCATCATTGGCACTCATTATATCACGTGATACGATCGTTTGATGAAAGTTACGAGTGAATATAACATCAAATGATGTCGAATAGGATTGTATAATGTATCATTAGCACTCATTGTTTCACGTGATACGATCGTATGATTAAAGTTACGATTGGAGATACTAATAAATGATGTTGAATATAATAGTGCACCATATCATTAGCACTTATTGTATCATGTGATGCGATCGTATGATTAAAGTTACAAGTGAATATAACAACAAATGATGTCGATTATAATAGTGTACCGCATCATTGCCACTCATTATATCACGTGTTACTATCGTATGATTGAAGTCACGAGTGAATATTACATCAAATAATGCTAAATATGATTGTATAGTGTAGCATTGACACTCATTGTATCACGAGATACGATCGTATGATTAAAGTCACGAGTGAATATAACATCAAATGATGTTGAATATGATTGTATAATGTATCATTAGCACTCATTGTTTCACGTGATACGATCGTATGATTAAAGTTACGAGTAAATATAACATCAAGTGATGTCGAATATGATAATGTACCGTATCATTAGCACTCATATTATCACGTGATACGATCGTATGATGAAAGTTACGAGTGAATATAACATCAAATAATGTTGAATATGATTGTATAATGTATCATTAGCACGCAATGTTTCACGTGATACGATCGTATGATTAAAGTTACGAGTAAATATAACATCAAATGATGTCGAATATGATAATGTACCGTATCGTTAGCACTCATTGTATCACGTGATACGATCGTATGATGAAAGTTACGAGTGAATATAACATCAAATGATGTCGATTATGATAGTGTACCTTATCATTGGCACTCATTATATCACGTGATACGATCGTATAATGAAAGTTACGAGTAAATATACTATTAAATAATGTCGATTATGATAGTGTACCGCATTATTGGCACTCATTATATCACGTGATACGATCGTATGATTGAAGTCACGAGTGAATATAACATCAAATGATGTCGATTATGATAGTGTACCGCATCATTAGCACACATTGTATCACGTGGTACGATCGTATGATTAAAGTTACGAGTGAAGATAACATCAAATGATGTCGATTATAATAGTGTACCGTACCATTGGCACTCATAGTATCACGTGATACGATCGTATGATTGAAGTCAAGAGTGAATATAATATCAAATGATGTCAATTATGATAGTGTTCCGTATCATAAGCACTCATTGTATCACGTGATACGATCGTATGATGAAAGTTACAAGTAAATATACTATTAAATGATGTCGATTATGACAGTGTACCGTACCATTGGCACTCATAGTATCACGTGATACGATCGTATGATTGAAGTCACGAGTGAATATAATATCAAATGATGTCAATTATGATAGTGTACCGCATCATTGGCACTCATTATATCACTTGATACGATCGTATGATTGAAGTCACGAGTGAATATATCATCAAATGATGTTGAATATGATTGTATAATGTGTCATTGGCACACATTGTATCACGTGATACGATCGTATGATTAAAGTTACGAGTGAATGCAACATCAAATGATGTCGATTATGATAGTGTACCGCATCATTGGCAATCATTATATCACGTGATACGATCGTATGATGAAAGTTACGAGTGAATATAACATCAAATGATGTCTAATAGGATTGTATAATGTATCATTAGCACTCATTGTTTCACGTGATACGATCGTATGATTAAAGTTACGATTGGAGATACTAATAAATGATGTTGAATATAATAGTGCACCATATCATTAGCACTTATTGTATCATGTGATGCGATCGTATGATTGAAGTCACGAGTGAATATAATATCAAATGATGTCAATTATGATAGTGTTGCGTATCATAAGCACTCATTGTATCACGTGATACGATCGTATGATTAAAGTTACGATTGGAGATACTAATAAATGATGTTGAATATAATAGTGCACCATATCATTAGCACTTATTGTATCATGTGATGCGATCGTATGATTAAAGTTACAAGTGAATATAACATCAAATGATGTCGATTATAATAGTGTACCGCATCATTGGCACTCATTATATAACGTGATACTATCGTATGATTGAAGTCACGAGTGAATATAACATCAAATAATGCTAAATATGATTGTATAGTGTAGCATTGACACTCATTGTATCACGAGATACGATCGTATGATTGAAGTCACGAGTGAATATAACATCAAATGATGTTGAATATGATTGTATAATGTATCATTAGCACTCATTGTTTCACGTGATACGATCGTATGATTAAAGTTACAGGTGAATGTAACATCAAATCATGTCGATTATGATAGTGTACCGCATCATTGGCACTCATTATATCACGTGATACTATCGTATGATTGAAGTCACGAGTGAATATAACATCAAATGATGCTACATATGATTGTATAGTGTATCATTAGCACTCATTATATCACGTGATACGATCGTATGATTAAGGTTACGAGTGAATAAACTATTAAATGATGTCGAATATGATAGTGTACCGCATCATTGGCACTCATTGTTTCACGTGATACGATCGTATGATTAAAGTTACAGGTGAATATAACATCAAATGATGTCGATTAATAGTGTACCGCATCATTGGCACTCTATATATCACTTGATACGATCGTATGATTGAAGTCACGAGTGAATATATCATCAAATGATGTTGAATATGATTGTATAATGTGTCATTGGCAAACATTGTATCACGTGATACGATCGTATGATTAAAGTTACGAGTGAATACAACATCAAATGATGTCGATTATGATAGTGTACCGCATCATTGGCACTCATTATATCACGTGATACGATCGTTTGATGAAAGTTACGAGTGAATATAACATCAAATGATGTCGAATAGGATTGTATAATGTATCATTAGCACTCATTGTTTCACGTGATACGATCGTATGATTAAAGTTACGATTGGAGATACTAATAAATGATGTTGAATATAATAGTGCACCATATCATTAGCACTTATTGTATCATGTGATGCGATCGTATGATTAAAGTTACAAGTGAATATAACATCAAATGATGTCGATTATAATAGTGTACCGCATCATTGGCACTCATTATATCACGTGTTACTATCGTATGATTGAAGTCACGAGTGAATATTACATCAAATAATGCTAAATATGATTGTATAGTGTTGCATTGACACTCATTGTATCACGAGATACGATCGTATGATTAAAGTCACGAGTGAATATAACATCAAATGATGTTGAATATGATTGTATAATGTATCATTAGCACTCATTGTTTCACGTGATACGATCGTATGAAAAAAGTTACAGGTGAATATAACATCAAATCATGTCGATTATGATAGTGTACCGCATCATTGGCACTCATTATATCACGTGATACTATCGTATGACTGAAGTCACGAGTGAATATAACATCAAATGATGCTAAATATGATTGTATAGTGTATCATTAGCACTCATTGTTTCACGTGATACGATCGTATGATTAAAGTTACGAGTGAATATAACATCAAATGATGTTGAATATGATTGTATAATGTATCATTAGCACTCATTGTTTCACGTGATACGATCGTATTATTAAAGTTACAGGTGATAATAACATCAAATGATGTCGATTACGATAGTGTACCGCATCATTGGCACTCATTATATCACGTGATACTATCGTATAATGAAAGTTACGAGTGAATATAACATCAAATGATGTCGAATAGGATTGTATAATGTATCATTAGCACTCATTGTTTCACGTGATACGATCGTATGATTAATGTTACGATTGGAGATACTAATAAATGATGTTGAATATAATAGTGCACCATATCATTAGCACTTATTGTATCATGTGATGCGATCGTATGATTGAAGTCACGAGTGAATATAATATCAAATGATGTCAATTATGATAGTGTTGCGTATCATAAGCACTCATTGTATCACGTGATACGATCGTATGATTAAAGTTACGATTGGAGATACTAATAAATGATGTTGAATATAATAGTGCACCATATCATTAGCACTTATTGTATCATGTGATGCGATCATATGATTAAAGTTACAAGTGAATATAACATCAAATGATGTCGATTATAATAGTGTACCGCATCATTGGCACTCATTATATCACGTGATACTATCGTATGATTGAAGTCACGAGTGAATATAACATCAAATGATGTTGAATATGATTGTATAATGTATCATTAGCACTCATTGTTTTACGTGATACGATCGTATGATTAAAGTTACAGGTGAATATAACATCAAATAATGCTAAATATGATTGTATAGTGTAGCATTGACACTCATTGTATCACGAGATACGATCGTATGATTGAAGTCACGAGTGAGTATAACATCAAATGATGTTGAATATGATTGTATAATGTATCATTAGCACTCATTGTTTCACGTGATACGATCGTATGATTAAAGTTACAGGTGAATATCACATCAAATCATGTCGATTATGATAGTGTACCGCATCATTGGCACTCATTATATCACGTGATACTATCGTATGATTGAAGTCACGAGTGAATATAACATCAAATGATGCTAAATATGATTGTATAGTGTATCATTAGCACTCATTGTTTCACGTGATACGATCGTATGATTAAAGTTACGAGTAAATATAACATCAAATGATGTTGAATATGATTGTATAATGTATCATTAGCACTCATTGTTTCACGTGATACGATCGTATGATTAAAGTTACAGGTGAATATAACATCAAATGATGTCGATTATGATAGTGTACCGCATCATTGGCACTCATTATATCACGTGATACTATCGTATGATTGAAGTCACGAGTGAATATAACATCAAATGATGTTGAATATGATTGTATAATGTATCATTAGCACTCATTGTTTCACGTGATACGATCGTATGATTAAAGTTACAGGTGAATATAACATCAAATAATGCTAAATATGATTGTATAGTGTATCATTAGCACTCATTGTTTCACGTGATACGATCGTATGATTAAAGTTACGAGTAAATATAACATCAAATGATGTTGAATATGATTGTATAATGTATCATTAGCACTCATTGTTTCACGTGATACGATCGTATGATTAAAGTTACAGGTGAATATAACATCAAATGATGTCGATTATGATAGTGTACCGCATCATTGGCACTCATTATATCACGTGATACTATCGTATGATTGAAGTCACGAGTGAATATAACATCAAATGATGCTAAATATGATTGTATAGTGTATCATTAGCACTCATTGTTTCACGTGATACGATCGTATGATTAAAGTTACGAGTAAATATAACATCAAATGATGTTGAATATGATTGTATAATGTATCATTAGCACTCATTGTTTCACGTGATACGATCGTATGATTAAAGTTACAGGTGAATATAACATCAAATGATGTCGATTATGATAGTGTACCGCATCATTGGCACTCATTATATCACGTGATACTATCGTATAATGAAAGTTACGAGTGAATATACTATTAAATGATGTCGATTATGATAGTGTACCGCATCATTGGCACTAATTGTATCACGTGATACGATCGTATGATCAAAGCTACGAGTTAACATAATAGGGCAGGAATTATTGTACCAGCTATGAAATACGCATTTTTGTAAAATTCTACTTTTTGACGATATTTTTCTTGTTTTGGTATGAGGAAATCATAATTGTTCAGGAGCTAACGTACCAGCTATAAAATACTCTTATATGTAAAAATTTAACTTTTCGACGATATTTTCCTTGTTTTGGTATCAGGAGAACATAATGGGGCAGGAGCTAACTTACTATCTATGAAATACGCATTTTCGAAAAATTCGACTTTTTGACGATATTTTCCTTGATTTCGTATCAGGAGAACATAAAAGAGCAGGAGCTAACGTTCCAGCTATGAAATACCCATTTTTTAAAAATTCGACTTTTTGACGATATTTTCGTATCAGGAGAACATAATGGGGAAGGAGCTGACGTACCAGCTATGAAATACGCAATTTTTGTAAAAATTTGAGTTTTCGACGATATTTTCCTTGTTTTGGTATCAGGAGAACATAATGGGGCAGGAGCTAACGTACTAGCTATGAAATACGCATTTTCGAAAAATTCGACTTTTTGACGATATTTTCTTTGATTTCGTATCAGGAGAACATAAAAGAGCAGGAGCTAACGTTCCAGCTATAAAATACCCATTTTTTAAAAATTCAACTTTTTGACGATATTTTCCTTGTTTTCGTATCAGGAGAACATAATAGGGTTGGAGCTAACGTACCAGCTATGAAATACGCAATTTTTGTAAAAATTTGAGTTTTCGACGATATTTTCCTTGTTTTGGTATCAGGAGAACATAATGGGGCAGGAGCTAACGTACTAGCTATGAAATACGCATTTTCGAAAAATTCGACTTTTTGACGATATTTTCCTTGATTTCGTATCAGGAGAACATAAAAGAGCAGGAGCTAACGTTCCAACTATGAAATACCCATTTTTTAAAAATTCGACTTTTTGACGATATTTTCCTTGTTTTCGTATCAGGAGAACATAATGGGGCAGAAGCTGACGTACTAGCTATGAAATACGCATTTTTTAAAAATTTGACTTTTTGACGATATTTTCCTGGTTTTTGTATCAGGAGAACATAATAGGGCAGGAGCTAACGTACCAGCTATGAAATACGCAATTTTTGTAAAAATTTGAGTTTTCAACGATATTTTCCTTGTTTTGGTATCAGAAGAACATAATGGGGCAGGAGCTAACGTACTAGCTATGAAATACGCATTTTCGAAAAATTCGACTTTTTGACGATATTTTCTTTGATTTCGTATCAGGAGAACATAAAAGAGCAGGAGCTGACGTACTAGCTATGAAATACGCATTTTTTAAAAATTCGACTTTTTGACGATATTTTCCTGGTTTTCGTATCAGGAGAACATAATGGGGCAGGAGCTAACGTACTAGCTATGAAATACGCATTTTTGAAAAATTCAACTTTTTGACGATATTTTTCTCGTTTTCGTATCAGGAGAACATAATAGGGCAGGAGCTAACGTACCAGCTATGAAATACGCATTTTTGTAAAAATTCAACTTTTTTAAAATGTTTTCTTTGTTTTGGTATCAGGAGTACATAAAGGGGCAAGAGCTAACGTACAAGATCATTCGATCGTATGATCAAAGTTACGAGTGAATATGACATCAAATGATGTCAAATATGATAGTGTACCGCATCATTGGCACTCATTATATCACTTGATACGATCGTATGATTGAAGTCACGAGTGAGTATAACATCAAATGATGTTGAATATGATTGTATAATGTATCATTAGCACTCATTGTTTCACGTGATACGATCGTATGATTAAAGTTACAGGTGAATATAACATCAAATCATGTCGATTATGATAGTGTACCGCATCATTGGCACTCATTATATCACGTGATACTATCGTATGATTGAAGTTACGAGTAAATATAACATCAAATGATGTTGAATATGATTGTATAATGTATCATTAGCACTCATTGTTTCACGTGATACGATCGTATGATTAAAGTTACAGGTGAATATAACATCAAATGATGTCGATTAATAGTGTACCGCATCATTGGCACTCTATATATCACTTGATACGATCGTATGATTGAAGTCACGAGTGAATATATCATCAAATGATGTTGAATATGATTGTATAATGTGTCATTGGCAAACATTGTATCACGTGATACGATCGTATGATTAAAGTTACGAGTGAATACAACATCAAATGATGTCGATTATGATAGTGTACCGCATCATTGGCACTCATTATATCACGTGATACGATCGTTTGATGAAAGTTACGAGTGAATATAACATCAAATGATGTCGAATAGGATTGTATAATGTATCATTAGCACTCATTGTTTCACGTGATACGATCGTATGATTAAAGTTACGATTGGAGATACTAATAAATGATGTTGAATATAATAGTGCACCATATCATTAGCACTTATTGTATCATGTGATGCGATCGTATGATTAAAGTTACAAGTGAATATAACATCAAATGATGTCGATTATAATAGTGTACCGCATCATTGGCACTCATTATATCACGTGTTACTATCGTATGATTGAAGTCACGAGTGAATATTACATCAAATAATGCTAAATATGATTGTGTAGTGTTGCATTGACACTCATTGTATCACGAGATACGATCGTATGATTAAAGTCACGAGTGAATATAACATCAAATGATGTTGAATATGATTGTATAATGTATCATTAGCACTCAATGTTTCACGTGATACGATCGTATGATTAAAGTTACAGGTGAATATAACATCAAATCATGTCGATTATGATAGTGTACCGCATCATTGGCACTCATTATATCACGTGATACTATCGTATGATTGAAGTCACGAGTGAATATAACATCAAATGATGCTAAATATGATTGTATAGTGTATCATTAGCACTCATTGTTTCACGTGATACGATCGTATGATTAAAGTTACGAGTAAATATAACATCAAATGATGTTGAATATGATTGTATAATGTATCATTAGCACTCATTGTTTCACGTGATACGATCGTATGATTAAAGTTACAGGTGAATATAACATCAAATGATGTCGATTATGATAGTGTACCGCATCATTGGCACTCATTATATCACGTGATACTATCGTATAATGAAAGTTACGAGTGAATATAACATCAAATGATGTCGAATAGGATTGTATAATGTATCATTAGCACTCATTGTTTCACGTGATACGATCGTATGATTAAAGTTACGATTGGAGATACTAATAAATGATGTTGAATATAATAGTGCACCATATCATTAGCACTTATTGTATCATGTGATGCGATCGTATGATTGAAGTCACGAGTGAATATAATATCAAATGATGTCAATTATGATAGTGTTGCGTATCATAAGCACTCATTGTATCACGTGATACGATCGTATGATTAAAGTTACGATTGGAGATACTAATAAATGATGTTGAATATAATAGTGCACCATATCATTAGCACTTATTGTATCATGTGATGCGATCGTATGATTAAAGTTACAAGTGAATATAACATCAAATGATGTCGATTATAATAGTGTACCGCATCATTGGCACTCATTATATCACGTGATGCTATCGTATGATTGAAGTCACGAGTGAATATAACATCAAATGATGTTGAATATGATTGTATAATGTATCATTAGCACTCATTGTTTCACGTGATACGATCGTATGATTAAAGTTACAGGTGAATATAACATCAAATAATGCTAAATATGATTGTATAGTGTATCATTAGCACTCATTGTTTCACGTGATACGATCGTATGATTAAAGTTACGAGTAAATATAACATCAAATGATGTTGAATATGATTGTATAATGTATCATTAGCACTCATTGTTTCACGTGATACGATCGTATGATTAAAGTTACAGGTGAATATAACATCAAATAATGTCGATTATGATAGTGTACCGCATCATTGGCACTCATTATATCACGTGATACTATCGTATGATTGAAGTCACGAGTGAATATAACATCAAATGATGCTAAATATGATTGTATAGTGTATCATTAGCACTCATTGTTTCACGTGATACGATCGTATGATTAAAGTTACGAGTAAATATAACATCAAATGATGTTGAATATGATTGTATAATGTATCATTAGCACTCATTGTTTCACGTGATACGATCGTATGATTAAAGTTACAGGTGAATATAACATCAAATGATGTCGATTATGATAGTGTACCGCATCATTGGCACTCATTATATCACGTGATACTATCGTATAATGAAAGTTACGAGTGAATATACTATTAAATGATGTCGATTATGATAGTGTACCGCATCATTGGCACTAATTGTATCACGTCATACGATCGTATGATCAAAGCTACGAGTTAACATAATAGGGCAGGAATTATTGTACCAGCTATGAAATACGCATTTTTGTAAAATTCTACTTTTTGACGATATTTTTCTTGTTTTGGTATGAGGAAATCATAATTGTTCAGGAGCTAACGTACCAGCTATAAAATACTCTTATATGTAAAAATTTAACTTTTCGACGATATTTTCCTTGTTTTGGTATCAGGAGAACATAATGGGGCAGGAGCTAACTTACTATCTATGAAATACGCATTTTCGAAAAATTCGACTTTTTGACGATATTTTCCTTGATTTCGTATCAGGAGAACATAAAAGAGCAGGAGCTAACGTTCCAGCTATGAAATACCCATTTTTTAAAAATTCGACTTTTTGACGATATTTTCGTATCAGGAGAACATAATGGGGAAGGAGCTGACGTACCAGCTATGAAATACGCAATTTTTGTAAAAATTTGAGTTTTCGACGATATTTTCCTTGTTTTGGTATCAGGAGAACATAATGGGGCAGGAGCTAACGTACTAGCTATGAAATACGCATTTTCGAAAAATTCGACTTTTTGACGATATTTTCTTTGATTTCGTATCAGGAGAACATAAAAGAGCAGGAGCTAACGTTCCAGCTATAAAATACCCATTTTTTAAAAATTCAACTTTTTGACGATATTTTCCTTGTTTTCGTATCAGGAGAACATAATAGGGTTGGAGCTAACGTACCAGCTATGAAATACGCAATTTTTGTAAAAATTTGAGTTTTCGACGATATTTTCCTTGTTTTGGTATCAGGAGAACATAATGGGGCAGGAGCTAACGTACTAGCTATGAAATACGCATTTTCGAAAAATTCGACTTTTTGACGATATTTTCCTTGATTTCGTATCAGGAGAACATAAAAGAGCAGGAGCTAACGTTCCAACTATGAAATACCCATTTTTTAAAAATTCGACTTTTTGACGATATTTTCCTTGTTTTCGTATCAGGAGAACATAATGGGGCAGAAGCTGACGTACTAGCTATGAAATACGCATTTTTTAAAAATTTGACTTTTTGACGATATTTTCCTGGTTTTTGTATCAGGAGAACATAATAGGGCAGGAGCTAACGTACCAGCTATGAAATACGCAATTTTTGTAAAAATTTGAGTTTTCGACGATATTTTCCTTGTTTTGGTATCAGAAGAACATAATGGGGCAGGAGCTAACGTACTAGCTATGAAATACGCATTTTCGAAAAATTCGACTTTTTGACGATATTTTCTTTGATTTCGTATCAGGAGAACATAAAAGAGCAGGAGCTGACGTACTAGCTATGAAATACGCATTTTTTAAAAATTCGACTTTTTGACGATATTTTCCTGGTTTTCGTATCAGGAGAACATAATGGGGCAGGAGCTAACGTACTAGCTATGAAATACGCATTTTTGAAAAATTCAACTTTTTGACGATATTTTTCTCGTTTTCGTATCAGGAGAACATAATAGGGCAGGAGCTAACGTACCAGCTATGAAATACGCATTTTTGTAAAAATTCAACTTTTTTAAAATGTTTTCTTTGTTTTGGTATCAGGAGTACATAAAGGGGCAAGAGCTAACGTACAAGATCATTCGATCGTATGATCAAAGTTACGAGTGAATATGACATCAAATGATGTCAAATATGATAGTGTACCGCATCATTGGCACTCATTATATCACTTGATACGATCGTATGATTGAAGTCACGAGTGAGTATAACATCAAATGATGTTGAATATGATTGTATAATGTATCATTAGCACTCATTGTTTCACGTGATACGATCGTATGATTAAAGTTACAGGTGAATATAACATCAAATCATGTCGATTATGATAGTGTACCGCATCATTGGCACTCATTATATCACGTGATACTATCGTATGATTGAAGTTACGAGTAAATATAACATCAAATGATGTTGAATATGATTGTATAATGTATCATTAGCACTCATTGTTTCACGTGATACGATCGTATGATTAAAGTTACAGGTGAATATAACATCAAATGATGTCGATTAATAGTGTACCGCATCATTGGCACTCTATATATCACTTGATACGATCGTATGATTGAAGTCACGAGTGAATATATCATCAAATGATGTTGAATATGATTGTATAATGTGTCATTGGCAAACATTGTATCACGTGATACGATCGTATGATTAAAGTTACGAGTGAATACAACATCAAATGATGTCGATTATGATAGTGTACCGCATCATTGGCACTCATTATATCACGTGATACGATCGTTTGATGAAAGTTACGAGTGAATATAACATCAAATGATGTCGAATAGGATTGTATAATGTATCATTAGCACTCATTGTTTCACGTGATACGATCGTATGATTAAAGTTACGATTGGAGATACTAATAAATGATGTTGAATATAATAGTGCACCATATCATTAGCACTTATTGTATCATGTGATGCGATCGTATGATTAAAGTTACAAGTGAATATAACATCAAATGATGTCGATTATAATAGTGTACCGCATCATTGGCACTCATTATATCACGTGTTACTATCGTATGATTGAAGTCACGAGTGAATATTACATCAAATAATGCTAAATATGATTGTGTAGTGTTGCATTGACACTCATTGTATCACGAGATACGATCGTATGATTAAAGTCACGAGTGAATATAACATCAAATGATGTTGAATATGATTGTATAATGTATCATTAGCACTCAATGTTTCACGTGATACGATCGTATGATTAAAGTTACAGGTGAATATAACATCAAATCATGTCGATTATGATAGTGTACCGCATCATTGGCACTCATTATATCACGTGATACTATCGTATGATTGAAGTCACGAGTGAATATAACATCAAATGATGCTAAATATGATTGTATAGTGTATCATTAGCACTCATTGTTTCACGTGATACGATCGTATGATTAAAGTTACGAGTAAATATAACATCAAATGATGTTGAATATGATTGTATAATGTATCATTAGCACTCATTGTTTCACGTGATACGATCGTATGATTAAAGTTACAGGTGAATATAACATCAAATGATGTCGATTATGATAGTGTACCGCATCATTGGCACTCATTATATCACGTGATACTATCGTATAATGAAAGTTACGAGTGAATATAACATCAAATGATGTCGAATAGGATTGTATAATGTATCATTAGCACTCATTGTTTCACGTGATACGATCGTATGATTAAAGTTACGATTGGAGATACTAATAAATGATGTTGAATATAATAGTGCACCATATCATTAGCACTTATTGTATCATGTGATGCGATCGTATGATTGAAGTCACGAGTGAATATAATATCAAATGATGTCAATTATGATAGTGTTGCGTATCATAAGCACTCATTGTATCACGTGATACGATCGTATGATTAAAGTTACGATTGGAGATACTAATAAATGATGTTGAATATAATAGTGCACCATATCATTAGCACTTATTGTATCATGTGATGCGATCGTATGATTAAAGTTACAAGTGAATATAACATCAAATGATGTCGATTATAATAGTGTACCGCATCATTGGCACTCATTATATCACGTGATGCTATCGTATGATTGAAGTCACGAGTGAATATAACATCAAATGATGTTGAATATGATTGTATAATGTATCATTAGCACTCATTGTTTCACGTGATACGATCGTATGATTAAAGTTACAGGTGAATATAACATCAAATAATGCTAAATATGATTGTATAGTGTATCATTAGCACTCATTGTTTCACGTGATACGATCGTATGATTAAAGTTACGAGTAAATATAACATCAAATGATGTTGAATATGATTGTATAATGTATCATTAGCACTCATTGTTTCACGTGATACGATCGTATGATTAAAGTTACAGGTGAATATAACATCAAATAATGTCGATTATGATAGTGTACCGCATCATTGGCACTCATTATATCACGTGATACTATCGTATGATTGAAGTCACGAGTGAATATAACATCAAATGATGCTAAATATGATTGTATA
Source organism: Acanthosoma haemorrhoidale (assembly GCA_930367205.1). Taxonomy (NCBI): domain Eukaryota; kingdom Metazoa; phylum Arthropoda; class Insecta; order Hemiptera; family Acanthosomatidae; genus Acanthosoma; species Acanthosoma haemorrhoidale. The sequence goes on from OV884014.1 coordinate 119,245,529, forward strand.
GTGTATCATTAGCACTCATTGTTTCACGTGATACGATCGTATGATTAAAGTTACGAGTAAATATAACATCAAATGATGTTGAATATGATTGTATAATGTATCATTAGCACTCATTGTTTCACGTGATACGATCGTATGATTAAAGTTACAGGTGAATATAACATCAAATGATGTCGATTATGATAGTGTACCGCATCATTGGCACTCATTATATCACGTGATACTATCGTATAATGAAAGTTACGAGTGAATATACTATTAAATGATGTCGATTATGATAGTGTACCGCATCATTGGCACTAATTGTATCACGTCATACGATCGTATGATCAAAGCTACGAGTTAACATAATAGGGCAGGAATTATTGTACCAGCTATGAAATACGCATTTTTGTAAAATTCTACTTTTTGACGATATTTTTCTTGTTTTGGTATGAGGAAATCATAATTGTTCAGGAGCTAACGTACCAGCTATAAAATACTCTTATATGTAAAAATTTAACTTTTCGACGATATTTTCCTTGTTTTGGTATCAGGAGAACATAATGGGGCAGGAGCTAACTTACTATCTATGAAATACGCATTTTCGAAAAATTCGACTTTTTGACGATATTTTCCTTGATTTCGTATCAGGAGAACATAAAAGAGCAGGAGCTAACGTTCCAGCTATGAAATACCCATTTTTTAAAAATTCGACTTTTTGACGATATTTTCGTATCAGGAGAACATAATGGGGAAGGAGCTGACGTACCAGCTATGAAATACGCAATTTTTGTAAAAATTTGAGTTTTCGACGATATTTTCCTTGTTTTGGTATCAGGAGAACATAATGGGGCAGGAGCTAACGTACTAGCTATGAAATACGCATTTTCGAAAAATTCGACTTTTTGACGATATTTTCTTTGATTTCGTATCAGGAGAACATAAAAGAGCAGGAGCTAACGTTCCAGCTATAAAATACCCATTTTTTAAAAATTCAACTTTTTGACGATGTTTTCCTTGTTTTCGTATCAGGAGAACATAATAGGGTTGGAGCTAACGTACCAGCTATGAAATACGCAATTTTTGTAAAAAATTGAGTTTTCGACGATATTTTCCTTGTTTTGGTATCAGGAGAACATAATGGGGCAGGAGCTAACGTACTAGCTATGAAATACGCATTTTCGAAAAATTCGACTTTTTGACGATATTTTCCTTGATTTCGTATCAGGAGAACATAAAAGAGCAGGAGCTAACGTTCCAACTATGAAATACCCATTTTTTAAAAATTCGACTTTTTGACGATATTTTCCTTGTTTTCGTATCAGGAGAACATAATGGGGCAGAAGCTGACGTACTAGCTATGAAATACGCATTTTTTAAAAATTCGACTTTTTGACGATATTTTCCTGGTTTTCGTATCAGGAGAACATAATAGGGCAGGAGCTAACGTACCAGCTATGAAATACGCAATTTTTGTAAAAATTTGAGTTTTCGACGATATTTTCCTTGTTTTGGTATCAGGAGAACATAAAAGAGCAGGAGCTAACGTTCCAGCTATGAAATACCCATTTTTTAAAAATTCGACTTTTTGACGATATTTTCGTATCAGGAGAACATAATGGGGAAGGAGCTGACGTACCAGCTATGAAATACGCAATTTTTGTAAAAATTTGAGTTTTCGACGATATTTTCCTTGTTTTGGTATCAGGAGAACATAATGGGGCAGGAGCTAACGTACTAGCTATGAAATACGCATTTTCGAAAAATTCGACTTTTTGACGATATTTTCTTTGATTTCGTATCAGGAGAACATAAAAGAGCAGGAGCTAACGTTCCAGCTATAAAATACCCATTTTTTAAAAATTCAACTTTTTGACGATGTTTTCCTTGTTTTCGTATCAGGAGAACATAATAGGGTTGGAGCTAACGTACCAGCTATGAAATACGCAATTTTTGTAAAAATTTGAGTTTTCGACGATATTTTCCTTGTTTTGGTATCAGGAGAACATAATGGGGCAGGAGCTAACGTACTAGCTATGAAATACGCATTTTCGAAAAATTCGACTTTTTGACGATATTTTCCTTGATTTCGTATCAGGAGAACATAAAAGAGCAGGAGCTAACGTTCCAACTATGAAATACCCATTTTTTAAAAATTCGACTTTTTGACGATATTTTCCTTGTTTTCGTATCAGGAGAACATAATGGGGCAGAAGCTGACGTACTAGCTATGAAATACGCATTTTTTAAAAATTCGACTTTTTGACGATATTTTCCTGGTTTTCGTATCAGGAGAACATAATAGGGCAGGAGCTAACGTAACAGCTATGAAATACGCAATTTTGTAAAAATTTGAGTTTTCGACGATATTTTCCTTGTTTTGGTATCAGGAGAACATAATGGGGCAGGAGCTAACGTACTAGCTATGAAATACGCATTTTCGAAAAATTCGACTTTTTGACGATATTTTCTTTGATTTCGTATCTGGAGAACATAAAAGAGCAGGAGCTGACGTACTAGCTATGAAATACGCATTTTTTAAAAATTCGACTTTTTGACGATATTTTCCTGGTTTTCGTATCAGGAGAACATAATGGGGCAGGAGCTAACGTACTAGCTATGAAATACGCATTTTTGAAAAATTCAACTTTTTGACGATATTTTTCTCGTTTTCGTATCAGGAGAACATAATAGGGCAGGAGCTAACGTACCAGCTATGAAATACGCATTTTTGTAAAAATTTGACTTTTGGACGATATTTTCTTTGTTTCGGTATCAGGAGAATATAATGGGACAGGAGCTAACGTACTAGCTCTAAATACGCATTTTAGTAAAAATTCGACTTTTTGACGACATTTTTCTTGTTTTGGTATCAGGAGAACATAATGGGGCAGGTGCTAACGTACAAGCTATGAAATACGCATTTTTGTAAAAATTCAACTTTTTTAAAATGTTTTCTTTGTTTTGGTATCAGGAGTACATAAAGGGGCAAGAGCTAACGTACAAGATCATACGATCGTATGATCAAAGTTACGAGTGAATATGACATCAAATGATGTCAAATATGATAGTGTGCCGTATCATTTGCACTTATTGTATCACGTGATACAATCGTATGATTGAAGTTACAGTGAATATACTATTAAATAATGTCGATTATGACAGTGTACTGTATCATTGGCACTTATTGTATCACGTGATACGATCGTATGATTGAAGTCATGAATGAATATAACATCAAATGATGTCGATTATGATAGCGCACCATATCATTAGCACTTATTGTATAATGTGATGTGATCGTATGATAAAAGTTACAAGTGAATATAAAATCAAATAATGTCGATTATAATAGTATAGCACATCATTGGCACTCATTATATCACGTGATACGATCGTATGATTAAGGTTACAAGTGAATAAACTATTAAATGATGTCGAATATGATAGTGTACCGCATCATTGGCACTCATTGTTTCACGTGATACGATCGTATGATTAAAGTTACAGGTGAATATAACATCAAATGATGTCGATTATGATAGTGTACCGCATCATTGGCACTCATTATATCACTTGATACGATCGTATGATTGAAGTCACGAGTGAATATATCATCAAATGATGTTGAATATGATTGTATAATGTGTCATTGGCAAACATTGTATCACGTGATACGATCGTGTGATTAAAGTTACGAGTGAATACAACATCAAATGATGTCGATTATGATAGTGTACCGCATCATTGGCACTCATTATATCACGTGATACGATCGTTTGATGAAAGTTACGAGTGAATATAACATCAAATGATGTTGAATAGGATTGTATAATGTATCATTAGCACTCATTGTTTCACGTGATACGATCGTATGATTAAAGTTACGATTGGAGATACTAATAAATGATGTTGAATATAATAGTGCACCATATCATTAGCACTTATTGTATCATGTGATGCGATCGTATGATTAAAGTTACAAGTGAATATAACATCAAATGATGTCGATTATAATAGTGTACCGCATCATTGGCACTCATTATATCACGTGTTACTATCGTATGATTGAAGTCACGAGTGAATATTACATCAAATAATGCTAAATATGATTGTATAGTGTAGCATTGACACTCATTGTATCACGAGATACGATCGTATGATTAAAGTCACGAGTGAATATAACATCAAATGATGTTGAATATGATTGTATAATGTATCATTAGCACTCATTGTTTCACGTGATACGATCGTATGATTAAAGTTACGAGTAAATATAACATCAAGTGATGTCGAATATGATAATGTACCGTATCATTAGCACTCATATTATCACGTGATACGATCGTATGATGAAAGTTACGAGTGAATATAACATCAAATAATGTTGAATATGATTGTATAATGTATCATTAGCACGCATTGTTTCACGTGATACGATCGTATGATTAAAGTTACGAGTAAATATAACATCAAATGATGTCGAATATGATAATGTACCGTATCGTTAGCACTCATTGTATCACGTGATACGATCGTATGATGGAAGTTACGAGTGAATATAAGATCAAATGATGTCGATTATGATAGTGTACCTTATCATTGGCACTCATTATATCACGTGATACGATCGTATAATGAAAGTTACGAGTAAATATACTATTAAATAATGTCGATTATGATAGTGTACCGCATTATTGGCACTCATTATATCACGTGATACGATCGTATGATTGAAGTCACGAGTGAATATAACATCAAATGATGTCAATTATGATAGTGTTCCGTATCATAAGCACTCATTGTATCACGTGATACGATCGTATGATGAAAGTTACAAGTAAATATACTATTAAATGATGTCGATTATGACAGTGTACCGTACCATTGGCACTCATAGTATCACGTGATACGATCGTATGATTGAAGTCACGAATGAATATAACATCAAATGATGTCGATTATGATAGTGTACCGTACCATTGGCACTCATAGTATCACGTGATACGATCGTATGATTGAAGTCAAGAGTGAATATAATATCAAATGATGTCAATTATGATAGTGTTCCGTATCATAAGCACTCATTGTATCACGTGATACGATCGTATGATGAAAGTTACAAGTAAATATACTATTTAATGATGTCGATTATGACAGTGTACCGTACCATTGGCACTCATAGTATCACGTGATACGATCGTATGATTGAAGTCACGAGTGAATATAATATCAAATGATGTCAATTATGATAGTGTTCCGTATCATAAGCACTCATTGTATCACGTGATACGATCGTATGATGAAAGTTACAAGTAAATATACTATTAAATGATGTCGATTATGACAGTGTACCGTACCATTGGCACTCATAGTATCACGTGATACGATCGTATGATTGAAGTCACGAATGAATATAACATCAAATGATGTCGATTATGATAGTGTACCGCATCATTAGCACACATTGTATCACGTGGTACGATCGTATGATTAAAGTTACGAGTGAATATAACATCAAATGATGTCAATTATGATAGTGTTCCGTATCATAAGCACTCATTGTATCACGTGATACGATCGTATGATGAAAGTTACAAGTAAATATACTATTAAATGATGTCGATTATGATAGTGTACCTTATCATTGGCACTCATTATATCACGTGATACGATCGTATAATGAAAGTTACGAGTAAATATACTATTAAATAATGTCGATTATGATAGTGTACCGCATTATTGGCACTCATTATATCACGTGATACGATCGTATGATTGAAGTCACGAGTGAATATAACATCAAATGATGTCAATTAAGATAGTGTTCCGTATTATAAGCACTCATTGTATCACGTGATACGATCGTATGATGAAAGTTACAAGAAAATATACTATTAAATGATGTCGATTATGACAGTGTACCGTACCATTGGCACTCATAGTATCACGTGATACGATCGTATGATTGAAGTCACGAATGAATATAACATCAAATGATGTCGATTATGATAGTGTACCGCATCATTAGCACACATTGTATCACGTGGTACGATCGTATGATTAAGGTTACGAGTGAATAAACTATTAAATGATGTCGAATATGATAGTGTACCGCATCATTGGCACTCATTGTTTCACGTGATACGATCGTATGATTAAAGTTACAGGTGAATATAACATCAAATGATGTCGATTAATAGTGTACTGCATCATTGGCACTCATTATATCACTTGATACGATCGTATGATTGAAGTCACGAGTGAATATATCATCAAATGATGTTGAATATGATTGTATAATGTGTCATTGGCAAACATTGTATCACGTGATACGATCGTATGATTAAAGTTACGAGTGAATACAACATCAAATGATGTCGATTATGATAGTGTACCGCATCATTGGCACTCATTATATCACGTGATACGATCGTTTGATGAAAGTTACGAGTGAATATAACATCAAATGATGTCGAATAGGATTGTATAATGTATCATTAGCACTCATTGTTTCACGTGATACGATCGTATGATTAAAGTTACGATTGGAGATACTAATAAATGATGTTGAATATAATAGTGCACCATATCATTAGCACTTATTGTATCATGTGATGCGATCGTATGATTAAAGTTACAAGTGAATATAACATCAAATGATGTCGATTATAATAGTGTACCGCATCATTGGCACTCATTATATCACGTGTTACTATCGTATGATTGAAGTCACGAGTGAATATTACATCAAATAATGCTAAATATGATTGTATAGTGTAGCATTGACACTCATTGTATCACGAGATACGATCGTATGATTAAAGTCACGAGTGAATATAACATCAAATGATGTCGAATATGATAATGTACCGTATCGTTAGCACTCATTGTATCACGTGATACGATCGTATGATGAAAGTTACGAGTGAATATAACATCAAATGATGTCGATTATGATAGTGTACCTTATCATTGGCACTCATTATATCACGTGATACGATCGTATAATGAAAGTTACGAGTAAATATACTATTAAATAATGTCGATTATGATAGTGTACCGCATTATTGGCACTCATTATATCACGTGATACGATCGTATGATTGAAGTCACGAGTGAATATAACATCAAATGATGTCAATTATGATAGTGTTCCGTATCATAAGCACTCATTGTATCACGTGATACGATCGTATGATGAAAGTTACAAGTAAATATACTATTAAATGATGTCGATTATGACAGTGTACCGTACCATTGGCACTCATAGTATCACGTGATACGATCGTATGATTGAAGTCACGAATGAATATAACATCAAATGATGTCGATTATGATAGTGTACCGTACCATTGGCACTCATAGTATCACGTGATACGATCGTATGATTGAAGTCAAGAGTGAATATAATATCAAATGATGTCAATTATGATAGTGTTCCGTATCATAAGCACTCATTGTATCACGTGATACGATCGTATGATGAAAGTTACAAGTAAATATACTATTTAATGATGTCGATTATGACAGTGTACCGTACCATTGGCACTCATAGTATCACGTGATACGATCGTATGATTGAAGTCACGAGTGAATATAATATCAAATGATGTCAATTATGATAGTGTTCCGTATCATAAGCACTCATTGTATCACGTGATACGATCGTATGATGAAAGTTACAAGTAAATATACTATTAAATGATGTCGATTATGACAGTGTACCGTACCATTAGCACTCATAGTATCACGTGATACGATCGTATGATTGAAGTCACGAATGAATATAACATCAAATGATGTCGATTATGATAGTGTACCGCATCATTAGCACACATTGTATCACGTGGTACGATCGTATGATTAAAGTTACGAGTGAATATAACATCAAATGATGTCAATTATGATAGTGTTCCGTATCATAAGCACTCATTGTATCACGTGATACGATCGTATGATGAAAGTTACAAGTAAATATACTATTAAATGATGTCGATTATGATAGTGTACCTTATCATTGGCACTCATTATATCACGTGATACGATCGTATAATGAAAGTTACGAGTAAATATACTATTAAATAATGTCGATTATGATAGTGTACCGCATTATTGGCACTCATTATATCACGTGATACGATCGTATGATTGAAGTCACGAGTGAATATAACATCAAATGATGTCAATTAAGATAGTGTTCCGTATTATAAGCACTCATTGTATCACGTGATACGATCGTATGATGAAAGTTACAAGAAAATATACTATTAAATGATGTCGATTATGACAGTGTACCGTACCATTGGCACTCATAGTATCACGTGATACGATCGTATGATTGAAGTCACGAATGAATATAACATCAAATGATGTCGATTATGATAGTGTACCGCATCATTAGCACACATTGTATCACGTGGTACGATCGTATGATTAAGGTTACGAGTGAATAAACTATTAAATGATGTCGAATATGATAGTGTACCGCATCATTGGCACTCATTGTTTCACGTGATACGATCGTATGATTAAAGTTACAGGTGAATATAACATCAAATGATGTCGATTAATAGTGTACTGCATCATTGGCACTCATTATATCACTTGATACGATCGTATGATTGAAGTCACGAGTGAATATATCATCAAATGATGTTGAATATGATTGTATAATGTGTCATTGGCAAACATTGTATCACGTGATACGATCGTATGATTAAAGTTACGAGTGAATACAACATCAAATGATGTCGATTATGATAGTGTACCGCATCATTGGCACTCATTATATCACGTGATACGATCGTTTGATGAAAGTTACGAGTGAATATAACATCAAATGATGTCGAATAGGATTGTATAATGTATCATTAGCACTCATTGTTTCACGTGATACGATCGTATGATTAAAGTTACGATTGGAGATACTAATAAATGATGTTGAATATAATAGTGCACCATATCATTAGCACTTATTGTATCATGTGATGCGATCGTATGATTAAAGTTACAAGTGAATATAACATCAAATGATGTCGATTATAATAGTGTACCGCATCATTGGCACTCATTATATCACGTGTTACTATCGTATGATTGAAGTCACGAGTGAATATTACATCAAATAATGCTAAATATGATTGTATAGTGTAGCATTGACACTCATTGTATCACGAGATACGATCGTATGATTAAAGTCACGAGTGAATATAACATCAAATGATGTCGAATATGATAATGTACCGTATCGTTAGCACTCATTGTATCACGTGATACGATCGTATGATGAAAGTTACGAGTGAATATAACATCAAATGATGTCGATTATGATAGTGTACCTTATCATTGGCACTCATTATATCACGTGATACGATCGTATAATGAAAGTTACGAGTAAATATACTATTAAATAATGTCGATTATGATAGTGTACCGCATTATTGGCACTCATTATATCACGTGATACGATCGTATGATGGAAGTCACGAGTGAATATAACATCAAATGATGTCAATTATGATAGTGTTCCGTATCATAAGCACTCATTGTATCACGTGATACGATCGTATGATGAAAGTTACAAGTAAATATACTATTAAATGATGTCGATTATGACAGTGTACCGTACCATTGGCACTCATAGTATCACGTGATACGATCGTATGATTGAAGTCACGAATGAATATAACATCAAATGATGTCGATTATGATTGTGTACCGCATCATTAGCACACATTGTATCACGTGGTACGATCGTATGATTAAAGTTACGAGTGAAGATAACATCAAATGATGTCGATTATAATAGTGTACCGTACCATTGGCACTCATAGTATCACGTGATACGATCGTATGATTGAAGTCAAGAGTGAATATAATATCAAATGATGTCAATTATGATAGTGTTCCGTATCATAAGCACTCATTGTATCACGTGATACGATCGTATGATGAAAGTTACAAGTAAATATACTATTTAATGATGTCGATTATGACAGTGTACCGTACCATTGGCACTCATAGTATCACGTGATACGATCGTATGATTGAAGTCACGAGTGAATATATCATCAAATGATGTTGAATATGATTGTATAATGTGTCATTGGCACACATTGTATCACGTGATACGATCGTATGATTAAAGTTACGAGTGAATGCAACATCAAATGATGTCGATTATGATAGTGTACCGCATCATTGGCAATCATTATATCACGTGATACGATCGTATGATGAAAGTTACGAGTGAATATAACATCAAATGATGTCTAATAGGATTGTATAATGTATCATTAGCACTCATTGTTTCACGTGATACGATCGTATGATTAAAGTTACGATTGGAGATACTAATAAATGATGTTGAATATATTAGTGCACCATATCATTAGCACTTATTGTATCATGTGATGCGATCGTATGATTGAAGTCACGAGTGAATATAATATCAAATGATGTCAATTATGATAGTGTTGCGTATCATAAGCACTCATTGTATCACGTGATACGATCGTATGATTAAAGTTACGATTGGAGATACTAATAAATGATGTTGAATATAATAGTGCACCATATCATTAGCACTTATTGTATCATGTGATGCGATCGTATGATTAAAGTTACAAGTGAATATAACATCAAATGATGTCGATTATAATAGTGTACCGCATCATTGGCACTCATTATATCACGTGATACTATCGTATGATTGAAGTCACGAGTGAATATAACATCAAATAATGCTAAATATGATTGTATAGTGTAGCATTGACACTCATTGTATCACGAGATACGATCGTATGATTGAAGTCACGAGTGAATATAACATCAAATGATGTTGAATATGATTGTATAATGTATCATTAGCACTCATTGTTTCACGTGATACGATCGTATGATTAAAGTTACAGGTGAATGCAACATCAAATGATGTCGATTATGATAGTGTACCGCATCATTGGCAATCATTATATCACGTGATACGATCGTATGATGAAAGTTACGAGTGAATATAACATCAAATGATGCCTAATAGGATTGTATAATGTATCATTAGCACTCATTGTTTCACGTGATACGATCGTATGATTAAAGTTACGATTGGAGATACTAATAAATGATGTTGAATATAATAGTGCACCATATCATTAGCACTTATTGTATCATGTGATGCGATCGTATGATTGAAGTCACGAGTGAATATAATATCAAATGATGTCAATTATGATAGTGTTGCGTATCATAAGCACTCATTGTATCACGTGATACGATCGTATGATTAAAGTTACGATTGGAGATACTAATAAATGATGTTAAATATAATAGTGCACCATATCATTAGCACTTATTGTATCATGTGATGCGATCGTATGATTAAAGTTACAAGTGAATATAACATCAAATGATGTCGATTATAATAGTGTACCGCATCATTGGCACTCATTATATCACGTGATACTATCGTATGATTGAAGTCACGAGTGAATATAACATCAAATAATGCTAAATATGATTGTATAGTGTAGCATTGACACTCATTGTATCACGAGATACGATCGTATGATTGAAGTCACGAGTGAATATAACATCAAATGATGTTGAATATGATTGTATAATGTATCATTAGCACTCATTGTTTCACGTGATACGATCGTATGATTAAAGTTACAGGTGAATATAACATCAAATCATGTCGATTATGATAGTGTACCGCATCATTGGCACTCATTATATCACGTGATACGATCGTATAATGAAAGTTACGAGTAAATATACTATTAAATAATGTCGATTATGATAGTGTACCGCATTATTGGCACTCATTATATCACGTGATACGATCGTATGATTGAAGTCACGAGTGAATATAACATCAAATGATGTCAATTATGATAGTGTTCCGTATCATAAGCACTCATTGTATCACGTGATACGATCGTATGATGAAAGTTACAAGAAAATATACTATTAAATGATGTCGATTATGACAGTGTACCGTACCATTGGCACTCATAGTATCACGTGATACAATCGTATGATTGAAGTCACGAATGAATATAACATCAAATGATGTCGATTATGATAGTGTACCGCATCATTAGCACACATTGTATCACGTGGTACGATCGTATGATTAAAGTTACGAGTGAAGATAACATCAAATGATGTCGATTATAATAGTGTACCGTACCATTGGCACTCATTGTATCACGTGATACGATCGTATGATGAAAGTTACAAGTAAATATACTATTAAATGATGTCGATTATGACAGTGTACCGTACCATTGGCACTCATTATATCACTTGATACGATCGTATGATTGAAGTCACGAGTGAATATATCATCAAATGATGTTGAATATGATTGTATAATGTGTCATTGGCACACATTGTATCACGTGATACGATCGTATGATTAAAGTTACGAGTGAATGCAACATCAAATGATGTCGATTATGATAGTGTACCGCATCATTGGCAATCATTATATCACGTGATACGATCGTATGATGAAAGTTACGAGTGAATATAACATCAAATGATGTCTAATAGGATTGTATAATGTATCATTAGCACTCATTGTTTCACGTGATACGATCGTATGATTAAAGTTACGATTGGAGATACTAATAAATGATGTTGAATATAATAGTGCACCATATCATTAGCACTTATTGTATCATGTGATGCGATCGTATGATTGAAGTCACGAGTGAATATAATATCAAATGATGTCAATTATGATAGTGTTGCGTATCATAAGCACTCATTGTATCACGTGATACGATCGTATAATTAAAGTTACGATTGGAGATACTAATAAATGATGTTGAATATAATAGTGCACCATATCATTAGCACTTATTGTATTATGTGATGCGATCGTATGATTAAAGTTACAAGTGAATATAACATCAAATGATGTCGATTATAATAGTGTACCGCATCATGTGCACTCATTATATCACGTGATACTATCGTATGATTGAAGTCACGAGTGAATATAACATCAAATAATGCTAAATATGATTGTATAGTGTAGCATTGACACTCATTGTATCACGAGATACGATCGTATGATTGAAGTCACGAGTGAATATAACATCAAATGATGTTGAATATGATTGTATAATGTATCATTAGCACTCATTGTTTCACGTGATACGATCGTATGATTAAAGTTACAGGTGAATATAACATAAAATCATGTCGATTATGATAGTGTACCGCATCATTGGCACTCATTATATCACGTGATACTATCGTATGATTGAAGTCACGAGTGAATATAACATCAAATGATGCTACATATGATTGTATAGTGTATCATTAGCACTCATTATATCACGTGATACGATCGTATGATTAAGGTTACGAGTGAATAAACTATTAAATGATGTCGAATATGATAGTGTACCGCATCATTGGCACTCATTGTTTCACGTGATACGATCGTATGATTAAAGTTACAGGTGAATATAACTTCAAATGATGTCGATTAATAGTGTACCGCATCATTGGCACTCATTATATCACTTGATACGATCGTATGATTGAAGTCACGAGTGAATATATCATCAAATGATGTTGAATATGATTGTATAATGTGTCATTGGCAAACATTGTATCACGTGATACGATCGTATGATTAAAGTTACGAGTGAATACAACATCAAATGATGTCGATTATGATAGTGTACCGCATCATTGGCACTCATTATATCACGTGATACGATCGTTTGATGAAAGTTACGAGTGAATATAACATCAAATGATGTCGAATAGGATTGTATAATGTATCATTAGCACTCATTGTTTCACGTGATACGATCGTATGATTAAAGTTACGATTGGAGATACTAATAAATGATGTTGAATATAATAGTGCACCATATCATTAGCACTTATTGTATCATGTGATGCGATCGTATGATTAATGTTACAAGTGAATATAACATCAAATGATGTCGATTATAATAGTGTACCGCATCATTATCACTCATTATATCACGTGTTACTATCGTATGATTAAAGTCACGAGTGAATATTACATCAAATAATGCTAAATATGATTGTATAGTGTAGCATTGACACTCATTGTATCTCGAGATACGATCGTATGATTAAAGTCACGAGTGAATATAACATCAAATGATGTCGAATATGATAATGTACCGTATCGTTAGCACTCATTGTATCACGTGATACGATCGTATGATGAAAGTTACAAGTGAATATAACATCAAATGATGTCGATTATGATAGTGTACCTTATCATTGGCACTCATTATATCACGTGATACGATCGTATAATGAAAGTTACGAGTAAATATACTATTAAATAATGTCGATTATGATAGTGTACCGCATTATTGGCACTCATTATATCACGTAATACGATCGTATGATTGAAGTCACGAGTGAATATAACATCAAATGATGTCAATTATGATAGTGTTCCGTATCATAAGCACTCATTGTATCACGTGATACGATCGTATGATGAAAGTTACAAGTAAATATACTATTAAATGATGTCGATTATGACTATGTACCGTACCATTGGCACTCATAGTATCACGTGATACGATCGTATGATTGAAGTCACGAATGAATATAACATCAAATGATGTCGATTATGATAGTGTACCGCATCATTAGCACACATTGTATCACGTGGTACGATCGTATGATTAAAGTTACGAGTGAAGATAACATCAAATGATGTCGATTATAATAGTGTACCGTACCATTGGCACTCATAGTATCACGTGATACGATCGTATGATTGAAGTCAAGAGTGAATATAATATCAAATGATGTCAATTATGATAGTGTTCCGTATCATAAGCACTCATTGTATCACGTGATACGATCGTATGATGAAAGTTACAAGTAAATATACTATTTAATGATGTCGATTATGACAGTGTACCGTACCATTGGCACTCATAGTATCACGTGATACGATCGTATGATTGAAGTCACGAGTGAATATAATATCAAATGATGTCAATTATGATAGTGTACCGCATCATTGGCAATCATTATATCACCTGATACGATCGTATGATGAAAGTTACGAGTGAATATAACATCAAATGATGTCTAATAGGATTGTATAATGTATCATAAGCACTCATTGTTTCACGTGATACGATCGTATGATTAAAGTTACGATTGGAGATACTAATAAATGATGTTGAATATAATAGTGCACCATATCATTAGCACTTATTGTATCATGTGATGCGATCGTATGATTGAAGTCACGAGTGAATATAATATCAAATGATGTCAATTATGATAGTGTTGCGTATCATAAGCACTCATTGTATCACGTGATACGATCGTATGATTAAAGTTACGATTGGAGATACTAATAAATGATGTTGAATATAATAGTGCACCATATCATTAGCACTTATTGTATCATGTGATGCGATCGTATGATTAAAGTTACAAGTGAATATAACATCAAATGATGTCGATTATAATAGTGTACCGCATCATTGGCACTCATTATATCACGTGATACTATCGTATGATTGAAGTCACGAGTGAATATAACATCAAATGATGCTACATATGATTGTATAGTGTATCATTAGCACTCATTATATCACGTGATACGATCGTATGATTAAGGTTACGAGTGAATAAACTATTAAATGATGTCGAATATGATAGTGTACCGCATCATTGGCACTCATTGTTTCACGTGATACGATCGTATGATTAAAGTTACAGGTGAATATAACTTCAAATGATGTCGATTAATAGTGTACCGCATCATTGGCACTCATTATATCACTTGATACGATCGTATGATTGAAGTCACGAGTGAATATATCATCAAATGATGTTGAATATGATTGTATAATGTGTCATTGGCAAACATTGTATCACGTGATACGATCGTATGATTAAAGTTACGAGTGAATACAACATCAAATGATGTCGATTATGATAGTGTACCGCATCATTGGCACTCATTATATCACGTGATACGATCGTTTGATGAAAGTTACGAGTGAATATAACATCAAATGATGTCGAATAGGATTGTATAATGTATCATTAGCACTCATTGTTTCACGTGATACGATCGTATGATTAAAGTTACGATTGGAGATACTAATAAATGATGTTGAATATAATAGTGCACCATATCATTAGCACTTATTGTATCATGTGATGCGATCGTATGATTAATGTTACAAGTGAATATAACATCAAATGATGTCGATTATAATAGTGTACCGCATCATTATCACTCATTATATCACGTGTTACTATCGTATGATTAAAGTCACGAGTGAATATTACATCAAATAATGCTAAATATGATTGTATAGTGTAGCATTGACACTCATTGTATCACGAGATACGATCGTATGATTAAAGTCACGAGTGAATATAACATCAAATGATGTCGAATATGATAATGTACCGTATCGTTAGCACTCATTGTATCACGTGATACGATCGTATGATGAAAGTTACAAGTGAATATAACATCAAATGATGTCGATTATGATAGTGTACCTTATCATTGGCACTCATTATATCACGTGATACGATCGTATAATGAAAGTTACGAGTAAATATACTATTAAATAATGTCGATTATGATAGTGTACCGCATTATTGGCACTCATTATATCACGTAATACGATCGTATGATTGAAGTCACGAGTGAATATAACATCAAATGATGTCAATTATGATAGTGTTCCGTATCATAAGCACTCATTGTATCACGTGATACGATCGTATGATGAAAGTTACAAGTAAATATACTATTAAATGATGTCGATTATGACTATGTACCGTACCATTGGCACTCATAGTATCACGTGATACGATCGTATGATTGAAGTCACGAATGAATATAACATCAAATGATGTCGATTATGATAGTGTACCGCATCATTAGCACACATTGTATCACGTGGTACGATCGTATGATTAAAGTTACGAGTGAAGATAACATCAAATGATGTCGATTATAATAGTGTACCGTACCATTGGCACTCATAGTATCACGTGATACGATCGTATGATTGAAGTCAAGAGTGAATATAATATCAAATGATGTCAATTATGATAGTGTTCCGTATCATAAGCACTCATTGTATCACGTGATACGATCGTATGATGAAAGTTACAAGTAAATATACTATTTAATGATGTCGATTATGACAGTGTACCGTACCATTGGCACTCATAGTATCACGTGATACGATCGTATGATTGAAGTCACGAGTGAATATAATATCAAATGATGTCAATTATGATAGTGTACCGCATCATTGGCAATCATTATATCACCTGATACGATCGTATGATGAAAGTTACGAGTGAATATAACATCAAATGATGTCTAATAGGATTGTATAATGTATCATAAGCACTCATTGTTTCACGTGATACGATCGTATGATTAAAGTTACGATTGGAGATACTAATAAATGATGTTGAATATAATAGTGCACCATATCATTAGCACTTATTGTATCATGTGATGCGATCGTATGATTGAAGTCACGAGTGAATATAATATCAAATGATGTCAATTATGATAGTGTTGCGTATCATAAGCACTCATTGTATCACGTGATACGATCGTATGATTAAAGTTACGATTGGAGATAATAATAAATGATGTTGAATATAATAGTGCACCATATCATTAGCACTTATTGTATCATGTGATGCGATCGTATGATTAAAGTTAAAAGTGAATATAACATCAAATGATGTCGATTATAATAGTGTACCGCATCATTGGCACTCATTATATCACGTGTTACTATCGTATGATTGAAGTCACGAGTGAATATTACATCAAATAATGCTAAATATGATTGTATAGTGTAGCATTGACACTCATTGTATCACGAGATACGATCGTATGATTAAAGTCACGAGTGAATATAACATCAAATGATGTCGATTATGATAGTGTACCTTATCATTGGCACTCATTATATCACGTGATACGATCGTATAATGAAAGTTACGAGTAAATATACTATTAAATAATGTCGATTATGATAGTGTACCGCATTATTGGCACTCATTATATCACGTGATACGATCGTATGATTGAAGTCACGAGTGAATATAACATCAAATGATGTCAATTATGATAGTGTTCCGTATCATAAGCACTCATTGTATCACGTGATACGATCGTATGATGAAAGTTACAAGTAAATATACTATTAAATGATGTCGATTATGACAGTGTACCGTACCATTGGCACTCATAGTATCACGTGATACGATCGTATGATTGAAGTCACGAATGAATATAACATCAAATGATGTCGATTATGATAGTGTACCGCATCATTAGCACACATTGTATCACGTGGTACGATCGTATGATTAAAGTTACGAGTGAAGATAACATCAAATGATGTCGATTATAATAGTGTACCGTACCTTTGGCACTCATAGTATCACGTGATACGATCGTATGATTGAAGTCAAGAGTGAATATAATATCAAATGATGTCAATTATGATAGTGTTCCGTATCATAAGCACTCATTGTATCACGTGATACGATCGTATGATGAAAGTTACAAGTAAATATACTATTTAATGATGTCGATTATGACAGTGTACCGTACCATTGGCACTCATAGTATCACGTGATACGATCGTATGATTGAAGTCACGAGTGAATATATCATCAAATGATGTTGAATATGATTGTATAATGTGTCATTGGCACACATTGTATCACGTGATACGATCGTATGATTAAAGTTACGAGTGAATGCAACATCAAATGATGTCGATTATGATAGTGTACCGCATCATTGGCAATCATTATATCACGTGATACGATCGTATGATGAAAGTTACGAGTGAATATAACATCAAATGATGTCTAATAGGATTGTATAATGTATCATTAGCACTCATTGTTTCACGTGATACGATCGTATGATTAAAGTTACGATTGGAGATACTAATAAATGATGTTGAATATATTAGTGCACCATATCATTAGCACTTATTGTATCATGTGATGCGATCGTATGATTGAAGTCACGAGTGAATATAATATCAAATGATGTCAATTATGATAGTGTTGCGTATCATAAGCACTCATTGTATCACGTGATACGATTGTATGATTAAAGTTACGATTGGAGATACTAATAAATGATGTTGAATATAATAGTGCACCATATCATTAGCACTTATTGTATCATGTGATGCGATCGTATGATTAAAGTTACAAGTGAATATAACATCAAATGATGTCGATTATAATAGTGTACCGCATCATTGGCACTCATTATATCACGTGATACTATCGTATGATTGAAGTCACGAGTGAATATAACATCAAATAATGCTAAATATGATTGTATAGTGTAGCATTGACACTCATTGTATCACGAGATACGATCGTATGATTGAAGTCACGAGTGAATATAACATCAAATGATGTTGAATATGATTGTATAATGTATCATTAGCACTCATTGTTTCACGTGATACGATCGTATGATTAAAGTTACAGGTGAATGCAACATCAAATGATGTCGATTATGATAGT
Source organism: Acanthosoma haemorrhoidale (assembly GCA_930367205.1). Lineage (NCBI taxonomy): Eukaryota > Metazoa > Arthropoda > Insecta > Hemiptera > Acanthosomatidae > Acanthosoma > Acanthosoma haemorrhoidale. The sequence goes on from OV884014.1 coordinate 119,265,104, forward strand.
GTACCGCATCATTGGCAATCATTATATCACGTGATACGATCGTATGATGAAAGTTACGAGTGAATATAACATCAAATGATGCCTAATAGGATTGTATAATGTATCATTAGCACTCATTGTTTCACGTGATACGATCGTATGATTAAAGTTACGATTGGAGATACTAATAAATGATGTTGAATATAATAGTGCACCATATCATTAGCACTTATTGTATCATGTGATGCGATCGTATGATTGAAGTCACGAGTGAATATAATATCAAATGATGTCAATTATGATAGTGTTGCGTATCATAAGCACTCATTGTATCACGTGATACGATCGTATGATTAAAGTTACGATTGGAGATACTAATAAATGATGTTAAATATAATAGTGCACCATATCATTAGCACTTATTGTATCATGTGATGCGATCGTATGATTAAAGTTACAAGTGAATATAACATCAAATGATGTCGATTATAATAGTGTACCGCATCATTGGCACTCATTATATCACGTGATACTATCGTATGATTGAAGTCACGAGTGAATATAACATCAAATAATGCTAAATATGATTGTATAGTGTAGCATTGACACTCATTGTATCACGAGATACGATCGTATAATTGAAGTCACGAGTGAATATAACATCAAATGATGTTGAATATGATTGTATAATGTATCATTAGCACTCATTGTTTCACGTGATACGATCGTATGATTAAAGTTACAGGTGAATATAACATCAAATCATGTCGATTATGATAGTGTACCGCATCATTGGCACTCATTATATCACGTGATACGATCGTATAATGAAAGTTACGAGTAAATATACTATTAAATAATGTCGATTATGATAGTGTACCGCATTATTGGCACTCATTATATCACGTGATACGATCGTATGATTGAAGTCACGAGTGAATATAACATCAAATGATGTCAATTATGATAGTGTTCCGTATCATAAGCACTCATTGTATCACGTGATACGATCGTATGATGAAAGTTACAAGAAAATATACTATTAAATGATGTCGATTATGACAGTGTACCGTACCATTGGCACTCATAGTATCACGTGATACGATCGTATGATTGAAGTCACGAATGAATATAACATCAAATGATGTCGATTATGATAGTGTACCGCATCATTAGCACACATTGTATCACGTGGTACGATCGTATGATTAAAGTTACGAGTGAAGATAACATCAAATGATGTCGATTATAATAGTGTACCGTACCATTGGCACTCATAGTATCACGTGATACGATCGTATGATTGAAGTCACGAGTGAATATAACATCAAATGATGTCAATTATGATAGTGTTCCGTATCATAAGCACTCATTGTATCACGTGATACGATCGTATGATGAAAGTTACAAGTAAATATACTATTAAATGATGTCGATTATGACAGTGTACCGTACCATTGGCACTCATAGTATCACGTGATACGATCGTATGATTGAAGTCACGAGTGAATATACTATCAAATGATGTCAATTATGATAATGTACCGCATCATTGGCACTCATTATATCACTTGATACGATCGTATGATTGAAGTCACGAGTGAATATATCATCAAATGATGTTGAATATGATTGTATAATGTGTCATTGGCACACATTGTATCACGTGATACGATCGTATGATTAAAGTTACGAGTGAATGCAACATCAAATGATGTCGATTATGATAGTGTACCGCATCATTGGCAATCATTATATCACGTGATACGATCGTATGATGAAAGTTACGAGTGAATATAACATCAAATGATGTCTAATAGGATTGTATAATGTATCATTAGCACTCATTGTTTCACGTGATACGATCGTATGATTAAAGTTACGATTGGAGATACTAATAAATGATGTTGAATATAATAGTGCACCATATCATTAGCACTTATTGTATCATGTGATGCGATCGTATGATTGAAGTCACGAGTGAATATAATATCAAATGATGTCAATTATGATAGTGTTGCGTATCATAAGCACTCATTGTATCACGTGATACGATCGTATGATTAAAGTTACGATTGGAGATACTAATAAATGATGTTGAATATAATAGTGCACCATATCATTAGCACTTATTGTATTATGTGATGCGATCGTATGATTAAAGTTACAAGTGAATATAACATCAAATGATGTCGATTATAATAGTGTACCGCATCATGTGCACTCATTATATCACGTGATACTATCGTATGATTGAAGTCACGAGTGAATATAACATCAAATAATGCTAAATATGATTGTATAGTGTAGCATTGACACTCATTGTATCACGAGATACGATCGTATGATTGAAGTCACGAGTGAATATAACATCAAATGATGTTGAATATGATTGTATAATGTATCATTAGCACTCATTGTTTCACGTGATACGATCGTATGATTAAAGTTACAGGTGAATATAACATAAAATCATGTCGATTATGATAGTGTACCGCATCATTGGCACTCATTATATCACGTGATACTATCGTATGATTGAAGTCACGAGTGAATATAACATCAAATGATGCTACATATGATTGTATAGTGTATCATTAGCACTCATTATATCACGTGATACGATCGTATGATTAAGGTTACGAGTGAATTAACTATTAAATGATGTCGAATATGATAGTGTACCGCATCATTGGCACTCATTGTTTCACGTGATACGATCGTATGATTAAAGTTACAGGTGAATATAACTTCAAATGATGTCGATTAATAGTGTACCGCATCATTGGCACTCATTATATCACTTGATACGATCGTATGATTGAAGTCACGAGTGAATATATCATCAAATGATGTTGAATATGATTGTATAATGTGTCATTGGCAAACATTGTATCACGTGATACGATCGTATGATTAAAGTTACGAGTGAATACAACATCAAATGATGTCGATTATGATAGTGTACCGCATCATTGGCACTCATTATATCACGTGATACGATCGTATGATGAAAGTTACGAGTGAATATAACATCAAATGATGTCGAATAGGATTGTATAATGTATCATTAGCACTCATTGTTTCACGTGATACGATCGTATGATTAAAGTTACGATTGGAGATACTAATAAATGATGTTGAATATAATAGTGCACTATATCATTAGCACTTATTGTATCATGTGATGCGATCGTATGATTAAAGTTACAAGTGAATATAACATCAAATGATGTCGATTATAATAGTGTACCGCATCATTGGCACTCATTATATCACGTGTTACTATCGTATGATTAAAGTCACGAGTGAATATTACATCAAATGATGCTACATATGATTGTATAATGTATCATTAGCACGCATTGTTTCACGTGATACGATCGTATGATTAAAGTTACGAGTAAATATAACATCAAATGATGTCGAATATGATAATGTACCGTATCGTTAGCACTCATTGTATCACGTGATACGATCGTATGATGAAAGTTACGAGTGAATATAACATCAAATGATGTCGATTATGATAGTGTACCTTATCATTGGCACTCATTATATCACGTGATACGATCGTATAATGAAAGTTACGAGTAAATATACTATTAAATAATGTCGATTATGATAGTGTACCGCATTATTGGCACTCATTATATCACGTGATACGATCGTATGATTGAAGTCACGAGTGAATATAACATCAAATGATGTCAATTATGATAGTGTTCCGTATCATAAGCACTCATTGTATCACGTGATACGATCGTATGATGAAAGTTACAAGTAAATATACTATTAAATGATGTCGATTATGACAGTGTACCGTACCATTGGCACTCATAGTATCACGTGATACGATCGTATGATTGAAGTCACGAATGAATATAACATCAAATGATGTCGATTATGATAGTGTACCGCATCATTAGCACACATTGTATCACGTGGTACGATCGTATGATTAAAGTTACGAGTGAATATAACATCAAATGATGTCGATTATAATAGTGTACCGTACCATTGGCACTCATAGTATCACGTGATACGATCGTATGATTGAAGTCAAGAGTGAATATAATATCAAATGATGTCAATTATGATAGTGTTCCGTATCATAAGCACTCATTGTATCACGTGATACGATCGTATGATGAAAGTTACAAGTAAATATACTATTAAATGATGTCGATTATGACAGTGTACCGTACCATTGGCACTCATAGTATCACGTGATACGATCGTATGATTGAAGTCACGAGTGAATATAATATCAAATGATGTCAATTATGATAGTGTACCGCATCATTGGCACTCATTATATCACTTGATACGATCGTATGATTGAAGTCACGAGTGAATATATCATCAAATGATGTTGAATATGATTGTATAATGTGTCATTGGCACACATTGTATCACGTGATACGATCGTATGATTAAAGTTACGAGTGAATGCAACATCAAATGATGTCGATTATGATAGTGTACCGCATCATTGGCAATCATTATATCACGTGATACGATCGTATGATGAAAGTTACGAGTGAATATAACATCAAATGATGTCTAATAGGATTGTATAATGTATCATTAGCACTCATTGTTTCACGTGATACGATCGTATGATTAAAGTTACGATTGGAGATACTAATAAATGATGTTGAATATAATAGTGCACCATATCATTAGCACTTATTGTATCATGTGATGCGATCGTATGATTGAAGTCACGAGTGAATATAATATCAAATGATGTCAATTATGATAGTGTTGCGTATCATAAGCACTCATTGTATCACGTGATACGATCGTATCATTAAAGTTACGATTGGAGATACTAATAAATGATGTTGAATATAATAGTGCACCATATCATTAGCACTTATTGTATCATGTGATGCGATCGTATGATTAAAGTTACAAGTGAATATAACATCAAATGATGTCGATTATAATAGTGTACCGCATCATTGGCACTCATTATATCACGTGATACTATCGTATGATTGAAGTCACGAGTGAATATAACATCAAATAATGCTAAATATGATTGTATAGTGTAGCATTGGCACTCATTGTATCACGAGATACGATCGTATGATTGAAGTCACGAGTGAATATAACATCAAATGATGTTGAATATGATTGTATAATGTATCATTAGCACTCATTGTTTCACGTGATACGATCGTATGATTAAAGTTACAGGTGAATATAACATCAAATCATGTCGATTATGATAGTGTACCGCATCATTGGCACTCATTATATCACGTGATACTATCGTATGATTGAAGTCACGAGTGAATATAACATCAAATGATGCTACATATGATTGTATAGTGTATCATTAGCACTCATTATATCACGTGATACGATCGTATGATTAAGGTTACGAGTGAATAAACTATTAAATGATGTCGAATATGATAGTGTACCGCATCATTGGCACTCATTGTTTCACGTGATACGATCGTATGATTAAAGTTACAGGTGAATATAACATCAAATGATGTCGATTAATAGTGTACCGCATCATTAGCACTCATTATATCACTTGATACGATCGTATGATTGAAGTCACGAGTGAATATATCATCAAATGATGTTGAATATGATTGTATAATGTGTCATTGGCACACATTGTATCACGTGATACGATCGTATGATTAAAGTTACGAGTGAATGCAACATCAAATGATGTCGATTATGATAGTGTACCGCATCATTGGCAATCATTATATCACGTGATACGATCGTATGATGAAAGTTACGAGTGAATATAACATCAAATGATGTCTAATAGGATTGTATAATGTATCATTAGCACTCATTGTTTCACGTGATACGATCGTATGATTAAAGTTACGATTGGAGATACTAATAAATGATGTTGAATATAATAGTGCACCATATCATTAGCACTTATTGTATCATGTGATGCGATCGTATGATTGAAGTCACGAGTGAATATAATATCAAATGATGTCAATTATGATAGTGTTGCGTATCATAAGCACTCATTGTATCACGTGATACGATCGTATGATTAAAGTTACGATTGGAGATACTAATAAATGATGTTGAATATAATAGTGCACCATATCATTAGCACTTATTGTATTATGTGATGCGATCGTATGATTAAAGTTACAAGTGAATATAACATCAAATGATGTCGATTATAATAGTGTACCGCATCATGTGCACTCATTATATCACGTGATACTATCGTATGATTGAAGTCACGAGTGAATATAACATCAAATAATGCTAAATATGATTGTATAGTGTAGCATTGACACTCATTGTATCACGAGATACGATCGTATGATTGAAGTCACGAGTGAATATAACATCAAATGATGTTGAATATGATTGTATAATGTATCATTAGCACTCATTGTTTCACGTGATACGATCGTATGATTAAAGTTACAGGTGAATATAACATAAAATCATGTCGATTATGATAGTGTACCGCATCATTGGCACTCATTATATCACGTGATACTATCGTATGATTGAAGTCACGAGTGAATATAACATCAAATGATGCTACATATGATTGTATAGTGTATCATTAGCACTCATTATATCACGTGATACGATCGTATGATTAAGGTTACGAGTGAATTAACTATTAAATGATGTCGAATATGATAGTGTACCGCATCATTGGCACTCATTGTTTCACGTGATACGATCGTATGATTAAAGTTACAGGTGAATATAACTTCAAATGATGTCGATTAATAGTGTACCGCATCATTGGCACTCATTATATCACTTGATACGATCGTATGATTGAAGTCACGAGTGAATATATCATCAAATGATGTTGAATATGATTGTATAATGTGTCATTGGCAAACATTGTATCACGTGATACGATCGTATGATTAAAGTTACGAGTGAATACAACATCAAATGATGTCGATTATGATAGTGTACCGCATCATTGGCACTCATTATATCACGTGATACGATCGTATGATGAAAGTTACGAGTGAATATAACATCAAATGATGTCGAATAGGATTGTATAATGTATCATTAGCACTCATTGTTTCACGTGATACGATCGTATGATTAAAGTTACGATTGGAGATACTAATAAATGATGTTGAATATAATAGTGCACTATATCATTAGCACTTATTGTATCATGTGATGCGATCGTATGATTAAAGTTACAAGTGAATATAACATCAAATGATGTCGATTATAATAGTGTACCGCATCATTGGCACTCATTATATCACGTGTTACTATCGTATGATTAAAGTCACGAGTGAATATTACATCAAATGATGCTACATATGATTGTATAATGTATCATTAGCACGCATTGTTTCACGTGATACGATCGTATGATTAAAGTTACGAGTAAATATAACATCAAATGATGTCGAATATGATAATGTACCGTATCGTTAGCACTCATTGTATCACGTGATACGATCGTATGATGAAAGTTACGAGTGAATATAACATCAAATGATGTCGATTATGATAGTGTACCTTATCATTGGCACTCATTATATCACGTGATACGATCGTATAATGAAAGTTACGAGTAAATATACTATTAAATAATGTCGATTATGATAGTGTACCGCATTATTGGCACTCATTATATCACGTGATACGATCGTATGATTGAAGTCACGAGTGAATATAACATCAAATGATGTCAATTATGATAGTGTTCCGTATCATAAGCACTCATTGTATCACGTGATACGATCGTATGATGAAAGTTACAAGTAAATATACTATTAAATGATGTCGATTATGACAGTGTACCGTACCATTGGCACTCATAGTATCACGTGATACGATCGTATGATTGAAGTCACGAATGAATATAACATCAAATGATGTCGATTATGATAGTGTACCGCATCATTAGCACACATTGTATCACGTGGTACGATCGTATGATTAAAGTTACGAGTGAAGATAACATCAAATGATGTCGATTATAATAGTGTACCGTACCATTGGCACTCATAGTATCACGTGATACGATCGTATGATTGAAGTCAAGAGTGAATATAATATCAAATGATGTCAATTATGATAGTGTTCCGTATCATAAGCACTCATTGTATCACGTGATACGATCGTATGATGAAAGTTACAAGTAAATATACTATTAAATGATGTCGATTATGACAGTGTACCGTACCATTGGCACTCATAGTATCACGTGATACGATCGTATGATTGAAGTCACGAGTGAATATAATATCAAATGATGTCAATTATGATAGTGTACCGCATCATTGGCACTCATTATATCACTTGATACGATCGTATGATTGAAGTCACGAGTGAATATATCATCAAATGATGTTGAATATGATTGTATAATGTGTCATTGGCACACATTGTATCACGTGATACGATCGTATGATTAAAGTTACGAGTGAATGCAACATCAAATGATGTCGATTATGATAGTGTACCGCATCATTGGCAATCATTATATCACGTGATACGATCGTATGATGAAAGTTACGAGTGAATATAACATCAAATGATGTCTAATAGGATTGTATAATGTATCATTAGCACTCATTGTTTCACGTGATACGATCGTATGATTAAAGTTACGATTGGAGATACTAATAAATGATGTTGAATATAATAGTGCACCATATCATTAGCACTTATTGTATCATGTGATGCGATCGTATGATTGAAGTCACGAGTGAATATAATATCAAATGATGTCAATTATGATAGTGTTGCGTATCATAAGCACTCATTGTATCACGTGATACGATCGTATCATTAAAGTTACGATTGGAGATACTAATAAATGATGTTGAATATAATAGTGCACCATATCATTAGCACTTATTGTATCATGTGATGCGATCGTATGATTAAAGTTACAAGTGAATATAACATCAAATGATGTCGATTATAATAGTGTACCGCATCATTGGCACTCATTATATCACGTGATACTATCGTATGATTGAAGTCACGAGTGAATATAACATCAAATAATGCTAAATATGATTGTATAGTGTAGCATTGGCACTCATTGTATCACGAGATACGATCGTATGATTGAAGTCACGAGTGAATATAACATCAAATGATGTTGAATATGATTGTATAATGTATCATTAGCACTCATTGTTTCACGTGATACGATCGTATGATTAAAGTTACAGGTGAATATAACATCAAATCATGTCGATTATGATAGTGTACCGCATCATTGGCACTCATTATATCACGTGATACTATCGTATGATTGAAGTCACGAGTGAATATAACATCAAATGATGCTACATATGATTGTATAGTGTATCATTAGCACTCATTATATCACGTGATACGATCGTATGATTAAGGTTACGAGTGAATAAACTATTAAATGATGTCGAATATGATAGTGTACCGCATCATTGGCACTCATTGTTTCACGTGATACGATCGTATGATTAAAGTTACAGGTGAATATAACATCAAATGATGTCGATTAATAGTGTACCGCATCATTAGCACTCATTATATCACTTGATACGATCGTATGATTGAAGTCACGAGTGAATATATCATCAAATGATGTTGAATATGATTGTATAATGTGTCATTGGCAAACATTGTATCACGTGATACGATCGTATGATTAAAGTTACGAGTGAATACAACATCAAATGATGTCGATTATGATAGTGTACCGCATCATTGGCACTCATTATATCACGTGATACGATCGTTTGATTAAAGTTACAGGTGAATATAACATCAAATGATGTCGATTAATAGTGTACCGCATCATTAGCACTCATTATATCACGTGATACGATCGTTTGATGAAAGTTACGATTGGAGATACTAATAAATGATGTTGAATATAATAGTGCACCATATCATTAGCACTTATTGTATCATGTGATGCGATCGTATGATTAAAGTTACAAGTGAATATAACATCAAATGATGTCGATTATAATAGTGTACCGCATCATTGGCACTCATTATATCACGTGTTACTATCGTATGATTGAAGTCACGAGTGAATATTACATCAAATAATGCTAAATATGATTGTATAGTGTTGCATTGACACTCATTGTATCACGAGATACGATCGTATGATTAAAGTTACGAGTAAATATAACATCAAATGATGTCGAATATGATAATGTACCGTATCATTAGCACTCATATTATCACGTGATACGATCGTATGATGAAAGTTACGAGTGAATATAACATCAAATAATGTTGAATATGATTGTATAATGTATCATTAGCACGCATAGTTTCACGTGATACGATCGTATGATTAAAGTTACGAGTAAATATAACATCAAATGATGTCGAATATGATAATGTACCGTATCGTTAGCACTCATTGTATCACGTGATACGATCGTATGATGAAAGTTACGAGTGAATATAACATCAAATGATGTCGATTATGATAGTGTACCTTATCATTGGCACTCATTATATCACGTGATACGATCGTATAATGAAAGTTACGAGTAAATATACTATTAAATAATGTCGATTATGATAGTGTACCGCATTATTGGCACTCATTATATCACGTGATACGATCGTATGATTGAAGTCACGAGTGAATATAACATCAAATGATGTCAATTATGATAGTGTTCCGTATCATAAGCACTCATTGTATCACGTGATACGATCGTATGATGAAAGTTACAATTAAATATACTATTAAATGATGTCGATTATGACAGTGTACCGTACCATTGGCACTCATAGTATCACGTGATACGATCGTATGATTGAAGTCACGAATGAATATAACATGAAATGATGTCGATTATGATAATGTACCGTATCGTTAGCACTCATTGTATCACGTGATACGATCGTATGATGAAAGTTACGAGTGAATATAACATCAAATGATGTCGATTATGATAGTGTACCGTACCATTGGCACTCATAGTATCACGTGATACGATCGTATGATTGAAGTCACGAATGAATATAACATCAAATGATGTCGATTATGATAGTGTACCACATCATTAGCACACATTGTATCACGTGGTACGATCGTATGATTAAAGTTACGAGTGAAGATAACATCAAATGATGTCGATTATAATAGTGTACCGTACCATTGGCACTCATAGTATCACGTGATACGATCGTATGATTGAAGTCAGGGGTGAATATAATATCAAATGATGTCAATTATGATAGTGTTCCGTATCATAAGCACTCATTGTATCACGTGATACGATCGTATGATGAAAGTTACAAGTAAATATACTATTAAATGATGTCGATTATGACAGTGTACCGTACCATTGGCACTCATAGTACCACGTGATACGATCGTATGATTAAAGTTACGAGTGAAGATAACATCAAATGATGTCGATTATAATAGTGTACCGTACCATTGGCACTCATAGTATCACGTGATACGATCGTATGATTGAAGTCAGGGGTGAATATAATATCAAATGATGTCAATTATGATAGTGTTCCGTATCATAAGCACTCATTGTATCACGTGATACGATCGTATGATGAAAGTTACAAGTAAATATACTATTAAATGATGTTGATTATGACAGTGTACCGTACCATTGGCACTCATAGTATCACGTAATACGATCGTATGATTAAAGTCACGAGTGAATATAATATCAAATGATGTCAATTATGATAGTGTACCGCATCATTGGCACTCATTATATCACTTGATACGATCGTATGATTGAAGTCACGAGTGAATATATCATCAAATGATGTTGAATATGATTGTATAATGTGTCATTGGCACACATTGTATCAGGTGATACGATCGTATGATTAAAGTTACGAGCAAATGCAACATCAAATGATGTCGATTATGATAGTGTACCTTATCATTGGCACTCATTATATCACGTGATACGATCGTATAATGAAAGTTACGAGTAAATATACTATTAAATAATGTCGATTATGATAGTGTACCGCATTATTGGCACTCATTATATCACGTGATACGATCGTATGATTAAAGTTACGAGTAAATATAACATCAAATGATGTTGAATATGATTGAATAATGTATCATTAGCACTCATTGTTTCACGTGATACGATCGTATGATTAAAGTTACAGGTGAATATAACATCAAATGATGTCGATTATGATAGTGTACCGCATCATTGGCACTCATTATATCACGTGATACGATCGTATGATTGAAGTCACGAGTGAATATAATATCAAATGATGTCAATTATGATAGTGTTGCGTATCATAAGCACTCATTGTATCACGTGATACGATCGTATGATGAAAGTTACGAGTGAATATAACATCAAATGATGTCGAATAGGATTGTATAATGTATCATTATCACTTATTGTTTCACGTGATACGATCGTATGATTAAAGTTACGATTGGAGATACTAATAAATGATGTTGAATATAATAGTGCACCATATCATTAGCACTTATTGTATCATGTGATGCGATCGTATGATTAAAGTTACAAGTGAATATAACATCAAATGATGTCGATTATAATAGTGTACCGCATCATTGGCACTCATTATATCACGTGATACTATCGTATGATTGAAGTCACGAGTGAATATAACATCAAATAATGCTAAATATGATTGTATAGTGTAGCATTGACACTCATTGTACCACGAGATACGATCGTATGATTGACGTCAAGAGTGAATATAATATCGAATGATGTCAATTATGATAGTGTTCCGTATCATAAGCACTCATTGTATCACGTGATACGATCGTATGATTGAAGTCAAGAGTGAATATAATATCGAATGATGTCAATTATGATAGTGTTCCGTATCATAAGCACTCATTGTATCACGTGATACGATCGTATGATTAAAGTTACAAGTGAATATAACATCAAATGATGTCGATTATAATAGTGTACCGCATCATTGGCACTCATTATATCACGTGATACTATCGTATGATTGAAGTCACGAGTGAATATAACATCAAATAATGCTAAATATGATTGTATAGTGTAGCATTGACACTCATTGTATCACGAGATACGATCGTATGATTGAAGTCACGAGTGAATATAACATCAAATGATGTTGAATATGATTGTATAATGTATCATTAGCACTCATTGTTTCACGTGATACGATCGTATGATTAAAGTTACAGGTGAATATAACATCAAATGATGTCGAATATGATAATGTACCGTATCATTAGCACTTATATTATCACGTGATACGATCGTATGATGAAAGTTACGAGTGAATATAACATTAAATAATGTTGAATATGATTGTATAATGTATCATTAGCACTCATTGTTTCACGTGATACGATCGTATGATTAAAGTTACGAGTAAATATAACATCAAATGATGTCGAATATGATAATGTACCGTATCGTTAGCACTCATTGTATCACGTGATACGATCGTATGATGAAAGTTACGAGTGAATATAACATCAAATGATGTCGATTATGATAGTGTACCTTATCATTGGCACTCATTATATCACGTGATACGATCGTATAATGAAAGTTACGAGTAAATATACTATTAAATAATGTCGATTATGATAGTGTACCGCATTATTGGCACTCATTATATCACGTGATACGATCGTATGATTGAAGTCACGAGTAAATATAACATCAAATGATGTCAATTATGATAGTGTTCCGTATCATAAGCACTCATTGTATCACGTGATACGATCGTATGATTAAAGTTACGAGTGAAGATAACATCAAATGATGTCGATTATAATAGTGTACCGTACCATTGGCACTCATAGTATCACGTGATACGATCGTATGATTGAAGTCAGGGGTGAATATAATATCAAATGATGTCAATTATGATAGTGTTCCGTATCATAAGCACTCATTGTATCACGTGATACGATCGTATGATGAAAGTTACAAGTAAATATACTATTAAATGATGTCGATTATGACAGTGTACCGTACCATTGGCACTCATAGTATCACGTGATACGATCGTATGATTGAAGTCACGAGTAAATATATAATATCAAATGATGTCAATTATGATAGTGTACCGCATCATTGGCACTCATTATATCACTTGATACGATCGTATGATTGAAGTCACGAGTGAATATATCATCAAATGATGTTGAATATGATTGTATAATGTGTCATTGGCACACATAGTATCACGTGATACGATCGTATGATTAAAGTTACGAGTAAATGCAACATCAAATGATGTCGATTATGATAGTGTACCTTATCATTGGCACTCATTATATCACGTGATACGATCGTATAATGAAAGTTACGAGTAAATATACTATTAAATAATGTCGATTATGATAGTGTACCGCATTATTGGCACTCATTATATCACGTGATACGATCGTATGATTAAAGTTACGAGTAAATATAACATCAAATGATGTTGAATATGATTGTATAATGTATCATTAGCACTCATTGTTTCACGTGATACGATCGTATGATTAAAGTTACAGGTGAATATAACATCAAATGATGTCGATTATGATAGTGTACCGCATCATTGGCACTCATTATATCACGTGATACGATCGTATGATTGAAGTCACGAGTGAATATAATATCAAATGATGTCAATTATGATAGTGTTGCGTATCATAAGCACTCATTGTATCACGTGATACGATCGTATGATTGAAGTCACGAGTGAATATAATATCAAATGATGTCAATTATGATAGTGTTGCGTATCATAAGCACTCATTGTATCACGGGATACGATCGTATGATGAAAGTTACGAGTGAATATAACATCAAATGATGTCGAATAGGATTGTATAATGTATCATTATCACTTATTGTTTCACGTGATACGATCGTATGATTAAAGTTACGATTGGAGATACTAATAAATGATGTTGAATATAATAGTGCACCATATCATTAGCACTTATTGTATCATGTGATGCGATCGTATGATTAAAGTTACAAGTGAATATAACATCAAATGATGTCGATTATAATAGTGTACCGCATCATTGGCACTCATTATATCACGTGATACTATCGTATGATTGAAGTCACGAGTGAATATAACATCAAATAATGCTAAATATGATTGTATAGTGTAGCATTGACACTCATTGTACCACGAGATACGATCGTATGATTGAAGTCAAGAGTGAATATAATATCGAATGATGTCAATTATGATAGTGTTCCGTATCATAAGCACTCATTGTATCACGTGATACGATCGTATGATGAAAGTTACAAGTAAATATACTATTAAATGATGTCGATTATGACAGTGTACCGTACCATTGGCACCCATAGTATCACGTGATACGATCGTATGATTGAAGTCACGAGTGAATATAATATCAAATGATGTCAATTATGATAGTGTACCGCATCATTGGCACTCATTATATCACTTGATACGATCGTATGATGAAAGTTACGAGTGAATATAACAACAAATGATGTCGATTATGATAGTGTACCGCATCATTGGCACTTATTATATCACGTGATACGATCGTGTAATGAAAGTCACGAGTGAATATAACATCAAATGATGTCGATTATAATTGTGTACTGCATCATTGGCACTCATTATATCACGTGATACTATCGTATGATTGAAGTCACGAGTGAATATAACATCAAATTATGCTAAATATGATTGTATAGTGTATCATTAGCACTCATTGTTTCACGTGATACGATCGTATGATTAAAGTTACGAGTAAATATAACATCAAATGATGTCGAATATGATAATGTACCGTATCATTAGCACTCATATTATCACGTGATACGATCGTATGATGAAAGTTACGAGTGAATATAACATCAAATAATGTTGAATATGATTGTATAATGTATCATTAGCACTCATTGTTTCACGTGATACGATCGTATGATTAAAGTTACGAGTAAATATAACATCAAATGATGTCGAATATGATAATGTACCGTATCGTTAGCACTCATTGTATCACGTGATACGATCGTATGATGAAAGTTACGAGTGAATATAACATCAAATGATGTCGATTATGATAGTGTACCTTATCATTGGCACTCATTATATCACGTGATACGATCGTATAATGAACGTTACGAGTAAATATACTATTAAATAATGTCGATTATGATAGTGTACCGCATTATTGGCACTCATTATATCACGTGATACGATCGTATGATTGAAGTCACGAGTAAATATAACATCAAATGATGTCAATTATGATAGTGTTCCGTATCATAAGCACTCATTGTATCACGTGATACGATCGTATGATGAAAGTTACAAGTAAATATACTATTAAATGATGTCGATTATGACAGTGTACCGTACCATTGGCACTCATAGTATCACGTGATACGATCGTATGATTGAAGTCACGAATGAATATAACATCAAATGATGTCGATTATGATAGTGTACCACATAATTAGCACACATTGTATCACGTGGTACGATCGTATGATTAAAGTTACGAGTGAAGATAACATCAAATGATGTCGATTATAATAGTGTACCGTACAATTGGCACTCATAGTATCACGTGATACGATCGTATGATTGAAGTCAGGGGTGAATATAATATCAAATGATGTCAATTATGATAGTGTTCCGTATCATAAGCACTCATTGTATCACGTGATACGATCGTATGATGAAAGTTACAAGTAAATATACTATTAAATGATGTCGATTATGACAGTGTACCGTACCATTGGCACTGATAGTATCACGTGATACGATCGTATGATTGAAGTCACGAGTGAATATAATATGAAATGATGTCAATTATGATAGTGTACCGCATCATTGGCACTCATTATATCACTTGATACGATCGTATGATTGAAGTCACGAGTGAATATATCATCAAATGATGTTGAATATGATTGTATAATGTGTCATTGGCACACATAGTATCACGTGATACGATCGTATGATTAAAGTTACGAGTAAATGCAACATCAAATGATGTCGATTATGATAGTGTACCTTATCATTGGCACTCATTATATCACGTGATACGATCGTATAATGAAAGTTACGAGTAAATATACTATTAAATAATGTCGATTATGATAGTGTACCGCATTATTGGCACTCATTATATCACGTGATACGATCGTATGATTAAAGTTACGAGTAAATATAACATCAAATGATGTTGAATATGATTGTATAATGTATCATTAGCACTCATTGTTTCACGTGATACGATCGTATGATTAAAGTTACAGGTGAATATAACATCAAATGATGTCGATTATGATAGTGTACCGCATCATTGGCACTCATTATATCACGTGATACGATCGTATGATTGAAGTCACGAGTGAATATAATATCAAATGATGTCGATTATGATAGTGTACCGCATCATTGGCACTCATTATATCACGTGATACGATCGTATGATTGAAGTCACGAGTGAATATAATATCAAATGATGTCAATTATGATAGTGTTGCGTATCATAAGCACTCATTGTATCACGTGATACGATCGTATGATTGAAGTCACGAGTGAATATACTATTAAATGATGTCGATTATGACAGTGTACCGTACCATTGGCACCCATAGTATCACGTGATACGATCGTATGATTGAAGTCACGAGTGAATATAACATCAAATGATGTCGAATAGGATTGTATAATGTATCATTATCACTTATTGTTTCACGTGATACGATCGTATGATTAAAGTTACGATTGGAGATACTAATAAATGATGTCGAATATAATAGTGCACCATATCATTAGCACTTATTGTATCATGTGATGCGATCGTATGATTAAAGTTACAAGTGAATATAACATCAAATGATGTCGATTATAATAGTGTACCGCATCATTGGCACTCATTATATCACGTGATAGTATCGTATGATTGAAGTCACGAGTGAATATAACATCAAATAATGCTAAATATGATTGTATAGTGTAGCATTGACACTCATTGTACCACGAGATACGATCGTATGATTGAAGTCAAGAGTGAATATAATATCGAATGATGTCAATTATGATAGTGTTCCGTATCATAAGCACTCATTGTATCACGTGATACGATCGTATGATGAAAGTTACAAGTAAATATACTATTAAATGATGTCGATTATGACAGTGTACCGTACCATTGGCACCCATAGTATCACGTGATACGATCGTATGATTGAAGTCACGAGTGAATATAATATCAAATGATGTCAATTATGATAGTGTACTGCATCATTGGCACTCATTATATCACTTGATACGATCGTATGATGAAAGTTACGAGTGAATATAACAACAAATGATGTCGATTATGATAGTGTACCGCATCATTGGCACTTATTATATCACGTGATACGATCGTGTAATGAAAGTCACGAGTGAATATACTATAAAATGATGTCGATTATGATAGTGTACCACATCATTGGCACTCATTATATCACGTGATACGATCGTATGATTGAAGTCACTAGTGAATATAATATCAAATAATGTCAATTATGATAGTGTTGCGTATCATAAGCACTCATTGTATCACGTGATACGATCGTATGATGAAAGTTACGAGTGAATATAACATCAAATGATGTCGAATAGGATTGTATAATGTATCATTAGCACTTATTTTTCACGTGATACGATCGTATGATTAAAGTTACGATTGGAGATGCTAATAAATGATGTTGAATATAATAGTGCACCATATCATTAGCACTTATTGTATCATGTGATGCGATCGTATGATTAAAGTTACAAGTGAATATAACATCAAATGATGTCGATTATAATTGTGTACCGCATCATTGGCACTCATTATATCACGTGATACTATCGTATGATTGAAGTCACGAGTGAATATAACATCAAATTATGCTAAATATGATTGTATAGTGTATCATTAGCACTCATTGTTTCACGTGATACGATCGTATGATTAAAGTTACGAGTAAATATAACATCAAATGATGTCGAATATGATAATGTACCGTATCATTAGCACTCATATTATCACGTGATACGATCGTATGATGAAAGTTACGAGTGAATATAACATCAAATAATGTTGAATATGATTGTATAATGTATCATTAGCACTCATTGTTTCACGTGATACGATCGTATGATTAAAGTCACGAATGAATATAACATCAAATGATGTCGATTATGATAGTGTACCGCATCATTAGCACACATTGTATCACGTGGTACGATCGTATGATTAAAGTTACGAGTGAAGATAACATCAAATGATGTCGATTATAATAGTGTACCGTACCATTGGCACTCATAGTATCACGTGATACGATCGTATGATTGAAGTCAAGAGTGAATATAATATCAAATGATGTCAATTATGATAGTGTTCCGTATCATAAGCACTCATTGTATCACGTGATACGATCGTATGATGAAAGTTACAAGTAA